>OY776680.1:89914046-90636204 GCA_963675555.1 Leptura quadrifasciata | reverse complement strand
ACGATAGTTCCTTTATAATCCGGTCAATTTAGACCAAAAAATGAGAGTGAAGGTGCATAAAGTCCCAACAAGCTGAAAATCAGTAAAATTGTTCAAAACATAATTATAAATAAAATTTAAAAGTTCCCCATCATTCCCGTGTATGGCAAAAATTTTACTCGAGGTCAAAAGTCAAAAAAATGAGTTTTTCGCGATTTTCAGCAAAACGGTAAGTTTTATCATAAAAGTATCCCAGACAAAAATTGTAGATCATAAAATTATCTATAAAAAATGTACCAATACTTTTTTTTCCTACGAGCCACCGTTTCTGAGATATAACGATTCAAAAGTTGTAAAAGTTGTTATCGTCATAATATGCATGAGTACGCCACGTATATGCATCTCTAGAGTTGTTATTTTTTCTATCGGTCATTGTAACTTATACTTAAAATATACATAAGTTATAACTATAAGAAGTGCAAGTGATTCACGAGTAAACAAAGATGCTAAAGACATACGAAGACTTTTAGAGTGGTTCTCAACGCATGATCCTTTTCCAGAGGTTAACAAAATTGTTTCTATTGCGAGTGGTGTCGTTGGTGACGATAAAATTAAAGCTCGTGAAGTTGGACTTGCTTCTATGGCAAAAATGACAGGACTGACATTCAGTAATATTAAATTAAAACGCGCTGACAAAGTTGTTCCTCTTTTAGCTATGACTAGTACCATAAAAGTTCATGAAGAAAAAGTACCTATTGACCCTGTATTATTGTCCCAACGCATGAGTATTACTGCAACATTTCAAGATGAAATAGAAAAATATTTTGAATATGAATTAGCTCCCTACCTTTTATCGTTGTTTGATGACATCGGGATGCGTAAAACACAGAAGTCTGCCATTTACGATTGTTTTGAAAAGGTAAATATCGATATTAACAACACTAATGCGACATACATCATAGACGGAGGATACTTACTACACCGCGTTATGTGGGATAGCGAAGAAACATTCAACGTTATCTTAGATAAATACGTTCAGTATGTACGTCGACATTTTGGTTCCAGAGTTACTGTCGTATTTGATGGCTATGATGATTGCACGAGAAATATCAAAGCTGCAGAACAACGTCGTCGAACTTTAGCAACATCTTCATCTTCTGATATTTTATTTGATGAACTTATGACAGTTCCAACCAGTCAACAGAAATTTCTTACAAATACTCACAACAAGTCTCGGTTCATTTCAATGTTGAAAGAAAAGTAAACTGCTGAAAATATATTGGTAAAACAAGCTAATAATGATGCTGATGTATTGATTATTGAAACAGCAATAGAGCAATTCAATTTGACAAATACAACTATTGTTGTTGGTGAAGATGTAGACTTACTCGTATTACTCACTGCTCGAACGCCAACTGAAAAAACTATTTTCTTCTTAAAACCAGGAAAAGCTCAACATCAATCGGATATATATTCATCAAAAAGTTTATCTACTTTTGTAAAGTGTCAAAATCATGTACTATTTTTACACGCAATAACTGGCTGTGATACGACATCTGCATTTTACAGGAGGGGTAAAACAGCAATTTTCAAAATGTTTGAAAAACAAGATTTAATTCAATGTGCTGAAGTTTATAAAAAGAGAATTTCAACTCAACAAGAAGTTATCACCAACGGCATCCGCTTTCTTCTATGTACGGAGCTCCTAAAAAAACTACCTGTTTAGATAAGCATCGATATGCATGTTTCGTTAAAAATACTAAAAATAAAAAACAAGTTCAATTAGCTTGTCTTCCTCCAACCTCAGTTGCTGCTCATCAACATCTTTTTCGGGTATATTACCAAGTTCAAGTGTGGCTTGGTTATCAGCTAGACCCTACAGACGGGTTGGAAGTTGGTCAACAATATATTAGAGCCAGTTCAAACTTTACTCCCACCTGCGCCGGAAAAACTGCTGAACACAATTTTCTGCAACTGCAAAAAGGGATGCAGTGCTAAATGTGGTTGCAAAAAAGTCGAACTGTTTTGTTCTCTGGCATGCACAAATTGTCAAGGCCGGTCGTGCTCTAATGTTGAATCAACAGTGGAGGATTCGTTTGTTTCTGACGAAGTGTCATACGATACATCGCTATTGACGCAATTTACTTGCATCCAAAATGAAGATGAAGAAGAAGCAGGAGAAGAATAAGAACAAGAAGAAGCAGGAGAAGAATAAGAACAAGAAGAATTTGAAAGTTACGAATCAGACAAATGAACTTCACCACTTTTTTTAAATTTACATCGCTTTTATCTTTTCCAATCTTTGAAATTTTCTGTTATTTTGCAATAGTTTCAAATTAAACAGGATCACAACTGACCCGTGGAGTAGGCCTACTGGGGAAACCACGTTAAAAAAAACGCGCTAAGTACACTACCTCATAGGTGGCGTGGGAACGTGTGCATATTATGACGATAACAACTTTTTGAGTCGTTATATCTCAGAAACGGTGGCTCGTAGGAAAAAAAGTATTGGTACATTTCTTATAGAAAATTGTATGGTCTACAATTTTTATCTGGGGTACTTTTATGATAAAACTTACAGTTTTGCTGAAAATCGCGACTCATTTTTTTGACCTTTGACCTCGAGTAAAATTTTTTCCATACACGGGAATGATGGGGAACTTTTAAATTTTATTTATAATTATGTTTTAAACAATTTTACTGATTTTCAGCTTGTTGGGACTTTATGCACCTTCGAATGTCTAAATTGACCGGATTATTAAGTAGGATCAGTCGTTCGGCTGGTGTTTGTTGCAATCGAGGCATTAGCGTTTTGATGGTAATATGCAATTATTACACTTTACCCGCCAGGCTTGTAACTTGTAATTCAGGGCTCGGCGGGGCACATAACCCGGAGCATAGCTGTTGGTTGCAGTCTGGTTACATTCCTTATAGTAAAATAAGGATTTTATAGAGGAGTTTGCGACTAAAAATATTATGCTTTAATAAAATAACTGTGGCAATACTGCCGACTACTTGACGAGCACCAGGTGGTATTGATGGGGTTATGTTGGAATTATCTATCTACACTGATGCAATGGGCCTTTTCACTAAATTCTTAAACCTCAAAACAAAAATGTTTATTCGAAAGCTAACTGATAGATATTCACCTTGTGCAACTCTGTTTCGAATATGAATCTCACAGTGTTTAATAAAAAAATAGACAATTATTACGGCAATTCGAACACGCATTTGAGCTTGGACTTAGTGACGTCACACGCCCAGAATTATATTGGCAGCATTTGCCAGAACGCCTTATTAGCCTCTGACATCACACCACAGCTGACACGTTTACATTTAGTTTTGTGGTTATGTTCTGTGGTGCGTGTTCCTGGTTTTGGTCAACTTCTTCTCAACTTTGGCAATATTAAACCATAATTTTCGTCTGCTTTCATCTCGTGGAACGTAAAGGAATATTTTGCTTGGACAATTTATGTTATTATTTGTAGATGTTGGAACAAAGCACTCTTTAAACATTTTCCAAACGCAAAAATCCAATAGAAACGACTGTGAAAGTGTCAAAGTCAATTTTAACGTCAACTGTCAAAAAGCAGGTAACCAACTTTGCAACATAGTAATAATACACCCGAATCAACACCACCTAGAAACAAAGCCTCTGCACTAAAAGCATGAGTCATCAAGAGTAGTCCATTAAAATTCCACTGTACATATAGGCAACCAACTATACAGATTAAATACAGCAAATTTAGTAAAATACTGCATTTAATGATAATGTTTATTTAGCATAAATAAAATACAAAACAGGGCAATACATAGTGTAAGTTGTAATTAATTGCAAGCAATAATATATAAAAATTTTTGTTATTAATTGTCAAATGACTTAACATATTGTAAATAAACAAAGCAGAAGTAATTCACAAAAGATAATCTTGTAATGGGCTAACTAACTAAGGAATTTACAGACTATGACAATAATAAAACCGTATGAGAAATAAGTATGCTTGATTAAATGTAATCTGTTCTACATTGCAAGAAATTAGGTTTTGAATATAAGAAAAGGAAAGAAATTATAGCCCTTCTTTTCCATGCAGTATTCTGCCATTTTCATTGGGCATTCCACAGTGTTCCGTAAAGCCCAATGGGTTTCGTCTGTCAACTTTCCGTCACATTCACATTCAGCCCAAGAATCAATCCATTTTAGAAAATCATTGAAATACTTCAGATGCACAGAATTTTTTGTAACTGGTTCTTGATAGGGATCACGTAAACGTTTCCCCTTTAACAAAGTTTTGACATTCACCACGCTCCACCACTTATTCACGATTTTGATGAATTCTGCGGTGTCTTCATAGCTCTCAAAATGTTTTCTTGGACCTAGTTCTTCTAGAGCAGTCACAATTTGGGGATTAAACACCTTCAAAACCAATTTAACGTTTTGTTTCTCGATGGAAGTCGGGTAGAGAGCTTTTAGCGTCAAAATTGTGTTCAATATTTGTTATGAATAGATTACCTTCAACTAGCCGTGGATGTTTTAAAGGTGCACTGAGTAGCTTTCCGTCTGCCTCACAATATGTTGTTGTTGTTTGTTGAATTTCATTAGGTGTGAAATGCTTTTCGCAGACCTAAAATGAATCATGATATTAAATATTTGTGACCACTAGCCAAAATAATAGATTTACCTACCTTTGAATTAATTGTAGGGGAAAAATTCTGCCTGCAAATAGCTTTTAACCATTTGTTTCTTAAGGTTTCATCTTTTGGAAATGAAAATGTAGATACTTTTTCAGTTCCGTCATAATTGCCCCTACAATTAGGCACTGAGCATCTGAAAGGCATCTCTTGATTTAAATTCAGATCTGAAATGCAAGAAAAAACACTGAATTAAAATCTAACTAAAAACATAACCTAAACGAAGCCATTACATGTGAACCGTTAAAAGAGGTTAATAATTACTTATTTACTATAACTTTTACTTACCTCTTACTTCTTAAAATCACAGAAATTAATCTCAAGGGCCGATTGGAAGTGATAACTCGTAGATAAGCCTCAAAAATTTGTTTAAAACTTCAAATAAACACGACTTAATACCCAAACAACACGCAAATGGTAAACGATGGACTAGTGTTGATGACTCATGCAGCTGACACGAAGTTAGCGCAGAGGCCTTGTTTTTAGGTGGCGTTGCCCGAATGTCGTGTTCAAGGTCGTAGGCTCTTTGACGTCATTAAGATGGGTGCGTGACGTCACGTTTAAAGCCCGCGCTTTATTTCCGGACTATTGATATGTTTTTCCGATAGAAATCGTGCTCAAAAAAAAAATATAAACAAATACGGCGAAATGTTTTATAAAATACTATCACATAAAGCAATAAAAAAAATTCACTGAAAAGGCCCATTATCATGAAATTTTATATACATTGGATAATTGGTCACAGACCTTCACAAAGTGATCTAAACACCACAGATTCAAAGTTGTTTACTATGCACAGTAGAGAGCATGGTGTAGTATATTAAGTGATCCGACAAGACCCATACCAATGTCTTCGTAAGTGTTTAGTTGTGTGTAATGCAATAGATGGCAGGATAAATAAAGTCTCGACGTTACTTACGCAGTTTTACCAAATGGTAAACTAAATAGTTGTGTATATATGCAAAACTACATGCATCAAAGGAAATCCGTCTATCTATGCCTAGGTAATTGCAGGGGTATATTCCAGACGCCATCTACTGAATTAAATAGAAACCGTCGATTAACATAGCAAGTGCCGTGTGTTGGACCGGCATGTTTTTTTGCAATGACTCGTAAACAAATCAATAGTTTTTTTCTAAAATGCGAAAAAACCATTTTCTCACACTTCGATTGTGCAATAAAAAAATTTGCCACGCAAAAAAATTGAAGCCTAGGAAACCCTATATTCCTACCATCATTCTGAACATCCTGGATTCGGCTTATACCTAAAAATATTTTTTTTTTGTCAAAATGCTAATTCGACTGGAGTAAGTTTAGTCAAGCAGAAAAATAACTTTTAAAAAATGTAAACAATATATTTCGGAAACCAAGCTGTTCCAGACCTACATTCATATAACTCTCTTTACCCACATAACCCAAAGGATCACCCCTTAAAATATTCCGATGTGCCAAACATCACACATAAATTATAGAAAGCGTACAAGTCTCCTCATCCCTCTCCTTATTCTTGCCTGTAAATCTTTGCTTTCAGGACGGCCTTGTCCAGGATCTGCGAAAACGTTTTTTGTGTCAGGTCGCACAGCTCGGCGCTCTCCTGCGATGCTATTTCGAGACCCTTTCCCAGATGAGCGTCAAAGTGGGAGGCTAGCGAGGCTTGGGATTCACAAACTCTCGCCAGTTGCATGAGCAGCTTGATTATGTCATCTGTAAATGGCGGGAACGCTTCACTGATTCTCACTAAAGCCGGAAGGATTGGTTTGAACAGTTTTACTCTTTTGGCGCTGGACACGCCTGTAAAAAATTGTGGTTTATAGCAGAATTAGTTAGAGAACAAGTTAGAAGAAGTTAATTTAAAATTAGACACAAACCACTCAATCTATGATCGCAACTGTCCTTGCTATAAAATAATAATTGAATCCATAAGTAAAAAAACAAAAAATTATAGTTCATAGCAACTACAGTCTAACAGTGAAGTCTTATACGTAAATATACAGGGTTTAATAACAAATAAAGACGAACTTAAAAGACTTATTAAAATGACTAATCCGGTGGTAATCTGCTTATCAGAAACGCACATCGCAAATACAATCCATAAAAGTGACTTAAGGATAGAAAACTATAGACTTGAAAATTGTCTCTCCTTAAGCAAACATACGGGAGGTGTTTCGATGTATAGTGCGGGAAAGATGAAATTGAGAGGGGGGGGGGGTGCGAGGTGAGACGCTAAGAAGGCAGGCCCGGACTTAACTATATTGTGTACGTATGTCTGTTTACGCTTTTAAAGGACCACGCAATTTTCTTATGGAAAAGTGACTTGCGTTAAATTGGTTGAAATTTTGATATGTTGTGTATCCCATCTCTCTGATCAAATGTCTCAATTGGCACAAATTGACAAACTTTCACAGTCTTGAGATAAAGCTTGCTAAAGTAAGAATTATCGTTTATTTGAGGTGTATGGGTCTGGGTTAAATCAGTACTCTTTTTTTTGCTTCTAGGGTCTCACAGTGGTTTGAAAACACCTCATAACTGTCATGGTTTATTTATTGAAATATTACATCATATAATCTCAAACGTCGTCACGTCATATGACGTCATAGCATGTAATATCGTGTCATAGAACATCATGATTTAAATAACATTCTTTTCTCTTACTTCTAGGTGCTCAGATCACAGTAAAATTCAAAGTGACCACTATGAGGTTCTGTGACACAACATGACCTGCTATGACGTCATATGATATGATAAGACAATCAATTATACTGTTTAGGTGTTATTAAACAAATCTGAGACATTGATGCATTTGATACAGAGATAGGATACACAACATATCAAAAATTCAACCAATTTAACGGAAGTCACTTTTCCATAAGAAAATTGCGTTGGCTTTTGTTGTGTGGGCTCAGTTTAGCTGGCAACAATTTACACTACTGACTATACAGTAGTTACAGTATCCTAGTTCACTTAATATTTGAGTAAATTGTTACTACCTAGCAAGAACCACGGGGAGGTATGAGCATATATCTTGCCATGATAGGATGGGTAAAGAATCTTAGTACAGGATAAAGAAAATTATACAAAAAAATAAAACTAAACCTCTAAAAACAAAAAGAATTTAAAATAGTAACAGTAAAAAAAAATATAGGTATCCTCAAAATAAATAAAAAAAATAACAATAAACATCTAAAAACAAAAAAAAACTTAAAATAGTAACAGTAAAAAAATATATAGGTATTCTCAAAATAAATTAAAAAATAACAATAAACCTCTAAAAACAAAAACAAAACTCGAAATAGTAAATTTTCGTAAATAAAATATGTATTCTCCAAATAAATAAAATTAAATATAATTGAATTCTTTAAATAAATAAAAATAGATTAAAATACTTACGAACACACAAAATGACATAAATAATAAGCTTGATATCACGATCACTATCATTGAACACAAAAACGGACACAAATAATAAACTTATATATATCACTACCACTTCTGCAATCACAAGTCATCACAATCACTTCTTCCTCAGAATCCTGTGCGTTCGCCCCCTCTTCTTCATTTTCAGATGATGAACTATCCTCTTCTAAATTTATAATGAATTTATCTTCCCCATGTTTATTAAATTCACAAAGTTTCAAATAATCATCCTCAATTCTAATCACTTTGGCAATTCTCTTTTCCCAATCTTCCTTGGTAATTTTGGACACTTCATTTTTAATTAACTCTATCACTTTTTTGTCGAATTTTGGAAAAGTCTTTCTTTTTCTGATATTTTTTTTCAATTTTCCCCAAATCAATTCTATTGGGTTGAAAATACAATAATATGGTGGTAATCTTAAAACTTTGTGGCCAAATCTTTCAGCTATACTGTCTATAACATAATTCTTCTCAAATGTTTTCGTATGAAGGACTTCCAACAATTCTGCTTTAGTATAACTGTCCATATAATATAGGTCGTGATCCGTTAAAAAAATTTGCAACTCCAATTTAGTCGAACTCTTATTAGGAATTTTATATAATTCTCTTGAATGGTACAACGCATTGTCAAGAACAATAACACTATTTGGCTTTAATTTTGGAATTAGAGTATTTTCAAACCATTTTTCAAAAATTACTCCCTCCATATTCTTGTGATAATCCACGTTACACTCTTCCATGTTTTTCTCGCATAGTTTCAATGCATTATCTACCCATCCATCACCTGATCCACAGTGTAATATAACCAATCGAGTCCCCTTATTTGGAGGCAATGACTGTGGTAGACATTTTTTAGTTCCATCAGTCCATCCTTTTTTTACGGTATCGTGAGTGTCATACCAAGTTTCATCTAGGTAATAAATTGTTCTATTTTCCCTTCTGAACTTTTTAATCTCCTCTAGATATGAATGTCGCCAATCCACTATTCGTCTGCTTTCCATAATCGCCACGCGTTTATTAATTGTTTTAAATTTAAATCCAATTTTTTTCAGCCAGTTCCTTAAAGTTCTTGTCATATATTTTAAAGAACAATCCATTTCCTTTAGTTTTCTGTCTACCACGTCAACAGTCGGGATTTCATTTTTCTGATATGCATCATAAATTACATTTTTTAAAAGTTTTGCTATTGATGGATCTAAAATTTTTGATATACCAGCGTCGCAACATTGCTTTCTTTCGGTAACACCTGTTTTCACTAGTTTGTACAATGTGGAATAGGGAACGTAGGTTAAAGATTCTGTTTCCCTTAATATATCTAAATCACGCAAGTTAAAGTCATTAGTTTGTCGCTGTGAAAGAGTATTATACACATTTAAACAAATTTGTTTCCCGTCACTACTTAAATGCCGTTTTTCTCTCCCTTGAAACTCATTTGGAATTTTATTTTCTTTATCACTGAAATCACTATAACTGTCACTTTCATACTCACAATCACTCGATCGACTCATTTTTGTAATAAATAAGTTACATACCAGCAAAAAAACAAATATAAACTAATGTATTAATGTATTAATTGCACTTACACCCGTACACTCCGCCGTATATGAAAGTAAACTAAGTCCGCCTCTGAAGTACTATATCTCACATGTCGTTCGTGCTAGTTGGCAAACAACACAAGCCTGACCTTCTCTCTCATTCTAATGCACGCGACATAAAAGACGTAAAACATGATGTGATACAAACAGCTATGCGTTATGCATAGCCACTACCCTCTCTACTCCCCACTACGTCTGTGACCGTTTTCATTTATCGTTTTCCTCTACAATACATTCGAGAAGATCTCAAATACTCACGAATCGTGGATGGAGTATTAGATTATAATTACTGGATAATGGGAATAAAAACAGTAGTCAACAGAAAACCATACATGTTAATAACAGTGTATCATTCCCCAAGTTCTAGCCATAGTAAGTTTATAGAAGTATTTGAAGAATGGATTAATAGATTAGATGTTGGAAACAGCACACTAATAATCATAGGAGACTTCAATGTAAACATAGCTGTAAATAACTTCTATAAAAATAAATTATTAGAGTGTATTAATAGGCTTGGTCCGTATCAGATTATGGATCAATTTACGAGAGTAACAAAATATAGCAGTACTATGATTGACCTTATTGTGACGAATAAAAAAAAAATACAATATGGAGTTTTCCTTACACCAAAAATTACTGATCATTCTATAATAGCTACATATCTTCAAGATTCACAGGAGAAGAAACGTTACTTTAAATCGGTTAGACAATTTAAAAAATTGAAACTTAGACTTTCAGCTGGATTTAATGAGTGTGGAATGGGATTCAAATATAACAGATGTTAATGTAGTGGCAAGCAACTTAACTGAAAGCATACTGAAAACTCTAGATCAACATGGCCCTGTGGTTAATATATGGATGAAACCAAATGTCGGGCCAAAAGGTTGGTGGTGTGAGGAATTAAAAAGCACATTATTAGAAAGAGATAGATTGTACAGAAGAGCAACTATTACAAAAGAGAGGGAAGATTGGGAAATTTAAAAAAAAAAAAAAAGGAAATGAAGGAGTAAGTTTATTAAGAAAATGTAAAATAGAATATTACAAGAGCAAAATAGATGACTGCAAAGAAGATTCCTGTGAACACTAAAAAAGCCAGAAACATTGAAAGAAGAAATAAAGTTTAACAATAAGATAATTACAGAAACAGATGAAATATGTGACGAGTTTAATACATTTTTCATTAAATAACAGTCAGTTAGTAACATACAAATGGTAGATAGTACTTGGGAATCTTTTGAATTGTGTAACCTATCCAAACTTAGAGATGCTATAAATAACATGCGCAATAAAAAAAGTAACACTGATGGTATTACTTTAAAAATATTAAGGCTAGCGTTTGAAATAATAGGAAACAGATTGCTTGATGTAATCAATATGTCGCTTCAAAAAGGTATAGTACCAGAAAAATGGAAAAATTCTACTGTGGTTCCTATCGAAAAAAGGGAAAACACTATATTGTGCAACGAATTCCGCCCAATAAATATGCTGCCTCCATACGAGAAACTTTTGGAAATTATTGTAAAAGATCAATTAATCAATTTCATAGAGAACAACAATATTTTGACGCAACATCAAGCTGGATTTAGGAAGAGTAATTCTTGTGAAACGGCATTACAGTCGGCACTTGTGAACTGGAAAAGTGCAATCAGCGAGAAGTAATATATTGGGGTGATATTTCTGGATTTCAGACGTGCATACGAGACAATAGACAGAGAAGTGTTGCTAAAGAAGATAGAAAAGCTAGGTTTAAAAGGAACAGTGTTCGGTGGTTTCAATACTATTTGTCCAATAGGAGGCAATTAGTTAAATTTGGTAATAGTATATCAAGCTTAAGAGAAATTCAAGATGGTATACCTCAAGGTTCTGCACTGGGGCCCATATTGTTTATTTTATATATTAACGATATAGTTAGCATAGTACAAAAATGCCAAATTCAAGTATTTGCAGATGATATGCTCCTTTATTGTGTAGGCGATGATATTAATATTATAGAACATACCTTAAATAAGGAATTAGTAGGTATTTATAAGTGGTTAGGTGAAAATAGTTTAAGTTTGAATTTAGAGAAAACCAAATGTATGTTGTTAAAGTCCAAATATCCTGATAACCAAACATTAAATATTGCAATTGATGGTCATAAAATTGAAAATGTTATTCAATTTAAATACCTGGGTATTATCATCGACAATAATCTAAGTTTTTCTAATCATTGTAAATATATATGTAAAAAGGTATCAAAAAAAGTTGCGTTTCTTTCTAGAATTGGAAAATTTTTAAGTACATGGACAAAATTATTGATCTATACAACTATAATTGCTCCACATTTTGTTTATTGTCCAACAATTATGTTTATGTTCAGCGAGAAGGAGTATTACAGCCTTCAAGTGATTCAAAATCGAGCTTTAAGATGTATATTAAATTGTGATAGGTATACTCGTGTTAGTTATATGTTGGATAATTTAAAAGTCTTATCTGTGCAACAAACTGTAATGTTAAATGTTTTTATTTTTATTTACAAACTTTTGAATAATATGCTTCCCAAACATATGTTGGAATTCTGTTCATTTGTGTCAGATATTCATGACTACAACACTAGGTCTCAGGGCAACTTCTATATCCAAAGAACAAACACTCTCTATGAAGAAAATCAGTTATTCATAAAGGGGCTAAAGACGTATAACGAAATACCCAACGATATAAAAAATAGTGTAAATGTTAATATTTTTAATTACAAAAGTGTGGTGTATGTTAAAGAAAAATGGTCTCTGTGATAATTTAATAGTCTATGTTTTTACTTATATATGTCATTGTATATGTATCTCGTGTATACATTTAGTATCTAATAATTTAAGTTATTGTTTATAATTTTTCTATATAGTCTTAAATCAGCAACTGATGTATTTGTTTTAGCTAAGCTAATAAGTTATATTGAATATGAACCGTTGTTGATTATATCATTCATCATATAATCATTTCCTCTATCCTCTACTAATTACCTTATAAAATGTTAGGTTATTTTACTTACCACCCAGCAAAGCGTACAACAAATTTAGAGCCATGACGCAGAGGTTTAAACTTTTCGGCAAGGCGTACTGCAGACTGACATGCGACAAGAGTTGAATGCCAAATATCTGCTTGTTCAAACTGGGTTGCTGCATGAGTTCCTGGAGGAAATCCAGACAGATGTGCATGGACGGCACTCCTCTTATAACAACGTCTAGTAGCTCACTTGGATAGGTCTAAAAAATATAATCTCTTGTATTGTTGCAAACACTTGCAATGCAGATGTTAAGTATTAAAACAGCGAAAAATTTGAATTTCGGAAAATTACATCTAACAGAAGAGAATGAATATTGATAATTTTTAATCAGTTATAAAAACTGTTAGAAACTAATTTATATCCCACTTTCTTTTTCCAGATTGTAGGTATCTTAAAGTAACTACTTAAGCCATGTTTTTGCTTCTCATATTTTAGTCGAAAAGTCAAAAAGTAATGTTAATTTGTTTATAACGGAAAAATTTGGAATTAAACAAAATTAGCGTTTTTGTTAAAAACAAAATCTCATTAAAAAAAAAATATATACGTGAAAACCTAGAATTTAAGACCAATAAAATGTCTCTACTGTCATACCCACCTATATGTTTAACAGCTGAATTTTCAAGTTTACAATTTGTTATAAGGTTTTAAAGGAAATATTCTAACCTCAAATTTTGCACGATATTTTGGTTTAGTAAGAGGCATGTTTTCACTTAGTCGAGGAAATAAAGCACTAAAAACGCCTCAACCTCCGAAATTTTCGCAGCAAGACGAATTTTAATGCGGTTTTTTGCATTCGATTCATTAGAGCATCCGGAAATTTTGTGAACTAATCTGATGAATAGCAAATGAAAAATTGCATATTTGCATTAAAAAATGCATTGTTCAAAGTACATTTAGAATAATTGATTGGCAACTCGGTAAAAATTGATTGAAATGAGTCCAAATTCGTTACTCGGGGGGGTATTCGGGGTCGCTGAACACGAATATCATGGCGGCAATGGCCTTCGAGGTATCTGGAGCCCAGGGTGGACACTATCTACCTCATCTCCTGAAATTATCTTGAGTATAGCATCATTTTTAAACGAATTTGCATATGTTACTCTAAATTATTTATTTAAATATTATAATACTACCAACTATGTCTACTGGAGCCTGAAATTTTTTTTTTTGAGTTTGGCGCGCTTAGTCTTGGATGTATATGATGGCCATTTCCAAAAATAAAAAAGTCATGATTAGTAAAATTTTGCCTACAGTTGATGCAATCACGCAGCATTTATAGAGAGTTTATTTACAAGTGCAGAATTGGTTACACGGAGACGATGTTTAAAATCCAACAGATTGGGGTTGGGAACTTAAAGAAAATACATTAATTCCTATAAAGATGACTAAGCCCCCTGGTCCACCCAACATTATGAATATAATTTTCTGCAGTTGTAAGACAGATTGCGGTAATTCATGTGGATGCAGAAAGCATGGATTAATCTGCAATGTTGCTTGCGAAAATTGTGCTGGCTGCAATTGTTCTAATGTAGAACATTATTTAGAAGAAGAACAATTATCGGTTGGAATTGGATTTGCAGACGAAGAGAATGAAGAAGAAAACTTCAATGTGTAATTAAACAATAAATGTTTTTCATTGTATAAGTTTGTGTTATTTTTTTAAACAATAAAACATTACAAACACAATTGGAGTTTTCAGAAATTATTTTTGAATAATATTGTTTGAATCTACATCTCCATTATAATATATAAATAAATAATTTTGAGTAATATATGCAAATTCGTATAAAAATGATGCTATACTCAAGGTAATTCCAGGAGATGAGGTCCACCTTGGGCTCCAGGTACATCGGAGGCCATTGCCGCCGTGATATTCGTGTTCAGCGACCCCGAAAACCCCCGAGTAACGAATTTGGACTCATTTCAATCAATTTTTACCGAGTTGCAAATCAATTATTCTAAATGCACTTTGAACAATGCATTTTTACAATGCAAATATGCAATTTTTCATTTGCTATTCATCAGATTAGTTCACAAAATTTCCTGATGCTCTCACGAATCGAATGCAAAAAACCGCATTAAAATCCGTCTTGCTGCGGAAATTCGGTGCTTTATTTCCTCAACTAACTAGATATAATATAATACTGGCTCGTAACAGACCTGTGCCGAGCACTAAGCACTGAATGAAAGTGCGAGCACTATATTGCTGTAATATATTGCTGAAAATAATCTGGAACCATACAATTTACAATCTTAAACACAAAAATCATGGTGAAATAGTACAATCTATTTTCCACAGAAAACCAATTAAGAGAGTTTAACATTGATTTGATTGGGGTAAGACGACTTGTTTTTAGAATTACTCTCATTCTACGATTTTGCAGTTTTGCAAAATATTTAATTTATTAAGATTAAATAAGAATAAAATAGATGTACAGTAATCAAAATGAGGCTGAATAATACAATTATAAACCATAATTTTAGTTTCTATTGATAAATTTTGGGATATTAAAGTTTTTTCCTATTTTTTTATAAATGTAGTCAAAGTGACTATCAAAACACAATAAATTATCAAGTTGAAATTCCAAATATTTTACTGTAGATACGATCTCAATTTGTTCATCATTAATTTTCAGTTTTATATTGTCAATATCTAGACAACCGTATTTATATTTCGTGGTAAATATCATCATATAAGAAATATATTGTGAATGAAATGGCTAAAGCTAGAGGTATTGAGGTATTACGGCTGCCGCCTTACCACTGTGAACTCAATCCCATTGAGCTTATTTGGGCTGAAGTAAAGGGGAATGTTGCATGAGAAAATAGAACTCATAAATTAGAACATGTAAAAGGCCTTTTATCCAGTGCATTAAAAAGAGATACAGCTGATTATTGGCAAAAATGCATAGGGTACGTTAAAAAAGTTGAAGAAAAAATGTGGAATACGGATATTTGGATTGACGCAGTGATTGAGCCAATAATAATAAATGTAGGAGCCAGCAGTGATAGTGACAGGTGAGTGAGTGATAATCTGTGATAGTGTCATGTAGTAATAGTGACAGTGACACTGACTCGAGTTTTCGGCCGAACTATAAGTATTGTTAATAGTAAAATGCTCGCGATTACTAAACACTCTGAAATCCACAAGCACTAAGCACTTTAAAAAAATTTAAATAGTATCTAAATATTGAAGATAAAACTCAATTGAATTTTAGTGTTATTTATAAAAAAGGATAAAAGCCAACAAAAGCAGCCCAGAAAAATGTAGGAAAAATATAATTTAATGAATGCACTATATATTTTTTTAATTCAGCGGAAACGCCAATAGCTAATAAAAATAATAAAGACTTTATTGCCCAATAGAATATTCCAGTTACAGGACAATTTTACAAAATATAACATGCCAAAAGGAACAACGGAAATCGCGTCCTCGCTTCACACATCTTCCAGCGGCTTGTATATCAGTGTATGCACGGAAGTTATACAACCTTAGGCGAGGGTTGTATAGGAGATATACCATCCTTCGGAGGGTAAAAGATCCCTACTCTTCTTAAGGGAAGAGGTTCGGCAAAATTCGCTGTGGGAACCGCAAACAAATTATGTTTGTAACAAAATTTCAAAAAATATATATCTACTATGAAACCTGTCATACAATGTCTCACAAAGAACCCTCTTAACTGATTATCATGGATTGATACCACTATCACTTACGCAATTCTGGCCTGGGGTCATGCGCCATCAGCCAGTTCTGTTTTCTCGCTACAAAGAAGAGCAATTAGGGTGGTTTCTAGTCTCAAGTATAGAGATTACTGCAAAAACACATTTGTACAACTCAAAATCCTCACACTGCTTTGTATTTATATTCTCCATTGCCTAATGCACATTAAAGAAAATGAGAGCAAATATGCAACTCACAGCCAATTACATAATTATGTCACAAGGAAGGGCAATTCAATTTTACCAGACTTTCTCCGACTAACAAAATCCTGGAATAGCATTAACTATTATGGGATAAAATTTTATAATGTATTACCCTCCCAAATTAAACAACTGAACGGTAAAAAGTTTAAAGAAACTGTGAAACGTTTTCTTCTTGGAAAAGCGTTTTATTCATTTGATGAATTTTTATGTGCTGATTTTAATCATTTTGTTCTATGTTAATTTTATTTGTGCACATTTTTTGTACTTGATTGCTGTTTTTTGTCCATTTACAATATTATGATACGTGTTATTTTAACTTATAATACTTTAGGTACACCGTTTATTTACTTATGATCATTTATACCTATACATTTTGACCTGTGTAAATACTTGTTGCATATTAGCACCAATAAAATTATTATTATTATTATTATGTATTTCCTTTGTGAAACATTCTTAAAAAATTGTCCTGTTATTGGGTGTTACCTGTTGAAAAATAAAGGTATTTTTATTATTATTACTGCTATTTTCTTTCTTATGTTATATGCACCACTACTGCAAATTTCATATATCTTGTTTTTTAAATTGTATTTTGGAAATGGGCTTAGGCCCGTAAATAAATAAATCAAAAAATAATACCTGAAAATGCACCAGTTTGCACAGCATAGTGTCCGCGATAAATGCCTGATGTAAGTAGCTGCACACCAAGGATCTGACTTCTTGAAGTGCCCATTGATATCCTGGAATCTTCTGATCATCCTCAGTCTCCAAACAAGTTTCTAATAGCATCTGAACGGCGGCGGCCTCCTAAAATATCACAGAGAGGTAAATTTTCACAATTCTTTTTATGTTTTATAAACAAATCTTTAATTAAAAAACAAGAACGTCAATAAATAACTTTATTTACAAGATTTTTTATGTTTTAAAATATCGATTGGTGTCAAATACAAGTCCTTGTCGCAAGCTGGACAATGGTACAGCTTTGAGTTGGGCTTCACAACAACCACACTCTCCTTATCCTTATCGACATTGCTTTCCTCTTTGACTTTATCAGCACAACCGCTCTCATGTTGCATAATTCTAAACAGTGAACATCCCAGTTTGGTTTTTTTACAGTGCGGACACTCAAAGGGCATAGTGGTTATTTCCTCCTCAATCACACATGCCCACTCCTCTTGCAGTAAGCAGTTGTAAACAACGTTTTCGGTCACGTTAACTCCCCCCAAATGAACATTCCTCGTTAAGGGATAATCCTTGTCGAAAGGGTTCGTATTTCTATCGTCTATCTTTTCGGTTTCGAAGAAATCCACACTGTAGGAATATATCTCTTTTAGGTCAGCGGGTAGCAGGCGTTTTATGTTGTAGCTCACTTCGGTTTTCATAAAATTAACCAAGTCCTCCATGAAATAGAATATCTCCTTTTTGTCGACGTCGCTGTTGCTCAGAGGGTCCCTCAGTTTGGCTTCCAGTTTGTTCTTCCACCTTTTTCGTAATGCTATGGCCCGCAGGAGGATGGCTTTACCTGGAAAACGATTTGGATGTCAATTTCGACTTGAATTTTGAAATTTAGACTCTTGTGATTTCGACATTAATCTCGATATTGTAAGTTTTCGATTTTAAAATAGATAGGTACATAGATACATTATATATTTGAAGAGATACGCAATACAGAATTTAAAAAGGAATCCAAAACAAAAGTGAATATAATATAAAATGGGTAACAAAGTCAAAACTACTATACAGAAAAAAAGAATTCATTCAATGTATAACAAGATTTTCCCAAAAAAATTTTTTTAAGTTTCCTTTTGAAGATACTGGGTTTGGTGATTCTCTAATTTGTTGTGGTAAGTGATTAAATAATTTACAGCTATTATATTGAACACTTTTTTTGGTATAAAGATGTGACATGAGGGTCAAGTCGAAGTTCTGATTTATGACAAGTATTATGATCGTGAGAGGCTGCATTGTCTCATCAAAAAGATATATTATCAATTCTACAATGCAATATATCAGTTAAATATTTGTACACTACCTTGGCCGAAGTAAGGGACATCAATCAGTAAGAAGTCGTCAAACACAAACTTGGTTAAACTCGCATTGGTTCCTATAGTTTTCCCAAAAAGCATCAACGTCTGCAAGGCAGGCATCCGCATCGTATTGACCAGGTAAACTTTCTTAGTTTCCAGAATAGACTGGTACACTAAAACCTGGTGTTTCCTGCTTATCGGCCTTTTACTAAAGTACCCTGGCGGAGGCACTTCTATATCGTCGTTATGCAACTCGAGAATATCGGGATTGGTAGCAAAATAACTCATGGGCCTCAAAAAAACATAGTTCTTGGCTTTGGTGTGATACAACCGCTCCGATACTGTCTTCGACGAGTTGAATTCGTCCTCGACGGCTATTTGAGGGTACAGGCCGCTCGTCAGGATCAGTTTCAACATAATCAAATCTTTGTAACTGTCCGCGGAGGCTTCGTTTAAAAGTTTTTGCAACCTAGAACACACAAATTTCATAAAAGCCAAGTGTTTTGTCGACTGCAGAAACAGTCGCTGCTATACAGTCACTTTGTGCCTTACCTCTTAAAATCGTTCGAAATTCTGAACTCCACATCCCTGATGTCCGTTTTCTGATCTCCCTGTTCTGCATCGTCTCCAAAATTGTACATTTCATACTTCAACTGTTTCTTTGTCCGCGACTTACTCTGATTTTTCAACTCGTAGCGCATCGACTTCAACTGTTTCAACTCCCCGTGCCTTATGGCTCTTTCTCCGCTGCTCAGTTCGCCGTCCGCCATCTTCGACATCAAACTGGCCTCGCACAGTATGTCCCTGAACTGTTCCAGCAGCTTGGTGACCTCATAGAACCGTTGCTCCTCCAGGCAACGCTTCTTCGCCCACGTCCTGGAATTCTCGGTTTTCTGTTTGGAATGGCTTTGGATGGGCGCAGATACCTGCTTCACCGACAGCCATTCCTTGTAGAAGTTCAACAAGGTAATCGGATCGCCGTGGTTGGATTCCAAGGGCTTCCTCAGATCTTGGGCGTCGGAATTGCGGTATGCGTTTTGCGTTAAAGGGCTTTGCACACTTAACAGAGATGCTAATGCTAAGACGGAGTTGACGTTGCCGAAAACAGTAGACATTATCAACATTTTACCTGTGAATAATAATAATTTATTGATCTTAAGAAAACATAAAACTTTATAGACAAGTCACAAGCACAAATGTTACAGAAATTAAAAGAGTAAAATTAGAAATCAAAAAAATGTTTTGGCTACAAGGCAATACATTACAACACATTAAAAACTCATTTATTTTTTGCAATAACTAATCAATTTCTAAAAATATGTGTAATGTTAACGTTAAGGATCTAATTTCTATATTGAACTCTTTCTATGGTTACCTATAGATAAATCCACGGGTAGCTGACTTAACGCGTCTCCAAGCGTTGTCAGCGCTAAGCATTCCTGATCCAATTCAAGGGCACCGGTGAATTTTAATTTTTCCATGCTTTCTTCTAGGCTTTTCGCTGCAGGTTTCTCTATGAATGGAAAATTGGCGATGTCGCTTAGGCCGAGGGATATCATATGCAGTAACAGCGAATCCAAGGGCACGAGGTGTATTTCTGCAGGCGTAAATGCTTCAAAATTTCTAAAGTCCTCCTCAGAATACATACGGAAGCACGTACCAGGTCCCGTGCGGCCAGCTCTGCCTATGGAAGAAATTAATGAACTTTAGAACATGTTTCTAGGATCCACAGCAGGTGATGTTAACACAGGACCACATAATATGTGGTATTATAGATTTGCAATTGACAATTCTAGGTGAAATTAAAAAAAAAAATTTAAACCTGCACTTAAGTGACTTAACACTTGATTTGTGCAGTGAAAGACATTAATTAAATAATAGACATTAACAAATTCAAAAATAATAAACAATAAACATCAACAAATCAGCAATCAAAAAAATCAATTCAACAGATTAACAAATGAAACATAATTCTTATTTATGTACAATTTACATTGATAAGAAATTTTTTGTAGCTTTTAATATTTCTAATATTAATTGGTAATAAGTTATAGGTTCTAGAGGCTAGATGGTGTGGAAATCTTGAATTTGCATTTTTGTGACAAGTAGGCATTTCCAGAAGTTTTTGGGTCATACTACGAGTTACAATTTCATGATAGCATTTAAAAATTTTTTTTTATAAATATAAATGGACAAGGCATGAAAATATAATGATCTTATGTTACATATATCATTTCCATAAAGTAAGCTGGTTGAGTATCGTCGGCTTTTTTTGAAAATAATTTTTAATATATAATTTTGAACTGTAGATAGAGTTTTTAATGAGTTCATGTATAGGGCTCCCCAAACCAATATGCCATATCTTAACAAAGATTCTACCAAAGATTTATATACTACAATCAATACATTTTTGCTGAGAATATCCCTTAACTGATAAAATTTGTGAATTAATTTCCTAATTCTCTTTGTTAGATATGTTACATGTTCCTTCCACTTTATGTTTTTATCTATAATAATACCTAAATATTTAACATATTCAATCTCTTTTATTTCTATTCCAAGTGCATTAATATCAATTTTTTTATAGTTAGGTCTATTTACATTGGTGATTGAAAAGGCTATATATTTTGTTTTATTTACATTAAGAGATAATTGGTACTGATCTAACCACATTTTTATAGCATATATACCATTATAGACTTTTTCTTTAGTAGCTTCCCAGTCTGCCCCACTAAATATTACAACAGTGTCATCAGCATATGATATTATTTTGCTGTCTATATCAAGAGTTAACAGAGAGTTAATATAAATTGTGAATGGGATAGGACAAAGGACAGTTCCTTGTGGCACACCCATTTTCACTAGTTTCTGGTCACTTAAGCATCCATTAACTTTAACATATTGTATGAGATCACTTAAATAACTTTCAAAGAGATCCAACACAGTACCCCGGATTCCATTATGCTCCAATACTTGTAGTAGCTTTCCATGGTGTACTGTGTCGAAAGCCTTTGCGAGGTCAAGAAATACTGCAATACATTTTTTGCTGGTATCAAGACTGTCTGAAACTTCCTTAATTACCTCATACTGTTACAAGTTTATTCCGTGCAGAGTCGTTTCGGGGTTATGTCACTATAACTTTGTAATTTATAAATTGAATTGTTGTTTTGCCTACTTCACTTGGGACTCTCAGTTTCTGTTCAGAAATACAGAGATATTATTCATAGGTACATTATTTAAAGAGTTGAGGTGTTTTTATTTTTCAATCATTTTAGTACCTATGTTAATAAAATAATCATTACAGAAATTTGAAATTTTTTATTGTTAGTAAAAATTTCACCCTCATCATTAGTTATATCTAAAGTAGTTGTGTTTTTTGTCGTTTTTTCATTCGTGGCTTGAGAAATAGCTTGATACATTTTTTCATGTTATTTTGATTTTAAGTGTGCGTATATTTGGAGATCAAACAAAAAGGCAACAAAACTATTTTCTTACCATTAAAAAACAACTAGAAGGGCTAAAAGCTAACGGCGATGATACTAAAACAATTAGGTATATTAATAATAGACCATGCATTGTAAATAAATCAGTAAATTTAAAGTAAAAAATGATCCTAATATACTATATAATAGTGATATCATATATGTAAATATTCAGAGCTTATTATCACATAAATCTGAGTTAATTTCTAGTATTAAATGTTATAATTCGGCCTTCATTTTGTTAAGCGAATCAAGAATTACAAAAGATATTGAAAACTTTGAAGTTAATATAAGTAATTATTCAATGGCTCGTTGTGATTCCACTTCAAGACACACAGGAGGCGTCTTACTGTATATAAGAAATGGTATTAACTATTCACTGCATAAAGAATATGTACTAGACGGAAATTATTGGTGTAAAGTACTAAAAGTGAAATATTGTGGAATAAAATGGTTAATAGGGTGCATGTATCATTCACCTAGCGCTAGCCATTCTGATTTTCTTGAAAATTTTGAACATATATGTGAGGATGTATTCTGTGGTGATACTCGTAGTATTATAATAGGCGATTTTAATTTGAACTTTCTATGTGATGAATTTTATGCCTTAAAAATAAGAAGACTACTTGATGTATATGGTATAAAACAAAACGTTAATATATATACTGGATGTACTAATGTTAGCTCAACTTTAATAGATTATGTATTAACAAATTTTGATAACATAGTTATTAACATTCATGATGAACCCAAAATAACTGACCACTCAATAATTTCAGCAAATTTTTCAAATACCAGTAATCAAAATAGTGGCGATAATATAAAGAAACAATTTCGAAACCTCAGTGAAGAAAATTTGGTTAAAATAAATATGAATTTAATTGATTGTAATTATGAACTTAATTCTACTAATGTAAATCTAATTTATAATAATTTGCTAAATAATTGTAAACTTGTTCTTAACCAGATTGCACCTATTAAAACTATAAATTGTTCTACAAATGACTTACCATGGTACGACAATGAAATCATCAATAAAAAGAAAGAGAGAGATAGAGCTTATAAAATATTTAAAATTAGTGGTACTAATGATAATTGGCAGAATTATAAAAAAAGATGGAATGAAGTAGTTAATCTTCTAAAAATAAAGGAGCAACAATTTTATTTCAATGAAATAGATAAACATAAAGATAATGCGTACCTAATGTGGAAAACTAAAAAAATTAATAAATCCAAAAAATTTTAATACTAATTTTAATGCAGGTATACAATTTGAAATTAATGGCGAAACAACGTATTGCAAAGATGAATTAGACATTGCTGAAAACTTTAATAGCTATTTTATACGTAGTATTGGGGACATTGTCGATAGCATTGATAGTCAGGAATATAAAGCCAGTACTGACAAATATACTGACTCTTATTTAGATAATTTCAAACTAATGAACTTGCAATAACTACGCAAAATGATTAACGAATTAGATAATAAAGGGTCTACAAATACCATACTGAGTAATAAATTAATTAAAACATCATCACAAGTTATTGGACATGTTTGGCTGCATTTCATAAATACCTCTCTTGATTCTGGCAAATTTCCGGATGAGTTAAAAACTAGCACAGTTGTACCCATTGAGAAAATTAACAACACGAATAAGTCATGGGAATTTCGACCAGTTAATACGCTACCAAGTCCTGAAAAACTGTTAGAAATAGTAGTATATAATCAGTTAATGGATTATTTTAATAATAATAATTTACTTCTTGTAAATCAGTCTGGATTCCGTACTAAGCATTCCTGTGAATCAGCCTTGCAATTAACAATAATGGAATGGAAACACAACCTGGACAAAGGTAATTACACGGTAGCTGTTTTTCTAGATTTAAAACGAGCCTTTGAAACCATCGATCGTACAATATTAATTAGAAAGCTTATTATGTTTGGTATTCAAGGTAAAGTCTTAAACTGGTTAAAGGACTACTTATCTGATAGGAAACAAGTAACGAAAATTAGTAACAGTGTATCATCATCGGTAGTTAATAAGTACGGAATACCTCAGGGAAGTGTTTTGGGTCCTTTATTGTTTATTATTTACATTAATGACATCAATGAGTTTCATGATTGTGATTTTATAAATTTATTTGCTGACGATACTTTGCTGTCGGTAAGCAATGACAATTTAGACATAGCAATAAATAAAATGAACAATTCACTTAAAAAAATGTCCCAGTATCTCAAAAATAATAAATTAAAATTAAATATTTCCAAAACCAAAGCAATGATTATTACTACACCGTATAAATATAAAAATATAAACACTAACCTAATTAGCTTAAAAATTGATAACGATAAAATAGATATGGTTACTGAAGTCAAATACTTAGGATTTATATTAGATAATCATTTACAATTCAATGCACATTTTATATATATACAGAAAAAAATTGCAAAAAAATTATATTTCTTCTCTAGAATATCTCAGAAATTATCAATCACGACAAAAATCACCGTGTACAACACCATTATACAACCTCATTTCGATTACTGTGCCAGTCTATTGTACTCCTTGGATTTAAACAAAATAACTGCCCTTCAAAAATTGCAAAACAGAGGAATGAGAGTTATTTTGAAATGCAACCGATATACTTCTATCCAACATATGCTCTCTTCTCTTCAGTGGTTGTCTGTAAAAAATAGATTGCTTTACATGGCCATGGTTTTTATTTTTAAAATTTTGAATAACTTGATACCTGAATATCTAAACAAATTTATATCATTTGCCAACCAAATCCATCAACATAATACAAGAAACAACAACAAATTCTATATACCAAGGCAAAATCTAAGTCAAACTATGAAAATGTTGCTACATAAAGGTCTCGATCAATACAATAAGTTACCTGATCATGTAAAGGAATCTAGTTCACTACCAGAATTTAAGCGTAAAATTGTAAAATATATCAAGTTGATTACTTAATTATTAAGAGTATTATTTTTATTTATACATATATGTGTGTGAGTATAATATGTGTATACATGTGCATATTAGTTCAAATTATGTAAGTGTGCGGATTTATGTACAAACTATTTGTTATTTACTTAAATGAATTTGTATATTAGGATTTCCTATTCAATAAATAAAGTATATTATTTTATTATTTTTCTATAATAGTCATGTTTACATTTTTTTAAAAGACTGCCTAAAAAGAATTTCTGCATGTTTTATATTGTTCCTGCAATTCTATAGAATAATTATTATTTAACCGTTTTTTTTAGTTTATCCCTTGTGATAATAGACTTTATGAGTCCTTCAGTGATCCATGGTTTTAATTTTTTTGATTCTCTTTTCCTAACGGTTTTTGTGATTGTGCTTTCATTTATTAAGTTTTCAAAAGTTTCTGTAAAAACATCTGCTGCTACTTGAACATCATTTGCTAATATTTATCCAATCCTCATTTTTTACTAACGCTTCAAATTTTTCTGTATTAATTTTTTTGTACGCATGAAATTCTTTATTATCATAATTATCTTGAGAGAATGTATCTTTAACAAAAGTGGCCATACAGCAATACTTAAAGAGAAGTTGTCAAAAGCTCTTCTCGCAAATACTACACGTTATAAAATTACAAACTATACCCATCCATGTTCACTATTATACAATTAATTAAACACGAAGTGAAATGCATAGAAAATACAAAAAGAATCCAAACCCAGAACTAAAACGTCAACTAAATGATTTTAGCAAAAATGTCCAAGGATTAATTAAGGAATTTATGAAAAATCGGTGGATAGAGACATGTTGAGAAATTAAACATAATATTTTTAGTCGCAAACTCCTCTATAAATCCTTATTTTACTATAAGGAAAGTAACCAGACTGCAACCAAAGTTACAAATCTGGCGCGTTAAGTGTAATAATTGCATATTACCATCAAAACGCTAATGCTTCGATTGCAACAAACACCAGCCGAAAGACTGATCCTACTTAAAGGAGCTCCCTTGCCAGTCGCCACACACCACTTGCAGACTGCAGTTTCGAGCTGTTGGCTCTCGTCAGTGCAAGGTAGGTATTAAGTAGGATCAGTCTTTCGGCTGGTGTTTGTTGCAATCGAAGCATTAGCGTTTTGATGGTAATATGCAATTATTACACTTAACGCGCCAGATTTGTAACTTTGGTTGCAGTCTGGTTACTTTCCTTATAGTAAAATAAGGATTTATAGAGGAGTTTGCGACTAAAAATATTATGTTTAATATTCCGCCCTCTAAAAGCACATTTGAACTATGCTAAGCCAAGTCAGGCTATTTATTTTTCGATTGCAACAGACACTGGACCGCTAGATGGCGCCTGCTGGCTGTTTTACATGTCGCTATTGTGAAAATACCGGGATGTACTATAGTCAAAGGATTCTCATGTCGGTCGTCGCATACCTACCTTGCACTGACGAGAGCCAACAGCTCGAAACTGCAGTCTGCAAGTGGTGTGTGGCGACTGGCAAGGGAGCTCCTTTAAGTAGGATCAGTCTTTCGGCTGGTGTTTGTTGCAATCGAAGCATTAGCGTTTTGATGGTAATATGCAATTATTACACTTAACGCGCCAGATTTGTAACTTTGGTTGCAGTCTGGTTACTTTCCTTATAGTAAAATAAGGATTTATAGAGGAGTTTGCGACAAAAAATATTATGTTTAATATTCCGCCCTCTAAAAGCACATTTGAACTATGTTGAGAAATTAATAAACAAAAAGGAAAAAATTACTGGCAACAAATCAAAAAACTGTCTAAATTTCACAGGATAATGTCCAAATTATAGAAAAAATGGTACATTATATTCTTCAGACCAGATGGAAAAGCTAATGTTTTTGAGGACCATTTTCAATAATCCTACACAGTTGATAACAATCTAATTTACGATCAGGGAAGTCAATAAATGATACAATACATATTTTTCTCAAGTTCAGTTTCAACTGTAGTAACAATCAGTCTAATGCAGATATTTTAAAAAGCCTTTGACACTGCTTGGTACTACTGAATTATTCAGATTATTTTCTCTTAATAACAAAAAGTTTTCTAGAAGCCCCCCTCCAAATCACACTAAAAAATACATTTTCCCAAATTTATATTTCACAACAAGGTGTTCCACAGGACTCCCCCTTATCTGTGATCTCTTCTGTTATGATTTGTATTTGCAAATAAAGTACTTTATTATTATTGTTTCTAGCAAACAGCCAAAAAGAATTAGAAGAATTAGAAGCCTACATGAAACCTCAAGATAGCTTTTGGCTAAACTTCGCCCTTTAAATAAAGACGTTTTTATTATTATTATTATTATTATTATATTGTAAATATATTTGGTAATTTTTTCAAAAGTGTCACTGGAACCAACTTTGTATTATGATTGTTTAAATAATATTGATACTGAAACTATAGCAGAAAGTGAGATTTTAACCGCAGCAAATAAAATTAAAGAATCAAATAACTTCAGGTTCAGATAGTATACCATCATTTATTGTTAAAGATTGTATAGGTGCCTTTGTTACCCCAATGTGCATATTGTTCAATCAGGCCTTAAAAACAACATATTTCCGAATCGGTGGAAGGAAGTTAAGGTGATTCCTGTCTTTAAAAGTGGTGATAAAGCTCATGTCATTAATTATAGGTCTATATCTATTTTATCCAACTTTTCCAAACTTTTTGAAGTCGTTCTGTATAACCGCATCTACCCATCAGTCCATAATTTAATATTTTACTTTCAACACGGCTTTACGAGCAAGAGATCTACAGTGACCAATTTGGCAGGTAATCTCTCAATTCATTTCGAACGTTGTAGATAATAGGGGACAGGTCGATGTGGTTTATACAGACTTTTCAAAGGCTTTTGATAGAATTGACCACGTTACACTACTTAGTAAACTGGGACAGTTTGGTTTTAACAACCATATGATAGTATTCTTTAAATCTTATCTGCAGAAGACAGCTCAATACGTTTCTTATAATGGATATAATTTTGATAAATATGTGGGTACCTCTGGTGTCCTACAAGGGTCGAATTTAGGTCTGCTGCTGTTTCTTTTGTTTATAAATGGCCTGAGTTCTATAATTCAGTGTAACCACCTTTTTTTTGCCGATAATTTGAAGATATACACCGAAATACAAAATTGGATGATGGGCAGAAGTTGCAAACTAATTTGAATAATATTCAAGTCTGGTGTGTAAATAATAAGTTACATTTAAATTCTGTGAAATGCACATTTTTAAGTTTCACAAGGAAACAGTCAGTTTGTGAATATCACTATCAAATCGACGGTAATTTACTAACACGCCTGCACTACTTACAAAGATTTAGGTATAAAATTTGATGCTCAATTTACTTTTAGAGATCACATAATAGAGAAAATATCAGAAGCATTGAAAATGTTTGGCTTTATTATCAGGAACTGTCGAAAATTCACGGAGATTAATGCTTTTAAAGTTTTATACTATTCATATGTGCGTACTAAACTGGAATATGCGTCTCTAGTTTGGTACCCTCACTACAATTGTCACAAAGATGCAGTTGAGCGGGTACAGAGAAGATTTTTAAGATACTTGGTATTTAAGCTGGATGGTGAGTATCCTGTAAGAGGAATTGATTATATGTACCTGACAGAAAGGTTTAATATTATGAGCCTAGACACAAGGAGGAAATGTGCCTCATTATCATTTTTATACAAATTACTACACAACGAAATTGATTGTCCTGAATTATTGGCTCAGATTAACTTTTATGTACCTAGACAGGGGTCTAGACAAAATGTATTTTTTTATAACAACGTTGCGAGAACAAATTTGTTATTAAGATCTCCGGTGTACGTAATGTCTAACAATTTTAACAATATCTCTCATTTATGTGATATTAACAACTATACTTTAAAAGAGTTAATGAATAAGGCAGTCATTGTGGATGAGGAACCTATGTAGTCATACAGGTACCTACGTATTTACTTGTTGTTTCTATATTTGTAACGTACTAATTGTCATGTACTTTATATTTTAGCATTTTATGTATTTTAATATTTTTACGTTATATTGCTCTGTAAATGGTTTATACTGTTGGGCAATAAAGCTACTATTATTATTATTTTGTAAATAGATAACAATGGTGCCAAACAAACTACAAACAATTTTTATATTTGTCATACCTGCTCTTTGTTTGGCGCTATCTTGGGATATGCTGGTCTCGCTAAGCTTATTCACCCCCAGGTTCGTATTGTAACTCATACGGTTTACTTTACCAGAGTCGATAACAAATCTAATACCATCAATAGTTACAGAAGTTTCGGCAATGTTCGTCGAAATAATACATTTCCTTACGCCTTCTGGCGGATAATCGAACACCTAAAACAATCATTTATTGAGAAGATTTTCAATGTCAACAATTAAGGCAATAATTATATCTATTCAAAAAATAAAGAAGGAAAAAGAGAAAAGAACTTCATCAATATAAATTTTATATAATTAAAATCTGTAAAAAAACTTTTCATGTACAGTACCTTGTCTTGCTCCTCGAGCGATAACGTACTGTGTAGTGGCAAAACAATCCAGTTCTTCTTATATTGGCTGTACTCAGTTACAGCATCTGCCAGAGCCGATATTTCTGAAAACCCATTAAGAAAAATCAACATATCACCCTTTTGATGGGGCGGATATTTCTCATCAATCATTTGAAGAATTTGTAAGTAAGGGCTACAGTCAAACTTGTCCCGTTTCCTTTCAAACGGGTCTTTGATAATCGGCTTATACTGTATTTCTATGGGATATAACCGTCCAGGGACTTGTATCACCACAACATTTTCTTCTGCAAAGTACTCGGTGAATAACTGGATGTTTATAGTGGCCGACATGAGAATCAGTTTAAAATCGCTTTTCTTGTGCAATAGGCACTTCATTATACCTACAAAAAAGTTTATTAAATTTCGATTGAGATTTAACATTTATCAACCTCCAGAATCAATATGGATAACAACATGTCACTTACCTATCAAAAAGTCCCCGTGCAAATGTCGTTCGTGCACTTCATCTAAAATAATCACGTCATACGAGTTCAAAGTCTCCTGTTCGGAGGCTTGCCTCAAGAGCAGTCCCTCCGTCATAAAAATTATATTAGTGTCGGCTCTTTTCGTTTTTTCAAACCGAATCTGATAACCTACAGTGTTTTTGTAGTCGGTGAGGGTCTCATACGCTACTCTCTTCGCTAGACTGACGCAAGCTATGCGCCTCGGCTGGGTGCATACTATTTTGTTGTAGCCTGCTTCTAAGACGTACTGAGGCACTTGAGTTGACTTACCGCAGCCAGTGTCACCTGCAATCAGCATAACTCTGGCATCCTCTAGCTTATCTACTATTTCTTTCTTGTACTGCGCGATGGGTAACTCACTTTGAGCGACTTTGAGCTTTTTCAATTTGACAAAATTCGTTTTCTGCTGAAAGTCTTGGTAAACTTTGATCGTCAATAAGAAATTTTTGAAATCTTCGAATGCTATTTCAACTTTTTCACCTCTCTTGTCTAGTACAGGCAGTTTATCATACAACAGAGTAGTCTTTTCTATAAAATTGATATTTACAGCTTTGTTCCTATCTACATCGGACTTTTTTAAAGCCTGCATTGCTTGGTACTTATTATAGAATGTCCAAAACTCATCAGTTTTCTTAACATTCGCCTGTTCCTCTAGAAATCTCGTCAACTCATATTTGTACTCTTCTATTTTCTTATAATGTGGAGACTGTGACCGGTGTGGTTTCTTACTTGTTGTAGGCGGGGACTTCGACCTGGATCTTCTTTTTTTGTAAGATTTATTCGCCTCGCGATCACTGTAACGTCTTTTGTGGCGGTAATCCATTTACTTTTCAGCAAATTATCAAATTTTTACTAAAAATGTGTTTATTTTCGTTTTACGTATTTTGTTTATATTTTTAGGTTATGTTACCAGTATGGAAATTGTTCATTATGTAAATTATTTACATGGCGGCGAAGTCAGTCACTCAATAATGACTGGCTTTATGGAGGAAGAAGAAGTTTTAACTGAAATTTTTGAACTACTTGCGTACAGGGGCAGCAAAAATGAACCATCTAGTTTCCGATTTCAATCATACCGGTTGTTGGAAAAATATTTGAACTAGTTCTTAAAAGTCGGTTAATAGATTATTGTGAAAAGAATAAATGTATTGGCAAGTCTCAATTTTCACGATTTTCATGACCCTGTAAAGTCATTAGGTGTCTTCTTGATAGCTCTTTAACTTTTGCACATCATACTAATAAACTGTGCAATCGATTATCAGCTCTAATATTTCCTCTTAGGCAATTACAAAATGAACTTAGTGCTAATTACTTAAAGATTTCTCATTTTTCAATTTTTCATACTGTAATGGTGTAGCTATTTTTCTATGGGGTAATTTTATAGCTTAGTACGTTTGTATGCTACTTAATTTATTTTTATTTGTTTTGTTCTTTTGACGACTATATACACATTGAGTGAAAATAAGAAATATATTCTATTCTACTAACCTGGGAGGCGATGCAAGCCCTACACAAATCGTCTCGATCACTCTCATTCACTACTTGCCCATTCTGGTCCAACCTCAAGTTCGATTGAAAGTGCTGCATCAGTTGACTCCTGGAGGATGCCAAGCTAGCACGTAACACCCTCAAAACTACCGCGTACATGGGAGCACACCGGAACACTTTCTCATCACAACGCATGATCTAAACAAAATATCAACGTGATTATTACGGTAACAAACTAAGAGCAATGAGTGGATAAACATTGCAAAAATGCAAAAAGTTCCTAATAAATTACGATTAGATACCTGTAGAGGGTCCTCGGCGACATCAATTCTAGTCAAACTGGAAAAGTCGTCTACTAAATTCTTCACCGTTAAAACCCACAGCCTCCTAGGCAACACTGTGTTCAGCTTAAACCAAACATCTTTGTACAAATCTTGCAGATATCGCGGCACGTTATCACCTAAAAACTTCCTGGCGTACTGAGCAAAAACTTCTGCAAACGGCCATATATCGATAGCCTCTTGCTTCATCAATGTTTGCAAAAGTCTGGCACACTTAGATGGCTTGCTTTCGATCTCATCAAAAGCCTCTATTACCATTATTGCACTCAGCTGAACAGGTTTGAACTCGGTGTGCATCGCCATGTCGTCCAACCAGTCTTCCACTAGAGTCAAATGGGGGAAGTGCGTCGCCAGAAGCTTCAATAGCGGCCCAAAGAGTCCTAGTAAAAAACGACTATTACTATCACGTTTGTACATCAACATCCAACAAACGACTTACCTGAATAGGAGCTCTGATCTTTTTGGGCGTGGTGGAGCAAATATTTGATGGGCAGCTCGGACATAAACTCAGAAGTATACTTTTTGATTCTCCTTCCGCTCGAAGCCAGCACGTGGGCATTGTTCAAGCGACAATCCTCATACAGCAACAGGTAATAGAGCAGCAACAACTGCGGGGTCAAGCTGGTGTTATCCACGATTACGTCTTGGTTTTCAGCGTTTATATCGAAGTCCATGGTGAAGATCGACTGTTTCTGGTCGAAGTATTGCCCAAATATCGAGCTCTGGAACACCTAAATAATATTTGTGTAATACGTTCATGTAAACGAGTATGAATAAATTGAAGTAATTTAAGGTTGTAGGAACTTCTCAGGAAAAATTCAACCCATGGAAAAAACATTTATTAGAATAAAATAAATTAATTCCTTACTGGAACAATTCAAAGATCTCTTTCTCATGTATTTCTAATTACTTGTGTTAAGAAAGAATTAATTTCGTTTTTAAGTACAAGATGTCTTAATATACAGGGTATCTCACCGGGAACTGAATCGATCGATATGGAGAAAAGTACACATCGGAAAATTTTGAAAATTTAGATAATTACTAATGTCGGTGTGGCCAATCCAACTAAAATAATTACAAGCAGCTGGCACTTCGGCTTATACCGGAAGTCGATACCAACTTGCTTATTTCAAATGGAACACCCTATATATTTTAGGGTTTTTGAAAAGAGCATAAAATTCTGAGTCGAAAATATGTAGCATATCCTATACCTAAACCTAGCCGTTTCAGAGATATTTGACATTTTATAGAAAATTTGACAGGTGCAACGGTTTGCAAGACCCGTTATAACTTTCTTCGTGTAAAAGATCCTCATTTGCTTCCTGCCACATAAAAAGAACACAAGGAGAACTACGTTCTACAACTGAAATAAATTCAATAACATCATACCAAGTGTTCCGTTTCTCGCGTTACATTTTGTCAACTTCAAACCGTGAAAACTTGTTTAGGTCAAATGGAACGCCCTGTATTTTTTTACGTCAAGTTGTGTAAAATTGAATTCCCTTTTTTCTGATATTAGCATTGTGGGGGTTAAAGTTACAACTTTTTGAAATATTTGCGATTTTATTAGAAATTCATGAATTTTTGTAATCATTTCATGAAAATAGCCGTGATTAGAAACAATCAGTCATTATCTTATGTCAAAAAACGCCAGCACGTTTAAATTATACCAACGAAAACTTTTTAAATTTGTTTACTATTTATGGAGAATGTGATAAAGTAATGTCAAGAACTTGCAGCACATTTGCTACTCGATATCCAGAAAAACAGAAACCGTCACCAAACACTGTAAAACGCATACTGGAAAATTTTAAAAATTATGACTCTGTCAAGGCAAAAATGCAAAGAAGAAAGCCTATTGTTGATGACGAAAACATTGAAATAGTCATTCCGGGATATTTTCATGCATTTAAAAGGATGTCATTAAGACAAGCTGCTCTGGAATTGGGACTATGCAAGGATTCAATTCACAGAATCTTATTAAAACATAAGTTTCACCCGTTTTCATTCCATATTGTTCAAGGATTAAAAGAAACAGATTTCCTAAGAAGACAGAATTTTTGTGAGTTTATTCTAATAAGGTCTGAGGGTCACGATTCTTATTTGGGAAATATTATATGGACAGATGAAGCAAAATTTACTAAAAATGGACTTTTTAATAGACACAATTCACATTATTGGAGTGACTCAAATCCTCATATATTCAGAGAGCGAAACTTTCAGGAAAGTTGGCAGTTCAATGTTTACTGTGCCATAAGAAATGATAGAGTGGTGGCATTACAATTTTATCAGGAAAATTTAAACAGTAAATTAAATTTTCTCTTCTGCTAATATGTATAAGTAAATTTTTGTTTTTTTTTTTTTTAGGTGAAAGATATCTGAATATCTTACAAAATTTGAATCATAACTATTTAGAAAATTTACCCCTCGCCGAACATAGAAACATTTTTTATCAGCACGACGGTGCTCCCCCACATAATGCATATTTAATTAATAATTATTTACAAGAAACTTTTTATGATCAATGGATTGCCAATAATGGACCTTTCTTATGGCCTCCTCGCTCGCGCGATTTATCAGTTCTGGATTATTTCATTTGGGGAACTATTAAAAATAAAGTTTATAAGAGCCCATTAACAACCATTGAAGATTGTATGCAAAGAGTAAGAAATGCATTTCAAAACATATCACAGGATGCAATTAGAAGAGCTACCCATGAGGAACTAATCCGAAGGTGTGAAAAACGTGTCGAGGTACGAGGGCGGAATTTTGAGCAATTATTAAATTAAAATGAAATCATATTTTAAATTGATCTTATCTCTGCGATTTTAGTTCATGCCATATCTTCAATTCGATTAATACGCATGTTACAGTGTTAGTGTTATTTTGCGTTTTTGTGGATATCGAGTAGCAAATGTGCTGCAAGTTCTTGATATTACTTTATCACATTCAATTCAATAATAAACAAATCTAAAAAGTTTTCGTTGGTATAATTTAAACATGCTGGCATTTTTTAACATAACATAATGACTGATTGTTCCTAATCACGGCTATTTTAATGAAATGATTTCAGCAATTCATGAATTTCTAATAAAATCGCAAATATTTCAAAAAGTTGTAACTTTAGCCCCCACGATGCTAATATCAGAAAAAAGGGAATTCAATTTTACACAACTTGACGTAAAAAAATACAGGGTGTTCCATTTGACCTAAACAAATTTTCGCGGTTTGATGTTGACAAAATGTAACGCGAAAAACGGAACACTTGGTATGATATTATTGAATTTACTTCAGTTGTAGAACGTAGTTCTCCTTGTGTTCTTCTTACGTGACAAGAAGCAAATGAGGAAAGAAAGAAGAAAAGTTATAACGGTTCTTGCAAACCGTTGCACTTGTCAAATTTTCTATAAAATGTCAAATATCTCTGAAACGGCTAGGTTTAGGTATAGGATATGCTACATATTTTCGACTCAGAATTTTATGCTCTTTTCAAAAACCCTAAAATATATAGGGTGTTCCACTTGAAATAAGCAAGTTGGTATCGACTTCCGGTATAAGCCGAAGTGCCAGCTGCTTGTAATTATTTTAGTTGGATTGGCCACACCGACATTAGTAATTATCTAAATTTTCAAAATTTTCCGATGTGTACTTTTCTCCATATCGATCGATTCAGTTCCCGGTGAGACACCCTGTATATTCACTTAAGTTTGGTTAGGGGACATCAGCCCTTTGGAGAACTGTTCCAACAAAGAATCTACTGTGATCAATATCTTTCTTTGCATTATTATGTCATAGGAAACATATTAAATTACCTTCCGAATCTCATTCTCCGTCAGCGGTTTGTTGGTATGCTCGGTGTTCTTGACGTTGGGCAGCATTATGCTGTTAACATACACCTCGACGAGCATCGGCAGAACGGGGTGTAGAGGACTCACGCTAGTGCAGATCTGCTTGTAGATCCAGTTCTTTATGTTGACGTTATGCTTGGCAAAAGCCCTAGACTTCAGCAACTGGTGGATGCAGTGGATTGGCAAGAAGCCTTTAACAAAAAAACGGAAATTTATGTACTGACCACAAATGGATACAAAAAAGTATGTAATTATTAGACCAACAGATTCTAGTTTGAAAATTTGAATTAGAAATCTTAATATTTTTGTATTATCTCTACTACTATATGGGTGATTTCTAAGTTGATATTTTTTTTTACTGTGTATAGAACACAGTAAACTAAACAAACTTTTCATATAACTTCTGTTTAAACTCGTTTCACAGTCTAAGTTGCAGCATCGCAGTAAATATTGAGTTAATGTCCAGAAAAAACCAATTCGTTATCAAACAGTTTTAGAGTTGTATTTCATATTTATGAGATGGTAAAATTAAACAACTTCAAAAACAGGCAAATTCTTATTTTTTATGATTTCACAATACGTTAACTAAATAAATTGAATGTAAGATTAGCAAAAAACTATCTAAAATTGATAACAAATTTAACCTGTCATATTGGCACTCAAAGAATTGGTGACAGGCACTTTGACAGCATGCGCTGTCACCACTTGTTCGGTGAAAATCTCTTGAGTGAAAACCTGTTTCATCCTGGTCATATTGTTGTGGCGAATTGCTATCTTCATTCCTAACGTCGCACATACCAAGTCGCAGATGGCGCTGAGCTGGTTGCTGTGGAAATGGATGGCCATAAGGAGAAGCATCTCTCCAAAGGATGCCGTAACGCCGCTGGCCGATTCGAAATAAGCCTCCTCCCTCACAAGCCATTGCACCTAAATTTCATAAATCAAAATTTATGCATTCCTTAGAAATGTCAACTTCCCCAAACGCCAACTCAAACTGGTCTTCTAATCTAATATCTGAATACTTTCTTTAACACATTCTAATAGAACTTACCCATTCGATACTTCTTCTCTCATGTTCTGGCAGAGACACCAAAGAGGGGCACGCGATCAACATGCAAAGGCCGATGGATACAAAGCGGACACCAGCTGGTGTTGGATTGGGATGAGACGTTAACAGTTGAACGATGAGATTCACCTCTTCATCTTGGAACCTAGCAATATATGTCAACTAATTAATTATAACAAGCGAACGATATTGATTTGACAATGCCAAACATGGAGCTTAGACTGACTTCTGTGCATCTTGCTGACAGTTTTTCTCGTTTAAGTCAAGGTACTCGCTCCAACTAAGAAATTTTAAAAAGCGTAGTGTGTGAATAAATAGTGTTAGCTTAATTTTATTTATTTTAAATCTTTTCTGGATATTTTGCAATTCTCTTGCCTTTTTTCATTTATTTATTAATAACCAGACTCTTTTTTCTACTCACAAAAAGTTCCCAACTAGCACAATTAGTCGCGGGAATGTAGCAATAACTACACTAGGCACTTTAAAGTGTTTTGGTATTAATCACAGGCACGTAGCAGGAACGTTCCTAATACGTGTTTACGACCAAAATGGGGAATATTTTTTGGTGACGATAACGTTCCAGCCACGTTCCTGGAACTTGTCTGGCTACGTTCCAATGACGTTGTGATTCCGGAGCGGCGACGTCGTGGCGTAGACACCGCAACTTTCAGAAAACGTTACCACTTCCCACTCTTTTAAGTCGATGTTGCCCCTGTTTTGTCTTGCAACCGATTTTATTATATTTATGTTTTATTCTTACATATGATTCTTATTCTTGTTCCTTTCCCTAACTCAGAAACTTAACAGAATCTCAAAAGAGTAATATTAGATACTTAGATAGCAAAACTTGTGCTACTTTCCAATGGTCTAAAGGGCACAATTAATAGGAATGCAATTTTACTGTCAAACATTATGATAAAACGTCCGAATCTAACCACGCGCCTTTAAAATTTGCATTTCTTAATGAAAATATTGTCTTTACTAATTTTTATGTATTCATTTGTTATATTAGATGCAGAAATAGCGATAAATTAATTTTTTTAGTCAATAATTGTGAAATTATGGTTCGTGTTATAATAATGGCGTCGAAAGTTTTGGCCATCAAAATGGCTTACTTCAGAAAATATCAATTTAAGGTCGTTTTCACCAAGAAATGCTACTTGAAAGTAATCGCTACTTAGCGATAAACTGTAAATACGTAACTTTAAAGTTATTATTACTACAAATCTGCAAATGGGACTGTAGCACCACTTTAAAGTCGTAGCAAAGTTGTGACTACCAGAAATTACCTCTTCAAAGTTGCCGCTGCCACTTCATAGTTACATTTTTCCTGATGTTGATTCGGAACTTCTCCTTGGTACGTGTTAGCCGTACGTTGAAGTCTAAACTGAACACTCTCCTAATTTTAACTATTTATTATTTACCTAACTTCACATTGAAAAACCTGTCAGCTGTCGTAATTTACTTGTAAGGTTGTATGTGGCATATGTATCTTTAGTTCTTTAATCCGTGTATGCATGCATATATATTTATTACCGTGATAGATAATCTAGAAGAAAAGGTAGGTGTAAGCACTTTAGTAATAAAACTGTGCTGAAATATTAAATTTTGTTGCCTTATTTTGAAGGATTATGGAATCTTTTAAAATTGTGTCAACACAGGAAAAACATGGGATTTATTTTACTTTGTTCCACATCAGTGGGAAAAAAACCAAATTTTATTGTGGTCTGATAATTTAAGCCATTCCCCAAGGGAAAGCTTGAGGTGGAATGTCGCCATTGTACCAGAAGAAGGATGGTCAAATTATCCATGTGTTGTCAAATGTACCGGAATCTTTAATTTCGGCGATGCTTTGAAACTTGAGAAACAGCTAACAGAGTGCATTGACATGGATTCAGAGGAAGCGTTAGTTTTTTTTTTAATTATGTGGTCTCAATTAATATGCCTATTTAATTGTCATTAGTTTTTTAGATTGTTCTTGGATCTGCATACTAAAAAGCGTACTAAAAGTAAACCAACTATTGAACAACTGACAGATAGAAATGAATTGTTTGCTGAATATTCTGATAATAATGATTGTCAGTTGTTGTTGCATAGCATGAATATAGCAGCATGTAATTCCAGGTTAGGCAAATATAACTATTAAAGCTACTTGGAAATTATTGCAACTTTGAAGTCACATTTCAGTGACATGAGTTAGTCGCTGCTATTATCGTTTATCACCTTCAAGTTCTGAAAACCTGAAAGTCGTCCCACTACCTACCACGTTCTCATGTACTACGAAAGCTACATAGAAGTTGCATAACTATTAAGGCAATTATTGTCTGAAAGTTATTTGTGGCATTCTTCGAATATTCTTTCCTATTATTTGGGTTTTCTACCACGTGTATTATTATCCTCTTCAAAACAAATCACCGAATCTACAAAATAATAGAATTATTGGGAAAAAAACCTCTGCGCCCGTGACGTTTACGCCAAAGGAAAAGTCAGAGGTTATGTTTTGCAAATAATATAAATCGGAATAAACACAGAAATAATGTATTTAGCTGACGTTTCGGAAAGTAATCTCTTTCGTTTTCAAAGCTTTTTTTTGTGTATTTGACATACACAGCAAAATAAGAGTTCTTCAAAAAAAGCTTTGAAAACGGAAAGATATTACTTTCCGAAACGTCAGCTAAATACATTATTTCTGTGTTTATTCCGATTTATATTATTTGCAAAACATAACCTCTGGCTTTTCCTTTGGCGTAAGCGTCACGGGCGCAGAGGTTTTTTTCCCAATAATTCTATTATTTTGTAGATTCGGTGATTTGTTTTGAAGAGGATAATAATACATGTGGTAGAAAACCCAAATAATAGGAAAGAATATTAAGGCAATTATTAGTGGTAGGAAATACGAGACAGGGACTGCAGACTTGTCAAATGAAGTTATTTTTACATCAAAGTCGTAAATTTAGTCGCAAATACGTAATGATTACTCATATGAGGTTCCCATCTCAGTTACTGTCACTTTGGTGCTAGTTGGGTTTTTAATCTGGTTCTTGTTGCATCAAAAACGATGTAGAAATACAGAAAATACGGTACCTTTTTTGGAGGTGAAATTAAATTAAGTTTACTCACTTGATGGCAGCAATTCCTCTCAGAGCACAATACAATCGAAGCAGTGCAGATGCCTGTACAACCAAACTGTCGGGCAGCTCCCCTTCTGTCGATGCGTCGATAATTTTCTGTAAACGGCGTAACAGTTCGTCTCTAAGTTGCTGAAGTGCATTGCTCGAAACTTCCCCTTTCCTCTTCTGACCAGTACGGATAAACATGGCAATCCAATTCCTAAAAATTTAAATTATTTGAGTCTGTACTGTATAGGGCATCTGCGCGTGACGTTATACTTTTCAAGGTCATTGTTTGGAGGGAAAACAATTTAGACATAACCTCATTTTAGTTTCCTTCAATGTCAACTATCACAAACAACAACTAAACATGTTGACGGTAAGATGCACATACAATAAAATGTTAATTAATCAACCAAATAAGATATACAGGCGACAATAGCACTAATCAACATTATAAATCAACATTCACACTTAATTAATTCTATTCACGTTCAGACATGCATTTTAATGCTTTCTTAAATGAAGTAGGGGTTAAACTAAAAATATCTAACGAGCATTTATTATAATCTTTTGGGAAACGCGCCAATGGACTGTTATAACCAAAATTTATTGCATGTGACTGAATGTAGAACAGTGGTCTATTTCTGTTCATTCTTAATTCAATATTAAAAGAAAATTCTGATAACAGTTCAGGACAATTTATGTCACCCTTTAGTAATTTGTACACAAATACCAAATCAGCGTCTTGTCTACGTTTCTCCATAGATTGTAGATTAGTGATATTTGAGATGGTTCCATAATCAGTCTCACTCCATATATATCCCAGTCTAAAAGCATAATGCCTAAGAAACTTCTTTTGCACCCTCTCCAACACATCGATATCACACTGGTAAAAAGGACTCCATACTACAGATCCATATTCAAGACCCAACATAACAAAGGATGAATAAACCAATCTTATGATATTCAGAGTTAAATCTTCATTATTTTAACACGCTTTTTTAGTTCGTTTGTTTGTATGTAACAGAATCTTTGAACGTAATTCTCACCCACTTCAAAGCCTCAGATTAAACTAAAACTTTGCACACTTATTAAGGACCGATGACAATACAATAATTTGACAGCTTTGTCCTAATGTCCTTACCAGGATTATCAGGATAAAATAAATGACTAATCTATTGTTGACATTTTGCCGGAAGCGCAGCTGTTATTAATATAACGTTTTTGCTGTTGTATAAGCCCTTGTTAAAGCTAGTTTCAACTTTAATACATACATTATGATGTAATATTAATTATGTACTACTAGCGAATACTCAGCGGTTTCAAAAAGCAGACGGGTATCAGCTGGTTTCTATATGTATCGGTGTTCACGATGCTAATTCTAAAATTCGCCCAATCCAATATATTGGTGAGAAACGCGCCGAGGGACGAATGGCAGGGATGTGGGTTAAAATTAATTACAACATTTGAGGGTAACCAACCTAAAGCCAGATGAGAGGAGAAAAAGATAAAATTACAAAACATGATCATATACGAAAACCACCAACTGTATTGTGCAATATATCTAGTACGGACCTGTACGTTGTCATGAACGTATAGCGAAATCGTCCAAAAGAACCTGGCACCTGACATTTGAAGGCAGTCTTTACTATAATTTTAATAAGTCTTCGTCTCTCACCCCGCGGAGAGTCATACCCTAGGAGTGTAGGGCAAATATCCTCTTGAGCATAAAAATTTGAGGAAATTCCCAAGCAAAGGAAACAATAAACCAATATAATTTTCCTTATATTAAACAATATAATTAGTGTCAACGTAGCTTCGTTTCAAAGTTTATGCGATATGTTATATTATTATCTGTTATTTTGGCCATCTCTTATCTACTATATCTAAAGCACAAAACATTAATAAAGTCTTGATACATTATACAACCTTATAGACTGATCGTTGCCAAGCAGCAATCCAGAAACGAACGCCACCATGTCCCCCTCATTGTCAACCGCGCTGTTCTTATTTATGTGTTCCAAGGACAGAGTTATGGCCAGAGCTGGCATCCTACAAAGCTCAACACATTTACTTCTAATCGTCAAAGCTTGAGATGGGTTCATTTTGCAGAGTAACGATATAGCATTCGCCCTAACGGCACTAGAAATATTCTCTTCCTGTTTTTCGCCACTTTGGATCAGATAGGTGCAAACTAAAACAATTTTAAATAACTTTAATCTTCCTAAATTAGGATGCATCAAAGTTGGTATTACCAAATGTATTTTTAGCAATCCAACTTATTCACATTGACAATTTTTTAATTATTATTTTAATAACATCTACAAATAAAAGCAGTTGATGCGTATATTTTATTTCATTTTTTAATAATGCCTTATAGTAAAAAAAAAACATTAAGTTTAAACTATGTTTAAACGGTTAGATATTGCCGCATATGCGCGGGCTATTCTATTGGCCATGATACAATAGCGTAATCAGCAGGGAAACGAGCGCTAGTGGAAGGGTAGAGCCAACAATATTGTGTTACAGTTCAATTTAATATTAACAATTGAGTGGCAGTTGGTATATGCAGCAGCTCTCGCATTTTGCTGTATACTGTGTTGCATATTATCAGGGCTGCTTACTTAGAGATTATTCTTTTTAAGTAGATTTCTGTATTATACAATCGAACGATTGACCTTGTCTCCCCCATTTTTACTTTTGCTGTTACTTGGTTATGGTCTACGTGCTTTTCGAATTAGTGAATTAATTTCAGCCAAATTTGGAATTTATTCGAAAAGTTATTTATGGATTATCCACTTATTGTTTTATTGTATTGGATGCGTAATTCTATGGAATATTGGAAATCGATTGTCTTCGATTTGAAGGATTTGTCGTAAATACCTTTATACCAAGGACATTGAAGCTCAGTACCTTGTTAGGTCAGGAACCCTCCAAAGAGGTAATTATTTTTATTACTATATTCAAACTAGGTAAATAAGTTGTATGTACTTTGCTAAAAGGAAAATATTATATTTTTAGGGTTTTTCGCCTACAGTTTTCACCTATGGTTACTTTACTATAATTTTTGTCCCTGTTTTGAGTAGTTGTTGTCTTCAGTGGTTTTTTTTGCTGCCGTGTTTTTTTGTGCTCTGGATTGGAATATTTTTATGATAGCCATCCACTTTGTTGAAGGAGTTGACCTTGAAGCACTGCTGAATTCTGAGGACCTTGTGTGAGCCTTTTGGAGACTCGACTGTCCATCTAAAATTTCCCAGAAGGAAAACCCCGCAAGTATTTGTGTCCTGTATCCTTATTTTGCCCTAGCGTTTTTTTTTATCTTGATATATACTGCTTGAAAGAAAACAAACCTTTATTACCGGAATGCCTATGAAACTATAATTTTAAATCTGTTAATACTTATTAATATGTAGAAAGAATATTTTGTCAAGCGGCAATTAATAGTTTATTAAGTGCGAAAGATTTTCTTTTAATAATCCTCCTGAGGTTTAAGCGCTTATGTAAGCTGCGTTACAACTTCATAGGTAAAATACATTTCAGTATAGCTCCGACAACGCTGCACATACGTTTTGCACAATTGCTATGCCAAATTGCTCAATAAATGCATTGGACATAACAAGTTGTCCGTATGTCTGCTGACAGACGGTATTTGCCTACTTACTAGTGGAGATGGTCGGGGTTCTAGATTTGTTTCGATCTTCTAGGGATCCAAGTAAATTTTATAAATTACAAATACCAGCCGAAGTGAACTATAACTCAAATTTACTAAATAGTTACTTGGCAAGACAATAACTATAATAATAAAAAATCCAAGTAATATTTTAAAATTTAATAATAACAATAAATTATTACTGAACAAATAACAAGGGGTTGTGGTATAACAGAACGATAGTAAATTATAAACCAGGTTAGATTACAGTATACGCTAAAGCGGTAACTAAAATAAAATATATGTATTTTACCTATGAAGTTGTAACGCAGCTTACATAAGCGCTTAAACCTCAGGAGGATTATTAAAAGATAATCTTTCGCACTTAATAAACTATTAATTGCCGCTTGACAAAATATTCTTTCTACATATTAATAAGTATTAACAGATTTAAAATTATAGTTTCATAGACATTCCGGTAATAAAGGTTTGTTTTCTTTCAAGCAGTATATATCAAGATAAAAAAAAAACGCTAAGGCAAAATAAGGATACAGGACACAAATACTTGCGGGGTTTTCCTTCTGGGAAATTTTAGATGGACAGTCGAGTCTCCAAAAGGCTCACACAAGGTCCTCAGAATTCAGCAGTGCTTCAAGGTCAACTCCTTCAACAAAGTGGATGGCTATCATAAAAATATTCCAATCCAGAGCACAAAAAAACACGGCAGCAAAAAAACCACTGAAGACAACAACTACTCAAAACAGGGACAAAAATTATAGTAAAGTAACCATAGGTGAAAACTGTAGGCGAAAAACCCTAAAAATATAATATTTTCCTTTTAGCAAAGTACATACAAGTTATTTACCTAGTTTGAATATAGTAATAAAAATAATTACCTCTTTGAAGGGTTCCTGACCTAACAAGGACTGAGCTTCAATGTCCTTGGTATAAAGGTATTTACGACAAATCCTTCAAATCGAAGACAATCGATTTCAAATATTCCATAGAATTACGCATCCAATACAACAAAACAATAAGTGGATAATCCATAAATAACTTTTCGAATAAATCCCAAATTTGGCTGAAATTAATTCACTAATTCGAAAAGCACGTAGACCATAACCAAGTAACAGCAAAAGTAAAAATGGGGGAGACAAGGTCAATCGTTCGATTGTATAATACAGGAATCTACTTAAAAAGAATAATATCTAAGTAAGCAGCCCTGATAATATGCAACACAGTATACAGCAAAATGTGAGAGCTGCTGCATATACCAAATGCCACTCAACTGTTAATATTAAATTGAACTGTAACATAATATTGCTGGCTCTACCCTTCCACTAGCGCTCGTTTCCCTGCTGATTACGCTATTGTATCATGGCCAATAGAATAGCCCGCGCATATGCGGCAATATCTAACCGTTTAAACATAGTTTAAACTTAATGTTTTTTTTACTATAAGGCATTATTAAAAAATGAAATAAAATATACAACATCTTTTAATTTGAGAATGACAAAATCTGGGACATTGTACTTTAATATATATATATATATATATATAAAATGTTCCGAGAAGCTTCCGCGGTCGTTGGTATGAAAAATACTAGGTTCTCGGGTTGAACCGCGTCTGAGATTGTTAATGTCTCGACGTTTCGGCTCCCGTTTTGGAGCCATTTTCAAGAGAAAAAGTGAGTCAAGTAAAAATTGTCAAAGAAAATAATGCTAGGAGTTCGTGGAACTGGTTCGATTCCGGGGTCTCAATCTGCCTACTCCCCAGATCTCACCGCGATCCGTCTCTAAGGCCTCAACCTGCCTACTCCTTAGTTCGCTTTAAGGAGTAGGCAGGTTGAGGCCTTAGAGACGGATCGCGGTGAGATCTGGGGAGTAGGCAGATTGAGACCCCGGAATCGAACCAGTTCCACGAACTCCTAGCATTATTTTCTTTGACAATTTTTACTTGACTCACTTTTTCTCTTGAAAATGGCTCCAAAACGGGAGCCGAAACGTCGAGACATTAACAATCTCAGACGCGGTTCAACCCGAGAACCTAGTATTTTTCATATATATATATATATTAAACAAAATAAAGAATCGTTACTAAAAAAAAAAAACATTAGTCTTTGGTACTTTTATATTGGGAATTGCAAATCTTGTTGTTGAGTTGATATCCCTCATCGCCCTGATCCAGGATCGAATTTTTGTCGATATTATAACGCAGTGCAATTTATCTCATTGACCATCCATCTTCTGCTTTAGCAATAACTCCAGATTGAACTAAATTGCCTATATGAGGCATATTAGTTTTTTGCACACTTGCAATAAATTATGACAACTAACTGACAATGTCACAAAAATTAAAGTTAGATGTACACAACTATAATACTTATAAGACTTGTCCTATTTTTTTTGCTCACGACCGTACAAGGGGGTAAAAGATGGCTTAAGCATGTCCTGACGTATAAAAACGTAGTCACAAGTCGATAAATCAGGGCTGACCAAAAACTTTTGTGAAACATTGTTTGGATTTAGCGAAATTTAAGCTTGTCAACGCTACAGGTTGCGCTGTGTTGGCTCCAATATACCGCAGGCCTAAATACAACTCAGAATGTTCCTGTATAAATGGACATTAAATATAAGAAGTATTGATAATATTGCTATTTGCAAAAACAAATGAATAACATTTTTAACAGAGCAAATTTTTTTACTCGGTGGATGAATTCCTAAACTATCAGTTTTAACCTGTTATTATTTTTCAATATGTTTGTTCTTAATTTATAAAAACCTACATTTTCTTGTAATTTATTTAAAATTAAGATATACTACTGCTCATGTTGTGTTGACTAGTCAGGTAACTTTAAATTTATAATAAATAGTGTCGCTTTGTTGATGAATATATGTATTTCTATTTCAATTAAATAATTTCCACTTACCTTCTCTGAAGGAATCAGGAAAATTAGCGACAAGACGACAGATAATTGCAGGGCCATTATGTACATGCAGCAGCGTCTCCGTTATGTTAGAGATATTTAAAGTAGTTGGTAATTCGGCGAGAGCTATACAGATAATATCAGCTAACTCCTCGGCAAATATGTCATTGTCAAATAACTCTGACGGTTTTACGTAAAAATCATGGTCTGAAGTGTTTTCATTGCCGTCCTGGATTTGTGATTGGATATAAAGCAGTTCGCCCAACAGGATGCTTAATCGTCGGGTCATGTCACTGCGTTCATACTCCAGCGCCATGCTGGTGTTTGATAAATTTCCTATCAGGACGGAGTCGTTTTGTATCGTATTGCCTAAAATTACAACAAGTGAGTAGCTAAATGAATGTTTTCGATGAAACGACGGCTGCTTACCCTTTTGTCTGAGTTGTTGTTCCTTTTTAACGTCAATTTCCAACTTGTGAAAATCGATGGAAAGAAGAGCGACTATTGAATTGACCAATTCCATCCCGGACACAATCGTTAAAATGTTAACTTTCATATTCGTGCACTTTTTAGAGGTGTCCAACGGGGAAATCAAGCCCATTCTTACCAGACAGGGTAACACCGGTCTAATTTCTTGTTCGGTACACTTGGACAACTCTTGCATGTTGACGTGCTGAATGGCACGGAACACTTTAGAATCCACACCTAAAACGTAACATACGAGATATAGAGAAAAGAAAATGTGTAAATGCATATTTGGTGGAAATAATTAAGTAAAAATCGGTAGAACAGAAAACCTACCTTTTTTGAAAGTCATGTTGCTTCTAAAGTTTTAAATTTGATACACATATATAATTGTCCATCAAATCACAATATTTTCGACATTTTCCTACGATCAGTTTGAGGTTATGCACAATAACACAGACAATAACGATAACGAAATTGACAGATGTGTTTTTGTTTTTAATATTCTGTAAGATGCGACACTTGGAAAGAGAAACATATTTTTGAGAGAGATACAAATTTAACGAGATCTGTGCAGCATTTGAAACAGGCAGACCAGCTGCTTTCACATAGACGATAGAGACCCTATAAGGTAGAGACCCAAGGATAGTAGAGACCGGCCACTCGTCCCCCATTCCACCCAATTGGATGCATCATGGCAGCGATGGTTTCAGTGTGCGCGTGTAACGAACTCTGGCGCTTTATATAAATACGGTTGGATTATGCCCGCCCCTACCAATCAGAAAACGTTTAGTGCATTGACGTCAAAGTAGACCTCGTTTACGCTCGCATATAATGCTGTCTCGTTCTTCCTCATTAATAGTCTCTTAAGTCGTTATTGCTTCCACTTATATATCTTGCAATTATTATTTTATTTTAATACAAAAAAACAGGCATTATTTATTTTATACAAATTTGATTTAATAAGAAAGGGACGCACTAGAATCGGACAAAAGAATTTTAAATTACTGCACAAAAAGTCTGTATTTCTTATTTTAACATAGCCCAAAAGCGTGTAAGCTATCGTCCTATCTTATCATAATTTTAAAGCAAAATATATGTTACCCCAAGGTTTTAGGTATTAGCATAGCACACAAAAATACGAAGAAGTATAAGGAAAATGTTATATACAGTATTCTCACGTACGAACGAACTTTATATTAGGTGATATATTAAATTTATTTAAAGATATTTTTAATTAAGACTATTAGGAAATGAGTGAAAATTTGGTAATCGAACGTTGCTGACTGCGAATCTGAGCAATGAAAATAAAAAAATATATCTAGCGTTATGTAAAATTAAATAAAATAGTAATAATAAGTCTTTATTGAAACAAGTCTCCAAAGGGTTTATGATAAGAAACAGCCAAATTTCCTTGCTTAGTCTTTTGTAAACTATTGTTACATATATCCACGGCACACCTTGTTCCAGGCATAACTGTTAAAAAAAAACAATATTTACCTACACAATAATAATAAAAAATTAATCAACAAATATAGAATGAACCAACAATACTTGTACTTACTTTTTATTAGGGCAAATCGACTTCCCAAAACAAAATCACATCAATACTTCCTAATAATAGTCTTTTTAAAGCGTCTTTAAAATACACCGAACACACAAAAGTAAAGAAACAAGTTCACAATGCACAACCAAACCACAGAGTATCTGATAAACCGTGTCTGTGACCAAACAAACGATACAAATATGGCGCGTTCCAAGGTCTACTGTAGCGTCACAGTCCCCGCCCATTAATCCAACCGTATCTATACTAACCGTGCTCTGGCGCAAGTTTTGTAAAGTAACTTTAGAAACCTTGACTCTGGCGTGTGTGCAACTTTGGTGCAACTGTGCATCAGCAACGCCACCTAGCATCTAGGTGGTGGTGGCATTAGTGTGTTTACAACATATCGCAAGTGGCAAAAGCAGGTTGCAGTATTTGCTTTGACAAACTGGAAAAATTAATTGTTTCGTGACCAAATCATGACAGACTGTTATTTTAATTTTAACCTATTACATTGAGTCTAATGACCTTCGACCATTCTGGTCGAAGCTAATGACACTATTCTGTATATGAAAATAAAGGCAACACCGCCGCCATTATGCATCCATTTTTTTTCATACGAAGCAATCAGTGCCTCCCACTCGAGTGGCCAGTCTCTACTTTGTCTTTAATAGAAATACTCCAACTGTATTAATGTTGTCTACTTTACAATGGCTATCGGTTTCAAATTGTGTATTTTATTTTACTTATTAAAAAAAATCTTTTGGAGCACATAAAAAATGCATGCTGCGTTATGTATAATCTTTTGATAGTATTAGTTGTTACCACAGACTGTTGTTACCCACTTATTGTCTATACTAAATTCGTCTGTACATTGTAATACTTTTAAATATTATTTTTTTTCCTATATTTGTATTTCTATTATTGGATAGTAGGATATTCTTACTTTTAATAAATTTGATTTATTTTTAATGGACGATAATTCAACCATTAGATAACTAATGAAGCTCTAGACCAAGCTTGATAAAGGATTCTATCCTATCCTTTATTAACCATGGTCTAAGCGAATGTCACCCATCAATAGATGGCGGTGCTGATTTTAAAATTGAAATGACAAATCGAGTAGTGAACAACAAAGTTTTGACATTAACTATAAAGTATTGAAATATTTAAAACATTCACCAAAATAGTTCATTGAATAAAAGTTGTGTTTTGTGATGGATAAAGTAACTACTACTAGATTTATTACAAAAATTTAAAAAACATCACTACTAATGCAGTCAGAAGCGAGAAAAAAGGATATTCTCTAACATTATGGTAGTAATGGTAAAGTTATCTGGCGAAAATTATATGAACTTAAAATTTATAGTAAATCAGCCTCCATGACAATCTCAATAACCCAGATTTAATAAATGATCATTTTCTTCTCTCCTCTTCTAATGTTACTGTGCCGGATCCAAATTTAATTAGTTTTTATAACAATAATCTTAAAGAAAATTTTAACTCTCTTTTTTCTTTTAGTGCCGTTAATGAGACTGTTGTTTATAAATATTTATTACAAATAAAATCCACCGGTACCGGAGCCGATAAATTTAATATTCACATGTTACTTCTCTGTTGTCCTTATATATTACCTTTTATTTCACATATTATTAAGACTTGTCTTTGACTCATGGAAACTTTTTAATATTTTGCCTTTACCTAAAAAAAAATCTATAACTAGCTTAAGCGAACTCCGTCCCATTTCAATTTTGCAAATTGTGTCAAAAGTATTAGAGAAAGTTATGAAATTTCAAATTTGCTCACATATTAATGAGTACAATGTTCTTCCGGAAAGACAATCTGGTTTCAGGCCAGGACATAGCTGTACCACAATTTTATTAGAGATTATAGATGATTTATTCAGAGATTATTGATAATAACAAGACTGCGGCATTAATATTACTAGACTACTCAAAAGATTTCAATACCATTAATCATGAGATATTACTGTCAATCTTGCATTTCATAGGATGCTCTGAATCTTCTTTAAAACTCTTTGAAAGTTACCTTCTTAATCGTAAGCAGTGTGTGGTAACTAGTAATGGTATTTCTGCCTTAAAACCAATTAGGTGCGAGGTACCTCAGGGTTCGATATGAGGTCCCATTTTGTTCTCTCTATACACGTGATTTTATCTAATGTATAAGTCATGGCAAGACTTATTTATATGCCGATGATACTCAAATTAAATATTCCTTTGACCATTGTGACTATCTCTTAGCCAATGACATGATTAATGAAGAACTCTATCTAGTGCTCATTAACTTAACGTCAACACGATTAAATCTACTGTACTAATCTTTGGTAAATTTCGTCACTCTATTCAAGATCTGTTAAAAATTACTCTTAATGACAATGTGTTGCCTTGTACTACAGTAGCAAGAAATTTAGGTCTAGAGCTTGACACTGATTTGCGCTTTAGAAATCATGTTATTAAATGCTTAAAGAGGGCATATAGTAATCTTAAAATGTTATTCCCTAATCGCCATATTATTCCACGTTCTTCTAAAAATCTTATTACCAGACACTTAGTCCTATTTGAACTTTTGCGATGTTGTTTATGGTCTTTGCCTTGACAGCGAAGAGACAAATAGAATTCAACGTATTCAAAAATCATGCCTAAGATTTATATATGGCATTCGTAAATTTGATAGAATTTCACATAAATTAAAAGACGCCAACTGGCTAGATATGAAAACTCAATGGGGATTGAATTCGGCCACTCTCTACCATAATATCATCCTGTACAAAAATCCCTCCATATCTATTTCAGAAAGTTACTTATAGAAGCGACATTCATAATGTTAATGTTCGTTTTCGTGGATTGATCTCACCTCCAGCTCATCAAACTGCTATATTTAGAAGGCCATTTATTTACTTTATAATAATATACCCTCTAATCTAAAATTGTTATCTTTATGTCAAGTTAAAAGATCTTACAAGAAATTGTTTTATTTTTTTTATACATTTATTTAACGTCGGCCTATTTCCGCTACTGAGGCCTAACACCGACGCCCGTAGACGAGCTACCCCCAACCAGGAATTTTGCCGAACCTCTTCTCTTAAGAAGAGTAGGGATCTTTTACTTGCCTAACATTTAATAGACAAGGGACTGAAGGCTGTACATCCCCCCGAAGGATGGTATATCCCCTATACAACCCTCGCCTAAGGTTGTATAGCTTCCGCGCATACACTGATATACAAGCCGCGGTCTTCGTTGGAACGGTCACCCATCCAACTACTAACCGCGCCTTACATTGCTTTACATCGAATATCGAAGTATGTACATAGTAGAGACGCACCCACGCTCGCCCCACATGAAATTGTTGTATGAGAGATTTACTTGAATACTTTACTTTCTTTTTTTTGTATGTTGCGCCCCATGTTTATTATTGGAGTGTTACTCATTTTTACCTATTTATGTATTTTGTAATGCTCAGATTTTGTTTTTGTAAATTATTTATTATTATTATTATATATGACTTTTACAAATTATTTTTACTAATACACATGTATTATTATATATGTTTGTAAATTAACTGCTCTTCGTTTCACTAGTTCCGCAATTATCTGTTCGTCTCCTCTTTTGTTGTTTCCTTCCTGGCTCGTGCCGCTTAATGTGTAATCCCAAGCTATTCTTATATTTAGTCTGGAAGGAACAGTGCGGGCAGCTTAACATCTTGACTTCATCACAACTTTTGTGTGTCAATGAATGGTCTTTTAAGTGAGATAGTCTGTGTGTCCTATAAGAGCACGATTCACAGGCATATTTTTTCTCAGGTTCATCCTTTTTCACAATCTTATGCGCTGTTCTCATATGAATGAGGATGTTGCGCTCGTTCTTTGATTGGTAGTTGCACTTCTCGCATTTCACAAATTCTTCTTCCAATACAACAATCTTTTTGTGTTTAGTTTTACAGTGTTGCTTGATATAGGCCTTGTCTTTCGTCACCAGGGAGCAGAATTGGCACTGGTATGTATCTGTTGACTGCGATTTTGATGTCATATGAGTTTTACAGTGTCTCCTAACGTGCTTCTTGTGCTTGGATTTATAGGGGCACTTCGCACAGTAGAACAGCTCCAGTTCCACAGGATTCTTGTGTAGCATAACGTGCCACTTTAGACTTGATTTATATTTTGATACAAAATTGCATTCTTCGCATTTGAACAGACTGAACTGAGATGTACACTCCTTTTTTGTGTGTGTTAGAAAATGCTTTACCAAGCTGTCCCTTCGGTTGGTTTGGTGAGGGCAGAAGGGACAGACGAACATGCCATATGCGTTCTTCTCTAACATTTTTGGTTCTGGAAACGTCAGTTGCTCAGATTTATGAGTGCTAAAAATAAAGATCTTGGTTACACATACAACACCCAGGGGTTTTAAGAATAGTTTAACTGATAATAATAATAATGTTTTACAGGATCATCCTATCATACCCTTAAATTAACAGGTTTTGTTTGTGCAAATGTAATTAATGTTTTAAAATATAAGAAACAAAGGTGGTACATGATATACCCAACTATGATACTCGCCAAAGAAATACAAACGTGTAGAACCGCAAGTGGGCAGAAATCAATATTAAAAGAAGCAGGAAACCAGTATCATAGACTTGATCAGAAGTTGTGGGCATGAATTCTCTTACATCCTTTAAAAGAAGTATGCCACAGTATGGGAAAGAAAATATAATGTATTATTATAAATTGTATCTGTGCATGATATGTATTTGTAAATTTAAGTACTTTTTTTGAGCTAAATAAAGGCATTATTATTAAAAAGGTCTTTTTTTGTTCAACATTTATTTAACGTTGGCCTATTTCCGCTAATAAAGCGGTAGACGAGCTACTCCCAACTAGGAATTTTGTCGAACCTCTTCTCTTAAGAAGAGTAGAGATCTTTTACTTGCCTAACATTTAATAGACAAGGGACCGACAGTTTTACATGCCCTCCGAAGTATGGTATATCTCCTACACAATCCTCGCCTAAGATTGCATAGTTTCCGCTCATGCGCTGATATACAAGCCGGCTGGAAGATGTGAGGCGAGGACCTGGATTTCCTTGAAACGGTCACCCATCTAAGTACTAACCGGTATTCAAAAAAATCATTTTGAAAAAATTTTTGACCAAAATAAACTCTTTCTTTTTATTAAAATAAAGGTATTAAAATTTTCTTTCTGATCTGATAAAAAAAATTTCAAAATGGCCGAAAAAATTAATTTTTTTATTGGGTTTTAAACAAATGCAAAAAAATTGCCAAATTAGGTTTAATTTTTTTTATGGCATCAAACAACTGGCGTCAAATCCGTTTTGGACTTAATGGCATAAAATGGCGGCCAATTCAAATTTTAAATAATAAATAAGCTGAAGCAACACTAAAAAAAATGACTCTCAAAAAACTTAAAATAAAACAGTTTGTAAGTATTATATATTCCATACAGGGATATCCTATGTATGTATGAATTACAGTGGATAATAAAGGTTTATTACACATATACCAGCAACTCGAGAAAAGGTTTTTCATAACCGTGAGAAAAACCTTTACATCATACGTATTATCGACGTATACGGAATACGTTTATTTGAGGTTCCACATAAAAGTATATATCTCGTATATGATGTGACAACAACATAACGTTTTCTTAAAACGTATATATTTAGAACATGATGTACCATATATATACGTTTTTTTAAAACGTCTATATTTAATACATGATAATACAAATATATACGTTTGTTGCGCGGACATTCGAACGTTGAATATAGGTTGCGATAAACATTATATATACCAGTCGTATAAACGAAATCAAAACGTTTATTTGGTGTTGCTTGGGAAGTATTTTTATACTTTTCTGTAATAATAATGTTTATTTTTAAATTGGGTAGCAAGTGTTAAAAAAAAGGTATAAAAGACCAGCTTTCCTAAATAAGTCATTTTTGACATAATCAATAATCATGCACTATAGTGCATTATCCGAGCCACAAGCCACGTGATATTTCACATTAAAAGAACCGTTTAAAATAAATAACTTTTTCTCTAAAATATATTTGCCAAAAATGCCCCTTCTTTTTTCCACAGCACTAATAATCAATTCCAGTCCTTTTTTTGTAGGTTTTTGCACAGTCAGTTTGTTATTATCATTCAATAACTGTCCACATAACAAACACTCCATATTTTCTTTTCTGTAGGTCAAAATAAATACTAAAAAATCACCACTAATCAGCCAGACAATATACGCCGATGACGTTTAATGCTATGCTGCAACAATGAGGATGAAAAAGTAGTTGCCGCGCCGCGCTAGGTGTGCTTTACCTCGCACACGCGAATATTAATAATTTTAAATTACGATAAGTACAAACTATTTGCCATAGAAGGTTGACTTATGTCATAAAAACTTTTCCAATATTCTTCCTTTAATTCATACTTAGATACCATGGCAAAATTCCTTTAAATAAAAAAGTTTTTCAATTCATGAAAAAGTAATTACCAGGTAAACGAAACTAACAGATTGCCTTTTATTTTCTCTAATAAAAAAGAAGTCTTTTATATAATTTTTAGGCTGTCACCTGCGCCTATGTGTCTGCCTTCAAACTAAAAAAAGTTCATTAAAATATGTCATACGGTTTCCAAGATATGGCGAAGTGAATATAAAAAATGTTTTATTTTATATTTTCACAAATTTTACATTTTTTGTTTTAAAAAAAATCGGTACCATTAAAAAAAAGTCGTAAATGGCCTGTTCAGATGACCTATCTAATGATGTCACGAAGATTTCATCTGGTTATACATCAAAAAAAATTTTTTCAGGAAGGAGGCGTCTTTCTCTTGACTTTTTACTGCACTAATTTAGTATTAAGTTTAATTTGGAGTGTACTTGTTATTATCTGTTGTGCAAAGTGTTGTTGATTTGATTATGTTAGTATAACTGCATGCAGTGGCGGCTCATGTTTAATTTTATAGGGGGGGGGGGGCACATTGTTTGACATTGTGAAATAGTATATTAAAATTAACTTACCAGAGAACTATTCACCATATTCTTTGTTCTCAAAATCGTGAGCTGCATAAAAAATAAGCCAGAAATTGCAAAGGTGTCCTTCCGCTTTAAGATTTGGTACATACATGTAGACACACAAACAAAAACATTTTATTTATACATAAAATCCATTCTACATTCCTTACTAGCTGCGGAAATGTCTATCACTTTATTGTCAAAGTCAGGAATTAACTGAATCATATTTTTTTCAATTGATAACATCGAAAGTGCATTAAGCCTTTCTTGGCCCATAGTGTTGAAAACATTTTATGTTTTTAACGTAGAAAAACCTCTTTCACATTCGCACGTCTTCATAGGTGTAGTACACATAATACTTAAAATTTTGTACATCTCAGATAAACCTTCCTCCAAATTATTTTTATTAATAAATGTCAGAAGAAGTAAAACACCATTGTAACACATATCATCCCTGCCATAAATAACTTTCAATTCAGTTCTTAATTTCTCTTTGTCTATTAAAGCATTATAAACTTCTACAGTCTCTGTTTTTTATTGACCTTTTCATTATGAACTCCTATATTTTCGAGATAAACACTATTTAACTGTTTACGAACCTCACTTTTAACTAAAACTTTATAGTGCACTAAATTATATAAATGAGTTGCACTCATTGCATGTTTCTTTGCTCTTTCCTGTAAATGTTGTACATCGTGTACTCCTTCCTGAATCCACCATGAAGACTGCAAATTGTTGCTTAAAAGGCAAACAAAATAGAACAGCTTATTTCGCTCAGTTATATTAACTTTATCCTCGTAGTTCAGCGGTCTGTTACTTAAAATATAAGACAAATTTTTAAATGTCTTATGTGTGCCGAAACGAAATAAACAAATAACAAAACACAGAACTCGCGAGCGCAGGCAAACATAAATATCAGCTGATTAAGCATATAACGGAGATACGATCCTACGATAAATGTAGTACACACCAGTGAACTGTGCTCGCATTAGAACATAAGGTGCATGTCGTTGCCATAGCAAACTATGGGAAGTAGATATTGGCAAACTCAAGTTGTAACGTGGCGATAGTGTCAGAAATTAGTTTTGGGGTTTATTATGTTGATAAAAAGTTCTGTAGCAACAGTGGTAGAATCAACACCTATTATCTCTTGCTCATAGTACAAGCTATTTATTGTTAATTAATTTGAAATGTCTAGTGAAAGTGATGGAAGCTATAGTGAAATGGAAATATGTGACAACGGACAGTGGAAAAAAGTGAGGCACAAACGAAAAGCAAGGACCAGATTAGGAAGTACTTCAAAAAAAAACAAACATTTATCCACAGAGGAAATAAATAATATTATCATAGGACAACAATTAGAAAGCCCAGAAACATTAAACAGCCAATCCACAAGTAAAAAACACGAAACAAAAAATTTAAACACTAACAAAAACAATAAGTCTAAAGAAACTTCACAACAAAAACAAACAAATAATACATATACACTGCCCAACACAAGTTTAAATGAAGAGATTCTCACACAAAAAGAAAGACACATCAGACAAAAGCACTTTTCTGCAAAAATGAAGGAAATATCACAAAAACCATTTAGAATGCTTTTCTATATAAAAACACATGATACACTAACAAGAAAAATGATGTCAGATATATGGGACAAGGAACACCCTAATTCTGACGATATGATCCTGAAAACCAAGATGGGATTTCTCCTAAAAACTAACCAAGACAAAAACATAATTATCCAGACTTTAAATAAACTTATTGCCCGAAAACATATTGTAAACTATAAAGAAACTCAACCATCATCTGTGCCAATAAACAGTAACATTTCTACTAATTCATACAGTGTGATCATCGGATCAGTAGAGCATGACATTACAGAAGATGAAATAAGTGAATTTCTCACTCAATCTAATATCATACACCGATATTGCAAAAGAATTGTTGCGAAAGCGACTAATAAAGCTACCTATCTCATAAGAATCATAACGGGCTGCTTGAGCTCCTCAGAAAAATTACTAAACGAGGGCATCTTTTATAAACACAGACATTACCCGGTATATCCAAGTTTGCCACCAGCTCCGATACCTCAACCTTGTTCTCGCTGCCTAAAATTTACACATACACGAGACAATTGTACCACACCAATAACATGCACTAAGTGCAGTGGACCACACCACCATACTAAATGTAATACGCAACTCCCTCCAAAATGTACAGGATGTGGCGCAGAGGACCACACCGCATGGTCACTAAAATGCCCCAAAAGACCGATAAAACCAATTGAAGGCATACCGAATAATCAAATCTCTAAACAAAAAATCAAGCGAAATAGACACGAGAATTACGAACAACTCAAAGATACACTCACCTGTTACAGTACATGATATGATCATCAATACTTACATAAATAAACTAAATAAGGAAAAATACACTGATAGAGAAGAATTAATTGCTAAACTTAGAAAACGTTACGTAACACAATACAACATTGACACAGTTGCACATTTTTCAGGAAACAGAATATACATTTTGATGTTTGATCTCGAACAACCCTCAACAATATCACCAACACAACCAATACAGGGTATTAACAATGTTCAAGTTCACGTCGATAATTAAAATTTTGTATGCTAATGTCAACAGCTATATACCAAAAAAACACATAATCAACAACATTATAGAAAAACACCACATCAACTGTGCATTATTTGTAGAAACAAAAACTAAAAATACTAGTAATACGAAATATAAAAATTGGGATATCTTACAGTTTGATGGTAATGTTTGTGTATAACAATACAAGAGGAGGAAGTCTAGTGCAAATACACCCTGGTCTAAAAATGAATAAAGATAATCCACCAAAAATTAATAATCCTCTAAGCGAAGCAACACACTTTACCATACCATTTTTGGAAGACAAACTACACATATTTTTAGTATACATTCATCCAACAGCGAATATTGACCAAACTATATTTACGAAAGCATCATTGTATAAATATTGTGTTATTATCGGTGATTTCAACGTCAACAAAAATAAACAAAAACAGCTTAACACTTTCCTAGAAAACTCCAGTTTTACAAAAGCAAATACGCCCCCCACTTTTCACATGGCAAACAATCCAGACACAACACCAGACCTAATACTCCATACAAAAAACTTAATAAATAATATAGAGAAAATCGAAACACACCCAGACATTGGTTCCGGCCACTCAGCAATAGAAATGTCCATAAATCTGTGCAGGGAAATTGAGAACGAAGAAGAAAAAAGGATGAACTACAACAAATGTAACATGGAAGAAGTAAACAATATTATGACAAAATACATCGAGGATATTCAACATGTGCCAATAAACAAATATATAATCAAACAGTTTAATGTAAAACTAATGACAACAATCACGGAGAATACACCCAAAGAGCAAATAAGATACTATACATATAAACTGCCACCGTATATCATTAGAATGATAAAAAACAAAAGAAGAATGTATCGAGACTATCTAAGGCAGCCCAGTGAAGATTACAAGAGAGAAATCAACAACTACAACAAGGCCATTCAAAAACTAATAAGGCAATATAAAGAAAACAGTTGGATGCAAACATATACCGAAATAAATAAACAACAAGGGAAAAATTACTGGCAACAAATTAAAAAATTGACGCAATATAAACCGCACCAGGAAGTACCTGCACTAGAGAAAAATAATAAAACATACAGCTCTGATTCAGAAAAAGTGCAATTATTTGCTGACCATTTTAGAGAAACTTACATGGAAAACAACAATCCCCAATTCGATGATGCACAGTATGAAGAGGTCAACAACTGGCATGAAGCATATTTCAATGAAAACTTAACTCCACACACAGAAGAGATAGATGAAGAAACCTACTTCCTAATACTCCACAAAGGTAAAAATACAGCACCGGGATATGATAATATCACGAAAAATGTAGTAAGAAAACTCAACTACGAAACACATTTGTACATTAAACGAACATACGAATACTGTCTCAGCCACGGCTATTTTCCTCCAGAATGTAAACATGGAATATTAATCACCATTCCCAAACCCAACACCGACCACACAAAGGTTAACAATTACCGCCCCATTACGTTGCTATCTGTTGTGGGAAAGAATTTCGAGAAAATTATGAAAACAATATTATACAATGAAGTTGGACATGTTATCCCAAGATATCAATTCGGTTTTCGAGAAAGATGTTCCACTGTACACCCCTTAACAATAATTACATCCAATATACAGACAGCAAAACTTAGCGGTCAGTGTAGTGCTGCTATTTTTCTCGACATTCATAAAGCATTCGACAGTGTGTGGCATCGTGGTATACTATATAAACTAATGGCAAACAACTGCCCCAAATATTTACTTTTTCTACTAAATGACTACCTAACTGGAAGGACTGTTCAAGTGAAAATCAATAACCATTTATCACAAAACATTTTAATTCAACAAAGTGTTCCACAGGGTTCTCCGCTCTCGCCCTTGCTTTATAACATATACTGCTATGACATATATAGCCCTAATTTGGATCCAGAATATATAAATTTGAATCTATACATCCTCCAATATGCCGATGATACCACACTTGTAAGTCACAACAAGAACATACATAAGACAACAGAAGCACTTCAGCAGTTGATGAACAGAACATCAACATGGCTCAATAGATGGAGAATGAAACCAAATCCATCAAAATTACAATACATCGTGTTTAATCATAACGCATCTCCAAACACTCCAACGATGACTATCGAAAATAATACAATATATTGCCAACCTACTGTGAAATACCTTGGAGTTACAATTGACAATAAACTTAACTTTAATAAACATACAAAACTAATTAAGAAAAAATGCATCACAAGAAGCAGACATTTTCGCAGTCTAACGTATAAAAACCAAGGAATAAGCAAACGAACTGCCGCACATATTTATACCAAAATCTGCCGACCAATATTGGAATATAGCCACCCGCTATACCTCAATACAAGAAAACCAGTCAGCAAAAATATAGAAGTAGCAGAAACATCAGCATTACGATCCATTACTAAAACCAGACACCCTAGAAATCCTCTTCATAACCCCCCCAACAATCTGCTCTACGAAATTACACAAATAACACCGATCACTCAAAGACTACAACTACTATCCACAAAATTTGCTAAAGAAGAAAGTAATATAGAAATCATCCAGCCACTCTGCAAAGTAAGAGAACAAGGAATAACCAATGCCAGAAAATATCCAGAGCTAACACTATGGGAACACATCATAGCACTGAATGAATGAAACTTTCATATAAGTTTTTTTTTTTTGTTAACATGATATAAATACTCTATGACAAACTGTAATATACAAACCATTCTTAATAATTGTAACAGGCTGAAGGACTTAGGTCGATGGCCTTTTGGTGAATGCTAATAAAGTACCTTTATTATTATTATTATTATGTTGATAAAAGTGTTAAAATGGATAAAAGCAAATAGAACTTAACTAGCCACCTGAATTAGCTTTGGGGGGCATGTGCTCCTGTGTCCCTTAGGAGCAGCCGCCACTGATTGTATTAATTCTTCCTATTCAAGTGTTGTAGTGATATGGATATACACATTAATCTTAAGTTTTACTAAGTAATGTCATTAATTTATTTCAATTGTTGTTATATGTACATTAGGCTTGCCTAGTTTCAATAAAGAGATTATTATTATTATTATTATTATGTTCAGATAAAGAACGTCAATAAAAAGATAAAAAAACTAGGTAAATTCTTATCACTATGGAAGTTTTACTAGCGCAACTCCTAAATAATATACTTCTCTAGTACTGTCGTGAGCAGAAAAAAATAGAACTTTTTTTTTTCTAATGTAAATCTGGTTCTATTTGAATATGTAATGAGTAGTCGAAATAAAACACATATCACTTTTAATTTATTTTTTATTTTAATGCTGTAGTTATTGTTATAGTAAATTATGGATGGTTAATGAGACAAATTGCACATTAACAAAAATTTGGTGTGTAACATTTTAAGAAAGTGGAGAATAAACGGTACGATTAGTAGAAATCCTGGATCAAACGACAAAGGATTATCCTACTTAACAAGAAACTAACTATTAATATTTCGTTATTGCACCATTTCTATTTATAACTTCTATAAGTCTGTTTGGCATAGAATTAAATAACCTTATACAATAATCATTAGTAATAATATTTTCCCATGCATTATTTACTATTTCTAGTAATTCTTCGGCATTCCGTGGTCTCACATTTCGTTTTTGGATACTTCTTACGAGTAGTTGCCATACTTCTTCCACAGGGTTAAGATCTGGACTATGACTGAGCCAGTTAAGAACATTGATGTTGTTATCTTGAAACCAGTTAGTTACGGTATGAGCAGTATGAACGGAACAATTGTCTTATTGAAATATGAACTCATTATTAGGAAATAATTGTAACACAGAAGGGAGCATATTGTCTAAAATCCTAATATACGTTTCACTGTTAAATCTTTCTTCAATATGCCACAAAACACCAGGACCACGTGCCGATATCCAAGCCCACATATTAACGGAAAATCTACCACTTATACCATTGTTAAGATATATATTTCTCATCGAATCGAGTATTCTGAGGGCGGTAAACACGAATACGACCGCTGTGTGTTGACTGGAAAGTTTTTTCGTCTGTAAAGATTACATTGTTCCAAAAATTTACATCATGCGCTAAAAATTCAAGCGCAAATCCTACTCGAGCTTCTTTATGTTCACCTTTAAATTAGTATTTCTGTACTGCTGCATGACAGCGTAGTTCCGTTTCTCTTACTCGCCGGCGAACAGTACTACTCGATCCAGGAAAATTCGTTTCTTCAGCAGCCTGAATAACTGAGTAAAATGGATTTTCTACTAAAGCATTTACCAATTGCAAATCTTGTTGTTGAATTGATATCCTTCGTCGCCCTGATCCAGGATTTCTACTAATCGTACCGTTTATTCTCCACTTTCTTAAAATGTTACACACAGAATTTTTGTCGATATTATAATGCAGTGCAATTTGTCTCATTGACCAGCCATCTTCTGTTTTAGCAATAACTCCAGATTTAACTAAATCGCTTATATGAGGCATATTAGTTTTTTGCACACTTGCAATAAATTATGACAACTAACTGACAATGTCACAAAAAATAAAGTTAGATGTACACAACTAGATTTTAGCAAAATACCGTTATAAGACTTGTCCTATTTTTTTTTTGCTCACGACCGTACTCATTCATCAAGCAATGAAATGTAAACGAAATGAAAGTTCGGGCAGATGGGAAATCTTCAGAATTTAATTTGCATCAAAAATATCGTGTTTCCGTTCGACTAAATCCATGTGCTTAAAAATTACGTATTTTTTGCTTCACTAGTGCCATGTTTATCCTTTCGTCGCCCCTTTTGTTGTTTCCGCCCAGACCCATGTCGCTTAATATGCGCTCCTAAGCTCTCTCTGTACTTGGTTTGGAAAGAACACTGTGGGCAACTAAACTTTTTGCAATCATCGAAATTTCAATGCTTCAATGAATGACTGCGAAGGTTATCCAACCTGTGAGTTTTAAAATCACACCATTCACAGACATATTTTCTCTCATTCTTTTTATGGACTATTCTCATGTGATTGAGGATGTTACGTTTGTTCTTTGACTGATAGTCGCATATCTCACATTTTTCAAACTTTTTCGGGGGTACAACGTCCTTTTTGTGTTTGGTCTTATTGTGCTGCTTAAAGCTGTGACTGTATTTTGTTGTAAAGGAGCAGTACTGACATTGATATGAGTCTGTTGGCAATGATTCTAATTTCATATGCCTCTTACAGTGCCTCCTGATGTGCGTTTTGTACTTGGATTTATAAGGACACTTCGCACAGTAGAACATTTCCAGTTCCACCGGATTCTTGTGTACCGCAAAGTGCAACTTTAGACTTGCTTTATATTTTGTTACAAAATCGCATTCTTCGCACTTGAACAGATTGAATTTAGATGTCTTCTCCTTTTTTGTGTGTGTTAAAAAATGATTTGTCAAGCTGTCCCTTCGGTTGGTTTGGTGAGGGCAGACTGTACAGACAAACATGCCGTAAGCATTCTTCTTTATCATTTCTGGTTCTGGGATCGTCAGTTGTTCAGATTTATGAGTGCTAAAAATAAAGACGTGGGTCACATATACAATATCCAGGGGGTTTAAGAATAGTTTAATTGACAATAATTATGATTCACAGGATCAGCCTAACATCGTACTCTTAAATTAAACAGCTTTTGTTTGTGTAAGTGTACTTTGCAATTATTAGTGGAGTAAATTTATATTTATAGAGAAAATGTTACATGGAGCAACGCGATAAAGAAAAATAAGTTTGTTTTGGTGAAAGTTTGGTGACTAAAAATAGAATTGCGGCCAAACTGTAGGATAATTTTTGCTAAAATTTGTCAAGCTGTTTCTTGGTTATATAGACTACTTTCGTCTAAAATTTCATCAAATTCGGTTTAATTTTGGCCAAGTCAGCCATAATTCAATTTTTGACGTTTTTTCAATATATTTATAATAATAGTAATATTTATTTAAAATAGGAAACTCCTAATATACAAACATTTGTGCTCTAATATAACACATATAATCATTACTAAAATAATAGATAAACATTTCATACAACATGAACTTTAAATTATATAATACATTATTGTCTAAAAGTTATTTGTGGCATTCTACGAATATTCTTTCCTATTATTTGGGTTTTCTACCACATGTATTATTATCCTCTTTAAAAACAAATCACCGAATCTACAAAATAATAGAATTATTGGAAAAAACCTCTGCGCCCGTGACGTTTACGCCAAAGGAAAATATTTATATTATTTGCAAAACATAACCTCTGACTTTTCCTTTGGCGTAAACGTCACGGGCGCAGAGGTTTTTTCCAATAATTCTATTATTTTGTAGATTCGGTGATTTGTTTTGAAGAGGATAATAATATATGTGGTAGAAAACCCAAATAATAGGAAAGAATATATAATACATTAATAAACACTCAACAGCAACTCACAATTGTATATGAAAATTGTGTATATATAGTAACATATAAACGTACTCCTGATAAGATTAAAATATATATGTAAATCTAAGCACGACACGTGGACATAAATAGAAGTAACTGTTTTTTAAATGAGGGTAAGCTTTGACATTTTCTAACTTCCATTGGTAAATTATTGAACTCATTTAAACCCTTAGAAAATAACGATTGCATTGATTTTTTGAGGCGTGTTCTTGAAACATGAAAACTATTTTGATTCCTTGTATTGTGATTATGAACTTCGTTGTTATAAATAATAAATGGGCTAAAATATTCAGGTAACATGCTTTTTTATACATTTATTTAACATCGGCCTATTTCCGCTACTGAGGCCTAACACCGACGCCTGTAGACGAGCTACCCCCAACCAGGAATTTTGCCGAACCTCTTCCCTTAAGAAGAGTAGGGATCTTTTACTTGCCTAACATTTAATAGACAAGGGACCGACGGCTTTACATCCCCTCCGAAGGATGGTATATCTCCTATACAACCCTCGCCTAAGGTTGTATAGCTTCCGCGTATACACTGATATACAAGCCGCTGGAAGAAGTGTGAGGCGAGAACGCGGTTTCCATTGGAATGGTCACCCATCCAAGTACTAACTGCGCCTGTCGTTGCTTTACATCGCATACCGAAGTATGTACATAGTAAAGACACACCTACGCTCGCCGCTAACATGTTTTTAGTTATTTTAAAAATGAAAACCATTGCTAAATAGTAAAGTCTATCTTCAATAGTAACCCAATTTAAAGTTTTAAGCATTGACGCAATTGGAGTGTAACGATTGCAACGCAATAAGATTCTCATACCCCTATTTTGAAGTTTTTGTAAAGCTCCTTTACTATTATTATCTAAAATATATAGTAGAGAAGAACTGTAATCAAAGTGAGGCTGAATTATTGTATTATAAATAGTTTTTCTGGCATATAACGACAAGTCAGCGGCTATTCTTGAATAATAATAATAATAATAATATTTATTGAACTCAAATAACTCAGGTAAAATTACAGGAGATTACAACACAGATGTAGAATTTATAACAATAAAAAAGAAGATATATAGTGCAACTGCAATTGCGGTATTTACCCTAGCTAAAGAATTCAAAAGGTACAATTCAGCACAGCTGATTTTCAATTATACCTTATGACTTAATTAGGTTAACATTTGTTTTCTTAATAAAACTTTTTTGACGGAATTTGTGAAACTATGTTTAGAGGCGCATGTAAGATAGAATTCGATATATTTATTAAAGATTGCACTACTTCCATATTCAAAAGATCCTCTGAACTTTGTTGTTGAATGTTTAAGGATTGCCATTTGGTTTATGAAACGTAGGTCCAACCTATGCACATCAGAACGTTTTACTAAGAGAGTAGACAAGTACTGTGGGGTATTTGTTTTGAGAATGTTATACAATAGAGTGGCAAATCGAAGTTCAAACCTACTTACAATCTTTAAAATATGAAGTGAGTTATATATAGGAGTGACATGTTCTCTATAATTAATATTAGTGAAAGCAAACCTGAGGCATGAGTTTTGCATAATTTGTAGCTTATTTTGAATATTTGCATTAAGATAATTGTAATAGACTGAACTGCAATAATCTACTTGGCTTAAAATAAGTGAATTAACTAGCTTCCATTTAATGTCAGAAGTTAAAAGAAACTTATATCTATAAAGACATCTTAGCTTCGCATAACACAGGCCTAACTTTAAATTCACATGGTTTTCAAAACAAAGATGTTGGTCAAATGTTACTCCTAAATTTTTTGACTTATCACTAAGTTGTATGGTACAATCATCTAAAGATATATTAACTACTAGATTGTCTTTTGCTTTTTCACAGAAATATTTAGTTCCAATACACATTGCCGTGGTTCTTTTTGAGTTTAAGGTTAGACCGTTGTTCAGGGACCACTCCGAAATAATAAGCAAATATTCATTAATATCCAATATTGTAGAGTTTACGGCACTAATATCACACGATGTATACACTTGGGTGTCATCAGCATACATATGTACTTTGCACTCTGGTGGCAGTAAATTAGGCAGATCAGATGTAAAGATGGAGAATAAGAGAGGTCCCAGTATGCTTCCTTGAGGCACGCCATGTGTTACCAAAAGTTCTTTAGACAAATTTCCATTTATTTTAACTCTCTGATATCTATTGCTTAGGAAACTAGTCATCCAATTTAGCGCGTTGCAGTTAAAGCCATGGTAAGCCAATTTTGCTATCAGCAGCTCAATATTAATAATATCAAAGGCCTTGCTATAGTCTAGAAGTGTTAGCCATGTAATTTCGGAGTTGTCAATGTTCCTTGAAATGTCATTGCTTATTTTAATTAAGGCTGTAGCAGTACTGTGACCAGGCCGGAATCCTGATTGTACTTGAGGAAGGATGTTGTATCTTTGTACGTGTTCAAATACCTGTTTGTAGATAATCATTTCAGCCAATTTAGATACTGTAGGAAGTATGTTTATGGGTCTCAGATCAGACAATTCGGTGGCCTTGGCTTTTTTAGGAACAGGAATGATGATGGACTTTTTCCATAAATCGGGTACAATTCCATTTTCTATAGAGTAATTCAGGATGTGTGTAAGTGCTTCCAAACAGAATGGAAGAGTGATTTTCAACATTTTGAGGTTTATTCCATCATTACCAGTTGCATCAGTTTTTATTTTATTAACAAGCATTTGTACCTCTTCTTGTGAGACAGAGTGGAAAGCCAATTCAGAATCAATTTCTTCATTTCTGGAGCAAAGGAATTTATTGACAATATCTTGTTTTATGTCTGGGTAGTTAATGGAATGACTAAAGAAGTTATTTATGGTGTCGGCTACTAGCAGTTCTGGTGATATTTCATTCATGGGTTTATTATGGATGTTGTTAACAGCAAATAATTTCTATAGTTTTTTGGGGTCATTCTTATGTAGGTTGAAATTATGGTTGAAATATGCCAGTTTTTCATTCTTTATGGCTAGGGTTACATAATTGCGAAGATCTTTGTAGTACTGATATTCAGGATCTGATTTAGTTTTTAGGTACTTTTTATAAGCCTTATCTTTGAGGTTAATCATAAATTTAATAGTGTCGGTGATATACTCTGGAGATTTCTGTCGGGATACTACAGTTTTACAAGGTGCGTGAATATCGAATAATGTAGTCACAGTATCACTAAAGAAATTTGCCTTCTCATTAATATCAGGCATATGTTCAACTTTTCTCCAATCTATATAAGTGGCGTCGTAGCTAAATTCGTTAATATTAAAATTCCAGAAATCTCTATATGTGTATAGCTGCGGCTTGCTTTTTAGAGCTTGCAATTCCACTTCACACCATACCATGCGATGATCAGACATTTTCAGTAAGTCCAAAGTATCAGACTGTATAACTTTTACATCATTACTAATACAGATAATATCAATTAAAGTTGAAGAGGTATCTGTTATTCTTGTAGGCTGGTCGATTATCTGTGTAAGATTGAATGTATCCAACACCGATTTTAGTAATTCAGTCTGACAGTTGGGTTTAATAAAGTCTACATAAATACATCAAAATACAATTTTTTTGATATTTTCTTATGAATATATTCGTAATGGGATTTCAATGTTAAACATTCATCTATAATAAAACCTAAATACTTTATATCATGCACCCATTCAACAGCTTCATTCTCCATTTTTATTTGTACCTACTAATTCATAATTAATATAACTTAATTTATATTTACTGCCTAAAATCATTGTCTTTGTTTTTTAACATTTAATTTTAGTTTGTTGACCTTTATATATTTAGCAACCGTTTCAATGACTAAGTTCGCTCTCGTAACGGTTTCATTTAGGTCTTCACCGTAAAAAGCAACAAGTGTATCATCAGCAAACAGATTTAAAAAATCATACCCCCCAGTATAGTTTATATCATTTAAATAAATAATAAATAAAATTGGGCCTAATATACTTCCTTGCGGTACTCCTATATCATTTACTGCTTCATCAGATACCTTGTTACAAACTTTAGTTACCTGTGACCTATTACTAAGATATTGTTGGAACCATTTTAAAACATTTTCACCAATCCCGTAATATTGCAACTTCCTTAAGGGGATTTGCCTATCTATTGTTTCAAATGCTCTTTTAAAATCAAGAAAAATTGCAACAATATATTTTCCTTCAAGTAACTGTTTCCACTTGGATATTGTAAATTGAAGAGCGGTTTCACAGGAATGATTTTCCCTAAAACCGGACTGGTTGCCATCAAATAAATTGTTGTTATTAAAATACTCTAACAGCTGTTCTTTAACAGAGATTTCAAGCACTTTTTCTATATTGGGGAGGGTATTTATGGGTCGATGATCGGATACTTCTCTCTCTCTACATCTCTCTTGCTACATAACAGATGTACAGAAAAATGATATAAATGTTTCTCAGAAAGTGAGTAAAAATAGTGATAATTTTTTATACCACAGTTTCACCCAACTGCACACAATACTTTAAAGGTTCGAAAATCCAACTCAGATATTCATGAAATTCTATTATTAAATATTAACATTCAGTCACTAGCAAACAAAATTAATCTATTCAATGCATGTTTAATAAACAATGACAACATAAATATAGTAACTATGACTGAACATTGGCTCAGAGAATTCCAGATAGATAGGATTAATATACCCAATTTTTATGTAGGAACGTCGTTTACTAGAAAAGAGCATATACATGGAGGTGTTATGATACTCTTAAAAAAAGATATTAAATCCACTGAAATAATCGAAATAAAAGCTCTCTCAGTAGAAAAGCACATTGAAATTGTTGGATTAAGTACAAAATATGGCATTATATTATCAATATATAGGTCGCCTTTAGGAGACATAGAAACATTCCTCGAAAAATTAAACAGTGCACTGAATTATGTTACAGAAAAATATAAGGGAGAGAAAATATACCTATCCGGAGATTATAATGTCAACTTTATAGTACAATCAAACATAAGGACCAATCTTGAAAATCTACTGTCGTCTTTCAACCTCCACAAGATTTTTACAGAGCCGTCAAGAATTACAAATATCTCACAGAGTTGTATAGATAATATTTTCACCAACATAGATATAAAGTATTATAAAGTTAAAACAAATACAGTGAATCTACATGTATCAGGCCATTTGGGACAGCTCCTTGAAATTCCACATGAAGTCGGTAATTCCAATAAAGTGAAAGATATTGAATATAGAGAAATAAATGACTACAATATTTACCAATTTAAATGCAAAATGGTGGCCATAGATTGGAATACATTATTAGAAGCAAAAAATGCCTCTCAAGCATATCAGTGTTATTATAATATCTTCACAAAACTTTTTGAAACTCGTGTGCCAAAAATGAGGAAACGAGTCTTAGGAAAAAACAACAAGAATAACAAGTGGTACACAGAAGAATTGAAACAAATGAGAAAACAATTAGATGCTTTATCTACGATACAAAATGTAAGAAAAGATCAAGATTCTTTAAATGCCTATAAAAATCTCAAAGAGGCCTACATAAAGCGGATCAATGAACAAAAAAAGGTAGCAAATCAAAATTTTATAGCTGATTGTGAAAATAAATCTAAAGCAATTTGGACAATAATTAAGTCAGAAACCAGAAAAAATCAAAACTGTGATAAAAACCAGGAGCAAACAACTCTAACAACTTAAGATATTAGTACCTTTTTTGCAAATATCGGATTAAACATTGCTGCCCAATTAAAACCATCCAAACAACCTGATGAGCTATTAAGAAATCAAATAATATCCAACTCTAGGTCTATATATTTGGAAGAAGTGGATGAAAACGAGTTAGAAATGTTATACAGAACATCAAGACTAAAAAAACAGAAGATATACATGGTATATCAACTTACATTTTAAAGAAAATTGGAGATGCTCTGGTAACACCAATTACAATAATAATAAATAAGTGTATTCAAGAGGGAATATTTCCCAATGATTTAAAACATGCGAAAATTATTCCGATATACAAGAAAGGTGACATCAATAACATAAATAATTATAGACCTATCTCTATCCTACCAGTCATTTCAAAAATATTTGAAATTATTTTAAAAAAAAAGACATAACATTTTTTGAGAAATTTAATATATTACATAGCAGTCAACATGGGTATCGTAAAGGGAAATCAACTACCACTGCCCTGATAGAAGCAGTAGAAAAAATAACAGAGGCTCTCAACAGACAAGAAGAAACAGAAATAATCTGCTGTGACTTAAGTAAAGCTTTCGATACGGTTGACCATAAAGTTTTACTCAGTAAACTACACTATTATGGCGTGAGAGGAACTCCACATAAATTGTTCAAATCATATTTATCAGATCGATATCAAACAGTATGGTGGAATGATAAAAGATCGAACCCAAAGCTACTAACCCGAGGTGTGCCACAAGGCTCTGTGTTGGGGCCAGTACTATTCATAATATATATCAACGACTTACTCTCTAATGTTAAGAGTTATGGGGTTTGTTTATATGCCGATGATACAACATTCATAACAAAAGGGAAAAATAAAACAGAGTTAACAACCCTATCACAAAATATATTGCACGAAGCAAATATCTGGCTCATGGCGAACTCATTAGCTTTAAACAGAGAAAAAACGCAAAATATAATTTTATCTACAAAAAGAGAAACGGAGAGGTTATCGTTGAAATTCTTAGGCTTAATATTAGACAGTAAATTAAATTGGAAAGGCCATATTGAAGAGCTCTGCAAAAAACTTGCCGCAGCTATTTACACCATTAGAATACTAAAAAACGTATCCACTAACCAATCCGCAAAAATAGCATATTACTCAAATTTTCATAGCGTCGCAGCATATGGAATACTACTATGGGGAACATCATCTGACGCTCAGAAAGTCTTCATCCTACAAAAGAAAGCCATCAGAACATTATGTGGCATGAATTATAGAGAGAGCTGCAGAGATGCCTTCAAAGAACAAGGTATTCTCACTATGCCAAGCTTATATATACTCAGTTGCCTTAAGTATGTGCATTCACATAAAGATAAATTTAGTCCAAATCTTGAAAATCACCACTATAACAGAAGAAACAGGGAACAGCTACAAATTCCGCATCACCGACTGAATATAACTCAGCAGGGAGTGGACTACTGGGGTCCAAAATTGTATAATAAAATTCCTCTCGAGATAAGGAATAAAAATTTTAAGGCGTTCTCCAGTTGGGTAAAAAACTTGTTGACCACAGAAGTGTTTTACTCTCTGACAGAGTTTCTAGAACATTGACACTTTACTGATTGCTCATTTGTTACTTATATATATATTTTTGTTTGTTTGTGATTGTTCATTTGTTACTTATATATATATATATATATATATATATATATATTTTTTTTATGTTTATATATACTTATATGCGTGTATGTGTCGTGACAAAATACAATAAGTTGTATTGTTATTTATATTTGATTTCATATTTCTGTATTTTGACGCTTCCTGTAATATTCTTTTTACAGAATAAAGTACTATTATTATTACTTCATTTGTGTTCTGAATTTTTGGAACAGGCACTACTATACTTGTTTTTAATTTACTAGGAAAATTACCAGTCTGAAGCGATGTATTAATAAAGTTTAGTAGTATGTAGCCAAGCGTGCAAAAAGTTTTTTTCAAGAATTGAGCATTTATAACTTCATTGCAATCACCCTTGTTCTTTAGTGATTGTATGATTAATCTTAATTTATTTAACGTAATTGGCTCAAAATTGTTAAAAGTTGAGGGAATGACTCTATAATTTTCAGATGACCATTCGCTAGGTGGATCAATGGAATTTGAAATTGAGATAATACTATTAATAAAAAATAGATTAAATTTATTAGCCGCCTCTAATTCATTTATTGCTAGACATACAGAACCTTCAGTGTCAAAATTAATTAACTTGAAATTTATTGGTTTATTTTCACCTTTAATGAATTTTTTTAAAGTTCTCCACATAGCTTTAGGGTCATTTTTTTTTAGCATCTATTTGATTTTCAAAATACTCACGTTTTTTCTTATTAATTAAATTTACTACATTGTTTCGTTTTGCTTTATAATTATTCCAACATACCTCCCTTTCTAACCTCATACTTTTCTTATATTTTTTGTATGCTGAATCACGTTCTCTTGTTTTTAATTTAATATCTTCATCATACCAAGGAAGACGATTTACTTTACAATTTATATCCACAATAGGTGCAACATTATCTAGTATTATTTTACAATTACTTAGATAATCATTATATATTTCATCTACATTATTTGTGTTGAGCATCCAATTACATGAAATTAACTGCAAATTGATGATATGAAAAGCTTCGTCATTCAACTTTCGATATGAAAGCTGTGAATTGCATTTAATTTGATTTTGACTCGTTGACCAATTAACACTTATAATAATAATATAATAATATAATATAATATAGTACTTTATTCTGTAAAAAGAATATTACAGGAAGCGTCAAAATACAGTAATATGAAATCAAATATAAATAACAATACAACTTATTGTATTTTGTCACGACACATACACGCATATAAGTATATATATATATATATAGGTAACAAATGAACAATCACAAACAAACAAAAATATATATATATATAAGTAACAAATGAGCAATCAGTAAAGTGTCAATGTTCTAGAAACTCTGTCAGAGAGTAAAACACTTCTGTGGTCAACAAGTTTTTTACCCAACTGGAGAACGCCTTAAAATTTTTATTCCTTATCTCGAGAGGAATTTTATTATACAATTTTGGACCCCAGTAGTCCACTCCCTGCTGAGTTATATTCAGTCGGTGATGCGGAATTTGTAGCTGTTCCCTGTTTCTTGTGTTATAGTGGTGATTTTCAAGATTTGGACTAAATTCATCTTTATGTGAATGCACATACTTAAGGCAACTGAGTATATATAAGCTTGGCATAGTGAGAATACCTTGTTCTTTGAAGGCATCTCTGCAGCTCTCTCTATAATTCATGCCACATAATGTTCTGATGGCTTTCTTTTGTAGGATGAAGACTTTCTGAGCGTCAGATGATGTTCCCCATAGTAGTATTCCATATACTGCGATGCTATGAAAATTTGAGTAATATGCTATTTTTGCGGATTGGTTGGTGGATACGTTTTTTAGTATTCTAATGGTGTAAATAGCTGCGGCAAGTTTTTTGCAGAGCTCTTCAATATGGCCTTTCCAATTTAATTTACTGTCTAATATTAAGCCTAAGAATTTCAACGATAACCTCTCCGTTTCTCTTTTTGTAGATAAAATTATATTTTGCGTTTTTTCTCTGTTTAAAGCTAATGAGTTCGCCATGAGCCAGATATTTGCTTCGTGCAATATATTTTGTGATAGGGTTGTTAACTCTGTTTTATTTTTCCCTTTTGTTATGAATGTTGTATCATCGGCATATAAACAAGCCCCATAACTCTTAACATTAGAGAGTAAGTCGTTGATATATATTATGAATAGTACTGGCCCCAACACAGAGCCTTGTGGCACACCTCGGGTTAGTAGCTTTGGGTTCGATCTTTTATCATTCCACCATACTGTTTGATATCGATCTGATAAATATGATTCGAACAATTTATGTGGAGTTCCTCTCACGCCATAATAGTGTAGTTTACTGAGTAAAACTTTATGGTCAACCGTGTCGAAAGCTTTACTTAAGTCACAGCAGATTATTTCTGTTTCTTCTTGTCTGTCGAGAGCCTCTGTTATTTTTTCTACTGCTTCTATCAGGGCAGTGGTAGTTGATTTCCCTTTACGATACCCATGTTGACTGCTATGTAATATATTAAATTTCTCAAAAAATGTTATCAGTCTTTTTTTTTAAATAATTTCAAATATTTTTGAAATGACTGATAGGATAGAGATAGGTCTATAATTATTTATGTTATTGATGTCACCTTTCTTGTATATCGGAATAATTTTCGCATGTTTTAAATCATTGGGAAATATTCCCTCTTGAATACACTTATTTATTATTATTGTAATTGGTGTTACCAGAGCATCTCCAATTTTCTTTAAAATGTAAGTTGATATACCATGTATATCTTCTGTTTTTTTAGTCTTGATGTTCTGTATAACATTTCTAATCTCGTTTTCATCCACTTCTTCCAAATATATAGACCTAGAGTTGGATATTATTTGATTTCTTAATAGCTCATCAGGTTGTTTGGATGGTTTTAATTGGGCAGCAATGTTTGATCCGATATTTGCAAAAAAGGTACTAATATCTTCAGTTGTTAGAGTTGTTTGCTCCTGGTTTTTATCACAGTTTTGATTTTTTCTGGTTTCTGACTTAATTATTGTCCAAATTGCTTTAGATTTATTTTCACAATCAGCTATAAAATTTTGATTTGCTACCTTTTTTTGTTCATTGATCCGCTTTATGTAGGCCTCTTTGAGATTTTTATAGGCATTTAAAGAATCTTGATCTTTTCTTACATTTTGTATCGTAGATAAAGCATCTAATTGTTTTCTCATTTGTTTCAATTCTTCTGTGTACCACTTGTTATTCTTGTTGTTTTTTCCTAAGACTCGTTTCCTCATTTTTGGCACATGAGTTTCAAAAAGTTTTGTGAAGATATTATAATAACACTAATATGCTTGAGAGGCATTTTTTGCTTCTAATAATGTATTCCAATCTATGGCCCCCTTTTTGCATTTAAATTGGTAAATATTGTAGTCATTTATTTCTCTATATTCAATATCTTTCACTTTATTGGAATTACCGACTTCATGTGGAATTTCAAGGAGCTGTCCCAAATGGTCTGATACATGTAGATTCACTGTATTTGTTTTAACTTTATAATACTTTATATCTATGTTGGTGAAAATATTATCTATACAACTCTGTGAGATATTTGTAATTCTTGACGGCTCTGTAAAAATTTTGTGGAGGTTGAAAGACGACAGTAGATTTTCAAGATTGGTCCTTATGTTTGATTGTACTATAAAGTTGACATTATAATCTCCGGATAGGTATATTTTCTCTCCCTTATATTTAGAATGATCAGTAATTTTGGGAAATTCATGAACTTTAACCATTAAATCATTTTGCCTAGACAGTACATAATCAATTATTGTGAAAGTAGACTTGTAGCATCTAGTGTATTCTGTAACATGCTGCGTAATACCAAAAGTTTGAAGTAAGTGCTTTATTTTTTTACTATAAAAATTATCATTTTCAATGAAGTTTATATTAATATCACCAACTATAATACACTTTTTATTTGATGTAAAGTAGTCTTCACACAATTCCTCAAATTTTTCAAGAAACGTGGCATGACTAGCGTTTGGTGAGTGGTAAAGCCCAGCGATTAACCATTTCACACCACTAATGTTAACATCCACAAACTGACACCAAAAGTTTAATTCTAATACATACTTTCTTTTGACTTTAAAAGTAACATTTTCCTTTATGTAGATTAGGACTCCGCCAGTATGTCGGCTACTGGAATCACATCTGACCACTGAATAGTTTTTAATGAATAGTTCTACCTCTTCAACTTCACTTGTACACCGTGCTTCACTTAATACCACCAATAATGGTTCATAGCAAAATAATTCAGCAATAAGTTCATCTTCATGTGCAAGAAAACTTTCAATGTTGACATATATAATATTGCTGTGATAAAGTATATTAGGACTATTTGCTAGTTTTTTCTTTGTTGGTTTTTAATATCAACAATCGTTGGAATATTATTTATATATCTAATAGTCTTATTTTCACCCCTATCTTCAGAATTTAATTTGCATCAAAAATATCGTGTTTAAATTCGAATAATATTCATGTGTTTAAAAATTACGTATTCTTTGCTTTACTAGTGCCATGTTTATTTTTTTGGTCTCCCCTTTTGTTGGTTCCACCCAGACTCATGCCGCTTAATGTGCGCTGCCAAGCTCTCCCTGTACTTGGTCTGGAAAGAACACTGCGGGCAACTAAACTTTTTGCAGTCAGCGAAACTTTGGTGCTTCAATGAATGGCCTCGAAAGTGACACAACTTGTGAGTTTTAAAATCGCACCATTCACAGACATATTCTTTTCCCACTTTAACCCCCTTCACAACCTTATGCACTATTCTCATGTGATTGAGGATGTTACGTTCGTTCTTTGACTGATAGTCGCATATCTCACATTTTTCAAACTTTCCCGGCGGTACAACATCCTTTTTGTGTTTGGTCTTATTGTGCAGCTTGAAGTAGTCTCTGTGTCTTGTTGTAAAGGAACAGTACTGGCATTGATATGAGTCTGTTGGCAATGATTCTAATTTCATATGCCTCTTACAGTGCCTCTTGATGTGTTTTTTGTACTTGGATTTATAAGGACACTTTGCACAGTAGAACAGTTCCAGTTTCAGTTCCACTGGATTATTGTGTAGCATAACGTGCGACTTTAGGCTTGTTTTATATTTTGTTACAAAACTGCATTCTTCACACTTGAACAGATTGAACTTAGACGTCTTCTCCTTTTTTGTGTGTGTTAAGAAATGAATTACCAAGCTATCTCTTCGGTTGGTTTGGTGAGGGCAGACTGTACAGACAAACATGCCGTAAGCGTTCTTCTTAATCATTTCTGGTTCTGGAATCGTCAGTTGTTCAGATTTATGAGTGCTAAAAATAAAGATGTGGGTCACATATACAATATCCAGGGACTTTCAGAAAATTTTTATTGACAGTAATAATGATTTACTGATTTACAGCATCATCCTAACATCATACTCTTAAAAATTAAACAGCTATTATAATCAGAAGTGCAGATTTCAGGAGATCCAAAAAATTGTATTATTTTCTTAATTGTGACTACTATTTACATCTCAGTCAAATATATAACAAAATAATAATTGATCCCACAAAAATAAACTAATTTACTACAACAAAATAATATTTTCTGTTTAACTCTCAACCGTAAGAGTTTCCACCTATCCGGATGGTTGAGATATACTACTCGGGAAATATTAGAAGCGATCTCTGAGAACTGATACTCATACTTTTTTATATATTTACTTCCTGATTGATCAGGCACTAATAATACTTAAGAAAAAACATTTGATATTAAATATAGCAATAAAAATTACAGTAGATGCTATACAGTAACAATAGCTTCGAATCTGCAATATAACTATATAAAATAATTCAATATCCAAAAGAGCTTATCTTAAGATTTAAGTGTAAACTTTTTTAGAGGTGGAGAAACTAAACGACATAACGTATCAATGAAAAATATTAAGCATCTTTTTTTAAGTTTACGGGTTTTTAGTAGTATAACTGACTAAACATAGCGAAAAGTGTCCCCAAATCAAATTAGACTTTGGGTACACGGTTCGTCAGCTCTTTATAAATAATAATATCCATAGATACTTACTACTTACAGAACATCATATTCTAATAACGATATTACATTTATTAAGTTCTTTTAATTAGATACGATTAGATATAGATTAGATATTATCTTTATTTAAATAATATTGTGGATTCTTTAATTTCTCTTTATTGTCTGAAAGTTATTTGTGGCATTCTACGAATATTCTTTCCTATTATTTAGGTTTTCTACCACATGTACTATTATCCTCTTCAAAACAAATCACCGAATCTACAAAATAATAGAATTATTGGAAAAAAGGCCTCTGCGCCCGTGACGTTTACGCCAAAGGAATAGTCAGAGGTTATGTTTTGCAAATAATATAAATCGGAATAAACACAAAAATAATATATTTTGCTGACGTTTCGGAAAGTAATCTCTTTCCGTTTTCAAAGCTATTTTTTGAAGAACTCTTATTTTGCTGTGTATGTCAAATACACAGCTTTAAGATTCTGTTTATGTTATTTCCATAGATACTTACTACTTACACAGAACATAGAACTGATGATATTTTTTAGATAATGTTGAGTTTGTTAAGTTCTTCTTTTAACATTGGTAGCCAGGTTGTACAAATATCTACAGAACAATTCGATACGCACTTATCTTCATTTAATAAGATTATTGCTGATTCTTTAATTTTTCTTTTTTTGGTATCTGTTTCTTTTGTTAAAATTTTTGCCGAGTCCCAGTTTATTCTATGTCTGTTTTCCCAAGCATGTTCACAAATCTTTGATTTCTGAATTTCATTCTTTCTAATGTAATTCTTGTGCTCATCCAACCTCACACTGAAAGGTCTGGATGACTCACCCACATAACATTTATCACATTCGCACGGGATATTGTAAATACAGTTTTTTGAATTCTGCTCCCTGTTTATCGGTTTTGTTTTTGTTAAAACTCTATCAACAAAGGCTTCAGGATATTGATTTTGTACTAGAACCTTTTTGATAAATTTTTTCTCGTTATTTAAAATTAGTTTGGCCCTATCGTATAAACATTTTACAACACCCCTTTCAACACTTATTGACAGATTTGAGTTAAAATTTATATATCTATTAGTATGTGTTCGTTTTCTATAAACGTAATACAATTGAAACTAGCATTTTAAAGGGTCCAAAATAAATTAAAACTGAAAAACCACCCTTAAGAATTACCAATTTACCCCTTTTCCGTGAAAAAAAAAGGGGTACTCCAGCTACCCAAAGTAGAAAACTCAGGGTATTCTTAGTTTCACCAAAATAAACTTATTTTTCTATATCGCGTTGCTCCTTGTAAAATTTTCTCTACAAATCTATATTTACTCCACTATTATTAGTTTGTGTTTTTTAATGAAGATTATAGATAGATAATGAAGATACTTTGCTAATAATAGATTACTACCAGCACATCAGAGCGGATTCCGTTCCCGTCACAGCACCACTACGTGCCTACTTCAGGTTACTGATGATCTGTATAGAGCTAGCGATGGCAGTAATAATACTTGCTTAGTATTATTAGATTTCAGCAAAGCGTTTGATACGTTAAACTATACTATTTTGTGCAAGAAATTAATTTATTTTGGCTTAAAGTGGTTAATGATCCCAATTTTGAAATTATACTTAGACACAAAGTTTTGACCCCCGTTGATGAAGCAAAGAGTTTAGGTTTATATGTAGATGTCAACTTAAGATTTTTTTTTTTATACATTTATTTAACGTCGGCCTATTTCCGCTAATGAGGCCTAACACCGACGCCTGTAGACGAGCTACCCCCAACCAGGAATTTTGCCGAACCTCTTCCCTTAAGAAGAGTAGGGATCTTTTACTTGTCTAACATTTAATAGACAAGGGACCGACGGCTTTACATCCCCTCCGAAGGATGGTATATCTCCTATACAACCCTCGCCTAAGGTTGTATAGCTTCCGCGCATACACTGATATACAAGCCGCTGGAAGATGTGTGAGGCGAGAACGCGGTTTCCGTTGGAATGGTCAGCCATCCAAGTACTAACTGCGCCTGTCGTTGCTTTACATCGCATACCGAAGTATGTACATAGTAAAGACGCACCTACGCTCGCCCCAACTTAAGATTCTCCACTCAAGTTACTAAATTGGTACAAAAATCTTATGGCAAGTTAAAACTATTAAATATGCATAGAGAGGTACTTAGTTCTGATATTAAGTTGCTATTATGCGATTCTTTAATCCTATCTCAGCTAGGGTATTGTGATATTGTATATTGGCCTGCTTTGTTGGGTAGAGATAGAACTACTCTTCAGAAAATTCAAAATGCCTGCATTAAATTTAGTTTTAACTTGCGTAAATTTGACCACATCTCCGTAAGATTTTCAGAAAGTAAATGGTTAAACTTAGATGAAATAATAGGAAAGAATATTCGTAGAATGCCACAAATAACTTTCAGACAATATTTAGATGAAAGGTTTAAATATCATATTTGTATTCTAAACTTATAAGAGGTAGTGATACGCATGAACGCACTACCCGCCATAGGCATCTGTATAATGTTCCCAAGCATAATACTGTACAGTTTCAAAGGAGTTTCTCATACAATGCCATTAAAATTTTTAACAAAATACCCATGAATATTAAACTTCTTTCTAATATCTCTTCATTCTGCAAACAAGTCAAAGCCTGGTTATTCTCAAGTAGATAGGATATGTTTGTTTTAGTCATATTAATTTTCGGATATTGTTTTTTTAGCACTAATTTACTTTTTCTCTCTGTTGGTTGTATGGAAGAGCGCCCCGAGGTCGAATACCGCCAACGTTTTAAATGTATTTTCTTTTTATTATACTGCAATTTTATAAATAAAGGCGATTATTATTATTAATTAAGGTATCTACGAGTGGTTAATTTGCCATCATAAAAATAAGGTCCAATTACTTTAGTCCATAAAAGACCCACCCAAACATTCGTCGAAAATCTTTCTTGGAAAGCAATCTCTCTGCACCAATGTGTGTTTTCTCATGTCCAGTTATAATGCATATTTCTATTGAAAAATCCATTATTAGAAAAATTTGATCCGTCGGATCAAAGAATTTTGCTATATATCAGCGGGTCATTTCTTTTTTCATTTAACAACCATCTACAAAATCTTACTCTCCTCGGCTTATCTTCCTCATTTAAATGTTGAACTTTCCTCATTTCGTAGCATCGAAATCCGTTTTTTTTAATGTTGTTCTTACACTGTCTTTTTTCATGCAAGAGTTTCTATTTGTCTCAAAGAGGTTTCTTCATTTTGATTAACATAATTCAATACTCTATTCACTTTTCTTACATCATCTGCAACATGCCCTCACCTTACTACTTTTTTAAAAATGAACCGTACGTTTTTAAATTTTGAACTAACTTCCATCTGGAAATCTATCTCCATAAACCGTGACTGTCATCTCAGCGTCAAAATTGCACTGACAATAAATGCTGACCATATTGAATTTGTTATTATTGGTGTACACCATAATTACCGATATAAAACTTGTTTTAGAACTTGACAACGCAACATACAACAGTGACAATCTTTCAAATTTGTTAATAAGTGTATAGGTACATTGTTTTTCACTAATCATGGCATAACTGATTTTGACGATTCAATGATATGAATTGTGGTTTTGATGAAATATTTAATATAGACACTATCAGTTAAAATATTTGTGACATGCTTCATATTGTTGGAAAGAGAACAAATCAATGGAATTAATCAAGGTTTGCAAAGTAAGATAGGTAGCATGGTAACTTTCGACCAATCAGAGATCACTATTTAAAATGCGGGAACGTGTCACTCTGCCTGCTCATTCGAATTTCTGGCATTCAAACCATTAGTATAGAAGTATAATTAGTTATGAATTTGAATTTCGTATTTTGTATTTTTTAATGTACAAGCACAAATTAATAAATTGACTTTTTTGATTAATGAATATTAACATCGATAACGTTTTCCTTGGAATTTAAAATTGACATTACTATATATCAAATTTATAACTAATTAATGTATGCAGTTAAAGAATTATATTTTATATCAAGGGACTGAAGTAGGTTCTTTTAATCTTGTGTGCAATTTCTTGCCCGAGACTTCAGTCTTGATTTCATTGCTTTATATAATTCTTAGTGAATTTAATAAGTTATAAGATAGATGAAGAAACATACATGATACTAATTTTCGCCCTAACGAAAAGAGTTACTTAGAAAAGTTTCTTATTTTATGACGTACTGAGTAGAAATTTTTCCCCAGGCCAACCTTTACAATTATGTAGTATTAAAAAATGTTAATGCAAATTTTTTATTAGAATTAAATGTGCATACAATAATTTATTAATAAAATTTAACAAGAGGGCCATTAAATTTTATCATGCCATATTAGACACAGCAATTAATAAGAGGGTCTTTAGGGAAGGAAAAAAACATCAACATCTCACCACTCTCTTTTGCCTTTTTTGAGTTGTTTTTGAAAACAGCTACACTACAAACCTTTCCTCCAGTCATCTAATAATTGTATGTAACATTGTTATTTGTTATTATTATGAACTGAAAATAATAAAAACTGTTTACCTTAAAATTATTTCTGTAAATACACAGATTACACACTTCTATATACTATGAGTCTTTTCTCTTTAAACAGTAATTGTCAATTAGATTATACACTAAATAACTATAACTGCACGATTATAAACACAAAAACAACAAATATTTCGAAATAACACAACAAATAATAGCTAATCTTGGGTACAATGTGTCTTGTAGGAAGCCTTTAAGAGATTGAACATTCCTACTTTAAGTGCTGTATATATATATATATATATATATTAATATGTTTACTTTCTACTGTTCAAAGTTCAATATTTGATATCTTCAATAATTATTAATACTTGCCTCTTTATTTTGCTGAGCTCAGTAGACTCTATCTCTCAGGGTTCATGGTGAGTTGCTGTAATTCGTTTGTAACTTGTAAAATGGGTTATTTTGCTTTGAATAAAATTAATATTTCCAAATGAATAATTTTTTTATTTTCAGATTTCAATTAATTTGACTTTGACGTCTCAAAATTGACATCACTATCTTAAACTACCCTATTTCCCTCTTTTCAGCTAATTTCTATAATCTATAACACCAATTTGTCAACAACACAACAATACAAAAATTCTTATAACTAAAAATTGTCAGTATTTTCACTAAATTTTATGGCACAAATGTACGGCGGGTTAAAATGTTTTAAAAAACGCACCTGATGTCCATTAAAAATAGTTTTTACTGCTTCAAACCTCTCATTTGGTCCATCAATATACGATTTTTGAAACCTGCTCGTCTTATTCTTTGATTCCACATACAAAATTTCTTAATTTTCTCGATATTTCTTTCCTGTTTTATCTTTTTCAGTCTTATACTTCCAAATCTGACGTCCGTTATTTTATTTTTTATTATTCTCCTCGTTTATTTTCAGGTTGCCAAGGAGATGCATTTTCACACCCCTCTCCCTGCTTTTTATGACCAACTGGATATTATGTTGCTTACAGCAGTAAAATTCTAAGCTTATTCACTACCCCGCTGAAGATTTTTATGACACTTTGTTTTAACACTGTAAAGTTTTTTAAAAAAAACTGCTTGCCTTCTATTATCGGTTATTGTACACAGTCCTTCCTTAACCTTTCTTAACTAAACTAAATCTATTTAACAAATCCTACATACTAATTTATTCTAATCAAAATTCTTGTTATTTTTTCTTTTTCAGAGTATTTACCTCTTTGTCTTGAATGGTTTGGCAGCATATTGTCTAAATTGAAGTTTGCAACTAGTCTTGTTATTTATTGAAAATTAAAGTTATTTTTAAGAGAGAGTGTTTTCTGAGCTGTCGCAGCTACTGATTATTGTTTTTTAAAATTTATTAAAGGTAAATGTTAATAAATAAATAAGATAAATACTTCTTTTTGTTATTTTTTTGTTGTTTTATGAGATTTTATGTTGAACAATTAATATTTGTGCCTTGCACTTAATTTGTTATATTAATTGTTCTTTCCTTTTTTAACTAAATCTTTTATATTTTATATTGGTATAGAAAACATTACACGTCATTATATATATATATATATATGTATGTCATAGGTCATGGAGCAGACTGCTCCATGACCTATGACATACCGAGGAGAACTAATAAGTTCGAAACCGGTCTATGTCTGGTCAGGGAGTGGACAAATGACATTGGCTACCAATTTTTCATGATTTGTAAGGTGTAATTCAATGCAGGTCGGGGTATTTGCCCGCTGAGTAGTTGTTTCCTGCAAATCATGTATAATAACAGTATATAGGTTAAGTCCACCAAGGGCTGAAGGTCGCCGCTCTCGGTACTTGCAAAATGGCAAGTCGCTATGCACCATGGAGACATCTATGATGTCTGGCGTATAGTAGCATTAGACCACATGAGAGGACTCACTTACCTCTCACCACTACACCATATATATATATATATATATATATATATATATATATATAAAAAATCGTGTTTTGTTTCCAAAAATAAGGCTAAATTCGATGAAATAAGAACAGATCATCAATATAACACTAGAAAAAAAAATCTCCTCGTACCCGAAGAACATAGAACGACTTTGTATCAAAAAGGTCTGTTTTTTATGGGTTGTAAATTTTTTAACAGCTTACCAGAAAATGACAACTATTTTTAAATTTTAAAGGGCTTTAAAATCTTTATTGTTGGATATAAACTACTATACTGTTGACGAATTTGTACCTTCCATGTAATCTCTACTGTTTTTAATATATTTTATTACACGTGAGTTATGTGTTATATTTTACTTAACTTATTTATTTGTTTCTATTTACATGTATTTTTTGTGTTAAGTGTCACAATGTTATTTGTAAGTTCTTTATATGTATATAATTATTGTAATTATGTCGACAATATTTCTTAACTGCACGTCTGTACAGTTTCTGAAATAAATAAATATTATTGTTATTATTATTAATAAGCGCAACGTCTCAAAAAATGCATACATACAATTAAGTTTCAGCAGGCACGATGACGCGCAAGATGGCCGCCTTCATTGTACCCCCTCCATTCCGTTTAAGTTACCATGCTACCTATCTTACTTTACAAACCTTGGGAATTAATGGTGTCATGGCCAGGACTGGATTGGGCTGGCGAGTTACCGAGTAAAACTCGGTGGGCCGGTGACTCAGGTGGGCCAGTATAATACCAATTCCACTCCAAGTCTTGGAGTGGTATTGATATTAAAGAGTCCAAGTTATGAATATGAACAAATAAAAATTATTGAATTATTTGAAAAAATAAGTATTTGCTGTTCTTCCGTGCTGACAAAGTATAGACTACATACGTTGGCATACTCAAACTTATATTGGGTATATAAATGTCTGTTGACACATTCATGTACCCAAGTGGGATCCGAGACAACGTTCTCCAAATTAAAATATATTTTAAATAGGCTGAGAAATTGCTTATCGCAAGATCACTTGGAAGCATTTTTATTTATGTCGATAGAAAAGGACATTCGTATAGAATTAGAAAATGATGAAATCATTGATGAGATTGCTCAAAGAAGTTCTAGTCTTAAAAGTTTATTATTATTTTACTTAGGTACTTAGGTATAAGTATTGTGTTATGAATCACCTTTATTTAGTTTTTACATTGTTCTTATTGGGAGTATTTTAGTGTTTGTTTGTTACTTGAAACTTGTGTAACTGTTTATTAACATGTCAATAATTTTTTTCAATTTATTTTTGCATTTTATCTGCTTTTTAGCAGGCTGATGGTTAGTTTACTTCGCTTTTATCCAGTAACTGATCTCCCTCCAACGCTTTATTCCAAAAACGATCCTTGTGCTATATTTTTGTATAAATGGATTTTTCATTGAAATTGTAAGGTGCCAGGAGAACGCGTGACCTTGAAAGGTTTCAAAACTTTCGCCTGGGGCACCAATTGGGGAGAGCACTGATTATAGATCTGCCGGTGGGCGATATAAGAAATCAAACTCGGACCGAAAAAATTTCCCAATCCGGGCCTGGTCATGGCCTACTTTGAGATTTGTTCTTTTCATTTTTGCACGAAAGTGTAGGTCAAAGCCAACTGCGTTTTTCGAATTTTTTGATACAAATTATTATTCTTACTGTCTTTGCCGTCAAATTTCATCCCTTTAACTTTTTTCGCATCTCCTCGAATAAGGAAGCTATAACTGTTTGTGGTTTTCCTATCTTTCAGCTTTTTGTAATATATCTCACAAAGTAAGCCATGGATTCCAAATTTCTTTTCACTGAAATATAGCTCACAAAAAATAGGAAAACTGATTCCAAAACTTTATTCTTCTACAATAGATATTAAGCGGGGTATTTGGTGCGGCCCTCGTAAAATAGACAGACGGTATAGGCTGTAAAAAGCTCTTCTTTTCTCCCCTTACCATTGGCAAAGTACAATTATGCATCTCTTTATATCTAGACCAATCATTATTAGTACGAGGTACGTTTATATTTTTGTAAAGCTCTATCTCTTTCTTTCATAATAATTTTTAAATTAGCGATGTCACAGCGGTTTTTCCGGACAGATGGAGGAAAGCAAGGCTGATATTAATACCAAAAAGGCATAAACCGCCAGAGGAACCATCTTCTTACAGGCCACTGTGTTTATTGGACGCATGGAGCAAGTTGCTAGAATACTTTGTATTGGGAAGACTAGAGACTGAAATAGAGCAGAAAGGGGGATTGGCGGTTAATCAGTACGGTTTTAGGAAAGGCAAATCGACGGTGGGTGCTGTAAGGAGGATTACGGAGATTGCGAGGGAGGCGATGAACTCTAAAATCATCTGTGTAGTAGTGGCCCTGGATGTCAGAAATGCATTTAACACGGCGGGATGGGCTGAGATTGTCAGTAGTCTGAGGAGAGTGAGAGTAGCTCCTTATTTGCTCAGAATCATTAAGAGCTATCTGGGGAACAGAAGAACTGGATGGGAGGCAGAAAACGGAGCACACTGGAAGGAGGTGACCTGCGAGGTTCCACAGGGATCGGTTCTGGGTCCGACCCTATGGAATTTAATGTTCAATGAGGTCTTACAGCTGCCTCTGGAGGGCGGTGTTACGGTGACAGGGTACGCCGACGACTTGGCCATAACAGCCACAGGAAACTGGGTGGCTGGAGTAGAGGCAGGGGTAAATGAAACCATTAGGAGAATAGAGCGGTGGTTAAATGGGGTGCAATTAGAACTAGCTCCAGAGAAAACAGAGTGCATCATCATTACGAGGAAAAGAATTCTACCACCATTCACAGTAAGAGTAAGGCAGGTGGAGATTAGACCTAGCAGGGGCTTGAAATATCTAGGAATATGGTTAGACCCGCGGCTAACGTAGAGGGTTCCATGCACGGAAGACAGCAGAAAAGGCGGAGAAAACCGCCTCTGTCTTAGGGAGGCTTATGAGTAACACGTATGGGCCCAAGGCTAGCAAAAGAAGGGTATTATGCAGTGTGGTGCATTCCATTTTACTGTATGCGGCCCCAGTATGGGAGAGTTCCATGGTGGTACAGAGCACCAGAAGGAGGCTTGAGAGAATACAGCGGAGTGCTGCACTCAGAGTTTGCAGTGCTTACAGAACTGTGTCGTATGAAGCAGTCCTGGTGCTAGCGGGGGTACCCCCGATAGATATACTGGCCAAGGAGAGAAGAGAGGTATATGAAGGGACGGGGAAGCAAGAGGCAAGGGGGAGACTCCTCGAGAGATGGCAGACTAGTTGGAACAACTCAACTAAAGGGAGGTGGACAAGATGACTTATTCCAAATATAAGAACGTGGATGGAGAGGGGGCATGGAGAGATGAGCTTCCACCTCACCCAGGCTCTCATGGGACATGGTTGCTTTGTAGAATATCTTTTTGATATAGGAAAGGTTGAAACACGGGAGTGTGTGTACTGTGGGGGGGAACGACGACACAGAACATACCGTATTCTACTGCAACCGATGGAGGACCGAAAGATCAGGAGACTATTGGAACCCTGATAACCTAATTGGGTATATGCTGGAATCGGAGGAGAACTGGGAAAATGTAGCACGCTCTAAAACGAATAATGAGGGCAAAGGAAGAGGCTAGAAGAAATCTAGCCACGAACCCCTAATTGCTTTAACAGATGGGGGATGTAAGGGAACACGTGGGAAGTTTTACTAACAATAAAAGACGAATGACCCGTGGCCTGATGGAAAGCGAAAGCAGTTACGTGGAAACACTGATCCAGGAGGGGTTTTAGTCGGTAAGAGTCCGACACTACCCGGCGTGGGCAGACCCTAGCGCCGGGTGTCCATGTAGGATTTCCTCTCCACCATAAAAAAAAGTCACGGGGGGCATGAGGCTTAGTAACCCTCATCTGTGTAACCGGTGCATGTTTATCAAACAGATTAATTAGATGTTCATCAAATAATTTTATTATCAATATTATTATCGAATATTATATGGAACCAAGGGAGGGCATAGAGATCAGCTGTAAATAGATTTAAATTAATTTATAACAATGAAAAACTACCTATTGAGCTTTCATCTTGAAAAACTTCTCTATATTCTATATCACAAAAAACCATTATATGGCCAGAGATGCCTTCCATAGAAATTGTACCAGAGTCATTAACAATCTCATTATCTTAGTTCAAACGTGCGTTTAGAGGGCGGAATATTAAAACATAATATTATTAGTCGCAAACTCCTCTACAAAATCCTTATTTTACTATAAGGAGCGTAACCAGACTGCAACATGCAGCTACTCTCCGGGCTATGTACCCCGCCGAGCGCTGAATTACAAGTTACAAGTCTGGCGCGTTAAGTGTAATAATTGCATATGACCATCAAAACGCTAATGCTTCGATTGCAACAAACACCAGCTGAAAGACTGATCCTACTTAAAGGAGCTCTCTTGCCAGGATCAGTCTTTCCGCTGGTGCTTGTTGCAATCAAAGCATTAGCGTTGGGATGGTAATATGCAATTATTACACTTAACGCGCCAGACTTGTAACTTGTAATTCAGCGCTCGGCGGGGCACATAATAATAATAATTTATTGATCTCAAGAAAATATAAAATTTTATAGGCAAGTCACAAGCACAAATTATAAATTACATAAAGTACATAAATTAAAAGAGTAAAATTAGAAATCAAAAAAATGTTTTCACTACAAGGCAATACATTACAACACATTAAAAATTTTATTTTTTTTTGCAATAACTAGTCAATTTCTAAAAACGTGTAATAACTACAATAATAAATTCTTCTTGAAATAACAGACACATTTACATATATTAGATAATTTATCACATAATATATTTTTACGATCCAGAAACGTTGCAGTCATCAAAATCAATATAGAAAAATTCATTTAGACTATATAATGGATTTTTATTTAAGACATCTTTTATTTTTTTTTAAATATTTTCAACGGCAACCTGCGCCAATTCCCTGGTAGGGAGTTGTAAAATTTAATACCGTTTTTTTAATCTAGTCATTGGGGGGACAAGATTCATTTTATTACGTGTGTTATGTTGATGAACATCAGTGTGAGTACAATATTCATTTAGATTTTTATGAACATCTAATAGGGATTGATATACTATTGCTGAGAACACAGTCATTATTTTCAGAGATGCAAAAAATGGCCTACAACTTTCTTCATACTTAGCTCCTGCTATACTTCTCACAGCTGATTTTTGAATTACTAATATTTTATGTATAAGAGTATGGGATGCATTACACCATGTAATTAAGGCATAAACCATAACTGAATGAAAAAGTGAATGATAAGCAGTTAGAGCTGCATTTTGATTAACAGTCATCTTTATTCGTCTAATTGCATATACGATCTTGCTTAATTTACCTCGGAGGTTTTCAATTTGTTCAGTCCAAATTAGATTGGCATCGATTTGAACCCCTGAAAATTTGACACTTTGCCCCGTTTGGTAATTTTTTTTTTGTTTAAAAAATTAACGATAAAGTTTTACTCTCGTTTAGTAGTAGTTGATTTGATGTAAACCAGGATTTAGCTTTATGTAGTATTTCAGTTAGAATATGTTGTAGATTTTCTTCTTTGCCAATCAAAGTGTTGTATCATCTGCAAACATTGTTGTTTTGATACTTTGAGAGCTGAACATGTGTGGTAAGTCGTTTATATAAATAAGACAGAGCAACGGACCCAGTACCGAGCCTTGGGGTACGCCTCTAACGATTTGCAATTTATTACTTCTGACATGGCAACTTTCGACAACTTGATACCTATTTTCTAAGTAAGAACGTATAATATCTAGACATAAACCTCTTACACCATAAAAGTGTAACTTACTAATAAGAATTTGATGCCGCCGTTAGATCAGTAAAGACACCAATATATTTATCATTATTTTCAAAAGCATCCTTTATATACCTAGTAAGACTATATGTAGCGTCTGATGTCGATAGATTATTTCTAAAACCAAATTGATGCACACTTAAAATACTGTTCAGTTCAAGATAATTTGTTAACTGTTCGCAAATTATCATTTCCAGAAGCTTGGAAAATGTTGGCAAGATAGATATTTGCCGAAAATTACTTGGATCTGTAGTGTCTCCATTTTTGTATATTGGGAGAATTTTAGCAATTTTTAATTCATTTGGGAAATGTCCTTCAATTAAACAGGAATTGATTATATCTGTTAATGGCTCAATTAAATAATTTGCACATTTTTTAACAACAAAGGTGTTTACTCCATTTATATCTTCAGTTTTTTTATTTATTTAACATTATTCTTATATCATCTGGGACTACAGGCCTGATAAACATAGAGGAATCATTATTGAGTTTATTGACCATAAGATCTATGGCACTTATTTGAGACGGAGGAAGATTTTTAAGTCTGTCATTCATGTTGTTAATAAAAAAATTATTCAACTGATTGGCTGTTATATTTTCTGGATAAGAGGGATATTTATTAACTCGACCTGACTCAGTGTTAATAATGTTCCAAACTGTTTTACTGTAGTTATCCGTATTATTTAGTAGTTTATAATAATAATTTTGTTTGGCTACCTATAGCTTGTAGTCTTTTTTGAAGTCGTTGCAAATTTTTTTATTTTGGTCAGTAGGATTTTGTTTTTGGGACTCATATAGAAACATTAGATTATTTTTAGCAGTAGTTACTTCAGATGTTATCCATTTTGCTTTATTTAATTTTCTTGTTTTAACTTTCAATAATGGGAGACATATATCACAGTAGTACATAAATAAGTTTTCAAATATATTATATTTTTCCTCCGACGTTTGTGCTAAGTGTACATCAGACCGGAGAGTAGCTGTTGGTTGCAGTCTGGTTACGTTCCTTATAGTAAAATAAGGATTCTGCAGAGGAGTTTGCGACTAAAAATATTATGTTTTAATCTCATTATCTGATATAAATAAAGGATCAAGTAATGAGCTAGATGTACTAGTTACTCTAGTTGGCTCAGATGTATCTGATAGATATATGAGCGTATCTGTTCGTCTTTCTTTTGCAGTTTTGTGTAAAATTTTTGACTTGTTTTACACCTGCGCAAAATTATTATTATTATTATTATTATAAAAACGCAGTGAGAAACAAAGTTAATAACCTACCCATCAGACATTGTGTCATCCGAATCCAAATCTAATTTTAGATTTTCTTCAATCTTAATACACCCTTCAGATATAGTTTCTTCATGTTCCACATCAGATTCTAGACTTTCCTTAATATTGATATGAAATTCAGACTCTTCAATATTTTCAAACTCCTCTTCCTTCTTCACAACAAGATCGGAAACATATTCGAGATCGTTATTCTCTTCTTGCTCTAACTTTACGTTGCTTAAATCATTACGTTTACTGTCAAATTTTAATACATCACCTAAATTATATTGATCATTATTGCTACTGGCATCTAGGGATGACTGAAATGTTTTTATCCTTTCGTCCATGTCTAAACAACTTATCACAAAATTGAATTGGTTCTGTAACATATCCATGCACTCGTGACACATTAATGGGCATTTGGTTATAGTTAAGTCCTACAAAAGAGAAACTTTTGAGCACCATTCAAAATATACACACAGTTCCATAGATAGTATAATATCTAGTCCAGGAGGCAGCGTTGCAAATGAATACATCATTTCATAAAATCAAATTCATAGTCCAAATGTTTCTTCTCACATAGTTGTTTAAAGATTTGAGTGTCAGCTGCATGGGTAATGGTGCTTGTGAGAAAATTCAAAACGTAAAAAAAAGAAAAATAGTCTTTTCATCAAACTTGAAAACATGTAGAATTTATAATTAGGTAATAAAGATTAGGGAAATAACAGTCAGATACACTGAAAACGGGGCATTACTCGTCAGCTACCCTTATGAACCGGTAATAAAAAGTGAGGGTGCAAATTCATTTCATCAAGCACGAAACTTCTACACCGTGTTTGTGACATTTTTTTAATGATAAAAACAATAATCAGCTGTGCATTCTGTGGGGCAAGACCATCAGGGGATCATAAGTGTCGAGCGAGCGTGGCATTTAAGCCTCGAGTAATTTAATTAACTGCTTAACTGACGATCTTCCTCCTATCAGATCGTCAGCTGACTATTTGTTTCATTAAATACAATGTCTCAAGTAGTAATTATACAAATTTCAGCCATGACAAAATTGATTTTATTATTATTTTATCATTTTAATGTTTCATCAAGCATTTTTTACATATTAGAATTTCATTAACTGCTTGACTGACGATCTCTCCCATATCAGATCATCAGCTGACTCTTTGGTTCATTAAATACAATGTCTCAAGTAATAATTATAAAAAATTTCAGCCATGACAAAATTGATTTTATTAATATTTTGTCATTTTAATACTTCTTCAAGCATTTTTTACATATTAGAATTTCATTATCTGCTTGACTGACGATCTCCCCCCTATCATATCGTCAGCTGGTTATTTGTTTCATTAAATACAATGTTTCAAGTAGTAATTATGAAAATTTCAGCCATGATAAAATTGATTTTATTATTATTTTATCATTTTAATGTTTCTTTAAGCATTTTTTACGTATTAGAATTTCATTAACCGCTTGACTGACGATCTTCCCCCTATCAGATCGTCAGCTGACTATTTGTATAGGTCCAAATGTCTTCAAGTAGTAATTATAAAAATTTCAGCTATGACCAAATTGATTTTATTATTATTTTATCATTTTATTGTTTCTTCAAGCATTTTTTACATATTAGAATTTCATTAACTATACATAATACATTTTTATTCATCTTTTAAGCTACATCGAGTGCAGATAAAATAAGTCAGGTACAATACAAAAGAGTATGAATAGATACAATAATAAAATCCAATATTAAATAATAAAATACACATTAAATGATAAAACACATTAAATAATAAAATAACATCAACAAGGGATAAAAAATAGTTGGGTTCATTAGTGAGACAGTGTAGAGGTTCCATTGATGGCCTGGACAAACTCATCAATGGTGTAAAAACAGTTTGAGGAAAGATACCCTTTTAACTTTCTTTTAAATTTAAGGAAAGGTAGATATTTCAGGTCAAGTGGTAACATGTTATACAGATGGGTGCCTGAGTATAAAGGTGACTTTTCACATTTAGAGTGATAATGCTTGTTTTGGTATATGTCATTTTCCCCTCTGGTATTGATTGTGTGTATGTTAGAATGTTTATTTAGTTCAATTTTATTTCCATGAATGTGTAGTAGAATTTTTAGTAAATATATGCTGGTGACTGTTAGAATATTTCTTTCGCGGAAGATTGTTCTGCATGAGGTACGCATCTCAAGATGCGTACTGTTTAACCGACGATCTTCCCCCTATCAGATCATCAGCTAATTATTTGCTTCATTAAATACAATGTCTCAAGTAGTAATTATAAAAATTTCAGCCATGACAAATTGATTTTATTATTGTTTTACCATTTTATTGTTTCTTCAAGCATTTTTTACATATTAGAATTTCATTATCTGCTTGACTGACGATCTCCCCCCTATCATATCGTCAGCTGGTTATTTGTTTCATTAAATACAATGTTTCAAGTAGTAATTATGAAAATTTCAGCCATGATAAAATTGATTTTATTATTATTTTATCATTTTAATGTTTATTTAAGCATTTTTTACATATTGGAATTTCATTAACCGCTTGACTGACGATCTCTCCCATATCAGATCATCAGCTGACTCTTTGGTTCATTAAATACAATGTCTCAAGTAATAATTATAAAAAATTTCAGCCATGACTAAATTGATTTTATTATTATTTTATCATTTTATTGATCCTTCAAGCATTCTTTACATATTGGAATTTCATTAACTGCTTAACTGGCGATCTTCCCCCTATCAGATCGTCAGCTGACTATTTGTATAGGTCCAAATGTCTTCAAGTAGTAATTATAAAAATTTCAGCCATGACAAAATTGATTATATTATTATTTTATTTTAATATTTCTTCAAAGCATTTTTTACATATAAGAACTTCATTAACTGCTTAACTGACGATCTTCCCCCTATCAGATCGTCAGCTGACTATTTGTTTCATTAAATACAATGTGTCAAGTAGTAATTATACAAATTTCAGCCATGACAAATTCGATTTTATTATTTTATCATTTTAATGTTTCTTCAAAACATTTTTTACATATTAGAATTTCATTAACTGCTTGACTGACGATCTTCCCCCTATCAGATCGTCAGCTGACTATTTGTATAGGTCCAAATGTCTTCAAGTAGTAATTATAAAAATTTCAGCCATGACAAAATTGATATTATTATTATTATTTTACCATTTTATTGTTTCTTCAACAATTTTTTACATATTAGAACTTCATTAACCGCTTGACTGACAATCTTTCCCCTTTTGATAGTCAGCTGACTATTTGTTTCATAAGATACAATGTTTCAAGTAGTAATAATGAAACTTTCAGCAATGATAAAATTGATTTTATTATTACTTTATCAGGTAGCTCAGCAGGGGGCGGTAGCTCAGTGTGCTAAAGTGTCAGGTAAGCAAACTGAGTTGCCTAGTGAAGTGGGTTCGATTCCCATAAGACGAAACAATTTTCATTAAAAAAATTGCCCCAAGAGCGGTTCAGAGTCCACATTAAACTGTAGGGCATCGTGATATGGGGTACAATTATATAGATTTCGAAGCGTGAGTCTGAAATCTCCATTATTTGCTTTTAACTATTCGGAGCATAATTATATAATTATTTAATAACATTTATATATAAAATGATCAATATCTACTCCACAATAATTATTAATTAATTGTTATTTTACATGCATTTCTTAATATTTTAAAACTATAATTTTTATCATAATATAAAGAGAAATATCTAAGCGCTAAAATAATAAAATTAATTTTGTCATGGCTGAAATTTTCATAATTACTACTTGAGACATTGTATTTAATGAAACAAATAATCAGCTGACAATTAAATAGGGGAAAGATAGTCAGTCAAGCAGTTAATGAAATTTTAATATGTAGAAAATGCTTAAAGAAACATTAAAATGATAAAATAATAATAAAATCAATTTTGTTATGACTCAAATTTTTATAATTACTACTTGAGACATTGTATTTAATGAAACAAATAGTCAGCTGACGATCTGATAGGGAGAAGATCATCAGTCAAGCAGTTAATAAAATTCTAATATGTAAAAAATGCTTGAAGAAACACATTTAAATGATAAAATATTAATAAAACCAATTTTGAAATGGCTGAACTTTTTATAATTACTGCTTGAGACATTATATTTAATGAAACAAATAGTCAGCTGATGATCTGATAGGGGGAAGATCATCAGTTGAGCAATTAATTAAATTACTCGAGGCTTAAATTGCATGCTAGCCCGACACCTATGACCCCCTAGCTGACGGTCTTGCCCCCACAGGATGCACAGCTTATTATTGTTTTTATCATTAAAAAAAAGTTCATGAATATGCTGTATTAAATTTCGTGCTTTATGAAATGAATTTGCACTCTAACTTTTTATTACCGGTTCATAAGTGTAGCTGACGAGGAATCCCCCATTTTCAATGCAGCTGACTGTTATTTTTCTAGTCTTTATTACTCAAATATAAATTCTACTAATTTTCAAGTTTGATAAAATGACTTTATTTTTCTTTCTTTTTTACATGTTTCGAATTTTCTCACAGCCGCCCCCACCAAGACGCCGGCGACCGACGCTTGTTTCATATATTATCAACATCTAAACTGTAATTTTTAATAAAAATTAGATTTTATAACAACACTTGCAAAATTGCAATGCTGCCTTCCAGACTAATAGTACAATTAGTAAAACATCGATGAAATCTTTGTTTATTGTTTATTAGCACGGCTTTGGCTGATTTAAATCAAGATAAAAATCATGATTTAAATTAACTGATTAAAAAAAAAACACTATTTAAATCAAAGCCGATGATAATTTTGAGAAGAGCTATCGAACTAAGATAAATAAATAACTTAGTCGGTCTTTTTTAATTACAAAAAGACGAAACAAACTTTCAAAAGCAAATGCCTCAATGGAAAATTAAAAATATTAAACTGAGACACTTAATTTTAATTCTCATTATAATACTTGAACAAAAATACTAATTTTCCTGCATTTTCAATCCCCAGTCTATTTCTTATATCGGAATGTACTAGCCAAAGGTACTGAAAACTCGTTCCACTGAGGCTGAAGAAGCAATTGCACAGAGAAATTGTTTCAACACAGGTATTTGTTTTTTGGTTTCTAGATCATCATCAGCTTGCGCTGGCCACCGATGAATTCAACTGACGTTTTTTGCAATTTCTTCAGAGAACATGATGTTTTTAAAGGGCAGAGAATGAGCATTGAATTTTATTTAATAATGTTAATAATCCACTATTACTATACATTGCATTTATAGCTTCTAAGGAAAAATTTTTTTCATCGGCAGTCAACTTGTACTTTTGCTTAGACAGGTCCATCATATAAGCTATAAAGTGGTAACGTGTTAGTGTTTGTTCATATCGGCGATGAAATTATTGATGTTGTTGAATTGATGGTTCTAGATCTTCCTCAAAGATATTTTCTAACTTTTTACATTCTTCCACGGCGTTTCAAAGAGAAGCACCTTCTCCCTGTAAAGTATCCAGAGCAATCGATATTGGCTTTAAAATATTTAAGTATTCTTCTGCACTGCGTTTTAGGCCAATGTTTGAAACTTTTTGCAAGATTGTATTATCATTTTCCTCTATGTTTTCATCACAGATCTGCAGCAGTATGTTCCAATGAGCGATATAATTTTGTTCCATGGACGTTTATTAGGCTTCATCTCGTAATATGTTTTATAGTGTTCATAAAATAAAGATTTTTTCTTGAATTATAATTTACTTAAATTGGAAAAAAAGAATAGTATTGGCACAATTCCAAACTGTTTGTATGTTTATTTTTGACATTACACAATGAGATTAGCGATGAAACCGGCAGATCATGTAAAACAAAGAATCATAACATTAAATGATGAAATAACCAGGCTCTTCATGAACAGCCTAGGTAAACCGTGTAGCATATAGATTTTACACTATCTGCCGGCATTACATGAACTGCCTAGGCTTTTTCTGAAAAGCCGTATTTCACTATGTGACTACGACAGATATACATATCCATAAAATGAATATGCACTGTATGTACATTGCATATGATTTTGTTGTGTGGGGGCTGTTGTTATTGCACAGCAACATTTTACTAAAGCATATTTGGTTATGCCCTCATATTTTGGCCCAAAGAATCTACCCCTGAAGTATGGCCTATTATTAATGATCCACCCTGTAATTAACTTTGTGCTTTAAAAAGTCCACAAAAATCAAGGCTGTTTGGTGGCCATAGAGAAATTTGTACCTCATTTTTTTGTATTAGCACTTTTTCTTGTACTTAGTTTTTTTAATTACTTTTTAGTTTCAATCTTCAATTATTTTTAATCAGGTATTTTCGTTCAGTTCAGCAATTAAATATTTTCCCTATGATGATAGTATTTTCTAATTAGTTGGCCACAATAAATAAAAATTCACTCACCATTTCGGGAAAACACTTTTCTAACATATCCTTCAAAAATATGTCTTCTAGTCCATTCAATTTTGTAAATAATTTTATATCAAAGTACTTTAAACAAAATCGACAAACTTTTTCTTCTTCATGTTTGATTCCATCTGAAGCGGTGACCTCTCTGACAATGATTTCTTCTAAGATCAACGTGAAATTACTGCCATAATGTAGGAATGTTTTTAAATAATCATTGTTGTCCAGACAGGCTGTTTTGAAGTAGAAGATATGCTGAAGTTTGTCGGAGCATTGCGAACAAATTAACGCATTGGTGGTATAAGCTGGATTCTAAAAACTAAATATTAGCAAGTGGTGAACAACCAATAGTTACTTTTCTAAGAAATGAACTTACTAAATTAAGTGGAAGTGTCTTTAACATTGCCAATTTAACAGTATCGAGTGTTTCAAAATTGAGCTCTTTGATCACTGCAAGACACAGCCTACAGATTTTCAGATTAATATCCATATTTTTGTTAGAACAAGTTACGTTAAACTCGAACCTTCACCTTTCGCCACAAAAACAAATTCGTACCATAGAGATATAAAATGTGGTTGCAAGAGAGTAACTCATTATATGTGAAAACACGGATCTAAACGCCTAAACCGCCACCTCTCTCGTCTGCTAAACTAAAGCAAGCGCGAAATTTTAAATTATATTAGCCCAGGAGGCAGTGATTTTTACCCAAGGATTTTGATTTTTACCTACTCATGCCAAATTATTTTAACAGACATCATAGACAAAATAGACACAGGCATAGCAGATACTATGTAGCTAATAACCGAAACGACCGTCAGAGATGCTCCAGCAGTGGTGGAGGCGCTTGTGGGGAGTGGGGAACTTGTCAGGTCAGAGAAGACTTTTCTGTGGTCAGGTAGCGTCAAAAAAAAATAGTCAGCTGCATCGTGGCGCGGAGATTTCACGTCAGCTGGTACTATGAACTTGCAAAAAAAAACGAAGTAAAATCATTTCAGGACGAATGAAATTTTTTTACATGACTTCTGACACAGAAGTGTGAAATATACCTAAAAATAAATAATAATCAGCTACATGTATATAGTGGGGAATAGACCGTCAGTTGGAACAATACCGTATGGTTGCGCTCATAAATCCATACGATGAGACGTACGGTTTTTTTAATAGTCCAAGAGTACGTTCAGGAAATACGCCCGAGCAGATGATTATTACCCAAAGTGGTTATTTCATCCTGTTACTGAGCGTCGAGCGAGGTAAAAATGTCAATTGGTGTCGTGCACGATTTGACAGCTGGCCTACCCTGGAGGTAAAACAACCTAATTGTTGTCGTGCACGTGACGTCATTAACTAACCCTGGAGGTAAAATAACCTTAAAAAATCTGTGAATGTTTATGTAGTTTTGGCGCATCTCTATTTTCATTTCTTTATAACAGAAGTATACAACTATCTTTGACATTTGAAGAGGTAAGTTCTTATATAATATTATGTTACTAAAACAGTTATAAAATATTTTCTATTGTAGAAAATTAATACGAGTTCGTATTATGCAACACTTGATGAAATGCATCAAGAAAGATATTTATCAAAAATAATACGATATTTCTAAATGTGAATACCGTCCCCAGATTATAGCTCAAGCAGGAGCACGAGAAGTTCTAACGATTTCAACCATCGTAAAAATAAGATACATGTTATAGAATTTCTAAATATATCTTTCCTAATATATCATCTTTCTTTAATATACCGAACTTTCGCCTTATTTGTGTTGCTTTGACTGTGTTTTGGTTAGAAAAGGTTATTTAACTCAGTAGAGAATAGGCTTCTATACTGTGATTTTACCTCCAGGATTAGTTAATGATGTCACGTGCACGACCAATACGAAAAATATGTCTTTAAATAAACAAAGTTAATTAGAATTTATGGTGTAAAATGAAAACTTATTGCTGTGTTACCACCGTAGTCTTTTTTATCAATTTGAATCATTTCTACGAATAAGAGATTGAGAAACTCTCGAAAATCGGGAAATTTAAACTATTTAAAGGTTATGTATGATACAAGTTGAGAATGACATTAAACCGGGTATGCATGGCGTCATCTAGTGGATATATTAGGAACTGGCTTGGATTTTGGACTGTTCCTCATTGCCCGGCGACTTTACTGAACATGCTCCAACCAACGATTTTTGTCCCAATACGCAATCAGCTGATTAGAATTTTCGAATTTTGTTTGATTATGTACCTCTATAAAACAAAGAGTTTGTTTGTCTGTGGTACTCTTATCTTATCGCAAATTCTTCAAAATGCCTACGGAACAGTTTTCATGCTGTCAAATAATGATGACGAGACTCGGCATTTTCCTCAGATAACAGAGAGCTCCATTTATCTGTTATAAAACATGGAAATCCAAGGAAGAATAATATGCAGACTGTGTTTGAAAATATGCGACAATTTTAAAGCTATAGAGGGAGATATAAAAGATGTCTTGGGCATCATTCTGCCAAAAATTGTAAGCATCCTTAATTAAGGTTCATATATGGGATGGAAGTTTATGTATGAATCAATTTGGATCATTTCCATAGTTCTTGAAGATTTTGATTGTGTGATACTTTTGGTGAATTTTGTTTTAGAATTTAGCTGCAATAAAGGAACCCGTGATATGCTCAAACTGTATAGAACTGCTTATAAAATGTTTGGACTTTAGAACAGCATGCTTTTATACGCACGAAAATATGATTCCATTTATCAACTACAAGGATGCAGCCAAAGTGAATCTGAAAGATATCTATCTAAGCAAAAATGAAAATTGTACTGCTGTACCAGATGATCAGGACATATGTGGACTTTGCATGAGTCCAGTGAAAAACTGTACACCTATAACCCTCGATGTTGACCATCGAAGCGTAATTTTGGAAAATATGATAGAACGGTGTCTTCCAAAATTGGTAGGTATCAATATTTTTTTGAATTTAGGCATAGAGGAGTCGTAGTAAGAATACGTGTATGTCTATGTGCACATTCTCAATTTATGGGGTAAATTTGACTTTGATACAAGTGATGTTTTCCACTTTGGTTTTTTATATTCAGGATGTCAGTATGTTCTATGGGGTAATCACTCGTGAAGTATATTGACCACTCTTGTGTGAAGTATCGTGTGGTATTGATGTAGTATCATGCAGTACTGATGTAGTATCGTGAAGTACGATGTAGTATCATGAAGTACGATGTAGTATTATGAAGTACAATGTAGTATGTATGTAGTAATGGAGTCCCGATGTAGAATTATATGTTGCGATGAATGTAGTATGTGTTATCGACGAGTTATTTATGTAGTATAAAATTAGTACCAGTTTTTATGTAAATTATATAACTTACGAAGAGACGAGTACGGTAATTATGAAATTTTATTACTAATGGGCTGATTTTTACACTATTGTTTAATATTTTTGAAATCGAATGGTCAAATCATCCTACAAATTTTCCGGCAGGTTTTCCAGTCCTATGCCATGAAACTGTTAGTTCCACAATCAACAAGTTTTGCGGCTGCGTAGAACTTTATCTACCTCTACCGAGAATTTTCGCAAAGGAAAAAGTTGGAAGACTCGTCAAAACGAAGTCGCTCACGAATATTCAGCTTGTTAGTAATTAATTTAAAAAATGGGCGTGGAACCCCGGACCAAAAGTATTTTAGTCATAAGCAATGGGTTACAAATTTATTTGACGTAAAAAAGAATAAATAAAGCAATCTTAATTTTTTTTTTTTCAGGTATGACACTAAAGCATTATCCGTTTTCAGTAAAATTCGCATATTCGTATATTTTTTTGTTAAAAATAAACTAACTATTGAATATCTAAAATCGTTCTTTAACCAATGCGGCGTGATAAAACAGCTTTTGCATTCATACTAATGTAATAGTTTCTATTTATCCAACCAGCTTCAATTATTTTGGTGGAGGAAACCTCTTTTTTTGCGTAAGTACGTACCAGCGTGTGTTGCTTTACCGCCAACTATGCCGTGCATCTGTACAACTGTCATCGTTCAGATATTATTTATGACCAAGTTAACCGCTACCGCCAGAAAACAATGTCGAACACCGAGATCGTTTCACGATTGGTTACGATAATGTCAATTCTATACTTCATATTACATTAATACTTCACCGGACTACATAGTATTTCATGCATACTTCACGATACTTCATTGTACTACACTAGTACTTCATATACTACATGCTATTTTACGATACTTCATGCATACTTCACTTTACTTCATGGTACTATAATGATACTTCATATACTACACTGATACTTCATACATACTTCATTATACATTTTTATATAAAAAAAGTACAGTCGTGAGAAAAAAAAAATAGGACAAGTCTTATAATGGTATTTTGCTAAAATCTAGTTGTGTACATTTAACTTTAATTTTTGTGAGATTGTCAGTTAGTTGCCATAATTTATTGCAAGTGTGCAAAAAACTCATATAAGCGACTTAGTTAAATCTGGAGTTATTGCTAAAGCATTAGATGGATGGTCAATGAGACAAATTGCACTGCGTTATAATATTGACCAAAATTCGGTGTGTAACATTTTAAGAGAGTGGAAAATAAACTGTACGATTAGTAGAAATCCTGGATCAGGGATTGCAATTGGTAAATGCTTTAAGTAGTAGAAAATCCATTTTACTCAGTTATTCAGGCTGCTGAAGAAACGAATTTTCCTGGAACGAGTAGTACTGGTGCCGGCAAGTAAGAGAATCGGAGCTACGCTGTCGTGCAGCAGCACAAAAATACTTACTTAAAGCTGAAGATAAAGAAGCTCGAGTAGAATTTGCGCTTGAATTTTTAGCGCATGATGAAAAAACCTTCCAGTCAACACACAGCGGTTGTATTTGTGTTTACCGCTCTCCGAATACTCGATTCAATGAGAAATATATATCTAACAATGATAAAAGTGGTAGATTTTCCGCCAATATGTGGGCTTGAATATCGACACGTGGTCCTGGTGTTTTGTGGCATACTGAGGAACGATTTAATAATGAAACGTATATTAGGATTTTAGACAATATTATGCTCCCTTCTGTGTCACAATTATTTCCTAATAATGAGTTCATATTTCAACAAGACAATTGTTCCATTCATACTACTCATACCGTAACTAACTGGCTTCAAGATTACAACATCAATGTTCTTAACTGGCCCAGTCATAGTCCAGATCTTAACCCTGTGGAAGAAGTATGGGGACTACTCGTAAGAAGTATCCAGAAACGAAATGTGAGACCACGGAATGCCGAAGAATTACTGGAAATAGTAAATAATGCATGGGAAAATATTATTACTAATGATTATTGTATAAGGTTAATTAATTCTATGCCAAACAGACTTATAGAAGTTATAAATAGAAATGGTGCAATAACGAAATATTAATAGTTAGTTTCTTGTTAAGTAAGATATCCTTTGTCCTTTGATCCAGGATTTCTACTAATCGTACTGTTTATTCTCTACTTTCTTAAAATGTTACACACCAAATTTTTGTTAATGTTATAACGCAGTGCAATTTGTCTCATTAACCATCCATCATTTACTATAGCAATAAATATTGCATTAAAATAAAAAATAAATTAAAAGTGATATCTGTTTTATTTTGGCATTCAAATAGAGACAGGTTTACATTAAAAAAAAAAGTTGTTCTATTTTTTTCTGCTCACGACAGTACTAGAAAGGAAAAGTTGAAAAAAAGACAGTAATCGCTGGGACAATAGTCATAGAAACAACTTTATTTTATAATAATTGATGCAGCAAATAGCCGAACATGAAGTTAAAAACAATCCAAATATTGACTAAATATTATATAGGAAAGTTTACGCCACTCTAGTAATGACACAATGTAGATGTTTCAGAGTTGGTTATGCAAATAACAAGAACCATGTTATGCAATAGAATTTCCGTGTCATTTTGGTTGTATTTAGAGATGCGGCAAAAGGCCGGATAAATGTTGATTGTCTATTAGTGTGCTATGATAAAAATAAAATTGAATGCAAATCAGAGGACAATAATCATATCATGTTCGTGCATTATAGAATTTAGTGGTAAACGAGAATTAAATACTCATGTAAAATATCATAGAATGTTGAGGAAATATCCTTCAATTGATTACACAAACGGCAACTATCAAATTGTGTATGATTGTTTAACAACATAAACACTGTTATTCGACGTAATTCAAACAGATAGGCATCCCGGTTCAGGGCTTCGTTGAAAAGTAACCCCCTCTAATAAGAGCAAAGTATACAGGACCAATGGGTCTGAGCACTGAGCGCTGGCCTGTACAGTTTGTAGTTCATAGAATAATTATAGTGACGGATCATTATTAAACTATCATAGAAAACCAGGAAACCGCCGGCGAGAAACCTCACACAATAATTTCAATGACAAAACATTCTTGTGAAATCTTACATGTCAATGTGGACACACGGTAAGCCAGTGGTAGTACATCAACAGAAGTATAAATATAAAGTTGCTTGTCATTGCATGAACTCTGAAAATATACCACTCAAGAATATAAACTTGTTATTCGGCAAACGCAAATTTCCCTAATAAAATATTCAGCAGGGGAACTTTTACCTAATCTCTGAACAAATTGTAATATAATTTATCCTATTTTCTTGTTAAAAATCAAAGCTAATATTTCATAAAAATCTAACGTTTTTTTCAGTGCCACAAACACGCAAATTTCCCATTCAGAAATCAAAATGTAAATTCAATTTTTTAAATTGGAATCTGAATAAAAGTCGTCATGTACATAATATCACAAAATGCCTTTATTTCCAGGGGCCGCTCTGAGCGAAATGGCATTTTACTGCCCCCCTCCCTGCACAATAAGCAATGTACTTATGCCCCACAACAAGCTCCTCCTTTTGCGCATTTCGCACCTCTTGAGATTGTGAAATTACTCCTTCAGTGACCTTCACTTTTGTTTTGACGATTTGCGATTCTTAAAATATTCGAATCGCTACGCCGAAAATGCCGCCCTTATAATTCTGGCGCCCTGGGCGGCCGCCCACCGTCTGGAGCGGCCCCTGTTTATTTCAAAAATAAGGAATGTCATCGTAAACAATTTTACAACTCATCATTCTGGCCTAAAGGAGTATATTATCGTTGATTTGATTTCAAAATTTATTATGAAAAATTTCAAATAAAAGATGTCATCAATCATAAGGATTTCAACAACCAAGAAAATCAAAATCCTGGTAAATCCCAAGGAACCTTAACCAGTTTAACTCAAGAAGTTGCTTTTTTAGGAACATTCAAATTCATTAAGACAGCTTAAGTATAAATAAAATATCACATAATGCTAGTCGACAACACGAGGTATATAATTTGTACAATATTATTCATATTAATATACGATGTCTTAATAACAAACTAGATGAACTTGAAGTGTTTACTTGTCAGTATAAAATTGATATTATATGTATTTGCGAACACTGGTATTGTAATCGTGATATTGAATATGTTTTTCTGCCTGGATACAAATTTATTTCCTATTTTTCTAGAATATCTCACTTACATGGTGGTTCTGCTATTTATGCTAAAAATGAACTAATTGCAGAAGAAATTTCAACAATAAAAAATCTATCTTTTGAATGCTATAATATTTGCCATCGAAGCATTAGCGTTTTGATGGTAATATGCAATTAATACACTTAACCCGCCAGGCTTGTAATTTGTAATTCAGCGCTTGGCGGGGTACATAGCCCAGAGAGTAACTGTTGGTTGCAGTCTGGTTACGTTCCTTATAGTAATATAAGGATTTTATAGAGGAGTTTGCTACTAAAAATATTATGTTTTAATATTCCACCCTCTAAAAGCACATTTGAACTATGCCAAGCCCAGTCAGGCTATTTATTTTTCGATTGCAATAGACACTGGACCGCTAGATGGCGTCTGCTGACTATTTTGCATGTCGCTGTCCTAAAGATACCGAGATGTACCAAATGATCAAGGGATCCTCGTGTCAGTCGCCACATGCCTACCTTGCACTGACGAGGGCCAACAGCTCGAAACTGCAGTCTGCAAGTGGTGTGGGACGACTGGCACGAGAGGTCCTTTAAGTAGGATCAATCTTTTTGCTGGTGTTTGTTGCAATCGATTGATGGTAATATACAATTATTACACTCAATGCGCCAGGCTTGTAGCTTGTAATTCAGCGCTCAGCGGGGCACATAGCCCGGAGAGTAGCTGTTGGTTGCAGTCTGGTTACGTTCCTTATAGTAAAATAAGGATTTTATAGAGGAGTTTACGACTAAAAATATTATGTTTTAATTTTATATTGTCTGCGCTCATATGTAGTCATGTATTTTTTGCTGCTTTCTTGTCCTGTAATTGGCTGTTTTGTACTGTTGGACAAATGTGTTGAATAAATAAATAAAATAAAGATTGGGCTAAGAAATTGTTGATTGTATTCGTCAATAGGTCTGTCCCGTGCCCCACAATTCACCACACAACAAAAGGACGGCATTATTCAAACAAATATTCCTATTATTAAAATCAATTAACCCATATAGCATAAGAAGAATTACAATGTTTACACCATGGCAGCTATTTTTATTTGAAATTGACAGCATGTTGTACAGGCCTATATGGCACAGTAATCCTATCCAATGTGAGAAAAATTGCTCTCGAATGCCTCCCTACATTTTAAACTAGCTCTTTTCAAAATAACATCAAAGACAAATAACTGTGCTACAGCCCTAGATAAATTTTTCTCCACTGTGGTAATATGGTGTTTTTAGTAAAAACTCATTCCTTACTGGGCCAAAAATTAACTGCTATAAGAGCCTCGAATAATGTTTTTTTTTACTATAAAAGTCAATTGATAGACAAACATGTTTTTCATACTATACCTCGTTTTCAATATTTGTTTTTTGATTGATAGGATTTAAGTATGATCATGAAACCTGTGATATGCACATCCTGCCATGAATCTCTAGAGCACTGCTTCTGTTTTGTGATAAACTGCTTGATTGTAGAAGAAAAAATTAAGAAATGTTATGAAACTCTAGAAATAGACAGTAGAGATCAAATAAAACTAAACGATGTATTACAATTTACAATAAGAGATGTAACAAGGGAGGTAGACGGTGACTTGGCTGATATAATCAAAATAGAAGAACAGCTCTGTGAGGATAAAAAAATGCTTTATGAAAAAGAAACTAGTAACAGAAGAGGTACAGTTAAATTAGAAGAAATTTTCCTTAATTATAGCGAAGACACTAATAAGGATGTTGAAAATAAACAAAGTTTTATGGAAATGAATTATCAGGAAGTTACAGAACAGCAGTTTATACCAAAAAATATGGTGTCTCCTGCAAAAGAGAATAAGCAACTTGACTCCATTAAAAGAGAAGAAATATTTCATGAAGAGAACGATACTAAACTTAACAAGGAAGACTCCCCTGTTGGTATGGAGGACCATAAATTTTTATTCAACGAGGCAATTGAAATAAAATCAGATGACCGCGATTTCAACAGGTAATAATACAAAATTACTTAGGTTTTATTTTAGATTACGGTAATTCTTTATCCCTTCCAAGTTATTTTTTTGTGTTATTTATCCATTCAACAGGTTAAATAACACAGCATATTAACAAAGTTTTTTTTAATAAACGTTAACATTTTTAAAGCAAGCAACAAATTTTAAGATCTTGACTGGGAAGATAATACTTAATTGTAGTTGAATACATCTGCATTTACACTACCGGTCAATTAATACCCTTCAATAAGTATTTTAAAATTTGAATTCAAATTTAACCACCAAAAACACTGCGTCACGTTAGCACGTGCTCATAGTGTCATCGGTCTGACTGTTGGTAAACAAATACTTTTGATTTAAAGTGTGTTATTTTGTGTGTAAAAAAGTTAACTGTTTAAATCAAATCTGTGTTTTTTGTTTACACTACAAGTCTCTTAAGCCTCATTTATAGGTTATATTGCACTATATACATTGGCAAACTATCAAAGATTAGGTACATCAAACAACATAATTATTATATGCAATATACGTAATACGGGAATTAGCTTACTGCCTTAAAATAATAGTACTTACATAAATGCAAATGATTAGAGTCTGCAAATTATTTCCAATTTCTTGGATATTCCACATTTTATAATGAAGCTGATACAATAAGAATGATGGAGTATTAATGCTAATAAAATCAAAAATAAATTCTGTGTTTACCAAAATCAAGCTTACGAGGTGCGATGTTACACTTGCCATATCACATTTTAAAATTAATGATACGCTTTTCAAAATAATTGCCCTATATCGGCCAAACCCAACCAGTGAAGACGCCTTTATAGATGACATTGACTCATATTTAGAAGAAACAAAAGAAGATAATCAAATCCAGATTATAGTGGGTGACATTAATATTAATATTTTAGATAAAAATGCACATGTAGTTAACAAATATTTATCAATATTGGGAAAACATGGTTTTCAACCTTATATTCAGATTCCAACATGTGTAACCAAAGATACATCTAGTTGTCTAGATCATATTTTTGTACGGAACATAGTATTAAAAACATAAAATTTTCATCATATGTGTTAAATTGTAACATTACTGACCATTATCCAGTAGCTTTAAACCTTAATTATTTTAACAATATAAATGTTGAAGTGTAAGCAATTGACAATTTACAAGAAATTACAAAAATTGACCTACATATACATGATATTTTGAATTGCAATGATACACAAATAGCAACTGACAAATCTACAGATATTTTTTCAAATTTAATAGAACAATCCAAAAATGTACGAAAAAACAAACCAAATAATAAAAAAATTAAACCGTGGATTACAGAAGGTCTTGTAAATTCTATAAAAAAACGTGATAAGCTTAAAAGAAAACTATTAGAACATCGCTCCGACATTCTTGAGACTGAATACAAAAACTATAGAAATCATTTAAACACGATCTTAAGAAATCAAAAAATAACTATTATAAAAAACAAATATTAGAAAATCAAATAATTTTGATTTCACATTAGACAACTCATTATAGTCAATGTTCCTTACTCCAGTTACTGAGAATGAAGTAATAAAATATATACATAGTTTAAAGAACAAAGCTGCACCTGGAGTTGATGGTGTTACGACAGAAATAATTAAATTAGTTCATTATCAGATACTAAAGCCTATTGTACACATTAACCTAATTTTTGAAACTGGTTATATCCCATCCCAATTTAAAGTCTCTGTTGTAACACCCATACACAAAGCAGGAGTCAAAACTTTAATATCTAACTATCGACCTATTAGCCTAATAAATAACTTCGCCAAGATATTTGAAAAATGTTTGAGAGAGCGCCTTACGGACTATTTTAAAACTAATAGTATATAACATAATAATCAATTTGGTTTTGTTGAGGGTATGGGAACTGCAGATGCAATGTATGAGGTAATAAAATAAATCACAGACAATCTAGACGAGAATAAAAAATGTATTGGAGTATTTTTAGACCTGGCAAAGGCATTTGATATGGTGAACCATGAAAAATTTCTTGACGTGCTTGCACATTACGGGGTTCGTGGCACCGTGTTAAAGGTCTTTAGAAATTACTTAACCGATCATGTACAACATGTTAGAATTATGAATAACCTAAGCGACCCAAAAATTATTAAAATGGGAATACCACAAAGGACAGTACTCGGACCAATCCTATTCACTGTCTATATAAACTCTTTGTTAGGACTAAATATAAATGCCAAAATTGTCTCATATGCAGATGATACAGTTGCTTTGTTTAATGGGAGTACTTGGGAATATACGAGAGAAAATGTAATCGGGGGTATGCAAACTATAAAAAAATGGCTTGACAAATATCAACTTTCTTTAAATACTGAAAAAACTAAGTACATTGCATTTTCAGTAACCAATCATAATAGACCTGAGTACAACTCAATACAGGTAAATATTCTGCCGCAGGCAATTAAAGAAATTGCAGAAATAAAATATTTAGGTAGTAGTCTGGTCGATAGCCGAGTGGGTTAAGGCACGAGGTGGCAATCACTATTAATCACACGGACATTGCACCACCGGGTTCGAATCCTGGCTCCGGCACTAGCACTGTCGGAGGAAATGGTTGTATGTCCGCGTTTTTTCAATGTGTAACCCCCTTCCGCACAAGCCCTGGCTTCTGGAATTGGGGGTTGTCTAATTTCTGTGGTGTTTATTTATTGTAGACAAACATTTAAAATGTACACAGCATATTAACTACTTAACAAATAGGGTAAGAAAGCTTATAAGTTCTATCAGCTTAGAGATATTTTAAATAAAAATATTCTGATAATGATCTATAAGGCATTTGTAGAGTCAATTTTTCGATATGGTATACTGGTTTGGGATGGTCTATATACAACATCTTTACAAAAGTTAAATGTCATCCAAAATACTATTCTAAAAATTATGTATAATAGAAAAAGAGATTATTCAACAAAATTACTTTATAATAACAGTGAAGTTCTTAATATTCGATCCTTATATATCCACAATGTCTGCATTTATATATATAAAAAAGATGAACTAAAAGTACATGTTAATAATCAATATAAGACCAGAAGTACAAATGAACATCACATAAAAATTCTTACCAGGAAAAAAAATATTAAACAAAGATTTGTTACATATTTAGGTCCAAAATTTTATAATTTATTACCAAAAAATATTAAATTTATAAAAACTGTTCGACAATTTACAAAACTATGTCAGGATTATATTTACTTTAATTACCATCAGTTCATTATTTGTTTAGAAGCTTAGTACGTCAAATATTCCTTTTTGTTTTTCTTTATATTATAAATTTTTCAATTTTTTTAAATTTTATTCAACATATTCCTTGATTTCCTTTTATATTATGTATTAATAATACAATAGCATACTTTAACTAGCGATTAAGTTAAGCACATACAGGTGTTGTCACTTAGGTGCACTAAGTAAGTTAAGAAAAAAATCAATATATGTATTAGTTGTATTAAAAATTTTATTGTCAATATTAGCTTGTATTGTATTAAATAAATAAATAAAATAAAATAAATGTTAAATAGGTAGATACATAAGTTGTAGCTTTAGATCCTCTCAGTAATAAATACCAAGCGGTTCTCCCATGCAAAACTGGTGATGCGATCGCTCCTCTGATTGAAGAATAACAAATTTGCTGTGCGTCAAATTTTCATGTGAACTCCGCCCACTTTCTCATGAGAACGTTGATCGTGCAACTCAAGAATAGCCACCCAGAACGTGAGTTGTTGCTTTGGTTTAGTGTGTATTATCGTATTTTGTGAGGTTAAGAATATATTTGTGATTTTTAACATGGTATAAAAAATGTGTTAGGGAACAAGAAATGGTAGATTTGCCATAAATATCAACGTTTATTCTTACGATGATCCATATTTTCTTACTATCTGTAAAGTACCAAGCTGCGAACTCCTACTCATCACTTATCTGAGGCAAGCCAAGAGCGACCGAAAGTCACGAATTTTCAACATATTTTACAGAAAAACGAATACCGCTTGCAGTAATTTTTTTTTGGAGAAAAATATTCCTCCTTTTTCTAATGGCTCTCAGATTTAAGAAAAAAATCGTAAGAAAATTATCAGCTCTAATTTACCAAGGGCGCTGATAATCACGAGATAATTTTCTCTAATAATGAACCGAAAGCTTGTTGCTTAGTAATTACCCGATGCCATAAGGCGGAGTGTAATTACTTAAAGCAACAACCTTAATTTTTTGAAATTCTAATAATATGTCAAATCGGGAATGTGACATATTAAATAAATTATAAAACTCGATAATTTTTCGTTGCATAGCAACATAAGTGATAATCTCCCTAGGGAGATTATCATTGTAATCCTTTAATAATTGGATGAATTTTGACATGTGACTAGAAATGGACAAATTTTATTGGATTTCTATTTTGTCAAAAAATTATCATTGTAATTAAATAAAACGTAAATGAATATGGGATTTATAAGACATTAGTATGTTAAAATGGGAATTTTAGGTGCTAATATTTACAAATTTAGTACCACAACAGCTACTCAAATTTATCCCACGAACATTAATAAAATAAAAATATATGTATACATTTTCAAGATAATCGTAAGAAAATTTTTTTCCCTAAACGAACTTACCTAAGTGAAGTTCAATCTCAATTATGACACTGCCTCGCCTGAAATCATAGACAAAGAATAATATTATAATATAGATAGTCATCTCCCTGTTACTAATTCCGTGACAGTTTAGTAGCGCCTTGTGCGTGTAGTAAGAACTAAACAATGGTGGCGGGAATTTTTAAAAGCAACCGGCAGTACGCTCTCATTGCTATATAGTACTGTTTATTTTATTTTATAATAGGTTTGTTTCTACATAGTCAGCAACAGTTTCCAAACCGTCAGGTTTTTGCTCACAATATTTTTTACAAGAACAAAATTCGTTACAAGTTCTACATAGGGAATTTTTTTTTTTTAAATAATTGTGAGCAAACTCCTGACAGTTTGGAACCATTTCCGACTGTAGAAACAAACCTATTAATTAATCTCACTTTATAAAAAAAACATTTATTGCATGAACTATATATGCACTTTATTTTCTGAAACATAAATATAAATAAATCATTTTTTACATTTTATATATTTTGTATAGCGATCACATGCCATTAATACAATTTTATTATAATGATTTTTGGATTTGTGTACACCTAGCCCTTTTAAGGAAATGTTTATATTTCTAGTAAATATATGTAAAGAAAAATCTAAAAAGTAATTGATAAATATTTCAGATATATTATGGTTTAGGCAAGTAAAACATTTAAAGTCTTCTATAGAAAATCTCTGTTTGAAAATGGCCTCAATATTTTGAAGATGACAATAATTTTCTAAAAAAATTTTTAAACACATGCTATATTTCTGAAACACCCTCATATAGTTTATGGCATAATAGTGCCTTTTGGCTATAGGCTCTTATCTGGATGTATTTATACTCTTCCCTATCTCTGTCATCAGAAATAAGTTCTGTACGGCAAACTTTGCAAATACCAATTTTCTTCATTAATTTTTTAGCTACGGAGCCTGCCACATAAGCATTTATACCAGTCACATCTTCAGCATTAACGTCTTCAGCTTCAAAAGGTGGCAACGTAGATGCAATTATATTGTCAGTTCCAACAGATTCTGCAGCAATTTCTATACTGGTAGGGACAAGAGGGATATTTATTTCAAGTAAGCTTTTTAATGTATCTAGAGCTCCATCAGACTCATCTAGTTCGTAGTTTGCCCCAGGAGAATGTGGAGCCATAAACTTAATAAGAAGGGATGTAAAAGTTTGCCGAAACTGGGTACAAGTAGGATTCACGTTCTATTTTCTTTATAAAGCTGTTTAGATACATTTCTTAAACTGACAGCAATATGACATAATTTCTGGGCTTTCGGAGTTAGATCTGCTGCTCTACTTACTTTCACACTGTGAAGTAATCTTAACAGTCTTTTTAAATCTGCAAATTCAAATCATTATTTATAAATTTATTCACATTTAATATAGAACATACCTCGACTACTCTTTGGTGTATGTATGGGTGATGATAATTGAATAACTTGTCTCGTAGGAGATTCAATAGGGATGTTTGATGATGCTATGTTTTGCATTTCAAGTGTAACTTGTAGAGCGACGTAACTTTAAATAAAGGCCGATCAGCCATAACATAGCCTTGTTCTTCTCTACCTAAAGTAAAATAATTATATAGGTTCAGTACTAGACACGAAAAAACAATTCTTTAGAAGAGAAATTAATCTCAGTATACTTGGATATTGGATGTACATATGCTCTCTTTAGGGATATAAATGACGGCTAGATTGCACATACTATTTATTTTTAACCGACTTCTTATTCAATTTAAGAAAAAAGTCATCCCTATTAATTTCAATAGACGTCAGTTATTTTCAACCGATATACCGAGTTCATTTATTTCATCTAACTTTGTAATCTTACCTATTCGCCATGAAGGTCCAGGCTGTGAGTCTGTGACATCTTCATTCCAAGTAAGAAAGAATTTTTTGCAGTGGGAGTTTGATGAAAATCTGCAAAAATTAAAAATAAAATCAGTTCCTACATGGCAGAAATAATTCTATTTATTTACTTACGCACTGAACATATTTTATAGAAGGGCTTATCTAAACCTCTACAAGGCAAGTTGTCTTTACAAAGGTTTAACTTAGATTGAAGAAAATGCCATAGATATATCTCTTAGTAATTGTAATAGATATTTTTAATCTCTAAAACGGAAAAACCCTCCCTTACAAAACAGTAAAACTGCTGCATTTGCATTCACTGCATTGTACACAATATGGAAAAGTGAATAGCAATTTTAAATATAATCATGATAAAAGTCCATAACCTACCTGGTAATCCAGTAGTTGGTAAACTACGATTCTTTAACATGCTTTTGTTGCGAACAAGAATATTGCAATCTTCACTAAAATGATTATGGCAAACTCTGAAATTTTTGTAGAATTTTTCTGGGTGCATTTTCTTTAACTTCTCATTTCCAATTCGATCTAACCAGATATTGTAAGCCCAAAAATAAAATGACACTATGTGTACTCTTAAAATAGCGATAATTTCCTTAAATTTGAAAAAATATACCATAATAATACTAGGTATGTTCCTGTATTTTACCAAATTCAAAATTAGGTAATTTCATTACATATTCCCAAGTCTAAGCTGTCTATTCATATTTTAACTTTAAATTTATTCAAGCATATACAAAATATGTTAAATCTGAAAATAAACTGCAATTTTATCTTACCAAAGTTCAAGTATCGGTGGTTTATTTGTTATGATATAAGCTTGATTATGATGACAAATTCGGTGAAAAACAAACATAAAATTTAATAATACCCTTACTTCCTTATCTAAATATGGAAATCAATGCGTTATAGCCTCTTTATTTGTATTAAACAAGAGGAAACACAACACTTAAACACCATCGTAGAATTTAACGTATAAAAAACGTAAATCTTGAAACCACAACAAACGCGCGAATGCACGGATGATAGGGGATTATTAGCCGATTAGAGCGACAAGTGCGTGTAGTAAGAACTAAATTCTATTTGACCTTCATCATATAAGAAAAACATCTATATCATTATATATATATTAGGGTGTCCATTATTTTGGCAAAGTCGGAAATTTGTTGCTCTCACCCCCTAAAACAACTCTTAATAAATATTTAAAAAAGTGAATTCACTTATCATTCCCGTCAGATGATGTTAACCCGTGCCGCAAACGAGTTCAAAATTTGCATGTAATTTAAATGGAGAAAGTACCTTTTCAAATATTTTGATTTATAACTTTTTTTGTTTTCACGCTAAAAATATTTCAAGATAACTGTCTGAAAGCTTATGAAATAAGCTTTCAGCCATACTGAAATTCAAGTCATTTGGATAAAAATCAACGACGTGGCGATAATTTAAATATTTTGATTAGTTTAATCATATCAAACGCCAAAGATTTTAATAGTTTATAATTCAATTAATATTTCAGCTTTTTCCCTCAAAAATAGTTTCAAAACGCGAAGAGTATTAACAGTGAGTATAAAAAAAATATGATGATGCTAAAAAAAGCACATTGATTGAACCAACCAAATAGGTCAATTTCAAATAGAATGTAAAAGATTTCATTTGAACAAAATATTCAAAGTATTTTGAAAAATCTTTTTTTTAACCTTCAACCCTATTACTTTGGTGTAAACTACACAAGAATTTTAGTTTTTATAATATTAATGTCTTTATTAATATTAACGTCTTTAGCGTTTTTATGATTAGACAAATCTTAATATTCAAATTGACGCCCAGACGTTGATTTTTATCCAAATGACTTGAATTTCAGTCTGCCTGAAAGCTTATTTCATAAACTTTCAGACAGCTATCTTGAAATATTTTTAACGTGAAAACAGAAAAAGTTATAAATCGAAATATTTGAAAAGGTTCTTTCTCCATTTAAATTACATGCTAATTTTGAAGTCGTTTGCGGCACGGGTTAACATCATCTGACGGGAATGGTAGGTCAATTCGCTTTTTTTAATATTTATTAAGAGTTGTTTTAGAGGGTGAGAGCAACAAATTTCTGACTTTACCAAAATAACGGACACCCTAATATATATATATATATATATATATATATATATATATATATGTTGTTTTTTAGGTTTTCGCGGGTGTTAAATGAAGTGTTGTTGTACTTCCGGGTGCTCTCCCGCGTTGATGATCGACTCCTCCAGGAGTCACGGTTGTCTAAACGACGTATCGGCAGAATCTCATCTGCCATCTTCAGGTTCTCACTGAAAGCTGCCTACTGCTGCTTCTCGTTGCTCGAACTGAACTGACGTTCCCCGCGTTGTGCGGCTCCTTATATATGCTCCAGTCTAGGGCGCGCCTGCGCGTTTGGCTACGTGTTACCGGTCCCCCACCACCTGTGGTAGCGGGCGCCTGAGCCAACCCGACAAGTGGCCTCGCTGAAACGTCACGCTCCACGTGACTTCTCGCCGGTGGTCGGGCATCCTCGTGTCCAATCGGTGCCGCAGAATGCCGTGGTTCTCCTTGATTGGTCCGCGCTCGGCTTTGACTCCTCGTGATAAGTCCATTTCGGGCAGGTTGCTGTGCTTCTTCACTATTTGTCAATACTTGAACATGCCTCCTCGTGATTGGTTCATCCACGGTGGATCGTCGTGTGTCTTCGGTTACGTATTTTCCCACAAGAGCGGGCTTCCAGGAACTGGGCAATCTCTGCGTATCATCTCGTTTATTAAGATTTTGTGGTCTTTTTTCGATCTCTATGGCCTCTCTGGTAATCCTTGACCTATAATGCTCGATATTAGCTACTGTTCTGGTGTTGTCGAAGTCTATTTTGTGTCCTGTGGATTTTACATGCTGTGCTAGGGACGATGTTTTCTCCTCTTTTCGTACTGCATTCATATGTTCTTCCTTTCTTACACTAATACGTCTGTTGGTCTGTCCTATGTATGACTTGTTGCAATCTTGGCACGGGATTTCGTATACTCCTTGGTTTTCTAGGGCAGTTTTCGATTTTGGATTACGGAGGACTGCACTGATTTTTCGGTCTGTTTTAAATATTGTTTCTATGTTATGTTTACGTAGAAGTTTGCCAATTTTATCTGTCGTCCCTAGATAGATATGCATTTGCTACTGGTTTCTCGGTTTCCTCCAGGGTTTCTTTGTCTGTATGGCCCCAGCGACTTCTGTATTGTGTACGTAATCCATAGGAGGTGGGAGTAAGGGTTAGTTCTCATAGCTGCGGATTGCGAATTTTTCTTGCGGATTTTTATAAAATTTGTTCAAATTTTCTTGCAGGTGTAGCGAAATGTTCGTAAGACAATTCGTTTACTTTTAACTAGAATTTAAATTCGCAAATTAAGTTCTCCTGGAACGCATATTATGTCGAATTCAAAAAAAATCCGCAAGCGAAAATTCGCAATCCGCAGCTATGAGAACTAACCTTAAGCCGTCAGGTGGGGAAACTCGGCGGGAAGATGTGCGAAATTGGCGCGTACCAGAGGGTTATTAAATTGAGTGATAATTTCAGGCAAGGCGGTGTTATAATTGAGATTGAACTTCACTTACGTAAGTTCGTTTGATCTTCCAATTTTTTATTATTACTTCAGTGTTCAGTGATAGTAATCGTTTTTATAATTTTTAGGTGCGAGGATAGCATTCTGCCACAATCAGAAGTCACCAAAAGGTTACAGGATTATCTAGAAGGAACAATGTACAAATGTGATTCTTGTCTATATCAGACGAAATGTAAATATAACCTCAAAACTCATTTGCTGATACATAAGGATCCTTCAGAAAGAACAATGTACAAATGTGACTCTTGCTCATTTCAGACAAAAATGAAATATTACCTTCCAAGCCATATAAAGTTGCATAAAGATCCTTCAGAAGTAACAATGTACAAATGTGACTCTTGTTCGTTTCAGACAAAATATAAGAGTGCCCTTGGAACGCATTTGCTGACACATAAGGATGCATCAGAAGTGACTATGTATAAATGTGCCTCTTGTTCATTTCAGACAAAAACTAAATCTTGCCTCACAAACCATATAATGTTACATAAAGATCCTTCAGAAGTAACAATGTACAAATGTGACTCTTGTTCGTTTCAGACGCAACATAAGAGTAGCCTTACAAATCATTTGCGGACTCATAAGGATCCTTCAGAAGTAAATATGTACAAATGTGGCTCTTGTTCATTTCAGACAAAATATGAGAGTGCCTTTAGAAATCATTTGTTGAAGCATAAAGGTCCTTCAGAAGTAACAATGTACAAATGTGACTCTTGTTCGCTTCAGACACAATATAGGAGTAACTTTAGAAATCATTTGCTGACTCATAAGGATCCTTCAGAAGTAAAAGTAAAAATGTTTAAATGTGGCTCTTGTTCATTTCAGACAAAATATAAGCGTAACTTTAGAAATCATTTGCTGAAACATAAGGATCCTTCAGAAGTAACAATGTACAAATGTGACTCTTGTTCATTTCAGACAAAAATTAAATATCACCTTGCAAGCCATATAAAGTTGCATAAAGATCCTTCAGAAGTAACAATGTACAAATGTGACTCTTGTTCATTTCAGACAAAAACTAAATATTGCCTTACAAGGCATATAAAGTTACATAAAGATCCTTCAGAAGTAACAATGTACAAATGTGACTCTTGTTCGTTTCAGACACAACATAACAGTAGCCTTAGAAATCATTTGCTGACTCATAAGGATCCTTCAGAAGTAACAATGTACAAATGTGACTCTTGTTCATATCAGACAAAGTTTAAAGGTAATTTCAAAACACATTTGCCGGTACATAAGGATCCTTCAGAAGTAAAAATGTACAAATGTGACTCCTGTTCATTTCAGACAAAAAGTAAATATTACCTTACAAGCCATATAGAGTTGCATAAAGATTCTTCAAAAGTAACAATGTACAAATGTGACTCTTGTTCATTTCAGACACAACATAAGAGTAGCCTTACAAATCATTTGCGGACTCATAAGGATCCTTCAGAAGTAAATATGTACAAATGTGGCTCTTGTTCATTTCAGACAAAACATAAGAGTGCCCTTAGAAATCATTTGTTGAAGCATAAGGATCCTTCAGAAGTAAAAATGTACAAATGTGACTCTTGTTCATTTCAGACAAAATTTAAATATTACCTTACAAGGCATATAAAGTTGCATAAAGGTCCTTCAGAAGTAACAGTGTACAAATGTGACTCTTGTTCGCTTCAGACACAATATAGGAGTAACTTTAGAAATCATTTGCTGACTCATAAGGATCCTTCAGAAGTAAAAGTAAAAATGTTTAAATGTGGCTCTTGTTCATTTCAGACAAAATATAAGCGTAACTTTAGAAATCATTTGCTGAAACATAAGGATCCTTCAGAAGTAACAATGTACAAATGTGACTCTTGTTCATTTCAGACACAACATAAGAGTAGCCTTACAAATCATTTGCGGACTCATAAGGATCCTTCAGAAGTAAATATGTACAAATGTGACTCTTGTTCATTTCAGACACAACATAAGAGTAGCCTTACAAATCATTTGCGGACTCATAAGGATCCTTCAGAAGTAAAAATGTACAAATGTGACTCTTTTTCATTTCAGACAAAAATTAAATATTACCTTACAAGCCATATGCAGTTGCATGAAGATCCATGAGAAGTAACATTGTACAAATGTGGCTCTTGTTCGTTTCAGACAAAATATAGGAGTGCCCTTAGAAATCATTCGCTGATACATAAGGATCCTTCAAAAGTAACGTATGTATGTAGATGTTGTCCATATCAAACAACATATAACAGGGTTCGGACTTCTTGTAGCCGAAAAAATTCCAGGTTTTCCATGACCAAACAAATTTTTTTTTTGACACATATTAAACATAATTTTAAATATAATAACTACTAATTAATTCTACTTCGAAACTTGAGTATAAAATTAAGAAGGGGTGTCTTCTGCAAAGGTGTAAAGGTGATTTTTGACCAAGATAGTTACCCTTCAAAAGATATATTTTGTGAACTTTGAACTGTATAATGTTCCGATTCCCAGTATCCGATTATTATTATTCCCATTCTTGAGCATCCGATTCCAAAGGTTCTGATTCTGCCCATCACTAGAATGTGTCTTTTTTTGTTGTTGACAAATTAATAAACAGATATTCTCATTCGTCATTAGACGGAGGCTCGCGGTCATGTCCGCACAATACAATAACAGATCGAATGCAGTGGCATAGCCGACTTTTTTAAATTACTTTTTGTTTAATTAAATCTATAACCAATTTTGAAAACAGTGGGAAGTCCTAGGAAATGTATTGTTTTCCATATCGAGTCTTAATATTCCAGGTTTTTTGCAAAATTTATGAATTTCCCTGTGATTTCCATGTTTTTTCAAGGAATTTTAAAATTCCCTGAGTTTTCCATATTTTCAAGGTTTTCCATATGAGTCCGAACCCTGTATAAATCTTACCTGAAACGTCATGAATTAATCCATTATCTCAGAAATTATAGTCAACTAATAATCTAAGGAAAAATTTTGAAATTGTGACTTGTGCTAGCATATCACAACATTTTGGCACAATATATTCTATCCACTGATCTATAATTTTGTATAATAAATATAAAAATATTTACAAAGACGTAATAGTTGCTGCTAAAAAAATCTACAATGATTCAATTTATCTTAAACCTAAAGCTGTTTGGTCAATAATAAATAACAACTTGAATAGTCAAAAACCTAAAAATTAAATTAATGAAATTAAAATTAATAATAGTTTAGTAACTGATGCCTATCTTATTGCACAACATCTAAATAAGTATTTTATAAATCTGCCAGCTAAACTAAATGATCTTGGAGAAAATATTACTGAAATCAATTTCGATCCGAATTCAAATTTTCCCACTTTTTTTTTAGAACCAGTATCCACTGAACTCTATTACAATAAATGGAATGCCAATGCCCACAAAAATTTCAACGTACAATTGAATATCGCGCAAGTATGGCGGCCACATAGTAGCGCGCAATCGCACTATGGAATACGTCAGGGCCGGCCTTATTTTTATTGCGGTTTCATGTTTTTAACTTTTTTTAGAAATCGCATAAATAAATATAACAATTTATTTGCCTTGATAGTTATAAAAAAAATGAAAGTTATTGTTATTCCCAAAACAATATCATTTTATTTTCAATTTCTTGTAACAAATGTCGAATATGTATGATCATAAGTTCAATATATAGTTCACAAAAAACAGTCATATGTTTTCTATCTCTGGGGTCGAAATATGATTTTAAAATTAATAAAAGCTAAAATTGAGGCCTGAAAAAAACCTATACTTTTTTTCTACGATCAATCAGTAAATATATGAGTAGGTACTAGTGAATTTTTATTGAAAACTAAAAATCATGCGTTTTATATTCACATGTTTGAATTGACAAATGAAATGAAGAAAAGGTAATAATTAACTATTTTCAAATACTTGGTGTGGTATTATTATTTGAATTTCAAGATAACTTAGCTTTTTTGTTTAAGATCAAATGCCTTGATATATAAGTGATAGATTGTTTTACTCGTTTGTTTATAAAAATATGGCATACTCATGAGACAATGAATTGTAAAAGAATATATAAAGGTGTTTGCGTAAAAATTCCTTCTCTATTTGCAAGAGAAAATTAAACTATAATGTCCATTTATATTTTGACTAAAAGTATGTGGTTTCATCCCCGGTAGTAGTGTACATATACCAAATGTTTACTTGCTACATTAAATAATTTTTCTGACAAAGTAACTGAATAACTAAAATTCGTAATATACTTCGTCTGAAACGTGGAAAATCTGATAAAATCTTGTACTGTACTTTTGACAAATACAATGTAAACATGAAACAAGGGAAGCAACAATTTTCTTACTTTTTATTAACTATTTTGCACTGAACTCTATTGCTTTATTTTCCTTGGTTTATTTATCATTGGTCTATTTTCGCTACCAAGGGCAAGAACCAATACCAGGAGACAAGCTACCCTCAAACTGGAAATTTTGCCAAACATCTATCAAAGAGTAGGGATTTTTTTACTTGCCTAGTATTTAATGGACAGGGGATTAACTATTTTACATACCCTCCCAAAGATGGTATATCCACTACACAATCCCCATCTAGAATTAAATAGCATTTGTTAATACACTGAAATATAAGCCGCTAGAAGGTGAGTCAAAATTGCTGCGTTTCTCTGAAACGCAGCAATTCAAGCACTAACTGCGGCTCCTCTTGCTTTATATTTAGTATCGCAGTACAATGCCATAAAGACAGAGCTGTGCTCGTCCTTAACTGTTTTGCTATAATAGATTTCAGCGGTATCTTGCCATGGTGTGCAAAAAATATTTAAAAATTTTAATGAATGAAACCTCTGCTTAAAAATAGCACAACTTGGTTTTTGAATATTACAAAATGTCTCGCAAATTAAAACAAAATTTTTAAATAAATAATTACATAATTAAAAATATAAATTAACACAGTTATAAAATTTGCAGGAAATTCTCTTTTTATTCACAAAACGCTTTGTTATATGTCAAATATTGTCATTCTGTTTGTATTTCCATAAACATTTGGCACATATTTGCATTATTTTTAACCGACTGCGCTAAGCAAAGGAGGGTAATGTGTTCCTTATTTATTTCGCATAATACACAAATAATTGAGATGCCTTATTGCTGCCGCACTCTATTAAACTTACTAGTAAAATATACTTGAGTGTTCCTATTGTCAACTTTACCACATTGGCTGACTGGACACACATTTCACAGTTTGAACTGCTTGTTTCATAAAATTGTAATATTAATTTATAAAAAGTATAACGTTATGTATTTTCAAAAAGACAATTCACAAATAATAAACTTAAAAATCGCAGCAATGAAAAAATGTGAGGTTAGAACATTTTGCATCCTGATATCTCGGGAAGTATATATAGCCTATTTTTAATAAAAATTCGTGTTTAAGTAGGCAAAAGAAAAGAAAAAAATCCAAAATCGGACTGTCTTGCCAATATTTAGATGGTAGCTTATTTTAATACAACAGACAAAAGTTGAGTACACTTACTTAAAATATAACAAACCCGGGATTTCGCCCTGGTTCTTACAAAACAGTACCATACAAGTGCGCACCATATTGTTTTAATTAAGATACACACTGTTTATAAGTCACAAAATTATATGCAACATAACCAATATATCACAACTTTTTGCGAACGAAAGGATAAAATCACGAAGACCGACTCTGTAATTCGCATTTAATTTAAGACTTACGCTTTAGAAACAAATAAAACATAAACTTGCGTCAGCACATAACTTCCGTACACAGCTGTTTGAGTCAAGCTCCGACATATTTTTAACCTTAGATTTCCTACTGCGTCGGCGCTTGTCTATGCATTTTGAATCGCATGATTATCACATTTTGTTTATGCGCATATGCCTATAATGGCGTTTCATTTACTGTAATAGAGTTCAGTGCCAGTATCGGAATCAGAAATTTACAATATCATAATGAAATTAAAAAATAGTGATTCTTTCGGTCTAGATAATTTCAGTTCTAATTTGATCAAACAATCAGTTAACTACTTAGTACTTCCACTTACTTTTCTAATAAATTTGTCACTACCAGAAGGAAAGTTTCCATCTATTTTAAAATCAGCTAAAGTTATTCCATTACATAAAAAAGAAGATAATACATTATCTGAAAATTATAGACCCGTTGCTCTATTGTTAACTATTTCCAAAATATTAGAACAAGTTATGTTTAATCGTATTATTGAATTTACTACACAACATAATATCATTTCAGACTTGCAGCATGGTTTCCGAAAAAATCGTTCAACTGAAACTGCCATATTGTCATTTTTAAATGACTTGTAAGAAAATTTGGAGCAAAATAATAAATGCATAGGACTCTTTATGGATCTAAGCAAAGCCATTGATCTAGTAAATCACACAATACTGATTGAAAAATTGAACAAATATGGTTTAAGAGGTAAAATAAACAACTGGATAATAACATACCTTACAAATAGAACACAAATAGTAGAAGTAAAGTAAAATCTGATAAATTCAATATTAAGTTTGGAGTTCCACAAGGATCGGTCCTTGGGCCGTTGTTGTTTTTACTTTATATCGATGAATTACCTGGTTTGTTTGATGACTTTTTAATTATATTTGCGGATGATAACTCCTATTTATGTTGCAGGAAAACGTTTGAAACGGCTATATTTGATATACAAACTTCTATAACAAAATTTGCGGACCACTTTAAATCAAATAGGTTGTTCTTAAACATATCTAAAACTGTTTTTATTATATTTTCTCCGAGGCATAATGTACTAGATAAAAGTCACTTGATAAAAATAGCTGGCAAATCTATAGAACAAGTATGTTGTACTAAATTTCTGGGGATATATATAGATAATGCATTAAATTGGGAAAGTCATATTGACTCCGTAGCAAAAAAACTTTCTTCCGTCTGTTATGCGTTGTATAGATTATCCAAAATATCAAGTAGGATAACTGTTATGGCATATTATTATGCAAATTTTATTTCAAGGGCAACATACGGAATTCTTTTTTGGGGCTCTTCATGCCATTTTGAAAGATTACTTAAGCTTCAAAAGAAGGCTGTACGTAATATTGTGGGAGCATCTAAATATACGTCCTGTAGAAATTTATTTAAAGAGTTGAACATTTTAACACTGCCAAGCATTTATATATTAGAAATACTTAAATGTGTTAAAAAAAATCTAAGTAACTTTTTACAAAACAATTACAACCATAAATATGACACTAGGGAAAGTAATAACTTAAGCACACCGTTACACAAACTATCAAAATATGAGGAATGCCCAAATTACATAGGAATAAAACTGTATAACAAGATGCCAGACTTTCTAAAAAGCATTGAAAATATAAAAAAATTTTAAACTGATACAAAAAAATACCTAACAGTCAAATGTTTTTATTCAATTAACGAATATTTAAGTTAACAAGATACATGATTTTTTCTGTAGTTTTATCTAGTATTAAGCACTAATAAGAGCACTTGATTCATTGTAAGGTGCTCAATTTCTTTGTGACTAATCCTATACCAATGTGGTCTTTTGGATAATAAATTATTATTATTATTATATAAACAGGGGCCGCTCTGTAAGCAATGTACTTATACTTTGTCTTGATTTTGGAAGATTTTAACAAGTTTGAGATGTCAATGCTGAAAACACTTGAAGAAATAAAAAATCAAGTTAATCTCTCTCTAGGCCAAATAGACATTAATTTACAAAAATCCTTCAAAAATAAATGTATTCTCTATGGTGCAGAGGAAATTGAAAAAGAGGATCTGATTATAAATGTGGTCGATATATTTAACACCAAGTTAAAGTTAAGCGAGGTGGCCGATTTGTTATTGACAAAAAATGATATCTCAGACTGTTATCGTTATGGTGCAAAAAATACAGAAAAACCAAGACCAATTGTTGTAGAATTTGTCCACACTTGGAAGTGTCGAAAGGTATTTCACAATAAAAGATTATTTAAAGGGTCAGGTTACCCCATAGCTGAATTACTCACCAACGTTATAATCTCTACTGTGTAATAAAAGATAAATTCAAGAATGAATGCTGGACCAAGGATGGAAATATAACTTTTATCTGGAAGAATAAAACATTTTCAGTGTCAACCCTTAAAATGTTTAAAATGTTTTGTTAACCTCCTCTCAAGTTACCGAAGTAACCCCCTGGAAGATCTCAGGGATCTTGTGCTAGGCAAAGAGAGACGAGGCCCTACAGTTTAATGTGGACTCCGAACCACTCTTGGAGCAATTTTATTAATGAAAAATTGTTTCGCCTTGCGGGAATCGAACCCACTAGGCTAGGCAACTCAGTTTGCTAGCCAGTCGCTTTAACACACTGAGCTACTATTCCCTTGAAAAATACCATTTAATTATAGGAAACAATTAAATATTTTATCTGCTTGCTGTATATATATATTTTTTTAAATGAAATATCTATTATGACTATTATCTTGGTTCTTTTTTTTGAAATTCACGAATTCACGGAGATTTGTAGGCTTCGTTATCTACTTTTTGCATTTATTGTTTTTGTTTACATTTCAATTTATAAAAAATATATCAGATTAAAATTTCTTTGTTAGGCAATTTATTTCTATTCTAAGTTTGTTTATACCTCATATTATTTCTACTGTGTAATTTCGATAAATTATATTATTTGATTTTTTAATTATGAATGAATAATTCACCTTGGCTCAATTTAATATCAGATCTTTAATGCCAAATTCCTGATTTAAAAGAATATATTCTATCTGCAAGTTATTCCATTTTATGTTTAACTGAAACTTGGATCTCACCGACATTAAGAGACGATCAAATTAAAATAGAAGGATACAATTTGGTAAGAAGGGATCGAAGAATAGGTAGAGGGGGCGGAGTAGGTATGTACATTAAAGAAACCATTCAGTACTCAGTTATCAATAGTAATAATACCGAACAGTTGTGGGTCAAAATAAAATTAAATAAACAGCAGTTTGCAGTAGGTGTTACCTATAGACCGCCTGATTTTTCTTATAATGATTTTTTAAATAATCTGGAACAAGATATAACTAACTTATTGCCACATTATGATGAAATATTTTGTTTAGGTGATTTTAATATAGATATGTTAAAAACGGATTTTCCGGGATCTAATAAACTTAATACGCTACTTGACACCTATAGTCTGATCCAAATTGTAGACTCCCCAACTGGCTTTACCCTAACATCAGCAACCCTTATTGGTCTTATAATTACTACTAATAAAAATATTGTAGAAAATGTAGAAGTTATTTCATTGAATCATATGTCTGATCACGAACTTATTTATTGCAAAGTAAATATCACTCATAAAAAACTGAACTCAGTATATAAAACAATTAGGGACTTTAAGTATTTTAACGAGGATCAATTTTATGCCGACCTTATGTCTATCCCTTTTGAAAATATTTATGATATAAATAATATTGATGAGAAAGTGAACTTTCTAAATGAAAATATATTATTTTTGTTTGATATACACGCTCCGATCAAAACAATAAAAATTACAAAAAAATATGCACCATGGATCACTGATAATATACGTTTACTTATGTCTCTAAGAGACAAAGCCTGCAGTAAATGGAGTCGTACAAAGAACGAAGCTCATCATAATTATTATTAAATGTTAAAAAATTATACAACGCTAGTTTGCCGAAATGAGAAAAAACATATTTTGAACATAGACTGAGGGTAGACGGCATAAATCAAACCTGGAAAGATTTGCGCCTTTTAAATATAGCTAAGCGGTTAAATAGTATTCCGGACGAATTAAAAAATGTTAATGACCTTAATCATTATATCATAAATTGCATCCCAAAATTACCTGCAGATCAAGATACCAAAACTCATTATAAAAATAATATTAAACCAAATATTGACTCATTTAAATTTAAGCCTACTTCTGAGTATAATATTCAGAAAATTCTATATGGTATAAAAACCAATGCACAGGGAAATGACGGTCTTAATATTAAATTATCCAGCCACACTTTGACTATTGTGCAAGTATACTAAATTTTCTTGATAATAACAGTATTTCCTTCCGTCTTACAGAAACTGCAGAACAGGGGAATGCGAATTATACTAAGATGCAACAGAGTTACACCTATTCGATTAATGTTAAATGTATTAGATTGGCTAAGTGTGAAACAACGTCTGACATATTTTACCTTAATTTTTATTTTTAAGATTTTAAATGGATTACTCCCTTCATATTTTAATATATATATTATCTTTAATAAACAAGTACATAATCACCTGACCAGAGTAAATAACCATTTGCACATCCAAAGGAAAAAATGTACCAGGCATATGCATACATTGTTTCCTGATGGTTTGCGAGAATATAATATGTTAACTAATGAGATTAAAAAAAGTACGAACCTCAATATATTTAAACAAAACCTGATGCAACATCTTAAAGGTTAATAATAACTTCGTACTCATATTGTACAAAAATATTTTATTATTTATTTATATTTTGTCTTTTGTAGTATATGTATTATGGATCATTATGTATTGTATATAAAATTGTATTTCTATTTTAAACTCATGTATATTAGGACATCCTATTAATAAATAAAGTTACATATATAACATGCCGATTACTCATGTGTTGTCCTTTAATATTGGCTTTTGTTACCCACATAATAAATTTTATTTTACAGAATTGCATTTTTCCAGACTCCTGGAAACAAGCCTTAGTACAACCGGTGCCAAAAAAAACAACCCTGAAGAATTTAAGGATCTCCGCCCAATTAGTATTTTGCCAACTCTATCAAAGATCTTAGAGAAAGAGGTAGAGTGTCAGATGCGGGATCACTTAACAAAATTTCAATTGTTACCTGAAATACAATCTGGCTTCCGCCCTTTGCATAGTTGTGAAACTGCCCTCTTAAATATCACGGATGACATTTTGAGAGGATTGGATGAAAAAAAAGTTACAGTGCTGGTACTCGTCAATTTTACAAAAGCATTTGATACGATTAACCACGAAATACTTTTCGCTATACTGAAATCTATGGGCTTTCATGTTAGTGTAGTTAACTTTTTTCGTAGCTATCTACAAAATAGAACACAACGTGTTAGAATTGACAATAGTGTGTCTATGCCTCTCGATGTGTCATCCGGGGTCCCGCAGGGGTCGATTATATACGTCAGGTTTCGAAAAAAGCGGCTGAGTATTGTCAAATTCACTTTTATGCTGACGACACTCAAGTCTACCTTTCGTTTGATTCAGGGAAATGGGCTGAGGCAATGGCTGCTATTAATAGAGACTTGTATTCTCTAATTGAAAAATCCAGATGTCATGCATTAAATGTTAACGCCAGTAAAACATCAGTTTTAGTTTTCGGTCATCATAATATCATATCAACAGTAAAGGAAAACATGCAAATATATGTTGACGGACATTATATACCTTTTAAAGAAAATGCAAAAAATTTGGGGTAACATTTGACACGAATTTAAGATTTAAATTGCATATTAATAACTGTATACGTGCAGCATATACAAATTTAAAAGTAATATATAATATCAGGCATTATTTGAAATGCGAGTCGTTAGTCTTCTCAAGATTTAATTTTGCCGATTCTGTATATGGTCCTTGCTTAGATGCGGAGGATACGCGTAGAATACAAGTTCTACAAAACTCTTGTTTGAGACTAATATTTGGAGTTAGGCGCCATCAAAGTATCTCACATAAACTAATCCAGTTAAGTTGGCTCAATATGTCTAGGCGACGACTTCTGCATTTTGCTTGTTTATACCATAAAATTATTAATAATAAAACTCCCAAATACTTGAGCAAAAAAAATCTCATATAGAACAGACGTCCACAATTTGAATATTCTTTTCAAAGGTACACTTACTCCTCCCCTCCATCGTACAGAATTATTCAAACGATCATTTACGTATCAAATAACTAAAGTATATAATTCCATTCCTTCATATATCAAAAGTAAATCTTTACCAGCTTTTAAATTCACACTAAGAAGATATCTTTTGAATGAATCAAACTAATGCTCCATAGGTGAATTATTCTTTTAATTAGTGTAAAAATATAATTAATTTTTTTTCTTACTCTAGTGCCTACAAATATCATGTTACTACATACATACTATCTGTCACTAGTAATACTGATTGTTTTTTTTGCCATATTGCTATTATCTACGCTCAAGATTAAATACAGAGGTTCGTCTTGTACGGCCACCTGATCTTCGGCGTTTTTCTCGTATTCTTTTAAATTATAATCATCTTGTTACTTTTTTTTGAGAAAATAAAGTCTTATTATTATTATTTGCGATTCTTAAAATATTTGTATCGCTATGCCGAAAATGCCGCCCGTATAATTCTGGTGCCCTGGGCGGCCGCCCACTATGCCCACCCTTCCTCTAACGAGGAAAGATGTGATTAAGTTCCTGTTCAAGATGAAAGGAAACCTGTATGGTGGCGCCATCTATGAGCCAATTGACGAACAGTCATCTAGTACATAGTAGAAAACTATGGAGAATTCTAGAAAAGAGTTCTGGAAGGATTCCAAGTGTGTATATAAAGAGGTGAATCCAGCAGATGGGGGAACAATACAGTTTAGTTTAGTAAAGTATAAGCACAGACTACCAGACTGGCAACTCAATGTTAAATTTTTGTCCAGAAATCTATCTCTCTCTCTCTCCGATTTGCAGAAGCCAAATTCAGAGGGCGCCACAGTTGCAGACGCGGGAGATTTGACCATTTGTTTACTTTAACTTACAGTTTATGTACATATTTGACATTTAAAATTTGTGATCAAAGTGCAATGCCGTTTCATGCTTAATCTTTGATCACAAATTTCAATGTCAAATACGCCATATTATATATATACTATAGGAAATTAAAAGTCAAATTTGTAATACATCATAGAACTTTATTTTGTCAGACATAAATAAACATGTAATAAAAAGTATGACAAAGGAAAAATACTTAGTAAAAGAAAGCATAAGAATTAAAAACACACATATCCTTAACCTAAATAGATACTTTAAAAATTACATCATAAAACTTGTATTTTTATGTGGTTGAGTGGAAGAGTAGCTTTGCTGAACTCCGCCACAAATAAAGATAGTTTATTACTATTATTAATATTTAAGGCACTTTTGTTTTATTATATTCAATTAAATTATCAATATCAAGAGAACCATATTTATATTTTACAATAACTCTCTTGCTAATTTCTTTTCGTGTGCATTTATTAATTGCAGTAAATACTCGCCTTGCAACCTCTTACATGATAACAATGTTCTCCAAATTCGAATTTTCAGTGATGACGAGGTTAGTACCTCAATAAAAAAAACTCAAGGCAAACATGACTACAGTGGCCGGATTCTAAGTTCCTATCGAATCGAATCGATATGATAGCAACGAATTTCAAACACGTGTCGTTTGAAATTCTAAGTTGTTATAGAGTAAACTGTTATAATATCGTAAGACTGAAACAATAACTTCTTTGGTATCGGGCGTATTCTGTGGATTAAGAGTTAAAATTGTTATAAGATACGTACTTAGAACCAGTAGTATCGTATCGACTTAATACGATAGCAACTTAGAATCCCGCCGCTGGACCTGATGAAATATATGGTTTTGCACAGTGTAGTTGAGATATTAAAAAGTCAACAGTACTTGACTTTAGGTCCTTAAAAATATGGGAGTGTCTACAGCTCCGGGTAAATCCGTATGATTAATTTTTTCACGCCGCACATGCGCGATGACGTTCAAATATATTGATATAGTAAGAATTATCAGGTTACCCATCAGCAGTCTGTGGTGTAATACTTAGGGTTTTCGATTCTCACACGTGAGGTCGAGGGTTCGAATCCGCTTGCTACAGTTTTTTTTTTTTACCACATTTTGTTAACTAAAATACGTAATACGAATATTTCTTTAGGTTAGTTCGTTGGGTTAAATATGTTAATATTTTTTGATGTGGTATAGTTGCTTATGATAGATAATGTCCCTTGCCCTCGACGGCAGCCAATCATGCGCATGCCCGGTTTTAGACGGAGGAATAATAAAAATTAATCATACGGATTTACCCGGAGCTGTAGACATTGCCTAAAAATATTTCTGACAACATCAGAGTTACTCAGGTCACACATTTCTTTTATTTCATTTGCTCGCTCTTTACACAACTTTTTTAATTTTCGTATGTGATCTGCCTTTTTTGAAATTACCTTAAACATAACTTTCTTCCTTGGGGTTGTATCTTCTTGACACAATTTTTTAAAAATTGAACTTTTGCCTCTGAATCCCCCAGATTTGGTATACGATGGTAGAGGTGTTGATGAACGATCAACTGGAGTACTTGGCACACTACTAGATGTGTCTGGATGCGGGTTTTTTAATTCCTCATTATGTGCAGAAGAAACACGAAGACCACGTGATGTCAATGGTAGACATATATCTTCTTTGGGTTCCTCGACCTGTATGGGTACAGGTGTACAATCCCTTTGTGTTTCTACTGTGTCTCCACATGGATACCGGGTAGGAACTGCATTTCTATTGAGGATGTAATCGGTATCATTTGAGTATGACTACTGTGAAGTGCTTACTACAAATTCTAAGATGGTGTATAGTATTTTCTGACACTTTCATTCCCATTAAGTCCTGCCACATTTTCGATCTGAAAACGATAATATTTATTTATTTATTTGAAGTAGATACTGTTCACAAACAATGCAAAAGGCAGAAGACATTTTAAGAAATAATCTGTAAAATGCAATATTATATATTACTGTAATCCAATGTATATTTGCACAATAACACTCACCTAACTTCTCTTTGGAAATAGAAATTTTTAAAGGGCACTAAAAACTGCGTATTCTATGTTAAAAAGTCAAGTTTCTACAAAAATAATATCACCAGCACAACACAATCACAGTACACAATATAAATAACATAATAACAATGGACGACGTTTGACGTTTCAAATGACATTTGCGTTAAGAGCGACATCTGAATTTGGCTTCTGTTGCCTCGACCTTGACCGGATAAATTTCTCAGGGAAGTTGCCAGTCTGGTAGTCTGTGGTATAAGGAACAGTTCAGTTGAGTGAAGTATGCAGTTTAGTGAAGTAAACAGACAAGAGAGTTTTTAGGTTAGACAAGAGTTGACAAGTTTAAGAAGAAAAGTAAAGTACATAGTGTTTTAAAAGTAGTGAATTTATATTAGATTAAGTTATTATTAGTTGTGTGATTTTTAAATATTTCCTAGTGTAATTTTAGTGATTAAATAAATCAGTGGTTTGTGAAAATTCTTGTTGCAAGTTATTCGAATCCACAAAGTGTTTACTGAAAATTGTAAGCACGTAACAGTATTTTACAATTCTACAGCCATTTTGTTTTGACATTCACTTAAATATTATTACATTACAATATATTTTTATTTACATCCAATCACTTGATTCGATTAAATAAAATATGTACATATGTATGTATTTATTTTTAAAGTAAATGTTCAAAATTGTTTCCTCCTTCATGGATACACAATGTTTAACCGTTTAATTATGTCTTCCCCACTTTCATAAGGTATTCCTATCTACTGTGGCAATACTCGCATATTTTGTTGTTGTATAGGTCTGCCATATCATCGATTGGTTCAGTGTAAACTAAATTTTTTAGATATCCCCATAACGAGAAATGGAGTTAAGTCGGGTGATTGATTGTGCTGTCCACCTGATTAAAAAACATGTACTGGATTTACACAGAGACTGAAAATTCTGAAGTAAAGTATAAATATGACGAGCTAAAAAGGAAATATAAAAAATTAATAAAGGAAACAAAAACAATATTTAATGATAGGTACATTTCAAATTCAAATAATATCAGCAAAAGTGCATGGAATTTGTTAAATTGAAACTTAAATCAGCACCCTGTGTTAATTATTAACGGACAACATGAAAAAAATCCAGAAACGATCTGCAAAAATGTTAACAATCACTTTTTAAACTCTGTTAATGAACCTATAGATAAAATACAAAGTAATATTAAAATGATAAACCACAATCATGGGTATAAATCTTTTTTCCTTCATCCAGTAAGTGTAACTGAAATATACAACGCAATCATAAAAGTTACTAAGAAAAAATCGGCTGGACTAGATAGAATACTTTGTTTTATATTTAAAAAAGTAGCTAATATAATCGCAATACCTCTAGAAAACAACATCAATACATCTTTTACAGTTGGTGAATTTCCCTCTAAGTTAAAGGTAGCCAGAATTGTACCAATTTTTAAGAAAGGTGATCATTCACACATATTACCGACCAGTTTCAAATTTATCTGTGTTTTCTAAGATATTTGAAAAGCTTATATATGAATGTATTGTATATTATTTTAATAAATTTAAGCTGTTTTCAAAAACACAGCACGGATTCTTAAAAGGAAAATCCACTGAAACTGCCCTTGTAGAATCTATTAATTTCATAAACAAATGTATAGATGAAAAACTGTTCACCGTAAGGACCTCACGAAAGCCTTTGATGTCATTAATAAATCGGTGTTAGCACATAAATTAAAATGTTATGGTATCACAGGTCCACCTCTAAACTGGCTAATTTCTTATGTATCCGATAGATCACAGTACGTTCAAATAACAGCCGAGACAAATAACATCGCAAATTTCAAATTTTCTTCTAAAATATGTCCAATAAAATATGGCGTACCTCAAGGCGGAATACTATCACCACTTTTATTCCTAATTTTCTCAAGCGATCTTAATAACAGTGTATCAAATGACTCTAATTTTCTGATGTGTCAGTTTGCTGATGACACCTCGACCATTATCAGTAGTAAAAATTTGGAAAATGCGCAGGAAAGAGCTAATACAATTTAACCAACGCGCCAACAACTAAATTCTTAGGAATTCACCTAGATGATCGATTAGCATGGGACAACCACATTGCCTCCGTTGCCACTAAATTGTGTAGCACATATTTTGCTATTGGTAATTTAAAAACTTCCCTAAATATAGAAACTATACTGCTATTCTACAACGCTTACGTACACAGTAGACTGACATATGGGATTGTCTGGGGATCGACAAAGGAGATACATAGATTGTTTCTGCTGCAGAAGCGCATCGTCCGTTTAATCGACAACGCTGAATATCGGCAGCACTGTAAGCTTATTTTTAAAAAATATAAAATAAAGACAGTCTATGCGCTCTAATTCTTTAATTTACTTATTTTCACAAAGAAAAATATTTTGGACTTCGCAAGAAATTTTGACTTTTTTTTTTATACATTTATTTAACGTCGGCCTATTTCCGCTACTGAGGCCTATCACCGCGACGCCTGTAGGCGAGCTACCTCCAACCAGGAATTTTTGCCGAACCTCTTCCCTTAAGAAGAGTAGGGATCTTTTACTTGCCTAACATTTCATAGACAAGGGACCGACGGCTTTACATCCCCTCCGAAGGATGGTATATGCCCTTTACAACCCTCGCCTAAGGATGTATAGCTTCCGCGCATACACTGATATACAAGCCACTGGAAGATGTGTGAGACGAGGACGCGGTCTTCGTTGGAACGGTCACCCATCCAACTACTAACTGCGCCTGACGTTGCTTTACATCGCATATCAAAGTATGTACATAGTAAAAACGCACCTACGCTCGCCCCGACATGTTTGTTGTAAGTGTTTAACTGCTATTCTTGAATTATGTGCCGGTGCCCCGTCTTGATGAAACCAGATTATGTGCCCATCATGAGGAATGTTTCTTAATAAATTTGGCAGCTCCTCTTGCAGGAACCTTTGATATCTAGCACCATTTAACGTTTAGACACTAGGCCGTAATATGACAGATGAAGGTTAATTTCATACAGTTTCTTCATATCTTGTAGTTTTAAATGAACTAGTTTTGCAAACAACTCAAATTACTGCGTGAAAATTTATATCATTACACCTGTCATAGTTCTACTTCGGTAGTCTTATACTTTTTTATCAATATCTCTCTCTCTCTCTATTGGGTATGCCCACCTTAAGGTAGTGTCATGCTGCATTTGATAATTATAAGTAGTCTGTTCCTGGATAAGATACTACATTATTGAAAACTGTCTTATTTTTATATGCCGAAAGAAAGACTTTCTTTACGAAAAATTTTAATTGTCTTGGGAAGTTATAAACGTATTAATAATTTTTTAAATTAATAAATGCCCACCAGTCGTCTTTTGCTTCCGTTTCCAACTACCAGAGGGGCGTCAGATTTGGTCCCTTTCAAATCTACCTGGGTTGAGCATCTATATTAGTGTGCTTTTTGTGCTCCATGTCAATAAATTTTTCTTCTTCATCTGTGCAGAGATCTGTGTTTGTGTTTAAGGGTTAGAACTGTTAGAAGTGTTTTTGTCATTTTGTGTAATAATAACAGATTGAGTTGCAAAAATGGGAGTTGTGAGACTAATATGCAGACTTTGTTTGAAAATATGCGATATCTTTAAGGCTATAGATGGAGATATGAAGAACATCTTGGGTATAGTTCTACCAAAAATTGTAAGGGTCAATGATTTTAATAAGTAATTTGGTTCAGTTCTATATTTTTTAAACATTTTGGATTTTGATGCTTTCCATTCCATGAATTTTGTTATAGAATTTAACCGCAATAAAGGAACCCATAATATGCGTGAAGTGCTTAGAACAACTTATGAAATGTTTGGATTTTAAAACAAGGAGCTTCTATAGTTACGATCTAGTTCCATTTATCAGCGACAAGGATACAGCTAAAGTAGATCTAAGAGATGTTTATCTAAGCAAAAATGAAAAGGTTACTGATGTTCCAGATGATCAGGACATATGTGGATTTTGCATGAGTTCAGTGAAAGATTGTACTGCTATAACGCTTGGTATTGAGAAGCGAGATCTTATCTTAAAGAATATGATAGAACGTTGTCTTCCAGAGTTGGTAGGTATCAATATTTTTCATGTAAAGTGCATTTAGATTTGAAGGAGGTCGTAGTGCTTATTAATACAATGGTTTTATTCCAACACAGTGTGTTGGAATGATATTCTAACACAATGTGTTGAATGACATTTATTCCAACATAATTTTTAGTTGTGGAATGTGTACTTTCTAAAATAGTGTTAAAGAATAGTATATTTCATTAGGAGTCTGAAAATAAGGATTTTTCCGTGCGCGTGACAAAGTCATGCAAGTACGGAAAAATCTATTTCTGGACGTATAATGAACGATATTCTTTATTATACTTCTTTGAAAACGATAACATAAAAACAAAATATAACAAAAAAAGACATACGAAAGAAACTCGGAACATTTTTATTTTGATAAATTATCGGAATAAAAAAACATGTAACTACTAATATTGTTTTTAGTTCGAATTGTTATTATCAATGGTTATGTTTATTGTACAATTGCTATTATTGCACAGGTTAAGTCCTTTTGGAGTTTCATTTTGTGAAACTGCAATTATTGAAGCAGACTTTTCGCAAATGTTTCGATTTTCTTGAACGAATGATACACTTGTATTTTGCGAGTGAGGAGGGTTAAACAGTTTTCGTGGTACCTCAATTTTTCTTTGTATGGATTCTTCTTATCCTTCTGCTACATTGGAAGAACGCCATCCTCCGTGCCTTTTCAGAGTGAGCAAATCACAGCAGCTTTCCACCAGCATGCTTGCTGAAGAACACCTTAGTTCATGTCTGGTATATTCTCTGGGATTTTCTAGTTTTAGGTATTCTGCAATAATTTTCGGAACACCACTGATGGTATGGTATCCAACATGTTGAGCGTAACACCTGCCGTTTCGATATGCAACAAATAATCTCATGTTCATATTTTTAGGTCGTAGAGCTGCATACTTACGATAAAGTGTGCAGGGCTCAAATGTACATTCTTCATTGGTATTGGTGAAAATTCTTGATGTATGAGTTTTTCCATCTTGTAAAAACGTGACAAGAAAGCGCTCATTATCTACCACATCGTCTAAATTTAAACATATTAAATCATCTCTTCGACACGCACCAAAGATCCCAAATACTAAACTTGTTTTTGCTAGTAGATATTGTTCATCTGGAGCTCCACATAAAAATTTGGTTACTTGTTTTGCTGTTAAAAATCTGGACTTTTTCGGTATATATCCTACAGCTTCAAGACAGCAATAGTTTTTGGATATTTGTTGGTCACTATTTTTTTTTATGGCCAAAACAACTTTTTAGCATTGAGAATCGACTCCATAACATGGAAGATTTCATAGACTTTGCTTTTTCGACAAAGTAAACTAAAAGAATATTGTCACAGTTTTGATTTTGTTCACATTTCGCCATTCAGTAAAAAGTTGATATTCGTGTTCATATCTTGACACAAAATAAACTACTCTGACAATGCAGTGTTTGGTATATATGATGCGTTTTCATGGTTACTCTCAAATTATTTCAAAGGTGATTTGTTTTAAATTAGTCTGTCAGATAATCTTGACAAAACGTCAAAAAAATATAGAAGTTTATCCAAATATTTATACATTTACGAATTAAAAACAAAGTAGGTACATGTTAAACATCAGATAGCATATAAACTTTCTTAAATTTAGTTTGCTGTATATTTCTATTTTCAAGCCATATATTCAGTATTTTTATTCAGCGTAAGGAAGAAATCGGAGATCGTGAAAACTTTTTCCGTGCGCTAGTCTGAAAAAGCCCATCTTACATTATATTAACACAGATGAAAATAAAGTGTTTTCAAAGAAGCATAATAAAAATGTATTTTCATGCCTTATTTTATTTTCAATATTTGTTTTTTAATTTACAGAATTTAAGTATGATCAGGAAACCTGTGATCTGTATACCCTGCCATGGATCTCTAGAGCACTATTTCCGTTTTGTAACAAGTTGTTTGATGGTAGAAGAAAAGATTAACAGATATTATGAAACTCTGGATATAAACAGTAAAGGACAGGTAAAGTTATGCAATGTATTACAATTTATAAGAGACGTTACAACAAAGGAGGTAGACGGTGACTCGGTTGATATTGAAGTAGGAGACCAATTCTGTGAGGATGGAAACAATTTTGATGAAAGAAAAATTGGTGACGCAGGAGATACAGTTAAATTAGAACAAGTTGATCATAATGAAGATGTTAATAAGGTTGTTGAAATGAACGTGGAAATGAATGATCAGGACTTTAACAAAGAACAACAGTTTATGGCAAAGAATATGCTTGTCTCTGCAGAAGATGGTGTAGAACTTAGTATTAAAACAGAAGAAACATGTCGTGGAAAAAACGAAACTAGACAGAAAGAAGAAAAGCTTTTTGAAATGGAGGATCAAAAATATTTACTTAACGAAAATATTGAAATAAAGACAGATGAACAAGATTTTAACAGGTAGCAATATTAAATAAGTTTTATACCCAATCAGGCATTAAAGTATACTTTATGAACAAGTTCCTTAAATTGGCTACTACTAACAGCTTTTTTGACTGACTGTGTTTAGGTAAGGGCAAGAAATTTCTTGATTTAAAACATTAAACCATAATATATTTTATGTTAACAATTTTTGTCATACAGGGTAAGTTATGACGAATGTTAATTATGGAAATATATTTTTCAATGATATGATCAATTGATCATATACAGTGTAGGCAAAAAACGAACATCAAAAATATCAAATCAAATAACATTAAATGGCCGATTATTGTATATATACCATAAATATAATAGAATATCTTATTCGTCTTTAAAAGTTTATACAGTTGTTTTTGACTTATCAGCTTGTACAGAGGCGTACAACACACTTCAATACTAACTATAATAATAGTTTTAAAAACAAGTAAAAGCATATATACAAGTACAATAAATAATTACAAGTATAAAAACTGATCTGCAGAATAAAAGATCTTATTAAATAAGTGTACATTTTATGTTTAAAATCATTGAAGTTTTCTAGAATCGAGTAAAATCTAACTTGGCGGGTCCAAAGGTCACTTCGTCGTATGAAGTAAGAAACTATTTACTCGATAGCTCAGGTATGACAGTGGTTCTCAAACAGTTTACAGTTTATTTTCATCTATAAATACAACCCTTCGAAGGTTACTGTCATAGTTTTCCATATATTTTCTTAAAAATACAACCCTTTGCTGAACTATTTGCATTTGTTCACATAAATAGTGACGGTTACAATCTTTTTTATACCTAAATCCACAATGTTTTAAGAGACTTACCTTAGAGACGTCAATGATTCCCTTATTTTTTAGCATTTCCTTCAAAGTATCTAATGTAAAATGTGTTTTTGATTCATAAAAATTATAAATTACTTCCCTTATTTGCATTTTAACGCCTTCACGTACATCTAATGTTTTTGGTTTCTTTTTAATTCGTTTTTTTATTTTCAAGGATACATTATTAATATGTTGGTGCTTAATTCTGCCAACTGTTCTGAGACTTATGTTTAAGGCTTCAGAAACTCTTTCATTAATTCGTTCAAGAGGCACCAAGGGTCCCTTGTTTGCTTTTCTTTTGTAAAATAATCTATTAAATTTAATACCAACTTCTTTGACTGTTCATTTAAGACGCCTAATTTAGTTGCCATATTTACCAAATATTGTATTTTTATAATTTAATGTTATTCGAAATAAATATTACACACGTATCTAATTTAGAAACCCGGACACATTTAAAGTTAAATAGAATGACCGGCTTAGCGACCCTCCAAACCGCAAACTGTAGATGGTACGTCTGTTTATTGGATGAAAACTATAGATACGCCACACCCATATCATCAGGTGATATAGGAATGGGCTGTAAAAAATATCTTAAAAAATACTACTACACCGCGGTAAACTGTTCGGTCTAACTATTTATTTAGCAAGAAATAAAACGCGAAGGATTGAGGGCCTATGGTCTATGTAATGTATAATAAATAAAAAAAAGTGGCTGTGGATATTCGTCTGACAAGCGAATAAATAATCAGACCATTAAATACCAAGGGAGAAACTCGCGCAGAATAATACAAGAAAAATGTTTAACGAAAAGAAAGTTTTAACAAAACTTGCGGCGCGGACTAATAAAATAAAATGTTTAGAAGAAAAATGTTTAACTTTTAATATAATAAATTGTTTTAAAAAATCGGTAGGCAACAGGATTTGAACCCGGATGTTTTATTGCCTTTACTTACACACTGAGGTATTCCACAACGTACAATTCATGTAATATGTAGATACTAGAAAATTGCAAGTCCTAGGTATAGTGGTTTGGCAATGTCCGTTTGTCGGATGAATATCCACTACCGCTAAAAATAGCTTATATATTTCATATAAAGATGAATTTAATTCTAATATGAGACGATTGTTAAATAACCAATGACAAATCTTCAGAGTTTGAGAATCGCTGAACTTATTGAAAACGTAGATTAAAATTTATCTCTCTCTTCAGTGTGTATCGCAATATTTCTGTCTCAAAAGGTGAGAGAGAAGCTTGGCAGACATACGTGATAGTGTTTTTGGGCTATTACTTTAACTTTGTGTGCGAGAGAAATGAAATCATACGTGCATTATTAACTCATACACATGCCAGTTTAGAGTTTATTAGACTTTATTTCATCAAAGGTGCTCACGAATCTGTTAAAACATATACCTTCATAAATGTGGAAATTTTTACCAACACTCAACCTTGAAAATGGATGGTATAGGTAATGGTTGTTTTTTGGATTGTATTGATGAACAGTGACCGGATTCTAAGTTCATATCGTATCGAGTCGATACGATAGCAACCAATTTCAAACACGTGTCGTTTGAAATTGTAAGTTGCTATAGAGTAAACTGTGATAATATTGTAAGACTGAAACTATAACTTCTTTGGTATTGAGTGAATTCTGTCGATTGAGAGTCAAAATTGTTCTAAAATGGTATGCTTAGAATCACTGGTATCATATCGACTCGATACGATAGCAACATAGAATCCCACCACAGCATTATTTTATATATATCTGTCTATTTTACAAGGGCCACACTAAATGTCTCGCTTAATATTTATTATAGAAGAATAAAGTTTTAGAAATAGTTATTCCATTTCTTTCCCATTTTCAGTAAAACAAAAATTGAAATCCATAGCCTACTTTGTGAGATATATTACAAAAACCTGAAAGATAGGAAAACCACAAACGGTTATAGCTTCCTGATTTGAGGTGATACGAAAAAAGTTAACGGGATGAAAGTTGATGGCAAAGACAATAATAATAATATGTATAAAAAATTCGTAAAACACAGTTGGCTTTAACATATGCTCTTCTCCAAAAATGAAAAGAACAAAGCTCGAAGTAGGCCATGACACCATTAATTCCTATTATTTTTTCTCTTTCCAATGATGTAAAACATGTCACAAAAATTTTAACTAATACTGTCAATATTTAATATTTTACGAAAACCACAATTCATATCAATCGTGAAAATTAGCTATACCATAATAGTAAAAATTCACTTTACAATAATTATAATCCAGTAATTACTGAAAAATCCATTATTAGAAAAATTTGATTCGTCCATTTACAAAATCTTATTCTCCTCGGCTTATCTCCCTCGTTTAAATGTTGAACTTCACATTTTGTAGTATCGAAATCCGTTTTTTTAAATATTTTTCTTGCACTGTCTTTTTTTATGCGACAGTTTCTCTGAATTTCTCTCAAAGAGGTTTCTCCATTTTGATTAACATAATTCAATGCTCTTACACTTTTTTTACTTTTCTTACATTATCCGCAACATGCCCTCGCCTTACTACTTTTTTTTGAAAATGAACCGTGCGTTTTTAGATTTTGAACTAACTTCCTAAACATAGTTTCATTTATCATCATTCATCTTGTATTGGTGTTAGTAAAACTTCCCACGTTTTCCCTTACATCCTCCATCTGTTGAAACAATTAGGGGTTCGGAGCCAGATTTCTTCTGTCCTCTTCCTTTGTCATCATTATTCGATTTAGAGCATGTGCTACATTTTTGCCTCTGATTCCAACATATACCTGATTAGGTTATCAGGGTTCCAATGGTCTCCAGATCTCTCGGTTCTCCACCGGTTGCAGTAAACACGGTATGTTCTTCGGCGTCATTCTCCCCGTAGTACACACACTCACGTGTGTCAACCTCTCCTATATCAACGAGATATTCTACAAAGCTACCATGTCCCGTGAGAGCCTGGGTGAGGTGGAAGCTCATCTCCCCTTGCCCCCTCTCCATCCATGTTCTTATATTTGGAATAAGTCGTCTTGTCCACCTCCCTTTAGTTGAGTTGTTGCAACTAATCTGCCATCTCTCGAGGAGTCTCTCTCTTGCCTCTTGCTTCTCCATCCCTTCATATACCTCTCTTCTCTCCTTGGCCAGTAGGTCTAACGGGGGGGACCTCCGCTAGCATACAGTAGAATGGAATGCACCACACTGCATAATACCCTTCTTTTGCTAACTTGCCCTAAGGCTTTCCCCGCCTTTCTGCTGTCTTCGATGCATCTAACCCATAGGTTAGTCAGGGGTTTAAACATATTCCCAGATATTTTAAGCCCCTGCTAGGTCTAATCTCCACCTGCCCTACTCTTACTGTGAAGGGTGGTAGAATTCTTTTCCTGGTAATAATGGTGCATTCTGTTTTCTCTGAGGATAGTTCTAATTGCACCCCATTTAACCACCGGTCTATTCTCCTGGTTTGATTTACCCCTGCCTCTACTCCATCCACCCAGTTTCCTGTAGCTGTTATGGCCAAGTCGTCGGTGTAGCCTGTCGCCGTAACACCGCCCGCCAGGGGCAGCTGTAAAACATCATTGAACATTAAATTCCACATTGTCGGACCCAGGACCGATCCCTGTATAACCCCGCAGGTCACCTTCTTCCATTGTGTACAGTTTCCTGGCCCCCATCCAATTCTTCTGTTCTCCAGATAGCTCTTAGTGATTCTGAGCAAGGAGCTACTCCCACTCTCCTCAGACTACTGACAATCTCAGCCCACCCCGCTGTGTTAAACTCATTTCTGACATCCAAGGTCACTACTGCGCAGATCCTTTTAGAGTTTATGGCCTCTCTCGCAGTTTCCGTAATCCTCCTTACAGCATCCACCGTCAATGTGCCTTTCCTAAAGCCGTACTGATTATCCGCCAATCCCCCTTTCTGCTCTATTTCAGTCTGTAATGTTCCCAATACAAGGTATTCCAGCAACTTGCTTCATGCGTTCAACAAACACAATGGCCTGTAAGAGGACGGTTCCTCTGGCAGTTTATTGCTTTTTGCTATCAATACGAGCCTTGCTCTCCTCCATCTGTCCGGAAAAACCCCACTCTCCAGCGCCCGATTCATAATTCTCAGGGTAACCGCGTAACTCCTCTGCAACTATTTTCTACTACAAGCAGTCTTAATCTCTCCTCCGTAAAAGGGGGCACGTCCCCCACTTCCGTGGCTCCCCATCTGGCTTCTTGATCCCTCGCAGAGAATAAGACGCCCACTATTTCCTCTATCCTTTCCCTTGGGATTGCGGGGGGGGGGAGTGGCTCTCATACTTCGGGTAGCAATTTTATACCCGTCGCCCCACACGTTCCTGTCAATGTCCTCACACATCTCCCTCCATTTATTCCTCTTGGAACTTTTTATCTCATCTCTGAGTCTTTTCCTCGGTAGTCTTGGAGAGCTGGGTTTTTATCCTCTCTTCCTTGCCTCCTATTTTCCCTAACACACCTTCTTCTGGCTGCCACACATTGCCTCCTGAGATTATTGGTATCGTCTGTGCACCAATACACTTCCTCTTTGGTCCTCACCGTTCTTCTTTTGGGCATAGCTTGGTCACATGCTCTAGAGACCTAGTTTTAAAATTTTTAAATCTAACTACAAAGGCAAGATAAAATTCAGCTTATACTACGCTAAAAGTTATTCGTTCAGAATTGAGTAGTAACAATCATTTTTATACTTTGCAGATTTGAAGGGGACATTGTTTTGTCACAATCGGAAGTCACCAGAAAGTTACATAGAAGAGAAGAAGGATCGGCGTTGGCCTTTCAGAGGGATCAATCGAATATGTACGTTAAACACACATCGACTAAAAACCAAGTCTCTGAAATGATAATGTACCGTTGTGAACTTTGTTCGTTTGAGACAAAATACAAAGTTTCTCTCAAATATCATTTGCTGACACATAAGGATCCATCAGAATTAACAATGTACAAATGTGACGCTTGTTCATATCAGTCGAAATACCAAGTTTCTCTCAAATATCATTTGCTGACACACAAGGATCCATCAGAAGTGACAATGTACAAATGTGATTCTTGTTTATATCAGGCCAAACACAAAACTTCTGTCAAGAGACATATGATTTTACACAAGAATCCGTCAGAAATAACAATGCACAAATGCGACTATTGTTCATTTCAGACGAAATTTAAAAGTTATCTAAAAAAACATTTGTTGAAGCATAAGGATGCTTCGGAAGTGACAATGTACAAATGTGATTCTTGTTCATATCAAACAAAACTTAAACAGGTTCTTATAAGGCATCTGATATTACATAAAAATTCGTCACAACTAACAATGTACAAATGCGACTATTGTTCATTTCAGACAAAACATAAAGGTGACCTCAAAAATCATATAGTGGTGCATAAGGATCCATCTGAAGTAACAATGTACAAATGCAACCAGTGTTTATACCAGGCCAAATATAAAAGCAGTCTCAAAAAACATCTGATATTACACAAAAAACCATCAGAAATAACATTGTACAAATGTGACCATTGTTTATTTGAGACAAGACATAAAATTAATTTCAAAAATCATTTGCTGAGACATAAGGATCCTTCAGAAGTAACAATGTACAAATGTGACTCTTGCTTATATCAGACAAAACAGAAAGTTAACCTCAAGAATCATTTGCTGAAACATAAGGATCCTTCAGAGATAACAATATACAAATGTCATTCTTGTTTGTATCAGACAAAGCTTAAAGCCAACCTCCAAAATCATTTGCTGAGTCATAAGGATCCTTTAGAAGTAACAATGTATAAATGTGACTTTTGTTCATTTGAGACAAAATATAAAGTTTCCCTCAAAAATCATTTACTAACACATAAGGATCCTTCAGAAGTAACAATGTACACGTGTGACTCTTGCTTATATCGGACCAAGTTTAAAAATTACCTCCGAAAACATTTGCTAGTGCATAAGAATTCTGCAGAAGTAACGGTGTTTAAATGTGACTCTTGTCCATATCAGTCAAATAATAAACCTAACTTAACGAGGCATTCATTGGTACATAAGGAATAAATAAGGAAAAAATGTGACTTCTGTTCATATCAGACAAAAGGTAAATGTAACATCCAGAGACATTTGCTGGTACATAAGGGTCCTTCAGAAGTCAGTGTGTAAAAATGTGAGTCTTGTTCATATCAGACCAAAGTTAAATATGCCTTCAAAATGCATCAGATAGTACATAAAAACCCGCCAGAAGTAACAATGTACATCTGAGACAAAACTAAATTTAACCTGAAACGACATGAATTGATGTATAAAAATTCTTAGAAATGATGATAAACTAATAGTCTAAGAAAATGATCTGGAAATGTGATTCATATCGGTATATGTAAAATTTTGGCACCCACCATATTCAATTCTGTATACACGTAATTTGCATGCCGGAGGTGAAAATGTTCGCTGTGGAAGAAGAAGGCGTGTCACGGTAGATTCGTGCCATCACTGCTTCCAATCGAAAACTGTTAGACCAAAGGAAATTTTACATTCAATGGCTTCCTTTTCCAATTTCTTATATTTCTTGTTAAAACCCCCTTTTCTGGTCTAATGCTGTTTTCTGCTAAATCCAAAGAACACAACCACCAAATATTGATTATAATTATACAGGGTGTATTTTTTACTAGCGCTTACACATTAACTTAAAAATTCACTTTTTCACAATTAATTACACCAAGTTAGAGTTCTTTAAGTACCCTCCACAACTTTTATTTCAAACTTTGCCCGTAGTTTTGCTTTATAAATTTTCTTTACATTGAAACAAAACAGTATTAAACCAGAATTATGCTCTAAATTTATATTTAAATGTAATAAGCAATGTTTTGTTAATATATTAATTTATTATTATTGTTAATTAATTATTATGAATTATATTTCTCTTTTTGGTGCGATATTGCAAACCTGTTTGAAATTTAATGCAATCTGTTAGATACGTTTGTTATAAAATTTTGCATCAATTTAATACCTACATTTATTTTATATTTTCATTTCCATTTAGAGCTTATGTTTGTATTTATTTCAACTTTTTTACTATGTGATGTATATACAGATTACCTTTGTATCTACTGGACATTGTAAATGGAAAGTTGGAGGTACATATCTTTTACAGGATCAGTTTTTGTCGTATACTGCTTTATAAAATATATTATGCCAATCACCAGTGTGTTATTTTATACGTTTAATTAGAAGGTATTAAATTTAATACTAGATTATAAAAGTTTTTGTTTTGTATAATAGAACTTTGTTGCTCTCATTAGGTTGAAACAATTATAAAACCCAAATCGTTTCCACTGTAGTGTGACAAATATCCAATCGATAGATGCATATCTTATATTTACGATGATTGAAATCATTGGAACCTCTCATACTCCTGCTTGTGTATTTTTATTATTGCGTCATCAGCATGCGTTTGCCGAATTTTTCATGGGAGGCTATTTGGATGGGTATATATATGCAGTTATACAATGCAGTTCACTGTTTTCAGGCTTGCAACTTGCAATTCAACGCTCGGCGGGGCACATAGCCCGGAGAGTAGCTGTTGGCTGCAGTCTGGTTACGTTCCTTATAGTAAAATAAGGATTCACGCAGACAGCAATTATGCTGTCTGCGTGAACGTGTTTTGTTAGCATTAGTCCCATTTCGGATTAAACACCCCTTCAGACGTTACCGATTTTTCGGCAACCCCTGTAACCAAACTTCACCAACTATGATCTCAGCTTACCCTATCCACCTTTACTAATAGTTCATATTTTTAAATCATTCCTGTCCCTCACTCTTCCTTTCTGTTTGTAATCTTTTTTTCGCGTTTGTTTTTCTTTCTTGCTTTCTTTCAGTACATTTTTGTTTAAATTCATTTTTACAAAATCAAAACTTTTTGAGAAATAAATATTTTTAAAATAAAAGTTTAGGCCAGCCTTTGCGCAGCCAGGCATTTATACACCTTGTGGAAGGCTCCTCGTTTGGTTTGGAGGTGTCTACGTCGGCTGCTAAATTTGATAAAGTGATAAGTGAACAAGGTCTTTAAAAAATGTGTTAAGTCTTTTATGCTAGATGTAAGTAATATTAATGCCTTTTTAATCTGTTTGTCTGAAGGAGTTTAGGTTTAAGTTTTCAATTGTTTTTTACCCAAACCAGACCCGTTACGTCCAAACTTGTATCCGCCATCGCGTAACGCGGTGGTTGCACGGTCGGTATCGGGACGGGTTCTAGGCTTCTGGGGAGGTAATTATTATATTATAATGTAATTAAAGTTATATTGAATTGGGATGGGATACAAATATAAATAATGTAACTTTCTATTCTTCTTCTTCCTCTATTTAGATAGTTCTTCCTGAAAGTACATTTGGGATCTCAAAACTTATTTCCGTCATTGGCGTTGCTGCAACTTTGTCGTAGTTTTTGGCTACCTTCACAAATATCGCTTCCGTTTTCGCTAGCTAAATTCAATCAGTAATCAGTGTCTTCCATTAATCTATGATTAGTGTCAATGCTTTTGGACGTTCGCTTTGAGTTAATATAAAAAGAATGACACAATGACAGTTACAGTCAACGCATGACGATGAAAAAAACTCATGTTAGTGTAAGTTTCTGATAGTTCTGGATCTCTGTGTTCTGAGTTTATTAATGAGCAAGAACATTTCTTCTGTGTTAGTGTTTTGTGCTTGGAGGTTATACGCTTATGCTTAAAATCTGAGTTTTGCGTTTGTAACTAATTACAAGAATGCCATTCTCCATTTATTTGATATAAAACATGGAAACTCATGGAAGAATAATATGCAGACTGTGTTTGAAAATATGTGACAATTTTAAAGCTATAGAGGGACATATAAAAGATGTCTTAGGCGCCATTCTGCCAAAAATTGTAAGTATCCTTAATTCAGGTACATTTACAAGGCAGAAGTTTATGTATGAATCGATTTTCTTAAGCATTTTGATTGTGTGATACTTTCGGTGAATTTTGTTTTAGAATTTAGCTGCAATAGAGGAACCCGTGATATGCTCAAACTGTATAAAACTGCTTATAAAATGTTTTGACTTTAGAGCAGCATGCTTTTATACGCAAGAAAATGTGGTTCCATTTGTCAACTACAATGGTGCGGCCAAAGTAAATCTGAAAGATGTCTATCTAAGCAAAAATGAATATTGTACTACTGTTCCAGATGATCAGGACATATGTGGACTTTGCATGAGTCCAGTGAAAAACTGTTCAGCTATATCCCTTGATGTTGCGGAGCGAAACGTTATCTTGGAGAATATGATAAAACAGTGTCTTCGAGGGTTGGTAGGTATCAATATTTTTCATATTAAGGTTTGTATTCATTTGAGTACCTATTCACTCAAAGAGTCATATACTCGAAGCAAGAATTCAAGCGATGCACGTCTCAGCTCGATTCTATAAATAAGACAATACTGCTAAGAATCATGAAGCCCATTAAACTGTACATATTTCTGAAAAAAGCTTAATAACGGTATCAACAACAACTCTTTTTAACGTAATTAATGATTTAAAATTATGTTAGTATTAAAATTTCTTTAATGAGATCACTCGTGACGTGCATCGCTTAAATTCTTGCCTCGACTTTAGTAAGCATACATTTATTTATAAAGGGTGTCTCGTAATAATGTGCAAAAAAATGTAACTGTAGATTCCCTGATGAAAATTAAGATGGGTTCCTCATATAAAACTTTTCAAAATAACCCTTTCCTGTCCTGCTACACCCCCTTAAAGGGGTGGGCCAAAAAACGGTTTTTAATTTCTATCTCAAAAAAACGTAATCAGAAAAGGACGAAATTTGGCACATCTCGGTTACTCGTCAAAAGGCATCTAATGAAATTATTTCATCCACCTAGCGTGTACACAAAGGGGTGAAATTAAGTACTCTTGAAATTTTGTAAATATCTTTCTGCCTATATTTTTTTTAATAAAAAAAAATAACTAAAAATTATGATTCGAATAGAAACTTTTTATCTCTTGAGAAAAATTCGTAAAATCGACCATTTTAAAAAAAAATAAATAAATTACATCTGCTTAAGTGATCAATCAAAAGTGATGAGCACAATTATATTAGCGTACAATACTAAAAGTAGGCTAGTGTCTATAATTTGACAATATTATGTTGTATCTTGCCTTTGAAATAATAAGATAATCATTCCTTACTACTTAATACTAGTAGTTTTCCAACCAGATTTTACAATGCATAGTTTTAATAATGAGGAATATGTGGACATACATTTAATTTGTGGTGAATGTAAAAGAAATGCTTCAAGAGCAAAAGAACAATATCGTCATAAGTTCCCTACTCGTACAGTGCCAAATGTTTGTACTTTTTCTATTATTCACTTGAGGTTAGGAGAGAGAGGGTGTTTTAAAAAAGAAGTCATGATTGTGGTCGTCGGAGATGCAATGGAGGCATAAATATTACAGTATTTTGGTGAACATCCTGAATGTAGTATTAGACAGGCTGCTCTTCAATTCCACACAACAAGAACATCAGTATGGAGGATTTTGAAAAGGCAAGGACTTTACCCCTATCATTTACAGAGAATACAAAAGCTGTTCCCTCATGACTTTCCAGTAAGACTTGATTTTTGTAGAATTCTACAACTGAAATAAATTCAATAATATCATACCAAGTGTTCCGTTTTTCGCGTTACATTTTGTCAACTTCAAACCGTGAAAACTTGTTTAGGTCAAATGGAACACCCTGTATTTTTTTACGTCAAGTTGTGTAAAATTGAATTCCTTTTTTACAACTTTTTGAAATATTTGCGATTTTATTAGAAATTCATGAATTGTTGTAATCATCTCATCAAAATAGCAATGATTAGAAACAATCAGTCATTATCTTATGTCAAAAAATGCCAGCACGTTTAAATTATACCAACGAAAACTTTTTAAATTTGTTTATTATTTATGGAGAATGTGATAAAGTAATATCAAGAACTTGCAGCACATTTGCTACTCGATATCCAGAAAAACGGAAACCGTCACCAAACACTGTAAAACGCATACTGGAAAATTTTAAAAATTATAGCTCTGTCAAGGCAAAAATGCAAAGAAGAAAGCCTATTGTTGATGACGAAAACATTGAAATAGTCATTCTGGGATATTTTCATGCATTTCCAAGAATGTCATTAAGACAAGCTGCTCTGGAATCGGGACTATGCAAAGATTCAATTCACAGAATCTTATTAAAACATAAGTTTTACCCGTTTTCATTCCATATGGTTTAAGGATTAAAAGAAACAGATTTCCTAAGAAGACAAAATTTTATTCTAATAAAGTCTGAAGGTCACGATTCTTATTTGGGAAATATTATATGGACAGATGAAGCAAAATTTACTAAAAATGGACTTTTTAATAGACACAATTCGCATTATTGGAGTGGCTCAAATCCTCATATGTTCAGAGAGCCAAACTTTCAGAAAAGTTGGTAGTTCAATGTTTACTGTGCCCACAAGAAACATAGAGTCCTGGCATTTACAATTTTATCGGGAAAATTTAAATGGTAAATTCTTCTGCTAATATGTAGAGGTAAATTTTTGTTTTTTTTTTTTTTAGGTGAAAGATATCTGAATATCTTACAAAATTTGAATAATAACTGTTTGGAAAATTTACCTCTCGCCGAACATAGAAACATTTTTTATCAGCACGACGGTGCTCCCCCACGTAACACATATTTAATTAATAATTATTTACAAGAAACTTTTTATGATCAATGGATTGCCAATAATGGACCTTTCTTATGGCCTCCTCGCTTGCCCGATTTATCAGTTCTGGATTATTTCATTTGGGGAACTATTAAAAATAAAGTTTATGAGAGTCCATTAACAACCATTGAAGATTGAAGAGTAAGAAATGCATTTCAAAACATATCACAGGATTCAATTAGAAGAGCTACCCATGAGGAACTAATCCGAAGGTGCGAAAAATGTGTCGAGGTTCGAGGGCGGAATTTTGAGCAATTATTAAATTAAAATGAAATCATATTTTAAATTGATCTTATCACTGCTATTTTAGTTCCTGTCATATCTTCAATTCGATTAATACGCATGTTACAGTGTTAGTGTTATTTTGCGTTTTTGTGGATATCGAGTAGCAAATGTGCTGCAAGTTCTTGATATTATTTTATCACATTCTCCATAAATAGTAGACAGATTTAAAAAGTTTTCATTGGTATGATTTAAACGTGCTGACATTTTTTGACATAAGATAATGACTGATTGTTTCTAATCATTGCATTTTGATGAAATGATTACAATAATTCATGAATTTTTAATAAAATCGCAAATATTTCAAAATGTTGTAACTTTAACCCCCACAATGCTAGTATCAGAAAAAAGGGAATTCAATTTTACACAACTTGACGTAAAAAAATACAGGGTGTTCCGTTTGACCTAAACAAATTTTCGCGGTTTGAAGTTGACAAAATGTAACGCGAAAAACAGAACACTTGGTATGATATTATTGAATTTATTTCAGTTGTAGAACGTAGTTCTCCTTGTGTTCTTTTTACGTGACAAGAAGCAAATGAGGATCTTTTACACGAAGAAAGTTACAACGGTTCTTGCAAACCTTTGCACCTGTCAAATTTTTTATAAAATGTCAAATAACACTGAAACGGCTAGGTTTAGGGATAGGATATGCTACATATTTTCGACTCAGAATTTTATGCTCTTTTCAATAACCCTAAAATATATAGGGTGTTCCATTTGAAATAAGGAAATTGGTATCGACTTCCGGTATAAGCGGAACTGCCAGCTGCTTGTAATTATTTTAGTTGGATTTGCCACACCGACATTAGTAATTATCTAAATTTTTGAAATTTTCTGATGTGTACTTTTCTCTATATGGATCGATTCATTTCCCGGTGAGACACCCTGTAGTGTTTTTAGTAAAAACTCATTCCTTACTGGGCCAAAAATTACCTGCTATAAAGGCCTCGAATAACTTTTTTTTTACCATAAAAGGCAATCGACAAACAAACATGTTCTTCATACTGTACCTCATTTTGAATATTTGTTTTTTGATTGATAGGATTTAAGTATGATCAAGAAACCTGTGATCTGCACATCCTGCCATGGATCTCTAGAGCACTGCTTCCGTTTTGTGATGAGCTGTTTGATTGTAGAAGAAAAAATTAAGAAATATTATGAATCTCTAGATATAAACAGTAGAGATCAAATAAAACTAAATGATGTCATACTATTTACAATAAGAGATATAACAACAAGGGATGTTGACTTGGCTGATATAATCAAAGTAGAACAGCTCTGCGAGGATAAAAAAATTATTGATGAAAAAGAAATTAGTAACAAAGATACAGTTAAATTAGAAGAAATTTTTCTTGATGATAGCGGAGACGCTAATAAGGATGTTGAAAGTAAAAAAAGTTTTTTGGAAATGAATTATCAGCAGTTTATACAAAAAAATATGTTGTCCCCTGCAAAAGAGAATAAGCAACTCGTCTCCATTAAAAGAGAAGGAATGTTTTATGAAGGGAACGATACTAAATTTCATGAGGATGACCCTGTTGATTTGAAGGACCAAAAATTTTTATTCGACGAGGCAATTGAAATAAAAGCAGATGACCACGATTTCAACAGGTGATAATACTAAATTACTTAGATTTTATATATATATTTCCTTTAATTTTCTATCTACCACGTCAGCAGTCGGGATTTCATTTTTCTGATATACATCATAAATTACATTTTTTTAAAGTTTTGCTATTGATGGACCTAAAATTTTTGATATACCAGCGTCGCAACGTTGCTTTCTTTCGGTAACACCTGTTTTCACTAGTTTGTACAATGTGGAATAGGGAACGTGGGTTAAAGATTCTGTTTCCCTTAATATATCTAAATCACGCAAGTTAAAGGCATTAGTTTGTCGCTGTAAAAGAGTATTATACACATTTAAACAAATTTGTTTCCCGTCACTGCTTAAATGCCGTTTTTTTCTCCCTTGAAACTCATTTGGAATTTTATTTTCTTTATCACTGAAATCACTATAACTGTCACTTTCACACTCACAATCACTCGATCGACTCATTTTTGTAATAAATAAGTTACATACCAGCAAAAAGACAAATATAAACTAACGTATTAATGTATTAAATGCACTTACACCCGTACACCTTACTCCGCCGTATATGAAAGTAAACTAAGTCCGCCTCTGAAGTACCATATCTCACATGTCGTTCGTGCTAAACAACACAGGCCTGACCTTCTCCTCATTCTAATGCACGCGACATAAAAGACGTAAAACGTGATGTGATACAAACAGCTATGCGTTATGCATCGCCACTACTCTCTCTATTCCCCACTACGTCTGTGACTGTTTTCATTTATCGTTTTCCTCTACAATACCATCATCTACTCTGGAATTATTTCATTATGCAATTTTTATTATTATCAGTTCAGTGATGATAGTAATCAGTTTTATAATTTTTAGGTGCGAAGATGGCATTGTTTTTCCACAATCAGAAGTCACCAAAATGTTACAGGATCCTCTAGAAGTAACAATGTACAAATGTGACTCTTGTCTATATCAGACGAAACGTAAAGATAACCTCAAAACTCATTTGCTGATACATAAGGATCCCTCAGAAATAACAATGTACAAATGCGACTCTTGTTTATACCAGACAAAATTTAAATATAACCTCAAAAATCATTTGCTGAACCATAAGGATCCTTCAGAAATAACAATGTACAAATGCGACTTTTGTCAATATCAGACGAAACGTAAAGTTAACCTCAAAAATCATTTGGTAATACATCAGGATCCTTCAGAAGTGACAGTGTACAAATGTGACTCATGTTTGTACCGGACGAAATGTAAAGGTAAAATTAAAACACATTCGCTGAAGCATAAGGATCCTTCAGAAATAACAATGTACAAATGTGACTCTTGTTCATTCCAGACAAAAATTAAATATTGCCTTACAAGCCATATAAAGCTGCATACAGATCCTTCAGAATTAACAATGTACAAATGTGAGTCTTGTTCGTTTCAAACAAAATATAAGAGTGGCCTTAGAAATCATTTGCTGACACATAAGGATCCTTCAGAAATAACAATGTACAAATGTGACTCTTGTTCATTTCAGACAAAAAATAAATTTTGCCTTAGGAGACATTTGCTTATGCATAAGGCTCGTTCAGAAGTAACTATGTTCAGATGTGAGTCTTGTTCGTTTCAGACGAAACATAAGCACAGCCTTAGAAATCATTTGCTGATACATAAGGATCCTTCAGAAGTAACTATGTATAAATGTGACTCGTGTTTATATCAGACGAAATATAAGGTAAACCTCAAATATCATTCGCGGAAACATAAGGATCCTTTAGAAGTAACAATTGTTACCGGGATCCCCGTTTAGACTACGTTTTTTGAGTTTGTTTTGGGATGTTCAAGGGCGCCAGTAGCCTAATTTGTGGATTGGTACGCTGCTGTGGATAAACTGCTGCTCTCAGGGACGATTTTGACTGTTGTAGCGATGAGACTCTTACATTGTAGGTGGGCCTAGGCTGGCTGTTTACAGCGCTGAGTGTCCTGAGACGATGGCTTATAGGGGCGCTATAATGCCCAGAGCTGTAATTGGAATTAAAATAAAAAACGATATTCTTCCAGAAATAACTAAAAGCAACTGGAACGGCGTTCGTGATATTGGAAAAAATGTTAATAAGAGAATTATTTAAGCCCTAACTTTACTAAGCTAAAACTGACTACTGGTTCCCGCACTACTATGCACTTGTGTTTGTCGCTGTACTGCTGATCGTACTCTTCTACGCAACAATAACAGAGCCTTGTACTGTGCGCTGGCATCAGACAAAGCGCCGTGTTAAAAGTTTTGGTGCGTCGAGCAGATGCTGGTACGCTAGTCTGTAGCTGACTGGTAGACTGTATAGATGGCAGCCATATAAAATGAGTGCGATAATACAAAATTGTCATTGTCAATTTATTCTAAGAAAGTATCACAGAATTTCAATAAAAAATAAAAGAATGTCACAATTCCTGCAATAAAGACAATTTATTGTTAATAGAAATGCTTGCGCATTCGGTTTCATTAAATATAAAACATATATTAACCGTATTTGTTTTATTTATAAAGTGTTTAATAATAGCCTCCAAATCCTCATTACATTTCAAAAACGAGGTATCAACCAAAATAGATTTTTTAAACGATTTATAAAACATTCCAACAATACAAATAAAAAGTTACACAGATTCTTAAAATAGTGGACATAGGTCATTAATTACAAAAGACTATTTTTTTCCAGTCGGTTGATATTTCGTTAAATTTATTGGCAATTAAATCTACTTAGAGTAATAATAATAATAATAATAATAATAATCTTTATTCACCATTAAATTAATACAGGAACTGTACATTTGGTAAGTCATTGAGGGGTGTAGAATTAGCAGTAATACAGTACTGTATGGTTAGTACAATATCATATCAAAGTATTGAAAATAGTAAACACAGAATATATAAAAAAATATTGTAAATAAATAAATAAATACCATCATATGTTAAGACAAGTCACGAGAAGTCGACATTGATTACACGCAGCACAGTAATATAAAAAATTATACATGGAATATAATACACAATAATTATTCTTAGTGTCTTAGGTTTTAAATGGTTTGACAATTAATTATTAAAAAAATTCATTGATTGTGTAAAATGAGTTTTGGTGGAGGTATTGTTTTAAATGTCGGTTAAATACTCCGAACGGTCTTCTGTTTTTAATTTCTATGGGGAGCCTGTTATAGATTTTTAAACATGAATATTTTGGAGATCTTTCATATAGTGAGGTGTTATGCTTAGGGATATTTAGTTGTGTTGCACCTCTAGTTCGGTAACTATGATTATCTGAGTTTTTTTTTAAAGGAATCTAGATTTTTGTAGGCAAAAGTTGCGCATTTTAGTATGTAGATGGAAGTTAGGGTAAGTATATTATTGTTTTTAAAAATTCGTTTACATGAATCTAATTTTCCCATACTAAAAATAAGTCTTATAATTCTTTTCTGGATTAGAAATATCCTGTTTACCTCGACTGCTTTGCCCCAGAGTATTATGTTGTAGCATAAATGGGGGTAAACAAGGGTATAGTACGAGGTAATAAGTGTGGTAAGATCTACGTTATATCTAAGTTTAAGTAGCGCGTAGTATGCCTTGTTAAGTTTTCCACAGATGTGGTCGATTTGATGAGACCAGGATAGTCGCGAGTCTAGATAAGAACCTAGAAATTTAGTTTTTTCTGAAAAATTAAGGGTATGAATTGTGGGAATGGTTTTGTGGAAATTGACAAAGACTGTCTTAGTCTCGTTCAGTATTAATTTATTCGCGTAGCACCACTGATTCATTTCCTCTAATACTTTTTTTATGCGAACCTGTGCCAATTCTTGCGAGCCTGCAGCCACAGCGACAGAGGTATCGTCAGCAAAATTAATTGTAAAACCAGAAAGTGCTAGATCGTTGATGTACAATAAAAATATTAGAGGTGCTAGTACAGACCCTTGCGCTGCACCTACCTCTATATCAAATATTTCCGATTTGTAATTGCGCATTTGAACTAAGAGTTTACGTTCGGTAAGGAATGACATTAACCAAGACAAAACATTACCTCTGATCCCTATATTATATAGTTTACTTTCTACAAAGTTCAAGTCGAGAGTATCAAACGCTTTTGATAGGTCAAAGAAAAGGCCTGCAACTACGCGATTTTGATCTAATTGCTCGTAAATAAACTGGGTGAAATAGAACGAGGCACTTTCCGTTGACCTATTACTTCTAAAGCCATGTTGTTGATTAGATAGTAGCTTATAATTTTCTAAAAATTTAACAAGTCTATTATACAAAACACGTTCCAGAATTTTTGAAAAAGTACTTAACAGAGAAATTGGCCGGTAGTTTTCAATGTCCGATGAGTCGCCTTTTTTTAACAGTGGTATAACTATGGCAGTTTTTAATATCGAGGGAAATTTTCCATTTGCTATCGATTTATTGATTAAGAGAGCGAGTGGATCGGCAATTTTTTCACATACCTGTTTTATTATTTTTATCGATACACTATCAGGGCCACTAGAGGATTTGTTTTTTAGGTTTTTTATAACAGAAATAATCTCGCTTCGATGCACTGGGTCAATAAAAACACTAAAGTTTGATAGTGGAGAGGTTGAGCACGTTATTGATACATCTTCTCCGAAATGTTCATTAATTTTTTGTTCTGCAACCTGCGAGAAGTATTTGCCGAATTCGTTACACACTTCTTTGGGGTCTTCAATTAATTGATTATTCAATTTTAGTTTGATATTTGGTTTTTTTTTTGTTTTCCCTAATTCTTTGTTGATTATTGTCCAGATTTCTTTTTGTTTGTTATCGGAGTTGTTTATTTTGTTTTGGTTGCATTTTATTTTGGCTTCTTTTATTTTATTTTTGTACAGTTTTTTCTTTTGTCTATAGAGCAGCATTATATCTTCGTTGTTTATCTGATGTTTTGTTAAAGCATGCAGTTCGTTTATTTCGGTCTTTAGATGTTTTATTTCCTCGTTGTACCATTGGTTTTGTTTCCTTTTACATGGATATTTTTCCTTTACGGGACATGTTATATTGAAGTGCCAGAGAAAACTTTCCAAGAAGCTGTCGAAGGCTGTGTTTATATCATCTGATTCAATTCCTGGCCAAGTTTATTTGCCGAGTTTTAGTTTCAAATTGTTAATATTGGCTTGGCAAGTATTCCTCATTTTTATTTTGTTTATTTTTTCGATGGTAGCGAAGCTTGGCTGAATGGATAATTTTTCTAAGAAATGGTCAGATAGATTTGGATTTATTATTTCACAACATATTTTACAATCCTCCATATTTGTAATCATATAGTCGATCGAGGTTGAGGATGTTCCAGTTTTGGTTGTACAGATTCTAGTTGGTTGTTTACAGTGGTTCTTTAAGTTAAATGAGGATAATAGGTCTGATAATAGCTTATAGTTCATACTGTTTGGTTTTAGGCTGTCAATATTAAGGTCGCCACAGATAACTATATTTTGATGACTATTGTTTAAGTAGTTTAATAACATGGTTGTCTGGTGGTGGTCTGTACATTACAACAACAGTCATTTTTAACTTATCTTTAGTAATTAAGGTAGCACAACACTCTATATGCATTTCAACACTAAATTTAGAAACTGCAGGTACAGGCTTCCCTGATATTGTATTATGACTATATATCGCAACTCCACCATGGATATGGGACTTACGGCAAAAATGGGATTGAATGTTGTAGTCGGTTAACGCCATAGCATCTATTCCATCAGATGTTATCCAAGTTTCGGTGAGGCAGAGTACTGACGGCTTATGATCCCCTATAAAAATTTCCATTTCGTTCATTTTGTTGCACATGTTTTGTATATTTATATGATGGATGGTGCATTTGACATCGAGGCTGCTTTTTGAAAATTTGACTTGTTTGGCATCAAATTTCTGGATGGTGTTTCATCGTTAATGTCTATCGGGGCTGTCATTTTTTCATACATGGGTGTATTTAGTTGTTGGGGTAAAGTGTTGCTTGTGTTATTGTTATTAATGATAAAATTTAAATAAGCTTCGTCGGTCTCCTCTGTTATATTTATTTCAGTTAGGTTTGGATTTATATTGATTACGTTATTGGTGGTTACGTAAGAGGACACTATTTTGAAGATTTTATTTTTAGCTTCGCTTGTTAATTCTATTTTTCTATTGATGAAGTTGGCGTTGTGGAAGGTAATGTTGGGATCTATATATCTCACATTAACAAATTTACAGGCCTCATTAAATATAAGGGTGTTAAATTTATAAGAGAAGTCATTTAAAATATTCCTTCTATAAACATATGGTACTCCTATTAATATTACATTTGTGTGCGTTAATCCTGTCAAAACATCATTTATAAATGTGGAATTCACATTTTGTCCCCGAGTAATATTATTCATGCCCGCAAATAGTATTACGTGATCTTTTTTTATCAAAAGATTCTGTCAATTTACTGTAGTCTGTTACTACATTTTCTAGTAGTGCGTTGGGTTTATAAAAACATGTAATTTCATAGGCTAAATTACAGCTGCTTTTTAGAATATCAATACAGTTTTTGCCGTTGTTATCCGATAGAATTAAAATTTTAGGTTTTTTATTAATCTTCTTTTTGCTGTTCTCTTTTTCCGCTGTTTTTTCTGTTGTTACCGATGTTGTATTCGTTTCTTTTGTACTTGGTAGTGGTTGCAGGTTTCTGCTTGATGACTGATAATTTTTATCTGTTTGTGTCTCTGTGTTGTTTAAAATTGGCTGTGAGTTTCTATTTAATGTGTTGTATTTTTCATCGGTTTGTGTCTGTGCGTTGTTTAGAATTGTTTTGTTCTTTGATATAGATGCTAGTGTATCTTTTAAATTATTTATGATTTCGTCCTTGTTTTTTAGTATTTCTTTAGAGTTTCTGTAGAGGTCTTTGATTTTGTTATATTTTTCTTCCAGCATTTCTTTTTCTGATGTTATATCGGCTAGTTTATTGCGAAGGGTAGCAATTATATTGCTTTTTGTATCTGTATTGTCGCCGCCACTGGTACATTTAATGGTTTCATAACTGGTATTTTGTTTAGGACTCTCAGATGTTGTTTTTATCGCTGGGTTCTTATTCTGATTATGTTTTAATTTATTTCGAGTTATCCTGTCGGTCATATTCACGGATTTAGTTCCGACTCTGATTTATTTACACTTTTTATATTCTATCAGAGGTGTCACTGATAAGGTTTTTGTTGTAGACCATTAACGTTTCTTGCACTAATGCTTAAAACTTATTGTGTTTAATACTCTTTTTTGTGATACTTTTATCACAAAAACATTATGTTTTATGCAATTCTGAGTTGCTCATTTGTTGGTGTTGTAGGTTTAGGGAATTTAATTGCACTTTTACACTTATTATAGTTTGAAAATTTCAGCAGAGCAGTATCAACACAGGCACAGGTACTTTGTCACAATAATCAATATCAATAGCCATTTATCAGACAAAATAACTGGCAGCCAAATTGGCAAACAAATAATTCACAACAAAATTATTTCCAACAAAGAAATTTTACACAAAATAATACGCAAGCATCTAATAGAAACAATATTCAACCACAGAGACCACCGACTATAGGAATCGAGTACTTAAACAAATGCTACTTGCATACACATACACATATAAATTGACTCATAGACTTTCAAATTTTCAGTATATATTTCCATCTTAACGTAGTTTTGGATCTGCAGAAAATAATTAGTAGCTCAGCTGGAACATTGAGAACCATGATAAAACAGTCTCGATTTCACATAAATAATATTGTTAACCGTTTGCATCATTTTACCTGTAAAACTGTTTAGACAAATTAATACTTTAATGGACTTATTTGAAAAATTATAGACGTTACTTAATTATTACGTGTACAAATTTAGGTTCCATTTATTTAATAGACCATTCCAAAACACGTGACTTTGACAGATCCGCCATTTTGCCTGGGTGGCACACCAAGCGATTATTTTCCGTGTAATTACATTCGTTTTTGGTGCTATGGATCGAGTCTCTTGTGATTTTTTACAAATTTTTTCACCAAGATGTCTCGAAGTGAATATTATGTAACCCTTAGAGGTGATATTAAATGCATATATGATAGAAAATCGAGATTATTGACAATATTGACCACTGCAATCCCTCCTGAAGAGAGCATGCTTGAAGTTTATAATATTACCATGATGGACTTCGTGAATTATTTGATACTAACTCATAGTTATTATACTGGTCAATAATTTAAGCCTTATAGAAACCCTGTTCAAGGAATTTTCGCAAAACAAATCAGTGATGAGGCATTTGTTGCCATTGGGAAGGTGAGAAATCAAAGTTAATCCGTAATTTGACATTACAATTAGATTGTGTATGTTAATGTGTATAATTGTGATATGCTTCAGAGATTTTAAACTTGATTAACATTTTTTAAATCTTTGTTGTAGGTTAAACACTCTCAACGAAAGAGGGAAAAGTTACTTCAAGTTTGGATTATTGTTTTAAAGAACACCAGCATTTCCATTGCTCACTGTACATGTTTATCAGAAGTATGCAGTTATATAGTGATTCTGTTTTACCTGCATGACCGTCCAAATACCATCGAAGACAGTGGTCCTGGTCTAGCGCCCAATGACTTTCCGTTTGGCCAGTACCTTCCATGAAAAATGTAGAAATGTTGCGAATACGGGATATGGATTGGCCAAAAAAGTAGAAACAAGAGGTTTGCCTCAGGAACATCCTCCTTTTGATAGATAAAAATGAACTTACGCCTATTTATGTCCATATCTAATTTATGGTCTGAACTTGGATATTTTAAAAGAATAAAGTGAATATTAAATAACATTTGTTTTACTGTGAATAAAAAATATATATTACTGATGTGCAATATAAATTGTTTTTTATTAATGAACACAGGTGCATATTTAATCCTTTATTTATATTACTTGGTATTTGAGAAGGCACAAGTTTATGATTACACTACACACCACGACAATTTTGTCCAATGCACTCAATTTTCTCATTTTATGGGTATTGTTCCATGAAAAATCTTTTTTTTGAGCAAAACTACAGCTCTACATGAACCCGTACAATTGCAATATTTCGTGTGATTTTCAAATCTATAGGATACAACTGAGTTTAGCCTTTTATAAAGGCGGCTATTTGTAATTTTATCCTCTAAAACAGCTAGTTTTTAAAATCACACACATCATTTAATTCTAACCTTATAAAACCTAGAAGGAGTTTTAGTACAAAAATTAAGTACTTACCAGTTATAAAATGTTTTGAACAAATACGACCGTGTTTTAGGTGGCTTTTACTTAGTGGCCCCCGTCCCAAAGCCTTAATCCGAACATTTCTTCTTTCTATAGGCAATACATTAAAATGATTCCCCTATTGATTAAAATAGCAGGAAATCGGAAAAACAATGCATGATCTCTTTCATCACGCATTGAACATTTAACAGCAATACAAATATGTAACATTTCATATCAATTAGACCAGTATTAAACAATTTAATGATGAAATACTCGTAATATTTACATACGCAAATGGTTTTGTATGCCACCCAGCAAATATGGCCGAACTATCAATGACGTCATTCTGGAATGGTCTATTTGTCCACTATACATAAGGTTATACTGTCAAAATATAGATGTCGGCCATTCCGTGATTCTCGTCTAATTCTCTTCTCTGGATAGTTCTTTCTGAAAGGACATTTGAAATTTTTATGAGTTTTGCTGGACTTCGAAAGAAATGACATGATTCGTGTGATGCCTGTCGTAGTTTTTGAGCCATAGTTGTGGTCAGTGTTGCCATCCCTTGGCTTACAGAATTCGGTAGAATTACAACGAAAAATCGGTAGATATGAGGAAAAATCGGTAGATTTGCTTTCCAATGGAAATTCAAAGCAATTAATCATTTGCAGAACATATGTGATATAGTAATAATTAAAGATTGTTCAAAATAACAAACTTTATTTATCTTGATAAACGTAAATAACAAAATATACTTAAATATATATATATTTTTGTTGTATTTCCGGTTGCTCTCCCGGGTCGATCATCGGCTCCACCGGAGCCACGATTGTCTAAACGACGTTTCGACAGAATCTTATCTGGTATCTTCAGGTTCTCGCTGAAAGCTGTCTACTAGTCTACTGCTGCTCTTCTTTGCTCGAACTCGAGTTCGAGCTACAGTCGCGTGCCTCGTGCATTGCATTCATTGCAACATATGAATATACAGTTAATTATTCATCTAAGTAATGCGGCGCAAGCCATTTGAGAAGTTCACAGACAAGCATAGATATTGTAAATGTTCTGGCATATCTCCTCTCTCGATCTCAATTCCATAGTAATATATAAGGGAAGTGAAAATCTTCCACAAAGAATTTTATTTTGTTAAATTTTTTAAAATATTTCAGCTTCTAAAATTTCTGTAGAAATCAAAATTATTCGGTAGATCGGTAGATTTTATCACATTTCGGTAGGGTTGGCACCACTGGTTGTGGTCATTTTATGTTTAATTTTCGATATTACCTTAAAACTTATTTCCGCTGCTGTAGCATTGTCTTTTGCTACCTTCACAAGACATCGATTCCGTCATCGTTAGCTAAGTTCAATCAGTGGATTAGGTTAATAGTTTGCTTTTTTAGTTCTTGGCATAATGGAATAAATGGTCGTTTGATATATGCTTAAGTTGATAATATAAAAGGAATGACAGTTGCATTCAGTCACAGTTAGTAATCTGTGATTTAGCATAAGATTATTGTAACACTAAAATAACAAGAGTTATTCACAGTGTACTGCATCCCTAAGAAAAACAATACACTACTTAACCTAACATAAATCAACCAGCAAGAAAATAAACAAGAGGAACCACACATGCAGTCAGTCGTTGAGCAAGCATTCTATAATACTGAACAACCCAAAAAAACAAACATCCATAACTAAGATCTCAGGCATTGTCATACAGTTTCATGAGTATACATAAAACGGGCAGATACCCTCGTGTTTGTGTAAGTTTCTGATAGTCTTGGGTTTATTAATAAACAAGAACATGTCTCCTGTGCTACAGTTTTATGTCTGGAGATTATAATATTATGCCAAAAATCTTGGTTTTGTGTTTGTTAACTGATTACTATTTTCCGTTTATTTGTTATAAAACATGGAAATCCAAGGAGGAATAATATGCAGACTTTGTTTGAAAATGTGTGACAACTTTAAAGTTATAGAGGGAGATATAAAAGACGTTTTGTACATAATTCTGCCAAAAATTGTAAGTATATATAATTAACGTTCATTTACAAGGCAGAAATTTGTGTATGATAAATTTTTGGTAATTCTGCAGTTTATGCACTTCTCTATTTTTGAGTTTTTTTTTTGTGGATACATTAATAAAAGTATAAGTCTTATTAATGTATCCAATGGTTAAGTAACTTCGTTTGTGCAGTTTAGGTTCCATTTATTATTTTGCCACAACTTGCAATACTTTTTTGGGATCAGAAAATATATTAAAATATAATAAGCCTGATTTTTTTGGGATAGCAGTGAAAAACATATAAAAATAATGTCAGAATGTGTACAATTGTATTTAATTTACACACTCTATATTTGTTTTTTTTTTACTCCAATATCCAACAATAGTCATCGCATATTCTTTCCTATTATTTGGGTTTCCTACCACATGTATTATTATCCTCTTCAAAACAAATCACCGCATCTACAAAATAATAGAATTATTGGAAAAAAGCTTCTGCGCCCGTGATGTTTACGCCAAAGGAATAGTCAGAGGTTATGTTTTGCAAATAATATAAATCGGAATAAATACAGAAATAATGTATTTTGCTGACGTTTCGGAAAGTAATCTCTTTCCGTTTTCAAAGCTTTTTTTTTTTTGGAAGAACTCTTATTTTGCTGTGTATGTCAAATACACAGCTTTAAGATTCTGTTTATGTTATTTCCATAGATACTTACTACTTACACAGACCATAGAACTGATGATAATTTCTTTTAGATAATGTTGAGTTTGTTAAGTTCTTCTTTTAACATTGGTAGCCAGGTTGTACAAATATCTACAGAACAATTCGATAAGCACTTATCTTCATTTAATAAGATTATTGCTGATTATTTAATTATTCTTTTTTTGGTATCTGTTTCTTTTGTTAAAATTTTTGCCAAGTCCCAGTTTATTCTATGTGTTTTCCCAAGCATGTTCACAAATCTTTGATCTCTGAATTTCATACTTTCTAATGCAATTCTTGTGCTTATCCAACCTCACACTGAAAGGCCTGGATGACTCACCCACATAACATTTATCACATTCGCACGGGATATTGTAAATACAGTTTTTTTAATTCTGCTCCCTGTTTATCGGTTTTAAATAAATAAATAACACCACAAGTAATTACGACCCCCTATATCCCGGAAGGCTCTAGAAGAGCCTTGTGTGGGAGGGGGCTACACATTTAGAGACAAGGGACACACACCCAATATCCGTGTATAGTGGAAAAATCCCTCTCACAGTATTTTCCACTGCCACGACCGGGGATCGAACCCGGAACTTTTGGGTGAGAGGCAAGTGCGCTCACCTCTCCACCACCAGTCAGTTTTTGTTAAAATAGATCTTAAAATGTTCCCCGTTTGAAATATCATCCTAACATCAAATTTGTCACCTATACGGCATAGCATTTCCGATAGTCCATATACATAAGGAATTATTGCTGTATAATGACGTTCAGGTTTTTGTCGTACCTGATTGTCTCTGTTTTCAACATTTATGAAAACTCTATCAACAAAGGCTTCAGGATATTGATTTTGTACTAGAACCTATTAGATAAATTTTTCTTGTTATTTAATATTTCATTATTAGATGAAATTATTTTGGCCCTATCGTATAAACATTTTACAACACCCCTTTTAACATTTATTGACTGATTTGAGTTAAAATTTAGATATCTATTAGTATATGTTGGTTTTCTATAAACGCTTGTTTCAATTGTATTATTTACCCTTCTAATTAAAACATCTAAAAACGGTAGTTCATTCCTACTTTCTACTTCTAATGTGAATTTAATAGACGGTTCCTTACTATTTATATTTTCCAAAAAACTATCTAGTAAATCGACACCATGAGGCCAAATTGCAAAGATGTCGTCAACATATCTCCACCAGACAACCGGTTTGTTTATACAATTTTGAACATGTGTGTTCTCAAAGTTCTCCATAAATATGTTGCTTAAACTTGGTGATAATGCATAGCCATACCAAAATCCTGCTGATAGAACTCATTGTCCAATTGAAAATAGGTTGTTTTTATACACAGTGTTAAGAGTTCCATTATGCTGTTTACGCTTAATTCAGTTCTAGTTTCCAAATTATTATCATTTAGCAACCTATCTTTAACTATTTTTAAGGTTTCATCTACCGGAACATTGGTAAAAAGACTAACTACATCAAAACTAACCATCAGGTGTGATTCATGAATATCGTTTTCATAAATTTTTTCTATAAAATGTTTACTATTTTTAATATATGAATCGGTATTTCCAGATAATGGATCAATAATTTTAAGTAAAAATTTTGTCAAATTATGACATGGTGAATTAATAAAACTAACAATTGGTCTTAAAGGAATATTTTGTTTATGTGTCTTTGGTAAGCCATAAAAATGAGGAGGCTTACTATGATGTGGTGTAAGTTTCCTTCGTTCAAAATCATTAAATTCATGTTTGTATGTAAACAAAGTTCTGTAAATTTTGCTCTCTATTGATTTTGTTGGATCTTTGTTTAGTTTTGAGTGGGGTCCTTCATTTACAAGAGTCATGATTTTTGTGTTATATATATCTTTATCTATAATGACTGTGGCATTACCTTTGTCTGCTGGCAATATTTTTATACTTTCATCGCGTTTTAAAGAATTTATCAATGACTTTTCTTCTGGAGTTAAATTATCTTTAATTTTGTATTACTTCTCTAAAGCAATTTTTGCCCGTATGCAATCGTAATAGTCATCACGTTTAGAAAGATCATTCAATGGATAGGCATATTTTTCATACTGTACCTTATTTTCAGTATTTGTTTTTTTATTGATAGGATTTAAGTATCATCAGGAAACCTGTGATCTGCGCGCCCTGCCATGGATCTCTAGAGCACTGCTTCCGTTTTGTGACGAACTGTTTTATTGTAGAAGAAAATATTAAGAAGTATTATGAAACTCTAGATATAAATAGTAAAGATCAAATAAAGTTAAGCGATGTATTACAATTTACAATAAGAGATGTAACAACAAAGAAGCTAGACGGTGACTTGTCTGATATAATCAAAGTAGAAGAACAACTCTGTGAGGATAAAAAAATTCTTGATGAAAAAGAAATTGGTAACGGAGGAGATACAGTTAAATTAGAAGAAATTTTACTTGAAGATAACGAAGGCGCTAATAAGGATATTGAAAATAAAAAAAGTTTTATGGAAGTTAATGATCAGGGAGTTAACACAGAACAACAGTTTATACCAAAAAATATGTTGCACCCTACAGAAGAGAGTAATAAACTTGATTCCATTAAAAGAGAAGAAATATTTTACGAAGCGAACGATACTAAAGTTAACGAGGAAAATCTTGTTGAAATGGAAGATAAGAAGTTTTTATTCAGCGAAGACATTGAAATAAAAACAGATGAGCACGATTTCAACAGGTAATAATACCGAGTAAAATACTTAGATTTTATCTTGAATTATGATAATTCGTTATTCCTTCCATGTTGTTTTATTTTTGTATTGTTTATCCACTCAATAATGCATACCAGCATGCTGCAGGAATTAAATTTTTATAAATAAAATAATAATAATAATCGCTTTTATTATAACCCACACAAGTATTACAAAATCATAAAATTATTAAAATATAATTGAGTTATAAAGGGCAGAGTTCAGTGAATTTAAGCTAAATCCTCTGCTCTTCCACTCAACAAAAGAAAGTATTTAGTTCTGCAATTTGGTACAGCGTCATATCTTTTCATTCTGAGCAAGTTTTTCTAATAAAATTTTTCAATATTTCGCACAGGAAAGGCACATTACGTGATGCGATTTTTATTTTTAAGCCATTACCAGTGTCCTCTATAAATTTTTTAAAGTCTAACATACTAAAAATAATTTTTGGGTGAAGCAAGAGCAGAATACAAAAAATTGTGTTTGTAATCCAAAAAAAGTTGCCATTTGCACCTATAACACCACCTTGCCGTGGACACATTGTATATTGTTATACAGGGTGGACCATTAATAATAGTGTCACCAACCTCTTTCTGCCTCTGGAAATGGGGGGGGGGGGGGTACAATAACAACAGCTGTCGATATACAACTGGGTATTCGCCGGCTAGACTTAGTGGAGACGAGCGAAGTTCAAATAAGATGGTACTTTTAGAGGGCGCCAAGTAAATTAAATTATTCTGCAAATACCCCTGAAAACTTCCAAAACCCCCAATTTACTAAACAGAGATACACAAAATAATGACAAGTCCACTTTTATAAAATTATAGGCAGTTTATTACAAAAAAACATATATAGGGAAAGGCCACAATATACTCAGCAGATATAAGCAAGATATTGAACTGAAAATTAGAACTGGTTAATCGAGATAAGTTGTAAAAAGGAGAAGCAAAGAAGCCTGTAATTACGAAAAAAGTAGATAAAGTGTGAAATTTTAGGACATTAATAATAAGGTTGTATCAAAATTAACTAGTCACGGACAATTAACAATTTTTCCAAATCAAAGTTTAACTTCATAAAAATCTTTAATCATAAAAACAAATAAACAGAATCATTTCTATAACTAAGTTTGCATTTACAAACGTCAGGCCCTGAACCTGTGACTGAGATAACTGAGCTAGCCTAAACATTAAAATCACAAATAAAAAATAATAAGCGTTTATTGGTAATATTTTTCGGATTTACAAGGTAGGGTACACACTAAATCCCAATTTAATTTTTTATTCCCTTAAACAATAGATCGTGTATGCTATTCAGGTGCTCTAAGAAACTATTTAGTTGTTCTCTTCCATGAGTCCAGATTACGAATGTGTCGTCCACATATCTCAACCAAAGTATCGGTTTGAGTGGTGCCGTTTGTATTGCACGAACTTCTAGGTTCTCCATGAAGGGATTGGCGATGACTGGTGATAACGGTGAACCCATCGGTGCTCCTTCCGTTTGCTTGTAGCGCTGATCATTGTATATAAATTATGTGTTGTTTAAACAGTGTTTAGTTAGGCTAAGAATGTGCTCCTCTGGATGATATTTTCGTTTCATCAATTCTAGTGACTCCTCCATTGGTTCGTTAGTGAATAGTGACACTACATCGAAGCTCACTAGAATATCTTAGGGTTGGATACTACAGTCTCGTTGTTTAGTAACTCGATAAAATGTTGTGCGTTTTTCACATAAGACTTTGCTTTTTCTGCTAGTGGCTGCATCTTTCTAGCCAGATATCTCGCTAACTCCTGTAACGGTGACCCTACAGAGCTAACAATAGGTCTTAATGGGGCTCCTTCCTTATGGATCTTGGGTAGGCCATATAATTTGGGACATCTTGAAGATTTCTCTCGGTATAATCTGGTTTTTCACTTGATCGACGATAGGGCTGGCTTTAATTTTGGATTTGGTGGTCTTCTCCAATACGTAGTGGGATCTGTCGTAATCGCTTGGTATGCGTTACGTCGTTTAGACAACCGTGACTTCTGGAGGAGTCAACCATCGACGCGAGAGAGCACCCGGAAGTACAATAACACTGCGAAAACCTAAAAAACAACATATACAGGGTGTCTCACCGGGAACTGAATCGATCGATATAGAGAAAAGTACGCATCAGAAAATTTTGAGAATTTAGATAATTACTAATATCGGTGTGGCCAATCCAACTAAAATAATTACAAGCAGCTGGCACTTCCACTTATACCGGAAGTCGATACCAACTTGCTTATTTCAAATGGAACACTCTATATATTTTAGGGTTTTGGAAAGAGCGTAAAAGATCTTCATTTGCTTCTTGTCACATAAAAAGAACACAAGGAGAATTACGTTCTACAACTGAAATAAATTCAATAATATACCAAGTGTCCCGTTTTTCGCGTTACATTTTGTCAACTTCAAACCGCGAAAACTTGTTTAGGTCAAATGGAACACCCTGTATTTTTTTACGTCAAGTTGTGTAAAATTGAATTCCCTTTTTTCTGATATTAGCATTGTGGGGGTTAAAGTTACAACTTTTTGAAATATTTGCGATTTTATTAGAAATTCATACATTGTTGTAATCATTTCATCAAAATAGCCATGATTAGAAACAATCAGTAATTATCTTATGTCAAAAAATGCCAGTACGTTTAAATTATACCAACGAAAACTTTTTAAATTTGTTTATTATTTATGGCGAATGTGATAAAGTAATATAAAGAACTTGCAGCACATTTGCTACTCGATCCACAAAAACGCAAAATAACACTAACACTGCAACATGCGTATTAATCAAATTGAAGATATGGCATGAACTAAAATAGCAGAGATAAGATCAATTTAAAATATGATTTCATTTTAATTTAATAATTGCTCAAAATTCCGCCTTCGAACCTCGACACATTTTTCGCACCTTTCGATTAGTTCCTCATGGGTAGCTCTTCTAATTGAATCCTGTCATATGTGTTGAAATGCATTTCTTACTCTTTGCATACAATCTTGGTTGTTAATGGGCTCTCATAAACTTTATTTTTAATAGTTCCCCAAATGAAATAATCCAGAACTGACAAATCGGGCGAGTGAGGAGGCCATAAGAAAGGTCCATTATTGGCAATCCATTGATCATAAAAAGTTTCTTGTAAATAATTATTAATTAAATATGCGTTATGTGGGGGAGCACCGTCGTGCTGATAAAATATGTTTCTATGTTCGGCGAGAGGTAAATTTTCTAAATAGTTCTTTCACCTAAAAAAAAAAAAAAAAAACAAAAATTTACCTATACATATTAGCAGAAGAGAAAATTTAATTTACCGTTTAAATTTTCCTGATAAAATTGTCTATCGTTTCTTATGGCACGGTAAACATTGAACTGCCAACTTTCCTGAAAGTTTCGCTCTCTGAACATATGAGGATTTGAGTCACTCCAATAATGCGAATTGTCTATTAAAAAGTCCATTTTTAGTAAATTTTGCTTCATCTGTCCATATAATATTTCCCAAATAAGAATCGTGACCCTCAGACCTCATAAAAATTCTGTCTTCTTAGGAAATCTGTTTCTTTTAAACCTTGAACCATATGGAATGAAAACGGGTGAAACTTATGTTTTAATAAGTTTCTGTGAATTGAATCCTTGCATAGTCCCGATTCCAGAGCAGCTTGTCTTAATGACATCCTTGGAAATGCATGAAAATATCCCAGAATTACTATTTCAATGTTTTCGTCATCAACAATAGGCTTTCTTCTTTGCATTTCTGCCTTGACAGAGCCATAATTTTTAAAATTTTCCAGTATGCGTTTTACAATGTTTGGTGTTGGTTTCCGTTTTTCTGGATATCGAGTAGCAAATGTGCTGTAAGTTCTTGATATTACTCTATCACATTCTCCATAATTAATAAACAAATTTAAAAAGTTTTCGTGGGTGTAATTTAAACGTGCTGGCATTTTTTGACATAAGATAATGACTGATTGTTTCTAATCATGGCTATTTTGATGAAATGATTACAACAATTCATGAATTTATAATAAAATCGCAAATATTTCAAAAAGTTGTAACTTTAACCCCCACAATGCTAATATCAGAAAAAAGGGAATTCAATTTTACACAACTTGACGTAAAAAAATACAGGGTGTTCCATTTGACCTAAACAAGTTTTCGCGGTTTGAAGTTGACAAAATGTAACGCGAAAAACGGAACACTTGGTATGATATTATTGAATTTATTTCAGTTGTAGAACGTAGTTCTCCTTGTGTTCTTTTTATGTGACAAGAAGCAAATGATCTTTTACACGAAGAAAGTTATAACGGTTCTTGCAAACCGTTGCACCTGTCAAATTTTCTATAAAATGTTAAATATCTCTGAAACGGCTAGGTTTAAGTATAGGATATGCTACATATTTTCTACTCAGAATTTTATGCTCTTTTCGAAAACCCTAAAATATATAGGGTGTTCCATTTGAAATAAGCAAGTTGGTATCGACTTCCTGTATAAGCGGAAGTGCCAGCTGCTTGTAATTATTTTAGTTGGATTGGCCACACTGACATTAGTAATCATCTAAATTTTCAAAATTTTCTGATGCATAATTTTCTCTATATCGATCGATTCAGTCCCCACTCACACACACACGCGTATATTTGACCTACTAGTGTGTAGTCGGGTGGCTACTTAGCTAGACTTTGCCATATTTTGATAAAAATAAGTGCCATCATATGTAATTCTTCTATTATATAATTTTCTACACAATAAAGACGATTTTTTATTATTATTAGTTCAGTGGTAATAATCATTTCTATAATTTTTAGGTGTGAAGATAGCATTGTTTTGTCACAATCAGTCACCAGAAGGTTACAGGATTCTTCCAAAGTAATAATGTACAAATGTGACTCTTGTGTCTATAAGACAAAAACCAAAACTTGTCTCAAAAGACATCAGCTAGTACATAAAAATGCCTCGGAGGTATCAATGTATAAATGTGATTCCTGTTCATTTCAGACAAAATCTGAAAGATACCTTAAAGTTCATTTGCTAGTGCATAAGGATCCCTCAGAAGTAACAATATATAAATGTGACTCTTGCTTGTACCAGACGAAATGTAAATATACAATGAAAGCGCATTCACTGAAACATAAGGATCCTTCAGAAGTTCTAATGTTCAAATGTTACTCTTGTTCATATGAGGCAAAGCATAAAAGTTACCTTATAAGGCATATGAAGGCGCATAAAGATCCTTCAGAAGTAACAATATACAAATGTGACTCTTGTCCATATCAGACAATTGATAAATATGGCCTTGGAAAACATTTGTTTACGCATAAGGATCGTTCAGAAGTAACTATGTTCAAATGTGACTCTTGTGCGTTTCAGACAAAATATAAGAAAAACCTTAGAGCTCATTCGCTGACACATAAGGATCCTTCAGAAGTAACAACGTATGAATGCAGGTGTTGTCCATATCGGACAATACATAAATCTCAACGGAGACGTCATGAATTCAAGATCCATAAATATTCTCAATAATTACAGTAATCTATTAGAAACATTTTAAAATTGTGACTTGTTTGAATTGAAGGGCTATATCGAAGGCGAAGGCCCAACTGTTGTGGGAACAGCTCTTAAAAGAATATGATGATGTTGAACTTGTTAAATAAACTTTCAAGCTCCTTCCTGAATATTTGGTGTAGAATATTTTATACCTAACAAGTATTGGACCAGAAAAGAAAAGGTTTTTCAAAGAGAGCTGTAAGAAAACCAAGGAAAGCGCTGACTGTAGGAGAAAACTTAACTGAACAGTATTTTAGGAATGTGAAGAGCATTTAAAAAAAAAAGACTTTCGTTTGGTCTAACAGTTTTCAATATAACTCGTTGCCATTTTCTGCAAGATAAATTACCTCTAAATTATACTAAAGAGATATAAAAGGGATTAGTTATAGTGCGGGAAAGATGAAATTGAGAGGGGGGGGGGGTGCGAGGTGAGACGCTAAGAAGGCAGGCCCGGACTTAACTATATTGTGTACCTATGTCTGTTTACGCTTTTAAAGGACCACGCAATTTTCTTATGGAAAAGTGACTTGCGTTAAATTGGTTGAAATTTTGGTATGTTGTGTATCCCATCTCTCTGATCAAATGTCTCAATTGACACAAATTGACAAACTTTCAGAGTCTTGAGATAAAGCTTGCTAAAGTAAGAATTATCGTTTATTTGAGGTGTATGGGTCTGGGTTAAATCAGTACTCTTTTTTTTGCTTCTAAGGTCTCACAGTGGTTTGAGAACACCTCATAACTGTAATGATTTATTTATTGAAATATTACATCATATAATCTCAAACGTCGTCACATCATATGACGTCATAGCATGTAATATCGTGTCATAGAACATCATGATTTAAATAACATTCTTTTCTCTTACTTCTAGGTGCTCAGATCACAATAAAATTCAAAGTGACCACTATGAGGTTCTGTGACACGACATGACCTGCTATGACGTCATATGATATGATAAGACAATCAATTATACTGTTTAGGTGTTATTAAACAAATCTGAGACTTTGATACAGAGATAGGATACACAACATATCAAAAATTCAACCAATTTAACGGAAGTCACTTTTCCATAAGAAAATTGCGTTGGATTTTGTTGTATGGGCTCAGCTTAGCTGGCAACAATTTACACTACTGACTATACAGTAGTTACAGTATCCTAGTTCACTTAATATTTGAGTAAACTGTTACTACCTAGCAAGAACCACGGGGAGGTACGAGCATATCTTGCCATGATAGGATGGGTAAAGAATATTAGTACAGGATAAAGAAAATTATAGAAAAAAATAAAACTAAACCTCTAAAAACAAAAAAAAATTTAAAATAGTAACAGTAAAAAAATATAGGTATCCTCAAAATAAATTAAAAAAAATAACAATAAACATCTAAAAACAAAGAAAACTTAAAATAGCAACAGTAAAAAAAATATAGGTATTCTCAAAATAAATTAAAAAATAACAATAAACCTCTAAAAACAAAAACAAAACTCGAAATAGTAAATTTTCGTAAATAAAATATGTATTCTCCAAATAAATTAAATTAAATATAATTGAATTCTTTAAATAAATAAAAATAGATTAAAATACTTACGAACACAAAAAATGACATAAATAATAAGCTTGATATCACGATCACTATCATTGAACACAAAAACGGACACAACTAATAAACTTGATATCACTACCACTTCTTCAATCACAATCACTTCTTCCTCAGAATCCTGTGCGTTCTCCCCCTCTTCTTCATTTTCAGATGATGAACTATCCTCTTCTAAATTTATAATGAATTTATTTTCCCCATTTTTATTAAATTCACAAAGTTTCAAATAATCATCCTCAATTCTAATCACTTTGGCAATTCTCTTTTCCCAATCTTCCTTGGTAATTTTGGACACTTCGTTTTTAATTAACTCTATCACTTTTTTGTCGAATTTTGGAAAAGTATTTCCTTTTCTGATATTTTTTTTCAATTTTCCCCAAATCAATTCTATTGGGTTGAAAAAACAATAATATGGTGGTAATCTTAAAACTTTGTGGCCAAATCTTTCAGCTATACTGTCTATAACATAATTCTTCTCAAATGTTTTCGTATGAAGGACTTCCAACAATTCTGCTTTAGTATAACTGTCCATATAATATAGGTCGTGATCCGTTAAAAAATTTTGCAACTCCAATTTAGTCGAACTCTTATTAGGAATTTTATATAATTCTCTTGAATGGTACTTCGCATTGTCAAGAACAATAACACTATTTGGCTTTAATTTTGGAATTAGAGTATTTTCAAACCATTTTTCAAAAATTACTCCCTCCATATTCTTGTGATAATCCATGTTACACTCTTCCATGTTTTCCCGCATAGTTTCAATGCATTATCTACCCATCCATCACCTGATCCACAGTGTAATATAACCAATCTAGTCCCCTTATTTGGAGGCAATGACTGTGGTAGACATTTCTTAGTTCCATCAGTCCATCCTTTTTTTACGGTATCGTGAGTGTCATACCAAGTTTCATCTAGGTAATAAATTGTTCTATTTTCCCTTCTGAACTTTTTAATCTCCTCTAGATATGAATGTCGCCAATCCACTATTCGTCTGCTTTCCATAATCGCCACGTGTTTATTAATTGTTTTAAATTTAAATCCATTTTTTCAGCCAGTTCCTTAAAGTTCTTGTCGTATATTTCAAAGGACAATCCATTTCCTTTAGTTTTCTGTCTACCACGTCAACAGTCGGGATTTCATTTTTCTGATATGCATCATAAATTACATTTTTTAAAAGTTTTGCTATCGATGAATCTAAGATTTTTGATACACCAGCGTCGCAACGTTGCTTTCTTTCGGTAACACCTGTTTTCACTAGTTTGTACAGTGTGGAATAGGGAACGTGGGTTAAAGATTCTGTTTCCCTTAATATATCTAAATCACTCAAGTTGAAGTCATTAGTTTGTTGCTGTAAAAGAGTATTATACACATTTAAACAAATTTGTTTCCCGTCACTGCTTAAATGCCGTTTTTTTCTCCCTTGAAACTCATTTGGAATTTTATTTTCTTTATCACTGAAAGCACTATAACTGTCACTTTCACACTTACAATCACTCGATCGACTCATTTTTGTAATAAATAAGTTACACACCAGCAAAAAGACAAATATAAACTAATGTATTAATTGCACTTACACCCGTACACCTTACTCCGCCGTATATGAAAGTAAACTAAGTCCGCCTCTGAAGTACCATATCTCACATGTCGTTCGTGCTAGTTGGCAAACAACACAAGCCTGACCTTCTCTCTCATTCTAATGCACGCGACATAAAAGACGTAAAACGTGATGTGATAGAAACAGCTATGCGTTATGCATCGCCACTATCCTCTCTATTCCCCACTACGTCTGTGACTGTTTTCATTTATCGTTTTCCTCTACAATACAAACGTTTTCAGTTACACAATCTTGAATATGCATGCAATGAATATTAACTATGTGATATTAAATAACTATAGACTTGTGCAATTGTGCATATCGTTTAAACGGTTATTTAGAATTAATACAATTTAATTCGCTGATTTATTAAAGAGCATCTGTTATCATAATGGTTTGGTACGGTTTGTTTGCCACCAACCAACTTATGGGGTGCACTAACTAAGACAAGAGGTGCTTGTTCACGCATAGGATACGTGATGAATAAAGTATTACTATTTGGATGCACAGCATCAGACTGGTCTCTCAGGTTAGATCATGGTGAATGTGTTGACATCGTATACCTAGATTTCCACAAAGCCTTTCATAAAGTGCCTAAAAACCGCTTGTTACAGAAACTGGAACAGTTTGGCATACGTGGGAGTTTGCACATGTGGATTCAAGATTTCCTTACCGTCGAATGTTTTTTGTTAATGTTGGTACTGCAGTGAGTGACAGTGGTCAGTGGGGTTCCCCAAGGATCTGTCTTAGGACCCCTGCTGTTTATAGCATACATATCCGATCTGCGGCATTAAAATCAGAAACGAAAACAATATATTCTGGGCAGATTACAAAAAATATAGAAATGAGTTTAATAATATGTTAAAATTTAAAAAGAAAAAGTATTACGAAGATAAAATTGATATTAACAGGGCAAACCCCAGATTAATGTGGAAAACTTTAAAACAATTAATAAAAGGGGAAGAGCACAGTTTTAATATTAAAACAATATCATTTGATATTAATAACTCAAAAGTTTTAGTCTCTGAGCCAACTGAACTGGCAAACCATTTTAATAACTATTTTATTAGTAGCATAAATGAAATTGTCAACAGTGTTAGTGATGTAGGAAATGTAGATATGGATATGTATAACATTCAAATTAACTCAAATTTAAATGAATTTCAGCCAACTACGATACAGGCGGTTAGTAATATAGTTAAAGATCTAAAAAATAGTTCAGGCACCAGTGTAATATTAAATACAGAATTTCTTAAAAGCATTATAAGATCAGTAGGACATATATTACTACATATTGTAAATACATCACTAGTCACGGGACAAATTAAAACTGAGCACTATAACCCCAATACCAAAGGTAGCTAATACAAATCTGGCCAGTGAATTTCGCCCCATAAACACTTTGCCACCAATTGAAAAAATAATTGAAGTGGCTGCTTATAACCAATTAGTGAAGTATTTCAATGATAACAATATCCTTATGCAATATCAGTCTGGTTTCAGAGCTAACCATTCCTGCGAAGCTAGTTTATAGCTAACTGTTACTAACTGGCTAAAAGATCTTGATAATGGCAAATATATTGTTGCAGTTTTTGTTGACTTAAGAAGAGCTTTTGAAACTATTGATAGACAATTCTTTTAAACAAATTATCGAATTATGGAATAACTGGCAATGTGCTTATGTGGTTAAGAAATTATTTAAATGAGAGAACTCAAAGGTGTAAAATTACTAATACATTTTCAAATAATTTGAAAACAGAGTACGGGATGCCCCAAGGCAGTGTTTTAGGACCGTTACTCTTCAATATCTATATTAATGATATTAATTTGTCAACAAATTGTACATTTTTAAATTTATTTGCTGATGATACCCTCGTTGTCATATCAGATGAAAATATAGAATTAGCCATTCAGAGAATGAATGTTGAACTAATAAATATTCAAAAATACTTTAATACTAACAAGTTAGTTCTTAATACAAACAAAACCAAGGCGATGATAATAACATCATATAAACATGCAAATATTGATATTAATAATATCAATTTACAAATAAATAATAGTTCAATCGAAATTGTGTCAGAGTTTATATACCTGGGATTTATTTTGGACAATACTCTGTCATTTAAGAGTCACTTCCAGTATATTCAAAAAAAGATAAGAAAGAAATTATTTTTCTTTTATAGGGTATCTGTTAATTTATCAATGGCAGGTAGATTATTAGTGTATAACACAATCATTCAACCTCATTTTAACTACTGTTCATCGTTATTATATTTATTAGACAAAAACAGCCAATCAGCGCTACAAAAGCTTCAGAACCGGGGTATAAGAATAATACTACGGTGTAATAGGTATACTCCGATAAACTTGATGCTTGAGGTATTAAACTGGCAATCAGTACATCATAGGTTGTACTACTTCACCATGATATTTATATATAAAATATTAAAGAGCCTATTGCCTTCTTATTTGAAATCATTTGTCACATTTAACTGTAAAATTCACGAGTATAATACAAGGTATTGAAATAGTGTACATATTGAACGGACTAACTCAAAAAAGGCTATGAATTCTATGTTTTTTAAAGGACTAAATGAATATAATTCATTGCCTCAAAAAATAAAGGATGCAGCAACTTTAGCAAATTGTAAGAGCAGTTTAATCAGTCATATAAAAATATTGTAAAGGTTTTTTTTCTTCTCTAGTAATTCCCTTTTATAGTTGTTGCCTCAACATTTTTAAATAGGTAAACCAGTTGTATTAATAGTTATATTTTTATTTTAACGTATTTATTTAACTTATATTTGTGTTTTGTTTACTATTGTATATATCTGATGTAAATTGTGTAAAGTTTTGTAACTATTTATTTTTTTGTAATAGGTTACGTGCCTAAATAAAGATCTTTCTTTCTTTCTTTCATCTCTGTTCGCGAAGTGTAAAACACTCTCCCATCTTGTGTTGTGTCCGCACCCAGTGTAAATTCGTTTAAATGTAGATACAACAGACTTGTATTGAACTGATAACACTTTTGTTCATTTACATTGTATTTTTTTTCTCTTGTAATTTAATGTATTGCTGTTTGACCTTGTGTCTTTTGTTGTTGAGCATAATGGGTATATTTCCCCTGCTCGTACTTTTGTATAATATATTGTGCTCTCATTCAATCACATTTTGCTTCTCAGGAACTTTCCACCTCTTTTTTTTCTAGCACCCCATTTTTATGTTTTTAAGGTGTATACAGGGTGATTCACATAAAACTCCCCAGACAGTTTCCATATTAAAGAAAAGAGTATTCAATTTCTGTAAATGCTTGGAATTAAACAAACTTTAATAATATTATACTTTCAAAGTTCTAGTCATCGAAAATTTACTTTCCGACGTCACGGACGTCACTATAATTGACAACATTTGAACGATAAAATGAAGCCACCAAAAATATGTAACGACTGGCCTTTATAGATGTGAATCACCCTGTATGGGCAAAATATATTGGATGCTAAAGTGTGTGCAATTTACATTTTTGCTTGTGGCCGCCCCAAAAATTTACTACACCAAACGACCTTGCCTAAATAATAAAAAGAAAAAAAATACCAAAATTTAGCAAAGTCACTACGAAATAATAGCTAAACCTATATTATTCATAACCCCCCTTCGCACACTGACCTGGTTGTCCCTAGCTACAGTGGAGACGGGCTGGGTCAAAGTCAATGTAAAGAAAAAAATATATATGTATGAATATGGGCGCCACGAGGTTTAGGCCAGTCAGTGTGGTTATTAAAAAAAAAAAAGGATCGAATCAAGTTATCCACAAAAAAAAACCTCGAAATAGTGATAAACTTTGTGGTTTCGGAGGGAGCTATGACCTCACGAAGAAAATAATAATAAAAAAAAATTCAAATTCAAACTATACCTACATTTATTTAAAAAAAAATGTCAAATATATAGGTTTATACGCACATATATACATATATAGACAAAAAAAAAACAATTATGTATCCATAAACCAAATTTACGCGCCCCGGAGTATAGCTATACCATAGGTTCACAGGTATTATAAAATGCTTAAACTGCTAAATATTGTGTTTTTTTTAAATATATATACAAAATAACTCTCCTCCAGATTGTTTAATATAATTTTTAATAAACTTATCAGCATGTGCGCCGGATGTCATGTCCCACCAATCTATAGAATGGTTAAAGGTATGAGGTGGGTGTGAGCATTAATTTACTCGTGACTATAAAATAATCTTTTACTTTTCTTGGCTCACCCTATATGTCTAAAGTTCAATAATTTATAGCTATCAAGATCTTATTTTTGTCTTTTAAGCCACGGAATTGCAAAAAAATACTATTATATGTACGTACACATAAATATAATAATGAACAAAACTTAAATGAGCTTAAAAAAACCTGAGTAACTGGGGATCCTCGTGGCCCTTCTTGTTAGCCCTGCACTTAACCAGACGATCTACGGACTGGTTCAACGTTTGCACCACCTCGCAGGGCGAAGCTTTAACCACCAGACAAATCCACCACGTTCTCTTCTACAAAGAAACTCAAAACATTCGGGAAAATATATCCAAGGAAAAACAAAATTCACCATCCAATGAAAATCAGCCTCCGGGAAGAAAAACTCTAAATAATTCATAAACATTAGAGATTTGTCCCAAAAATACCAGAACAGATGGACAACACAACACTTAGATGAATTATTTGGCTAATAAAAATAACATATCCACTGCCCTAAGAAAAATTATATACAAAAAACAGCATTACCTTTTCTCAAAGGGTTTTTCTCACTAACGTCACCAAAAATGCGGATGTTTCCCCGACTAAATGTATTCTCATTAATTTGCTTGCTCTTAGATGTATGGCAATGATTATATTCGTTCAGGTACTGAAAAATTAATCCCAAAAGGAGCGATTCCCACTAAAATAACTGCAACAACCCAAAGTCCCATGCATCAACAGTAGAAAATCACTATTATCGCAACCAAAGGATTTATCCCTAGACGGATGATTGCAAAAATCTATTTCGTCCTTTGGCTGTCTCCTTTCAGTACTGTCAAAAATGAATATCACTCTGGTTTTTTTTTTTCAAAAAAAACCCCTTCCTATGGAAACTTCAGAAACGTCTGGGTAGGTGTCTCTTTAATATATAACGAAAAATTATTGCTTGACTGCAAAACAGGCAACAACACCTAACGAAGTTTCCGAAAGGACGTCCCCCACTATTAGCAATTATTTAATTAAATATTCATTGAACAATAATAAAGTAAGAAAATCCATGACGACAGATTTCTTTATCAACCATGAAAATTGTCAAGCAAGAATACATTGTCTTTTCTGCAAAGATTTAGGGATCAACAATTTATTCGGAAGTAAACTTTAGATACTCAACCCTAGGTGGCAACACAGTATATCGGACCACAGTTATCTACATCCTAAGTACGGACACGAATTAATTGCCGCTACCGAATTCTAGGTCCAAAATCTTGCTTACCTGCTACCCGCATATCTCTTCAAAAGTTATGAATTTAAGCTAAAACTAAACATAAACCGAAAAGGAACAAAATCAACAAAAACCCACAAGGCACCAATTTTTTTTTCCTTTCTTTTAAAATTAACGAAATCATCTATTACCAATTATTACATACACACTAAACGTAGCCTTTATTTATTGCCAAAAGTACCCATCTACCTAGCGTTTAAAATGGACCGTTACATGCTAAGGAGAGCCCCTTTGAAATAATCTGCTTAGACTATAATGCCAGTTTGTTAATTTCTATTGATGTATAAAAACTCGTAAGACAAAATATTTACCAATTTTCGGAGACTGCAAAAAAATCATCAGTAGTTGAGAGAGAAAATAGTCTTTATTAACCCAACATAATTATATCTATATATAATTCTCGAAGCAACCAGACGTCTACCATCTGCCCAGGGTCCAGCGCTGCGATTGTAAAGAGACTGTAACCACAGGTTTACTGTAATATACTTAAATATTATTGAACTTCTGCGTTTTATTGTTGTGTTTGTGAAAGACTATTTTCCCTTATTGACCCACTGGAATTAACCGATTCTTCACTGAGCTGCTTAGTCTCGCTCATTCGACTTGTGGGTAGTGTTGTTCAACCACTTTAAACTTAAACTGGCGCCCGAGTACCGAATAAAGCTCGAGTGTCAAAGTGACAGCCTTAGTTCTCGCACTGTACGAGAAAAAGAGCGTCACACTTGTTTGTATTTTACCTATGTTAGAATAACCCTATGGTTATTCTAACATAGGTAAAATACAAACAAATGTTCTTGTGCGCACATTTTGCACATGCTATGATACCATACATAAACACATTTTAACCAAGATAAATAAACAAAGTAAGTAATGAGTATATTTAAATTACAAGCTAACTTATATGCTAATTTATAGTATTAGGTAATCATACAGGAAACAGCACTAAATAGTCATAGAAAAAGTTTTTTTTTTTTTTATACATTTATTTAACGTCGGCCTATTTCCGCTACTGAGGCCTAACACCAACGCCTGTAGACGAGCTACCCCCAACCAGGAATTTTGCCGAACCTCTTCCCTTAAGAAGAGTAGGGATCTTTTACTTGCCTAACATTTAATAGACAAGGGACCGACGGCTTTACATCCCCTCCGAAGGATGGTATATCTCCTATACAACCCTCGCCTAAGGTTGTATAGCTTCCGCGCATACACTGATATACAAGCCGCTGGAAGATGTGTGAGGCGAGAACGCGGTTTCCGTTGGAATGGTCACCAATCCAAGTACTAACCGCGCCTGTCGTTGCTTTACATCGCATACCGATAGAAAAAGGTTACTGACTTTTAAATAGTTTTTTAAGTTTGCTTTTGAATTTTTTTGCATTGAGATCTTTGTATTCAGCAGGGAGCATATTATACATGGACACACCAGAGTAGGCGCGTCCAAAATTCAAGCATATTTGTGGTAGCTCTAAGCTATCCTTAGCCCTGGTAATCATGGGTTTGGTTCCTTCTGGTAAGCGTTAAGTTCAAAAGACGAGTGTGAGTTAAGATGTGTGTATATAATTACAAACTTGATATTTATTTATTTTTTCTAGGGACATAATTTTTCTCAAACAGGTTATAGTATAAGGAATGCTGATTTTGGCTTATGGAACACCTCACCCCTTTCACTAGCAGATTCATCAGTTGCTCACTCCTGCATGCTTCAGCCTTCCAAAAGGATAAAATTTGATGCAATTCACAAACGATTTACTTTATCTTTAGTCTCGTTACTCATTTATTTTAAACTCATACCATCCAGAACGATCGCATAAAACTTGAAATTTCCTGGTAGAAACAACATTCCAGAGGAGCATATGTGGAACATTGCCGGGGGAACTGAGCTTCCATCTCAACCTAATGTCTTAATTATTTAATGTAATAATTTTTTTGTGTCGATGTTTCTCTTTGCTACATCTTTCATGTTTTACTATTTTACACCTATTATTAAAAAAATGATGATCTTTGTTTAATCACCTGATACCTAGTAATAATCAGTTAAAAATTGTCTTAAATTTGTATGTCTTATTTCTGTTATGCCATTTCTCTAATTAGGTTTTTTGCAGGTGTTGTTCTGGATAACAACCTTTATCTATTTTGGATATAACATTTTCACTGATAGTTGTTAAATTGCGTACCGTAAACTGCGGCTACTTTACATATTTTCGCAGATTGTTGGAAATAACTTGTCAGCATTTTCATGAAATGCCTTGATACCAAACTATATGAAATTCTTATGTTTTTTCTAGCCACTTTCTAATTTTCAGTGCAAGAAGAGAACGAGAAATACATTTTTTTAAATATCAAAAAGTCGGCAAAGTTGCCCCTGCTTTGGGGAGACTTTGCCAATCGGCATTTTAGCTTGGAAGAACCTGTTCCGGGCAATGTAAATATAGGAAAGAGGTTACTTTGCCCTACCGCTAGGCATTTAAAAAAATATGGTGATTTACGGGTTCTTTTAATAGGAAAACACCATGTAGTACGAAATTAGTCTTTTATTCTTAATTTGAATAATGCAAAGCACTTAAGAATAAAAAATATAACTCTAATAGACAAACTTTAACAAAAATATGACCTCTCAAACTAGATGTAACATAACTCCTAAACTAGAAACTTCAGTAAAAAATTAAGAAACACAAAAATTTATCTAAATTTAATCCAGGTATAAAGAGGAGACTGAGCATCGCTCTCTTAAGCTAAGTTATACTTCTTGAAATCGTAGCCTTCAAATGTAAATAGTTGTCTTGAAGACGACGACGACATTTTGGACGGATTTAACAAAGCTATAATTTCATGTACTAGTCCTAGTACAACACCTACGTCATCTACAGTTGGAAAATAAAATGTGTTTTCAAGTTTTCTTCATAGGAACTTAACATCGCGGCAATCTTCTTCTTTATTAATCACCTGCGCTACAAAATGCTTCCAGGTTTTCTTTCCTGGCAGTGCTACAAGTCTTTAATACTGTGCAATTTCGATTGTGAATCAGTCTTATCGGTGATATCAAGGGATTCGTCATTGGATCGATCCTCGGGTTTATCAGTCTTTTGTTCACTAGCGCCAGGTTCATCCATATCAGGGTCATTTTCATCTTCTAAAATGGCATTCGTATTTGGGCTATCACATCTGTCTTTTTCCTTTTTGTTTTTCTTTTTAGGTTCGGGATCTTGGACAAAATCATCACAGGATACTGATTTCCCTGGCTGTATCCGTACCATCTTAGTTCTCTTTACTGTAGAGGGTTCTGATGGTTTTCTCGATTCTTTTAGAAAAGTCAGAATAGTTTCATTCTTGCTTTAGGTAGATTCAAATCTTTGATTGACTTTTGAGAACCTCTGCTCTATTACAGGGATAAATTCCTGCAGCTTTGAATCCATTCTTTATGATGTTCTCCTCTTTAATTTTAATTTCCCCTATCAACTTCTTCAGAAGGATGGGGTAAGTGCTCTTATTCAGAGTTTTATCTCTGGGATTTTTTTATTTGTAATTCGTTAATATTTGCCTCCAAGCAGCCTTCAGCGGCCTAAAAAAACTGACGTTTAGAGTCTGCGTTAAGTGAGTGGAATTTGATGGAACAAATATAAATTGAATGTTATTTCGCTGGCATTCTCTAATTATTGATATATTAAGGTGAGTTGAAATGTTATCACCAATGAGTATCTTTGTTTCATCTAAACACTTGGCCCTTCTCGAACCAGTCTTCAAAACAATATTGATCGAACCATTCTGATTTTGTTCGGTTGTACCTTGCACCCGTTGACCCTCCTATACACCATGCATCATAAATACGTTCAGCCTTGTAAACAGTATATGGAGATAGTAAACTTCCATCAGCAGTAACGGTGAACATAATAGAAATCGATGTTTTTGTTGAATTTAGAATCCTTTCGGGATACTTTATGCCCCTCCTAAAAATACATTTTTTAGTTCCCGGGTCGTCGGTAAGATTTGTCTCGTCATAGTTCACTATTCTGTTAGGAGAAATATTTCTTATATTAAACTCTAAATTGTCGAAATAGTCATTAATTTCTGTTTCGGTTTTCTCTGCTCTAGTTCTCTTTATGTTTTGGCAGCTTCTATTAGAAAGTAAATGCTTATGCCTTTTTATAAAATTTAGGCACCAATCAACCCCAGGCATATTATTTTTAAACTTTGTTATACGTGCCTTCTTTAAGTGCGCGTTTAGAACCATCCTCAAATCCAGCATGGTTAATGGGCATCCATATTCTGAACTGACTAAGATAACATCAACTAAACTTCGTTCAATTTCGGGGGAAATTATCTGGGATGCGCCAACTGCTCCTTGAAGTTTTCGTTTAACTTTGTTGACCAAGGTCTCTTGGAATGTGAAACGTTTCTGCTGCTTTAGTATATTCCATTTTTGACAGCAAGCCTTATTCAATTATTCATCGGTATAATCCCGATACCGACGGCTACCCAATACCCTCTTTTATACGTGCGAACCTTTTTCTAAAAACAAAACAAAATCTGTAAACTAAGGGGTAACTTTGCCAATGGTTGAAACATCGCAAGTTAATAAATAGTCTAGGTTAACAAGAACACAACTAATAAATTGCTATAATGTCCATGTATAACCAGTACAAACAGCAGTTCTCAAATCTAAATAGATTGGGATACACAACACTTAGCATAACAGCATGTTTGAATAAGTAAGAATGGAAGTTTTTACTTACCTGCTGGGAACGTTCAAAAGCTCTCATCTAAGGTCGCACAACATGTACTAACCTCTACTTTAATCGTTTGGGAATATGTGCAATTAATCCAGTTGCGCCAACTTTTACGTAATGAATTTTCCGCAGCGGGAACGGTCAGGCAAAAATGCCCCAGCTGGCAAAGTAGGCCCATTCTACGGTATTTAAATGTTTTAAATAATAATATTTTGTTAATATATTACTAGATTATTATCGTAAATTAATAATTTCTGTTTTTATTTTTGTACAAAATTGCAAACCTGTTTGAAATTTAATGCAGTATGTTATGTAAGTTGTTAATATAAACTTTTGCTTCAATATAATTATATTCATTTTATATTTCAATACTCACATTTGTATTAAATTCAATTTTTTGCTATATGACGTACATACAGTTTACCCTCGAATATACTGGAAATAGTGAATAAAGAGTTGGAGTGGTGAAGGAACCAACAATGTGATGTGTCTGAAACAAGAGGTGCGGGGCGGGGTCTTGTGTATTTAACACATACCGAACCCCCTCCAAGTATCATTTATCTAACTCATCATTCTCTCCATGTATCTATATCTTATTGCAGACAGTATCTGAAAGTAAAAATGTCGATTTCGGATATTTTGATGATTGTGGCTAGTACTAATTGTGTGAGGCCTTTGAAATAAGAAGAGGCCGTTTCTAAAGGTGGGCATGTAATTTTATTACGTGGCTTAGATGCAATTTAAAGAGTATTAAAGGGTTATATATGCACCAGCAAAATACAAGTTTCGCAAACCATTTTTAGGGACTATTTACTAGGTGGGCATCTATTTTTGTAATAATTATATTACACGTATTTGTAGGTATACATTGTGCAATAAACAGCAGCCATTTTTTATGAACAATCCAAAACACATTTTCAATAATAGCGCAGAATGTACAGAAAGCATGTTGCACAAGTAATATTAAGTATTTGCGAAATTTTCTCAGGACAAATGATGATAACAACTTTAATGGGCAGATAAATATCGGCATTATCCAGGAAGGGCAAAAGAAATTCTGAAGTGTGAAATCTTATATTGTCCCATATTTTGGCAGTAAAAAAAAATAGTCTGTAAACTGCACATTATCCAAAATTAACCAAATCCAGAAGAAAAGTATATGTTTCAACTGGATTCGATTAATACAGATAATGAGAAGGTGACTGAAGGCGTTTCCACCCACAAAGAGGCACAAGAACAGTTTTTAATCAGTATGCGATGACAGCAAAAAGGATATGCCCTCCTGCTAGAACTAAAATTGTGTTGATTTTACTATTTTAAAAAAATATAAGATAAAATGTGGAAAACAATAAAATTACTTCCACACTTTACTAGAATCATCCCCTCCTATACTAATATGATACAGGCCAGATGAGAAATGGTTGAATATCTTTTTGGTGGAGACGTTTTAGTTTTGCCCATCGTGTTTGTGATAATTGAAAACAAATAAGTACCTGAAACTGAATCGAAGGGCTGGAGCGAGATATAATAACAAGCTTAGACAACTTATTGCATGTATAAACAAACGGTATCTTATAAAAATTACTTGCAACTATTTTTGTAAAATTTCCTCCCTCTATGACGATTGAAAGCATTATATCACACTATAACCAAACAAAATCATATAGATTGCTGCAAAAAGAATCCATAAACCCAAAACTTTTTATAACGCTCAATAAAGCTTATATCAGATTATAATAAATCTGCGACTAGCATACCTGAATTTTTAAAAAAAGTCCAGGATAGAGAGCTATATGTTGAGCTGTATGGGGAACCAGACCGTAAAGAAGTTTTTTAGAAACACAAAATATTTAAAACAAACAATTATGTCGTATGCAAGTTGTACGTTTTCTGTCAAGGTTCATGTTATTTGTTTTAAAAATTTAATAAAACACATGAAATTATAGCTGTTTTATTTTTATATAGTAGGTTGTTTATATTTTTGTAAATGAATATAAAATGAATTTAATAAAATATCACTTTGTAGAACATAAACACTGTATTTGGTCTTGGGCAAATTTTATAACTGTGTGGGAATTTTCTTAAAAAATGGCTTGCAAATTTCTTCACTGGTTTTCACTCTAGAAACAATTTTCAATAGTAAAACACAGTCATATAAAATGAGTGCAATAATACAAAATTGTCATTGTCACTTTAGTAATCCTTGCGCGTTTGGTCTCATTAAATAAAAAATATAATAACCACACTCCTTTTATTTATAAAATTTTTAATAATAGCATTCAAATCCTCATTACATTTCAAAAAAGGGATTTATAAAACTGCCCAACAACACAAATAAAAATAAGTTGTACTAATCACAGATTCTTAAAATAGGTCATTAATTACAAGACTATTTTTTCCAGTGGGTTATATTTCGTTAAATATATTGGCAATTAATCTACTTAGAGTGAACAAATGCTACTTGCATATATACACATAAATTACTAGTAGACTTTCAAATTTATATATTTTTGGATATGTCGGGAAGAATAATAGCTCAGCTGGAACACTAAGAAACAACAAAATGTTCTCGATTTCACAGAAATAATTTTGTTAACCGTTTGCATCATTTTACCTAAAAAACTATTTAGACAAAATAATACTTTAGAGCACTTCTCATTTGAAAAATCATAGACGTTACTGAATTATCACATCTACAAAATTAGGCTTAATTTTATTGTTCGTTCACATGTTCACTACACATAAGAGCTGCTTTCGTTCGTCTTGAACAAAGTGATCGTGATTAATAAGCAGCCAATAGAAATCAAGAATTTGCAAAATATTTCAACTCGATTGGCTGTTTAGTGATTGTGTTCAGTTTGTTCAAGACGAACGAAAGTATCTAAGGTTACACTGTCAAAATGACTGCTTTCTTTTCAAGTTCTTCGAGCCCCGAGTTTTTAAAACAAGAATGCTGATTGAAAGTTGGAAACTGACAACTGTCAATATGCACCAATCATAGTATTAATTTTGAAACCTCCAGGGTCCCAAGCGCTTGAAAAGAAAGCAGTCAATGTAGAGGTCGCCTAACTTCCTTCTTATGTCTGATATTATGGATGTCATTGGTTGCGTTCATCACGACAGCGCTCACTGATCACATGCTTAAACTACGCTTCTTGCCCAGTCCTCATTGGCTTCTTGCATAGTGATTCGTGATCGCTCAGTTAGCGGTACCGCGTGATGAACGCGACCACTGTTACACCACCATGGACATGAATGGAACTAAACGCGAATGAGGTAGTATCAGCTGACGTCACAACCGAGCTGCAACTTCAGTTCAGTGGATAGACTTTTGAGCTTGAAGTACAACCCTGCCAAAAATGCTCATAGAAACAGATAAAAATAAAGCTATAAGGTTCTAGGAGACCGATAACATTTTTTGAACGAAATTAGTCGATTTCACATACAGTCATATTAATAACCATAAAAATCCCGACGGGAAGTCGTTGTGCAATAGAATGGCATAGAAACTCATATGTAAAACTGTTTCATCATCTACATAGATCCTATCCATAAAGTATATATTTTAAATTACTTTGGAGATATTTCTATATGCCATTTTTGGCAGGGAATTAATAATATTGTCAGAAAATATAAATTTCACAGCAATGAATATTAATCTTTTATAAAACCATCAATATTAGTAAATAGAAATTACTACTACCTAACCTTTTATATCCTATGTCAATATTGGCTTATACCAAATCTATGAAATGCATACATTAAATGAATATTTAAGCAAATAAGTCATACAATATACCTGTCTGGTCGATAGCAGAGTGGGTTAAGGCGCGAGGTGGCAATCGCGGTTAATCACACGGACATCGCACCACCGGGTTCGAATCCTGGCTCCGGCACTATCACTGTCGGAGGAAATGGTTGTATGTCCGCGTTTTTTCAATGTGCAGCCCTCTTCCGCACAAGCCCCTCTGGCTTCTGGAGGTTGTCTAATTTATGTGGTGGTGTTTATTACTTAACAAAAAAAACCGAAAAACTAAATTATTAGCGTTATTAATGCTTATATTTACAATTTACGATTTAACAGAGATGTTAACATACCTGACAACAAATTTTTCTTTTCCAATAATAGCACTGATACGATATGTATCGAAATTTCTTTCACACTAGGCTTTTAAAAAAACCTTTTGTTATTAAAATTATGCACCACTAATTTTAAAATTGTTCACAAACTAAGACTTGCTCTTATGTCAAATTCTTCAACAATCCACTTAACCGTTTTCAGGCTGTCAAATGATGACGTCACTGATACTACCTCATTGGAAAATCGGAACCGAATCCTCATTACGGAACTGTTATGCAACCACCCTTATCTAATGTAATACTGAACACCTTTCCCTCAAAGATCAAGGCGTTTTACCGGCTTAACCTTACGTCCCTATCTAGATTTTTGTTCAGTTACTATATATGTGAATTTGGGTTAGGGCTTGTCTTTGAAAACACTTGGGCATTTTACTACTGTTATTATTCTGTTTTGAACTTAGATTACCACCTAACCTATCAATAAGACTCGCTGCATTTTGACTACTAGTTGCGCAGCTGTTGTTGGTATTATCACTATTATTTGATTTTTTTGAGTGTCAGGATGTGCTGATTTGGACTATATGTGCGAGGATTATTTGAGAGAATTTTCGAGAAGGTTCGAATTGAACCTTTTGTGATTTTTCATGTTTATTTGCATATTTATATACGCCATATCTTTACCTTATGGTCCTTATGTACATCTTTTTTGTATTTAATATTGCCAAATAAACATTATCATTATTATTATTTTGAACCTATTCGGGAGCAATATGGAGCATATGGATTAGTCTAAAGGGTAAATAACAAGTCTGTGTAACAACATTTGTAATATTTCCATTGGCAACATTGCATTTTGGTAATGCCGTCATTGAGGTTAATTTGACCGTAAGTTTCATTATACTTCAAACAAGTGTCAAATTAACTTGTTTTAGTGTGCAACAATAACAACCAGAAATATTGTGTTTCTTTGTGACAAAAACTTAATTAATTCTATCTGAAATGAGTCCTGGTCATAGAAAGTGCTGTGTTTTAAATTGTGAGATCAACGTCAAGGTTTTACCCATGCATCGATTCCCTAATCCAAAGAAAGACGTTGACAGACTTAGAAAGTGGGTAAAAGCACTTAATAATCAAGATTTGTTCAACATGGATGTGATAGATGTTTATGATTCCAAAAGAGTTTGTCATCGTCATTTTGAAAGTCGGTATTATCCGGAAGGTATCCCCAGCCCCAGACTGTATTCAAACGCCATCCCCTCATTGTATTTATCAAGTAAGTGCAATTACAAATTTTAAATAAGCTCGTGTGCAGAAACGGATTCAACTATTTGCCTCCTCTAATAGGCTGTAAATATTTGCGCCGGTCCCTTTCATGGAAAGTTTCTTAAGATACATAAGCAAGCACGATGATATTAGTATATTAGGTAGTAAGATAAAGATAGCGGCAGCGCTATCGCCACATTTCGGGGTCAAAGGAAATGCAGTAATAAAGAAAATAATTTGCGGTTTTAACACATTGCGTGACACTCCCTCGTTTAAACGCGGGCTTGGCTTTTGGCTGTGCATGACCATGTTTTATTTTCAGTTATTTTTTGTATTTTCTGTGCCAAAATTTTTTTTTTATATTTCATTACCAGGAAATAGCTAAAGATTCAACACCTGCGTTTACGCGGGTAGTGGCACTGCAAGTCATTTTTGTGAGTCAGTGCCAGCCCCGCGATTACGTGGTTGCCACAAATTCTCGGCCATACGTTGTGCAGTGGCGACCCGTCAGGGATGGCGGGGTAGGCAGTGCCCACCCAATTACATAAGCTTTAATTGTAAAGGTATATTTATATTTTTATATATTTTTGTTGTTAAATTATCCAGTAAAATTTTGCAATTAATTAATTGTAGTATTAAAATTAAAAAATTAGTTTTATTTATAATATCATTTTTACTACATATTATTCTGCCTCATATAGGTATAGATACGCTTATGAATCCATTTAGAAACAGGGCGTAATGTTCTCTGGCGTAATACTATCTAAAGTGTCATGCGCCAAGCCAGGGCCGGCAAGCATCGCTCAGAAATCGTGACTTCAATCATAATAAGTTTACGTGCATGTTGGTTATTCACTTCGATGTTACGCCTGTAATGTATATCAAAACGAGACGTACGTCGTGCATGCTTAGGCTATTTACAACCTAGAGTGGGCATGCCACCCCTGAACAAAACTTGTAATAAACAATATGAATATTGTATAGAATATGTTCACAATTGAAAAGATATCAAACAGGAAAAATAACTAATGTGTTAAAATTGATTAATCAATCCATTATGAATATTAAATATGATAGCAATTTCTAATTTGATAAATAAGGAGAAAAATAAGTTAAAATACATATCAGCGTTGCCATATAGTTAAGTTACCTATATAACTATAATTTTGTTTTTCTTTGCGTTTTAAGGTATAATGTATTAGAACACATATGGCTCTATATTGTCCAAAAAGTTCTAATATAATTTTATTTTAGCAGTTTTAGATGTGAAATTAATATAATATGTAAATGAAATAAATGTATAATATTCAAATATGGGACTTCGCGCTCGGTGGGATGTGGACACTGCCACCCTCATCCCTTCCCTTTTCTTTTACAGTGTCGTGATGTTCCGCCGAGAATCGTTTCATTTTCGGACATGTGGCCAGTATTCGCGAATCTCAAATGTTGGACATTGTTGCTGCTGTTTTAAAATTGGAAGATTTTGTTTTTTGGTTAGGTTTGTGTAATGTTTTACTCTCTCAATTTTATGTTTTTTAAATTTGTAATCTGTGATCTTTGATGGTATTTAGTAAATAGTAAAGTGTCTACTTTAGCAGAAAAAATAAGTGTGGACAACTGACAAATTATTAATATTAAAATATTTGCCATGGCCGACGTAAGACAAACGGTAAGCGATAATTCTGATATTATACATTTTTTATTAGAAAACGGTTTTGCAAGACTAACATACGACGACAAAATTTTTAACTAAATTAAAACGACCTTGCTCCTATGAGAAATCTCATTAATGTAAATTCAAATTCATTTGATAGAAAATTTTGTGTCACAGTATCAAAAATGTTTATGGCTTACTGGAAGTGAAATAAAAATAAGCTTTATTGCTGGCCTTGCATGTTATTCAGTAAAAATAGTAAAAGTTCGTGAAATTCAACAGTGATAGATAATTTCAAAACATACAAGGTGATTGAAATGGGCAGAGGCATCATTGAATGTTTTTTGCGTGATTTTTCTGAGGAGAAGTGTCATTATTATTCGGTTCTATCCCCCATCCTGCCCACCCAGAGCTAAAAACCACGAGCGGCCACTGACGTTGTGTAATGTAAAATGGCACTAGTATGCAACGTGTTTTAATGGACTAATATTTAATATTGTTGGAATCAAGAATCATGGAATAAAAAAAGATTCCTTAATTTCCTTATTGTCAAATATTTAAAAATGTGTTCTAAAATTTGCCGCCCCTATTTTTTTGCCGCCCTAGGCTACAGCCTACTCAGCCATGCGTAAATCCGTCCCTGCTCATGTGAATTGTTTTTAATTTGTTTCATAGAGTAGTAGAAGTCGAAACTCGATCACGCCAAAGTGGTATGCTTATTAATGTTAATTCCATTAATGCATATTTTTAGAAAATGAAGCACCAGACTCTGGATCGGCCGACAGCTCATCAGCTAATGATGCAGCAGAAAAGCAAGTAGAGTACACTGAGCAGGATATTATGGCCGGTTCTTCACAATCGAGCCACCAGACTGATGCTTTTGTGAAAAGTGTTCATATAGATGCTACTAAAAAATTAGAAGAAGAAACTGAAGGTGGGTACCTATTCTTTAATTATATACTTTTGAATGGTACTTTTTATTCTAATATTCCAAATAGTGTCCCTAATATTCGAACACGCTTGTTTTTATAACTGAAATAGGTACTTTTTTCATCATCTTATTTATGTAAATGTCTAGGTGGAGTTTAGTTATAGGCTATTCCACAGACAGCTATACAACAACCATTCCTACAAAATTGCTACCGTCTCGGTAACGCAATAAAAACACCACTAAACAAACAGGCAACTTGTATATTCATTTATGACTTTTTAAAATAGATGACATAAAATTACAGTTGATGTACAAATAGGTATTTATAATTTCTAACTTGTAGTTTGTCGAGGGGGTAATCACTCTTTCGAAAGGTGGTGAGCATACTTCATATTGCATTAACACTTCACCGGACTACAATATACTCCATCATACTACATAGTATTTCATGCATACTTCATCGTACTACATACATTGGTACTTCATATACTACATGCCACTTCACAATACTTCATGCATCACGATACTTCATCATATACAATGATACTTCATATAGTACACTGATATTTCGTACATAATTTTTTTATTAAACTCTACATGTGTTTTGGTATTTTAGGTCCTTGTCAAAAGTACTTCTCTTGCCAAGGGCCTAAAAACCCTAACACGTTGTAGAATTAAAAAGAAAGCGTTTTTTAAAACATTTAAAACAGAATTTCTATTATTTAAAAATACAATAGTTCTTTATTCAATAAACTAAATATTTATTTTATATTTATTTATATTTTTTGTGAATGAGAATTAGGAGTGATATAATAATTATTAATCATTTTTTACGTATAATTAAAATCAGTTAAATTTGTTTTTTAAAATAATTGTATGTATGTAAGTTAAAATAATAATGAATGTAAAAGCATAAAATATATCTTTTAAAATTACTTATCTAATATAATTCATGATCTATAGTAGTACTATAGTATATACAGGGTGTTCGTTTTCAATCTACCCCCTAGACGTATCTCTGGATTGAATTGGAATATCGTTTTGAAATTTTGATCGAATGGGTTTTCAAAAAAGACCTACAATTCTAAAATATTTTAGAATTACTGTCACTTCCGGTTATACCGGAAGTTAGCGCCAACTTCGTTATTTTAAATAGAACCCCCCAGTTTTTTTTAATTTATGGATTCCTCATCAAAATTAAGGGTAAGTTTGATAATACAACCCTACCTTGATTCTCAATAGTTTTTGAGTTATTCCATTTGCTTTATAATTTGTTGCGTTTGCAGCATCTCCCTTTATTGTGGTTATCTTTAAAACTAATTGATAGTAAATAATGATATTTTGACATATTCTTAACATTGTAATGAGATATCGAGCCGCCCAAAAAAATTTTGAAAAAAAAATTAAAAATGTAGTTAAAATATATCTTGAATATCATCATTTTAAAATCGAAAAAACTACATTTTTTTAAATAGCACCCCATATTTTTTTTTTATACCGTTAGATCAACCGCTCAAGCTAAAATATTTTCAAGATGGTGGCACTTCCGGTTACCGGAAGTCGATACCAACTTGCTTATTTTAAATGGGACACCCTATATATTATTACATTATTGGATTGTACGCAAAATTCTAGGCCGATTTTGTGTATCATGTCCTATACCTAGGTCTCTCTGTTTTTGAGATATTTCAAAAATGACGTTTGCGGGCCCTAAAAGAATTATCAATTTTTCCTATAAGGAAGCCTCTATTATCTAATTTGGGTTCGATTCTTTGTTGAAAAAGACCTACTTTAATATAGTTTTTATAATATTTTGATAAGTATTAATACAGAGTGTTTAAAAAATAAGAATAAAGATCACTGGAAGAAAACTGTCAAAAATCAATTTTTTCAAATGGAAACCCCCAATTTTTATAATCTTATCTTATTCGCCATTAAAAATAAGGGTAAATTTGTATATGAATTCCCAATTCAATATTTCTATATGGGTATTTTGTTATGGATATTAAGTTAAATTACTCTTAGTTGGCTATGACGGCGTTGAGTGCCAAACAAATGTATGTAGCTGTCACTTACCATTTGACAAATATCAATTATCATGCCGGGGCGCTTAAATTATACGCACGAGGCTTACTTAAATTTGTTTATAATCTATGGAGACTGTAAAATGTAATGTAAGTTTTATCAAGAACGTGTGAAATATTTGCTAATAGATGTCCAGATAAACAAAAACCGTCTCCGAACAGTATTAAACGAATAATGGAAAATTTCAAAAATTTTGGCACCGTTAAGGCAACAGTTCATAAAATAAAACCAATTGTCGATGATGAAAATATCGAAATTGCTATTTTGGGATATTTAGCGGCATATCCTAAGACATCCTTAAGACAAGTGGCCTTACAAACAGGAATCTCCAATAACTCTATTCATAGAATTCTTTTGAAACACAAATTCCATCCCTATTCCATTTCTATGGTTCACCACCTAAAGGACACCGATTGGACCAGAAGAGTTCACTTTTGCGAATTTATTTTAACAATGTTACAAGGCGACTCGATTTTTGGACAACGTAATTTGGACTGACGAGGCAAAATTTACGAAAAATGGACTTTTCAACAGATATAATTCCCACTTTTGGTGTGATTCAAATCCCCATGCCGTGAGATTGCGAAATTATCAAGAAACCTGGCAATTTAATGTGTACTGTGCTGTGAGAAATAATGGAGTCGTAAAACTTAATTTTTATGAAGAAAACTTAAATGGTAATGAATTAATACTTAAATAGTTTCTGTTTTTCAAATTACGTATCAACTTTTTTTTAGGTGAAAGATATTTCAATATATTACAAGATTTAGATAATGAATATTTGAACAATTTACCGCTAGCTGAACACAGGCAAATATTTTACCAACACAATGGCGTGCCACCACACAGCAGCTTCATAGTTAACAACTTCTTGGAAGAAACTTTTTACGATAAGTGGATTGCTAACAATGGACCTTTTCTGTGGCCTCCCCGTTCTCCTGATCTGTCTGTCTTAGACTATTTTATATGGGGAACAATAAAAGATATGGTTTATTTTAATCCATTCACAACAATGGAAGATTGTCAGGCAAGAGTAAGGAATGCTTTTGAAAGATTATCTCCAGGTTCTATTAGAGCGGCCACCCATGACGAAATCAAGAGGTGCGAAAAATGTTTGGAAGTTCAGGGTGGACACTTTGAACACTTATTAAAATAAAATATTTCCCTGAGTATAAGTAGTTTTACTGTTAGTATTTTACGTAAGAACCTTTTGTATCTAAGTTACATTTGTTCAATTATTTTATGAACTGTTGCAGTACCAATTCTCCATTATTCATTAAATACTGTTCGGAGACGGTTTTTGTTTCTCTGGATATCTATTAGCAAATATTTCACATGTTTTTGATAAAACTTTGTAACATTCTCCATAGATTATAAACAAATTTAAGTAATCCTCGTGTGCATAATTTATGCGCCCCAGCATGATAATTAATACTTGTCAATTGGTAAGTGACAGCTGCATACATTTGTTTAGCACTCAACGCCGTCATAGCCAACTAACAGTAACTGAACTTGAAATCCATAGCAAAACCCCCATATAGAAATATTGAATTGGGAATATAATAATAATAATAATAAACGTCTTTATTACACTAAGATACAGGTATAACATACACAGTAACTTGAGTAAAGGGCGAAGTTTCGCTAGTATATCTCGAAAACTAAAAATTTTCGGAATAGACATCCATATACAAACTTACCCTTATTTTTAATGGCGAATAAGATAAGATCATAAAAATTGGGGGTTTCCATTTGAAAAAATTGATTTTTGACAGTTTTCTTCCAGTGATCTTTATTCTTATTTTTTAAACACTCTGTATTAATACTTATCAAAATATTATAAAAACTATATTAAAGTAGGTCTTTTTCAACAAAGAATCGAACCCAAATTAGATAATAGAGGCTTCCTTATAGGAAAAATTGATAATTCTTTTAGGGCCCGCAAACGTCATTTTTGACATAAAAATTGAAATATCTCAAAAACAGAAAGATCTAGGTATAGGACATGATACACAAAATTTTGCGTACAATCCAATAATGTAATAATATATAGGGTGTCCCATTTAAAATAAGCAAGTTGGTATCGACTTCCGGTATAACCGGATGTGCCACCATCTTGAAAATATTTTAGCCGAGTTGCCCCCATCGACATTAGTTTACTACCAAATTTTCCGATGTCTACTTTTCGTCGTGGGACACCCTGTATAATAAGTATAAACATTATAATAGTACGTTATAACTACGTAGATGGAGACGGAATATGTGTTCTTCTGGCGATGCATAGCGCTCCAAAATCAGAAAATTCCGTAGACAAACTACAATTTTCATAATAACTTTAATCTGCCTCTAGGCTGCAGTGAGCCAAAAAACATTTTTCGTGACCTTTGAACTTGAATATCTCGCAACGCTGGTACGATATCGATTGGGACTTTTAGCATGGTAATTAAAATATAAAAATGAAGGTGTGTACAAAAATCCAGGAATTTTTAAGAAGATTGGTCATTGTTATGACTAAAATTATATATTATATACTCTCGTATATGCCTCAAAAATAGTTGAATTGAAATAAATCGTGTTTGCTCCAGTTACTTATTTTCACTAAGAAAAATTATTTTCGCCCGATTTAACAATTCGTCTCCAAATAAAATATCATTTTTTAAAATCACCATATAATTTAATTATACAGGGTTACTGGTAATTCGATACATTCCTTTGGAGATGTGATGGGGCATGATCTAAGAAGTAAATTTAGCCCTAACATGTATTATGCAAAACTCAATAGTTTTTGAGATATTTAATTTTTTTTGTTTTTCTCAAAAAGTAGATCTTAATGTCCTAAAAGTTAATTTTCGAAAAATCTATTTGACATTTTTAAATTTTTTTTTACTAGATTACTTGTCCAATATTATAGATATCCGTTTGGAATGAAAAATATCTGGAAACATTTCGATCATGTGAACATTTAAAATAAAAACTTGTAAATTTTTTTTTTTTTAAATCAGCTATGAAATTTGCCTATTAGGTTTTTTCAAAAAAATATTAACGTAACACGCGTATAAATTATTATAAAAACTGCCTTATTTCAATAGCTATCTAACAAGGTACCAATGTTCAATGTACCCTTAATAGTTCTAAGAAAATACTAGTAAAAATAACACAAGTAGTACGAATTTTATTTTTAGATAAACAGTGAAAAACATTTTAAAAGTAGAGTTTAATTCTTCATTAATTTCAAAGTTGTACTTTATTTTTTATATGTCTTGCTAAAAATGGGAGCCCCTATTCCGTATACAGACACGGCAGCGTCTTCTTATTTCCGTCCCTGTTACTCTGGTTGTCAGATTATGCCTTATGTGTTGGGCAGCATCGACTATCCTTTGTCTAAGGTTTTCTATAGTATTGACTGTTGTGGCATAGACCATCTCCTTCATATGACCCCATACGTAATAATCAAGGGGTGTTAAGTCAGGGCTTCGCGCTGGCCAAGGTATTGGGCCCGCTCTTCCAATCCAACGGTTAGGGAAACGTTGATCAAGTAACTGTCGTACTGTCAGCCGATAATGTGCTGGACAACCGTCGTTCTGAAACATCATTCGCTGTCTGACGGCGAGAGGAACATCTTCTAAAATCACCGCCAGATCATTTCTTAAAAAATTTTCATAGATTTCCCCGTTTAAATTTCGAGGAAGAAAGTGTGGCCCTATTAAATAGTGGCCAATGACTCCCATCCACACATTAATAGAAAACTTCATTTGGAAACTAGTTTCACGTGTTAACTTGGGATTTTCCTCTGCCCAATAATGTAGGTTGTGGAAATTTGTTATACCCTCGCGATTAAATTTCGACTCGTCCGTCCATAAAATACTTGTTAAAAAATTTGCACTTTCTGCATCTGAGTTTAACATAAAGCGGCAGAATTCCACTCTCCTTCCAGGATCACCTTCCTCCAAGCCTTGGACAGGGGTATAGTGGTAAGGATGACATCCAACTCAACGTATCCTAGACCAAACTTTTCATTGTGACGCTCCGGTTAGTCTTACGACTTTATTAGTTGAAATAGTTGGGTCTTTCTCAAAATACCTCAATATTTCTTCCTCATCATCTGGTTCATAAACGGGAGGAGCACCAGCGTCACTTCTTCTACATTTCACGGAGGCAGTTTCAGCGATATTTCGATATGCCGTACTGAATACACGTACATTTGGTAAGCGGCGGTTAGGTTACCAAAGACCATATTCTCGGCGAGCTTCAGCAGCGTTGCCGCCACAGTATCCATAGACAAACAAGATATCAGCGTATTCTGCGTTGGCATACAACGGCCATGGCACAGAAAATACAATAACAACAACTACGAGCAAAATCAAAATCTTCGATAACTAATTTAACAAGACCAACAAACTTAAGGGACATGGAGATAAGAATGTCAGTTAATGACATATATGCACAAACGTCAAAGCCAAGGACTGACTGACTTAAATGAAAATGAACGATTAGTCGTTTAATAAATTCCGCCACCAGCATTATCTTTACTAATTTTTTATTAGAACTATCAAGGGTACATTAAACATTTCTACCTAGTTAGATAGCTATTGAAATAAGGAAGTTTTTATAATAATTTGTATGCCTGCTACATTAATATTTTTTTGAAAAAACCTAACAGGTAAATTTCATTACTGATTTTTAAAAAAAAATTTTTACAAGTTTTTATTTTAAATGTTCACATGATCGAAATGTTTCCGGATATTTTTCATTCCAAACGGATATCTATAATATTGGACAAGTAATCCAGTAAAAAAAATAAAATAAAAATGTCAAGTAGATTTTTCGGAAATTAACTTTTAAGATATTAAGATCTACTTTTTTGAGAAAAACAAAAAAATTGAAATATCTCAAAAACTATTGAGTTTTGCATAATGTATGTTAGGGCTAGATTTACTCCTTAGCTCATGCCCCATCACATCTCCAAAGGAATGTATCGAATTACCAGTAACCCTGTATATAAAAAAAATTCATAAATATCGAGAAATATCGGTATAGGGTGTATTCTTGTGAAATAATAAACAATACTGTTCAACCTAAGTTATTTTAATGCAGCAAAATATTCTCGAAAATTTCTAAATAATTATAAATTAATTTTGGTTCTACATAGGAACCGTCTTTCCTTTTTAACGATTTTATGACAATGATACAGACGATGCGGTGTACGGATATTGTAGGTAATAATAATTATAATTAATAAAGTCAGTAGTCCTAATAAAATAACTAACATAATTAACGTACTCTTTTCTTCGCAAGTTGTACAATTTACATAAGAACGTTCTGTTATATTGAAAAGTAGTGCCGGTAATAATTTTATACTGCATAAATAACTCGTCCATAACACACACTGTGTGTTTGACAGATATCTGAAGTAGTGTGTTGTGTTTCTTATTGCTCTTGAAATTAGTCAAAATTTCAGTGGTAAAACTAACAAGTTTTAAGTTTATTTAATGTTACACGGAAGCTAAAATTTTGTAGTTGAAGATCACTTGGTTTTTATTTAAATAATATCAGTGTAATTAATTTATTACCAGTATAACTAATTTTCATGCATACATCTTATTCACATAAAAAGTGTATAAAGTAAAAAGTGTTATCACTAGATAGAAGATATTTATTCCCCTTGAAATTTAACAGGACCGGGCTTAAAATAATAAGCCTATTCTGAGTAAATATGAAGATCTGTGTAAAATGTGATAATAATGAGGATAATTGTCAGCTATTTCAATGTGACAGTTGTATGAGTCATCTATGTGAAAAATGTGGGGATGTATCTGCAACTGATATAAGATGTCTACAGATGAAAAAAAGACGGCTATTATTATTTATTTGTCATGAGTGTGAGCAAGGGCTTCGGCAAGTCCCATTATTGATTAAGAAGATAAATGAGTTTAAGAACCAGTCAGATGAAATGAAGACATTAGTTACCTCTAGTCAAATTCCTAATCTAAATCAAAGTCATGATAATATTGTGTCAAATGAACAACTTATTCAGGAGCGGAGTGAAAGACAAATTAGGGCTTCAAATGTTATTATGTTGAATATTGCTGAGTCTGGTAAATCGAACCGTAAGGAGAGAATTGAAGATGATACTATGAAAGTTAGAGAGATTATTGAATTAACAAAAACTGTGGTAAATAATGTAAAATTGTTTAGACTGGGTAAATATAGTGAAGGTAAAACTAGAGCTGTGAAAGTACTCCTTCCGGACCAAGGCTGCGCTATCAATATTATTAAAAACAGAAATAGAGTGACAAATATTCGCATATTTGGAGATAAAACAAAAATGCAGCAAGAATTTTATAAAAATGTGAGAACTAAACTGGATGAATTAAAGAGTAAAGGTGATAATAATAAAGTCATTAAATATTTTAATAACGTGCCAACTATTGTTGATAAAAACTAATTACAAAACCGAGTATACTATCTTACGAACAAATTATCTACTTGAATATTCAAAGTTTTATTCCCCATAAAGATGAACTAAAAAGTAAAATTTTTGAACTGCGCCCATCAATAATTTTATTAAGTGAGTCTAGAACTACAGAGGATGTGCTTGATTTTGAACTTAATATTGATACATATAGTTTATTAAGGTGTGATTCTAATAGCCGACATACTGGTAGAGTCTTGGTATATATTCGTCATGGTGTTAAATACTATGGAGTCAAGAAATACGTGCATATGGGAATTTTTTGTAGTTTGTTTGTCATTATTGAATTAAATAATACTAAGTGGAGAATTGGAGTTGTCTATCGATCACCAAGTGCAAGTATACCTATATTCCTGGATCATTTTGAAGAGTGGTGTGATGAAATAAGTAGTGACACTAAACATAAATATATTATGGTGGGGGATTTCAATATTAATTTTAATGAAAACGGTTTTTATAGTAATAAATTGAAACAGATGATTGCAATATTTGGTCTTGAACAAATTGTTAATGAATTCACACGTACTAATTTAAGTAATACTCTAATTGATCTAGTAATAACAAATAGTAATACTGTTAAATGTAAAGTACATGATTGGCCTAAGATCACTGATCGTTCTATTATAACGATTAAACCCGTGTCAAACTTAACCCATAATATATCTGTGCCTATAAAATTTAGAAATTTAAACTCTGAAAATATGCATCAAATTTGTTTACAATTGATTCAAAAGAACTGGCCTCTTGATTCAGTTGAAGTTGATTATATCTATGATTCTTTCTTTATTGAGTGTGAATCTACTGTTAATAGTATTGCTCCGGTTAACAGCATTTTGAAAAAGACTACTGAAGTACCATGGTATGATTTTGAATTAAAAAGTGTATGTCGTGAAAGAGATATGGCATATCGTAACTTCAAGAATTGTACTGATAATGATAAATCAAATTTATAGATAATTTACAAACAGAAAAGAAATATGGCAGTTAATCTTTCTAAGCTCAAGAAAAGAAATTATTTCGAGCAAAAAATTGATGCATATCATAAAGACTCTAAAATGATGTGGAAAACATTAAAAACCCTTATTAAACCTGAAAATAAAACATTTATCGCTGAGAGTATCAGATTTGAAAATAATAACAACATAGTAGTGGCAAACACAGAGCAAAATATAGCTCATATGTTTAACCAATTCTTTATTAATAGCATTCATGATATTTCACTCTATAAATAATGGTGGTCAGTGGTCTTCTGTTGGTTATAATTTGGTTGAAAGTAGTTTTGATGAATTTAAACTTTTAACACTACAGGAACTTAAAGTTATTGTGTCATCGTTAAACAATAAATCTAATGTAAATATTACTCTAAATTCAAAATTTTTAAAATCTATATTTGAAGTGACAGGACATGTAATACTACATTTGATCAACACATCCCAGGGGAAGTGCCTATTTCATTAAAATGTAGTATTATTGTACCAGTTGCTAAAATTCCAAACTCTAACAATGCAGGTGACTTTAGACCAATTAATACTCTTCCCCCAATTGAAAAAGCACTTGAATTATCAGTATATCAGCAACTAATTGAATATTTCAATTATAATAATTTGTTTATAGGAAATCAATCTGGTTTTCTGTTTAAACATTTGTGTGAAACTGCTCTACAATTAACTTTTGCAAATTGGAATGAAGAAATTGATAAAGATAAATACATTGTTGCAGTGTTTTTAGATTTCAGGCGTGCTTTTGAAACGATTGACAGAAAGATGCTTTTAGATAAATTAAAATATTATGGTATTGGGGGATCAGTTCTTGACTGGTTCAAAAGTTACTTGCACAATAGATCTCAACGTTCAAAAATAAATAATGCCATATCTCCCTTGGAAATAAATGACACTGGTGTACCGCAAGGAAGTGTCTTGGGCCCATTGTTATTCATAATTTATTTAAATGACATAAGTTATTCTCTGTCGTGTGACTTTGTGACTTTATTGGCAGATGGTACACTTATTGCAATATGTCATAGTGATATTGATGTAGCAATTGAAAGGATGAATGAAGAACTAGTAAAATCTGCATACCTTAATACTAACAAATTGAAACTAAATTTAAATAAAACTAAAGGCATGATTAGCACTAAACCATATAACCACAATAAATATTCCAAAAACGACACAAACCGAAAATATTGAGGGGACTGAAGAAAATACGGTAATTGCAAAGAAACAATTCCACGAGAAAAAGAATACTAGGCGTCCGGAAAGAACTGACCAAAGAAAAAGTAGAGCAAAAAGGGTTTAATTATTTTCAATAAATGTACTGTGTAATTTTGCAATTTCCTTGATTATTAATCTTTATTGTAAACTGTATATAATTGATGTTAAGTGTGTATATGTTACTTTCATTAGTAAATTAGTATAATATTATATAGGTGTAATAATTTGATATTAAAGGTCTATTATTTAAAGTTTTGAAAATTAAAGCCAAATATTGAGAATAGGTTGAAGCGAGGTAATGGAACAATATATTAGAGACTTTCGAATAGAAACTATCGAAACTCATTCGATAGCTAATGTTAAACAAATAAATAATATCCTGAAAACTAATTCGTATGAAAATATTAAAATATTTCATAATAACATAAGAAGTATCAATAAGAACCTAGATGAATTGAAAGTATTACTTAATGAGGTACAGCAAAAATTTGATTTTATAGTATTATCTGAAACCTGGCATATTAAGGACATCTCATTATTTAATATTAAAGGCTATGAGCTTATTTACAATTCAGGGAGTGTGAATCAAAATGATGGACTAGTAGTATATATTAAAAACGGTATACAATTTAAACATGAAATTATTAATATAGCTGAAAATAAAGCAATTGAAATAACATTAACATTTAACAACAAGAATTTACTTATTACGGCCCTATATAGACCGCCCTCCACGTGTGTCAACTCATTTAATAACCAACTGTACCGTTATTTAACAAACTCTTCTAATGACTTAGATATTCACATACTAGTAGGTGACATAAATATTAATATAATGGATAATACTGAACCTGTTCATAATTATCTAAATATCATGTGCGAATTTGGATTTTTATCCGCAATAAACAAATACACTAGGGTGCAGGGAAACAACCAAACATGTATAGATCATTTATTTATCAAAAATAACAATAAAAAATACAGTTATATTCCTATTGTCCTTGAAACAAACATAACGGATCATTTCTCTATAGTTGCACAAATAGTAGCACCTGAAAAAAAACAAAATATAGAAAATTTAAAAACGAAGCAATATCTAGATAAAAACAAACTAATCACAGAATTGCAAAAGGAGAATTGGATTGATATATATACGTGCAACAATGTTGACACTGCCGGAGAATTGCTCATAAAAAAAATAAAAAATAAAATTGAAATATGTACAAGAACAATTAAGTTAAAAAACTCAGAAATAAAAAGAAAGTCGTGGATAACTAATGGCTTAGTGAAATCCGTAAATAAAAAAGATGAATTATACAAGTACATGACAAAATTTCCCACTGAGGAAAACAAAACTAAATTTAAACAGTATAAAAATAAATTAAGTGATTTAATTAAACAAACCAAAATTAAGTTTTATCAAGATAAAATAAATCGAAATAGTGACAATTCTACAAATCTGTGGCAATGTGTCAATGAAATTGTAAATAATAAAATTAAAAAGGATGAAATTTGTGAAATAAAGACAAAGGACGGTGATATAACTAAAGATGAGGCAGAAATAGCAAATACATTTACGCAATATTTTACAGGGATTGGGGGAAAACTTGCCGATACAATTAAACAAAAAAACACCACTTATAGTTTCGCCAATTTAACCAAAATATCAAATTCAATTTTCCTTACTGAAACTGATGAGGCAGAAGTAAAAGAGACTATATATAAATTAAAAAACAATAAATCTCTTGGTATTGACAACATAACATCTGAAATTTTAAAATATATATCCAATGAAATAGTTGCACCTTTAACATACATAATTAACGTCTCAATGCAAACAGGGAAGTTTCCCTCAGTATTTAAAGTTGCAGTAATAAAACCGGTGTACAAAGGGGGTGTTAAACTGGAAGTGGCTAATTACAGACCCATATCTCTGATCTCAAACTTAGCAAAAATTTTTGAAATATTACTAAAAAAACGAATTCAAAATTATTTAGATAAATATAATATATTATCTAATAAACAGTTTGGGTTCAGAGAGAACAGGTCGACACAAGATGCAATAGAATACTTAATATCCAATATAAATAAATCTATTGATGAGAAATGTCCCATACTTTGCATCTTTGTCGACCTGGCAAAAGCCTTCGACACGGTTAGTCACAGCCAGTTGTTACAGATATTGGAAAGCGTCGGTTTCAGAGGAGCTGCATATGATTTAATAAATAGCTACCTACATGATAGGAAGCAATGTACTAAAATAAATAATGTATTTAGCCCAGCCGAAACAGTAAAGTATGGAGTTCCTCAAGGAACGGTCCTTGGGCCGATACTTTTCAATATATACTTAAACGACTTATATAAGTTGCCTGTAAAGGGAGATATAGTGAGTTTTGCTGACGATACTGCTGTAATATATAGGGCCACTGACTGGGTAACTTTAAAAGAAACTGCAGAAAATGATTTTAAGCAGATAATGGAATGGTTTGATAGCCGGTTACTAACAATCAATTTCAACAAAACTCATTATATACCTTTCACCTCATATTCAAGTAATTTACCTGATTTTGATACCTTAACACTCCCAATTAACAATATGGATATACATATATCTTTAGTGCATAGTGTTAAATACCTAGGAGTAATAATTGACTGCCACCTAAAATGGGACATGCATATAAATTATATAGTAAAAAAATTAAGATGTGCTACATAAGGTTTAAATATTTATCACAAATACTTACAATCGAGCAAATGCGAATATTGTACTATGCACTAATTGAAAGCCATCTAACCTATGGAATAGTCGCATGGGGGGCGGCAGTCAGCAGCTACATGAAGAACCTGGAAATAATCCAAAAATGTATTTTAAAAATAATACATCATAAAGCTTATACTTACCCAACTAATGACCTTTACATAGAAACTAACATATTTGATCCTCGGCAACTATTCTTCTTAGGAGTCATAATCAGACAACAAAAATATAGACGCGATTTAATCGATATCGAGCATATCTATAATACAAGATATAGGCAGTACGCTTCATACATACCAAAACCAGAAAAAAGTACCTTATTAAGAAGTTATATTTACCTAGGACCTAAATTATACAGTTGTATCCCTTCTGATATAAAAAAAATAAATTCGCCTAAATTATTTAAATATAAATTAAAGAAATGGATGCGTCAAACTCCCAGGCTACAAATCCATCAACTCATAGACCTTAAAAAGATGTACATAATTCACTAAAATAAATTAAAAAAATAATAAATAATAAAAAAATAAAAATTAAAGTATATTCATATCACCTATCCATAGGACAGACAAGCTCCCCCAAATACTTTCAATTTATCTTGCATAACTCTTAACTCAATATAACTGTATATATGTGTGTATGTATGTGTGTGTATATATGTGTGTATATGTGTGTGTATATATGTGTATGTGTATGTATATATACGTATATATATTTTTATATGTACATTTTTTATTTAGTTCGTTTTTGCTGAATTGTTGAAAAGTTCTCCCACTCACAAGGTTTTCCTTTTGTGGGATTCACTGCTCGCTTATTCACTTTCTACCATAATATTGTATATCATGATATCATAGTGTTCTGTATTCAATTAATTATACGTTAATGTTTTGTAATTAATCATGCAGTAGTGTTTTTTGTAATTAATTGTTGAGTAGTGAATAAATTATTATTATTATTATTACTCTAAGATAAATATTGATAATATTAATTTAAACTTTGAAAATTTAAAAATAGAAACAGTTACTGAAATAAAATATTTAGGCTTTATTATTGACAATAATCCCTCACTGAAACATCATTTTATTTATATGAAAAAGAAAATATCAAAAAAATTATTCTTTTTCTCTAGAGTGGCTAACTTTCTTTCAATTAATACTAATATTATAGTTTTTAAAACAATTATTCAGCTTCACTTTGACTATTGCTTAAGCATTCTATATTTTTTAAATAATAACAGTGTAGCTGCATTACAGAAGTTACAAAATAGAGGCATGCGAATTATATTAGAATGTAGTAGAGTAACATCAATTGCTGTAATGTTGGAGGAGTTAAATTGGTTTAATGTCAGAACTCGTTTGAGATATTTTATGTTGATTTTTGTTTTCAAAATTATAAAAGGACTACTCCCATCATATTTTAATCAGTATGTAGTGTTCAATAACCAAGTTCACAATCATTTAACAAGAAGACGCGATGATCTACATGTACAAAATAGAAACTACAGGAAATATATGAATACACTATTTATACGAGGTCTACGGGAATTTAATAATTTGCCAAATAGTGTAAAAGAATGTAGCAATATTAATATATTTAAAGCTGCTTTAAATGAATATTTAAAATACCTAAACTTGTTATATAATCATAGTTTACTTGTTTTTTATGCCACTTGGGCCACATGTACTTAGTATGAGTAGTTGTTCGTATTTGTGTATATAATATTATGTCTTATTTTTATTTGTTATTAATGTATTTATAAGAAGAAACATCTTTAATATGTATATTAGGTTTGTCCTATTCAATAAACTTACTTATATTACATATGTACTACATGATTCTACATTAACATTCCATAATACTACATTGTACTTCATGATACTACATCGTACTTCACGGTACTGCATTGGTACTGCATGATACTACATGATACTTCACACAAGGGCGGTCAATATACTTCACGAGTGATTACCCCTTCGTAGTTTGTCTTACTTATCTATTTCATTTTAACGACTGTTGTTTTTTTTTTTTTTTCGCTAGCAATTACCGCAACACCAGACCCTACGGTAAAACGTTTTGGTATTAGAGTAAGGAAGGATCTTATTCGAAAAAAGAAAGTGTATTATGCAGTGGTGAAATGTATATGGAGAAAATGAAGAGGACGTCTGATGCTAAACAAACATTTAAAAGAAGGTTAATCAAGGCCGAGAAGTTTTCAATGGAAAGGGGATTGGAGAAAAATTTAGCCAATTCGAATGCTGCTGCATCACTGTTCATTAGATGCCAAATCCGAAATGCAGGCAAAACTTCGAAGCAGCATAGATTTTCCATTGATGAAAAAATTGTGGCGGTGATGTTATTACAAACGAAGCACAAAAAGTTATCAATTTTTATCAAAAATATTTGTTTTATCGAGCAAATCAATTTTAAATAATTTTTTAAATAAAATAGATTTTGAGCCGGGAATCAAGAATCTCTGAAAAACTTTGTTTAAAAATTTGCATCCGTCTGATAGATACGTACCAATATTATCTAAGAAAATGTCTCTTATGCTTTCACTAAATTTTAATTAAATACGGGGATACATCGAGAGCTTCGCAGATATGGGCAAAGGGGAAAGGGCAAGCCAAATTGCTCATCATGTACTAGTATTTATGGTTTGAGACATTAAACGAAAGTTTAAACAACCAATATTCTTTTCTTTAATTTGGGTTTTCTACCACATGTATTATCCTCTTTAGAGACAAATCACCAAATCTACAAAATACTAGAAATATTGGAAGAAAGCCTCTGCGCCGGTGATGTTTACGTCAAAGAGACAGTCGGAGGTTATTTTTTACAAATAATATAAATTTGAATAAACATAGAAATAATGTATTTTGCTGACGTTTCGGTAAGTAGTCTCTTTCCGTTTTCAAAGCTTTTTTCAAACAACTCTTATTTGTTGTGTATGTTAAATACACAACTTTAAGATTCTGTTTGTTAAGTTCTTCTTTTAATATTGGTAGCCAGGTTGTACAAATATCCACAGAATAATTCGATATTTATCTTCATTTAATAAGATTATTGCTGATTCTTTAATTTTTCTTTTTTTGTTATCTGCTTCTTTTGTTAAAATTTTTGCAGTCCCAGTTTATTCTATGTCCGTTTTCCCAATCATGTTCACAATTCTTTGTTATCTGAATTTCATTCTTTCTAATGTAATTCTTGGGCTCATCCAACCTCACACTGAAAGGTCGTCTGGATGATTCACCCATATAACATTATTTATCACATTCACATGGGATATTGTAAATACAGTTTTTAGAATTCTGCTCCCGGTTTATCGGTTTTGTTTTTCTTAAAATAGGTCTCAAAGTGTTCCTCGTTTGAAATACCGTCCTAACATCAAATTTGGCACCTATATGGTGTAGCTTCTCCGATAGTCTGTATACATAAGGACTTGTTGCTGTATAATGACGGTTAGGTTTTTTGCTGTACCTGATTATCCCTATTTCCAACATTTATGAAAACTCTATCAACAAAGGCTTCAGGGTATTGATTTTGTACTAGAACCTCTTTGATACATTTTTTCTCGTTATTTAATATTTCATTATTAGATAAAATGATTTTGGCCTTATCGTATAAACATTTTGCAACACCCCTTTTACAACATTTATTGATTGATTTGAGTAAAATTTAGATATTAGATTATTTACCATTTTAATTAAAACATCCAATAACGGTAGTTCATTCCTACTCCTACTTCTGATGTGAATTTAATAGACGGTTCCTTACTATTTATATTTTCTAAAAAACTATCTAATGAATCAACACCACGAGGCCAAATTGCAAAGATGTCGTCAACATATCCACCAGACAACCGGTTTGTTTATACAATTTTGAACATGAGCGTTCTCAAAGTTCTCCATAAATATGTTACTTAAAATTGATGATAATGGAGACCCCATTGCCATACCAAAATCCTGCGGAAAAAACTTATTTTCCAATTGAAAATAGGTTGTTTTTATACATATTGTTAATTGTTCCATTATGCTAGTTAAACTTAATTTAGTTCTAGTTTCCAAATTATTAACATTCAGTAACGTATCTTTAATTATTTTTAAGATTTTGTCTACCGGAACATGTAAAAAGACTAACTACATCAAAACTAACCATCAGGTGTGATTCATGAATATCGTTTTAATAAATTTTTTCTATAAAATGTTTACTATTTTTAATATATGAATCCGTATTCCAGATAATGGATCAAAAATTTTGCCAAAATGGTGAATTAATAAAACTAACAATTGGCCTTATAAAGGAATATTTTGTTTATGTGTCTTTGTTTTGCAGCCAATGTGAGGCAAAAAAATGAACTAATTTTTACACTGGAATATTGGATAATAATAATAATTTATTGATCTGAGAAATAGTACTGTTTATAGATAAGTCATTTGATAAGAAATACAGTAGGTGCTATAATTAATCAAAAGGAAGATTAGGAGTAATTGCAAGAGAACAAAATAGGTAAAAAAACAATAGTATTAAAATGGACAATGCACAGTATTAAAAAAGATACACAGTAAGTAGTGGTAGGTTACAATTACTCACTAAAATTTCACAAATTGGTATTACAATGAGAATAAAAGTTGTGTATATTGTAGAGACAGGCATTGATTAAAAATTTCTTTAGCTCGTATTTAAATTTTTTTACATTGAGCAGTTTCATATTTTTAGACAGGGCATTATAGAATTTTAGAGCACTAAATTCGGTTTTTTTAAGTCTTGTGTATGGACAAACCAAATCTTCTTTATGCCTTGTGTTGTAGTCATGCACTTCACTAAATGTTTGAAAATCACTTAAATGCTGTTTTACATAGAGGGCATTTTCATAGATTATTAAAGAGAAAACTGTCATTATGTTTAATTGTCTAAATAGTGGTTTACAAGAGTCGTAATGGCTTTTCTGAAGTATTCCTCGAATCGCTGCCTTCTGGAGAATTAGAATTCTTTGGATATGGATATTAGCTGCGGAACCTCAAGACAATATTCCATATTTCATTTGAGAGTGGAATATGGCATGATAGCAGGAGAGTGCCGCTTCAGTATTTACAATAGTGGTAATCCTTCTGAGCATAAATACTATGGAGGAGAGCTTTTTACGTAAATTGTCTATGTAGTTGGTCCATGTCACTGAGGTATCTATGTTAATACCTAAAAACTTACAGGATTGGTTACTAGTTTTATTTACCGAGAAAGTCATATCATCAGTTTTGTTTTCATTGAGAAAGAGTTCGTTATTGTTGAACCACAGTTTAGCTGTTGTAAGCACAATTTCACTGATATCTACCAGTTTTAAATTTTGTGGAGCTTTAATGCTGAAAGCGGTGTCATCTGCATACATTAGGGTCATTAAATTTATGCCGTTGGCTTTCATATTATCTGGTAAGTCATTAGTGTATATAACAAACAGGAGGGGGCCCAGGATCGAGCCTTGGGGAACTCCTCGTCTCATATATAACGGTGTGCTATTTGTTCCATGGCAGTGTACTATTTGAGGTCTATCTTTTAAGTAGGATTTAAGTAGTTGAAGTGCTGGTCCCCGTATTCCATAATATTCAAGTTTTTCTTCCAGAAGTGGGTGTGATACACAGTCAAAGGCCTTTGAGAGATCGATAAAAATAGAGTGGCATAATTGTTTTTCTTCAAAGGCTTCATATACATTTTCTATAAGTTTTAATATCGCATCCGACGTGTTTTTATTTTTTTTTAAACCATATTGCTCTGTGTAAAAATATTTATTGTGTTCCATGTATTCATAGATTTGTTTGTAAATTGCTAATTCTAGTACCTTTGATGGAGCTGGTAATAAAATTATGCTGGGTCTAAAATTATCGGGAACTGTGATATCACCCTTTTTATATATGGGAATTACTTTTGAGTTTTTTAGGATACTCGGAAAGGTACCTTCTTCAAGACAGGTGTTTACTATATGACACAGTGGATTGATGATATATTCTGCAACATTTTTCATTAGATGGGTGCTAATACCATATATATCTTCACTTTTTTGTTCTTAAGTTGTTTTATTAGACAAAGAATGTCCTCAGGGACTAGTGGGCTGAAGAATATTGAATTGGTATTAATGATTTGCTTATTTCGACAGAGTTTTATCGAGCTGTTTTCACTTTTTTTGAGACTTTCCACAATGTTTTCACTACAGCTGGTGAAGAAGTTATTTAAAATGTCTGGTGTAAGATTTTCACCTGGAACTTTTTGCTGTTTGTATTTCCTGCCTGTTTCATTGTTTATTATACTCCAAGTAGTTTTACGTTTGTTGTCCGGGTTGGAAATTGTTGCAATATTATGTTGCTGCTTGGCCTTAGTGAGTAAGTTATTATATATTTTCTTGTAGGCCTTGTACTCATTTTTGTTACCTTCTGTGGGATTGTTCTTGTATATTGAATGTAGAAATAGTAGTTTTTCTTTCGCTTCTTTAACTTCTTGCGTAATCCAGCTTTTATTTTTTCTTCCATTTACTTTTATGGTTGGGAAAGACAGTTCATGGTAGAATAGGAAAGTTTCCATAAAGCTCTCCATCTTAGTGTCAGCTGAGTTTGCTGTATATACCTCCACCCATTGTTCTTTCTCTAAGAGATTTTTGAAGTTTTGAAAATTATTCATACTATAATTTCTCCTAGTATTGCTTGTGCTGATGTCTCCAGTCACTTCTGATGTTTTTATATTTATTATTGCGCTTTATGGTCTGAGACGAGAAGATCTAGTGTTCCGGCGTCGTATGTATGGACATTTGTGAATATGTTATCAAGGCAAGTCTGCGCATTTAAGTGTTCATGAGTAAGATCGAATATTGTTTGTTTTAGCTCAAAGGTGTTTGCTATATCGAGGAATTTACTTCTGTTCATACTATGCTCCAAAAAGTTGATGTTAAAGTCCCCTGTAAGGATAACGTTCACGTTTGCGAATTGAACCAAGTATTGGAGACCAGACTGAAGTATGTTTAGCATTTGGTCAATGGATGCATTTATTGGAGATCGATACACCACTAAAATAATGGTATTAAATTGTTTTAAGTGTATTGCAGTTATTTCACAGGTTTTTTCAACTGATAGGGAAGTGATAAAACTTAAGTCATGGCTTGTGATATTTTTTCGGACATAAATTGATACTCCACCATGTATATATGTTTTTCTACAGAAGTAGCCCGCTAAGTAGAAGTCTGTGAAATTATAACTTTCTATTTCATTTTCCTGTAGCCAATGCTCTGTAATACATAAAACGTGTATGTGTTTTGATTTGGGTAGAGACTCTTCTACATTTAGTAGTTTGTTTCTAAGGCACTGTACATTTAGATGTAAAATGTTTAGTTCGCTTTCAGAAAATTTACACATATTTTGATTTTTATGCCGTACACCGTCACTAGTTGGTTCATATTTTGTGTTGTTTAGATTTATTTTGTTGGGGATAAAAAAATGGTCACTTATCCTTTGTGTAGATTGATGTTCTTTTTGAGTATTATCTAAAAATTGTCGCCCTCTATAGAAATTGAAACGAGTGAAAGTTATCCCTCGTGGCCAAAATTTTTCATCGTACACGACATTTATGAGGTTAAGATCAACTCCTACTAAGAAGCAATTCTTGTGTTTTGTCTGATAGTAAGTTTTGATTTGTTTTACTGAAACCTCATTTTCATCAGTATTAGATTTTTTTGATGTATATTTTTTTACCTGATCTTCTGTTACGTTGTCTTTTGCTTTAGATACAAATATCCATAATTTTCTATTTTTTGGGGATTCTTGTCTCCCTTCAAAACCGTAATCCAAGTTTACATCTGCATGTGTTTCTGCAGTTCCGATTTGCTTTTTCCTTCTGGCCTTCTTGCTCGCGACTTTTTGGGATACTTCTGTCCATACATCATTTGTTGGTTTCTGAGTAGATTGCTCCAGAGGTATTGATTCATTAGTTCTAATGTTGGATTTGATGTGTGGTTTCGATGTATTGTTGATTGGTTTAGCTTTTGACTTATTTTGTTGATTGCTTAGGTTACTTTCTTTCCATTTATTGATTACTTTGTTCTGTTCATGGTTTTGTTGTTTAACTATATCTTTAAATAAAGGCTTTATGGCGGTATTTGAAGGAGCTTCGGAAAATAGTTTGACTAAATCCTTGTTACTTTCTCTAAGAATATGTATTTCTTCTTTTACTTCGATCACCTCTTTTTTTATTAATTTTAGAATAGTTTCTGTAAGATCCACTTGCATTTCTTTCTGAAACTTTTTAAATGTATCTTCCATATTATTTGATTTAGTTTGCACTTCCAGAAGTTGTTTCAGTAATTGTTGGTTTTCTTGGAGCAGTTTTTGATTGCTTTCAATATTTTTCGCATATTCTGGACAAAAGAATTTTTGTTTTCGCTGCTTGGATAGTCCCATACAACGTTCTTCTGTTGATGTTAACGCTGAACATTCGTTGCAGACATGTTTTTGGCATAAATCACATTGAAAAAATGATTTTTGGTCCAATATCTTTTTACACTTTGAACAATTCATTTTTCAGGTTTTGTAAATATTTCTATGAGAGCACATAGTTTAAGAGAAGAATTTATAGTTATGGTTTATAGATGTAGTTTTTAGTATGTAATACTATTTTATTTTATTAGGTTTATTTTAAGTACGGTCCTGGTTTGATATTTGGATGGGATCTTTCACACTGTTTTTATCACGCTTCTTTATTACACTTTTTATTCTCTATGAAGATAAGATATTAGATGACTTGATGTTTAATTAATAATAACATTAAATTTAATTATGTTGTAGTAATATTTAACCATAATAAAATATTCACCACTGCATTGATTGTGCTTTTTGCTACACATTGATATAAACTTTTATATTTAGTTTCACTTAAAGACTATAAAATAATATTTTTTAGAGGACACAGTAAACACGTGTCAACTTTATACCACAACTTTACTATTATACCTCGATCGTGTTATCCAACATAATACTTTGCTGAATGTTTTTACAACATTCATAAAGTGATTTTACAAAATCACGGAAACTCTCCAGAAAACATTGTTTTATCAAAGGTTGTAATCCTTGAACAGGGTGTCAATGTCAATTATTTTTCATGTGATATTCATAGATTTTTAAAATAATAATGAGGACATTAATTCATGCTTGGTGCAAGCACATTAACTGAATTCTGTTGAAGAAAGATACGAGAAGCATGTTTGCGGACAGTGTAAAAAAATTTGCACATGACATGTATTTACAGAGAAGGCGCTAAATTTAATAAAATGTTTTATTTATTATTATGTTGTAAAGGGATTTTTATACTTACCTATAATTTCATAATTCATATAAAGGTACATTTAAACGAATACACTAAGAATGGTGAAAATGATGAATACAACACTCGACATAGAAACAACTTACACACACTGCACCAGAGATTGACATACAGTGCGTTTACTTGTCGATTAGCCATAGGGAATGAAAATTACAACGTCGCTTGTGTCTTGTACCCATGTCAGCTCTGCACAAGGCCGATAGGCCGGCGCGCGGCGTATTGAGAACAGCTTGGGCTGCATTGCACTGTTTATTTCATTCCTTGAGTGTCGACGGTGAAAGCAAGAGCGTTATTTTCGGTTCAAATAATCCATCGTACATAATGTTTGTTTACACACCAGAGGAAAAGGTACAAGTAATTAAATGGTTTTATGCAGGCAATTCAGCAACACGGTGCGGGGAGCTTTTTTCTCTTACATTTCAAGAAAGACCTGTCCCCTGTAAACAGACAATTTACAACACTGTAAATAGTTTTGAAAATTGTTTTTGTTTGAAAGAGTGTAAAAAATGCCACCAAAAAAGAGAGATTCCTCCTGAAAGAATTGAAGAAAGAGAAAGGCGGGATGAACAGATTTGTGATACACTCGAGTTAGATAGCTCGAGGACTACTAGAAGCGTTGCCGAGGAGTTGGGTGTTTGCAATAGAACTGTGGCGGTCGTTTGGAAAAAAAACGGATTTAAATGTTTTAGGTATACCAAGACACATGAATTGCATCCAGGGGACCAATTTCGGAGAATGGAGTTTTGTGAAATTATTATGGAAAAGGCAAATCAGAATGAAAATTTCATAAAAAATATTCTTTTTACCAATGAGTCTTCATTTTCTTTACATGGTAAACACAATTCATCTATTTCTCGATATTGGTCTCAAGAAAACCAGCACAGAAGTATTCTGTGTCGCACCCAACGTCCTCAAAAACTGAACGTTTGAACCGGTATTTTAAGCGATCATGTAGTTGGTCCATTTTTTATAGAAGGGAATTTAAATACGGCTAAATATCTCACTCTTTTACAAGACAATGTGATTCCCGCCATTCAAAATCTTCAAGGGGTAAATTTAAATAAAGTGTGGCTCCAACAGGACGGTTGTTCCGTTCATAATGCAAATGACGTGTCACGGTATTTGAGAAATACTTTCCACGGCCGTATTATAAGTGGAACAAGGGGTATTAAATGGCTAGCTAGATCTCCAGATCTAGCTCCAATGGACTTTGTTTTGGGGGGGCATATGAAATCCTCTGTTTATGTCCCTGAATTTGGCAGGGCGAGTAACTTAGAAGAATTAAAGTTAAATTTAAGGAATGCCTGCAACTTAATTTTGCCAGAAATGCTTGCAAATGTAAGGAGAAATTTTTATGACAGGTTAGGTTATTGCCTAGCACAGGACGGTGGATTATTTGAACCGTTATTGTAAAAAAATTTCTTGTACGGAGTTTTTATTTATTTTTAATGATTTTATTTAATTAATTTTCTTATCCAGAGTTGTTTCTTTTGTTTTTAGAATAATGAAGATGATTATTTATTTTTTAACGAGAATTTATTTAATTTTTTAATTGACAGTTCATTTAATTAATTTTTTAATCGAGAGTTCCTTTAATTAATTTTTTTATAAAGAGTTCATTTTCTGTTGAGTAACGCTTTTGGTTTCATTAAAACCGCCATAAACTCTTTCATTAATTAGGTACTAGGGTCTTGGCAATGAGCGTACTACGCGTGATGTTTAAATAAAAATCAACCAACCCTCCACGCTGACAAACAGATACTGACACTGACTGAGACACTGAGTATCACTGAGAAGTTGCCAAAGTGCGAGATGGTGTTGTAAGCTGGCGAGGTTGTCACATTTCTCGCTCTATGTGGAGGTATATGGCTAATGATTCAGTACACGCACTGTATACAAAACGAGCTAACTTTGGAATCAGATTATTCAACTCTCTTCCAAATGATATTAAAGAGTTACCATTCAATAAGTTGAAAATAAAATTAAAACTACGCCTTTTGGCTAACGCTTACCAGATTTTAACTATAGGTAAATTCATAACCTATTGATAGTGCTATAATTCCTAGGTTATCATTTGCCAAGTGCAACTATTTTACTTATAGGTATTTATTTAGGACTATATTCTAATGATATTTGTCATGTCCAACTATTTTAATGTTCTGTTATATACTTCTGCTGCGTGCATATATTTTATTTTGTATTATATTTTTATATAGGTATATGTTGTTACTAGGTAAGTGCTGACTATTTTAGGACCATGTTCTAAAATATACTGTATATATTAATGTTGATTTATGTTTACTTTCTTTATGACATGTCAAAACATCGCGGTGTAATTTTTATGACTAATAAATTATTATTATTATTATTATATTATTGTAAAATAAAAGAAATATAGTACTCAAAAATATGGTTTTATTTTATATTTGTTGAATGACAACATCTGTTTTTTCAAATTTTGAGATATCAATTTAGTCGTCAATCATATCCTGTTGTTTATGCACGAAACAAATAAAGTTTCGAAAGGCGTTACTGTTTTCAAATAAATATTCGTTGGTGTTCCAAAACAAATTGTATGTAATTATCTACAAGTAGTTCATAAAGTAATGCTTTTTCAGTGTCAATTCAACAAGACATGAGTTTTCCCACATTCCTTCGTAAATTTTCGCTGCGATAATTGTCTCAAGGCAATATTGTCTGCCAATTTTCAAACAAAAGGACGTTATAGGTAATGAATTTATTATTATTATTATGTTATTATATTATGAATAATTTACTTTCTATTAAATTTTCTATAAAATTTCAAATAGTGGCATACAGCCTAAGTATGTGTAAAATGTTCAACATATAAAAAAAGTGAGTTTTCAAGCTAGGGTAAATTTTTTTGCTAAAAAACTACCGCTTGCTTACCAATTTACTATTTATAGCCTTGGTATGTAAAGGTAATTATTTCAACTATATATTAAAAAAAAATTTTCTTAACCGCCTCTCAAATTACCGAGTAACCCCCTGGAAGATCTCAAGGATCTTGTGCTAGGCAAAGAGAGACGAGGCCCTACAGTTTAATGTGGACTCCGAACCACTCTTGGGGCAATTTTTTAATGAAAAATTGTTTCGCCTTGCGGGAATCGAACCCACTTCGCTAGGCAACTCAGTTTGCTAGCCAGTCGCTTTAACACACTGAGCTGAGCTATAAGGTTAATGTAGACATATAGTTTGGGTACCAAATATTATACAGCACGATTCCAGAATTACTGATCCTAAACAGCAAAGAGTACAACGATATGTTGAAACAGAATTGCGTTAATTCTAACATTCAATGGTGAGGTAACTGTCGCAAATGTTATTCTGTAGAAAATATTTAAATATAAAATAAATATGGCTCCAACTAAATACATTACTCAAGTCTTCCTGAAGACCGGTATTCATTGAGTCACTGAAATATACAGGGTGGACCATTAATAATAGGCCATAGCTCAGAGATAGATTCTTTGGGCCAAAATGTGAGGATATAACCAATATGCTTTAGTAAAATGTTGCTGTGGAAAAAGATACAGGGTGTCAAAGTTCAAATTATTTTTTCGTTTCTTTGCAATAACTCAACAGTCTGGATCTCAGTAAGGCATTTGACCTGGTATGTCACAAAACTCTTCTAATTAAAATGGAAAAGTATGGGATACGTGGTCAAGCCCTAGAATGGTTTAAAAGCTATCTAAAGGATAGGACACAGTATGTTGAGGTCAATAATTAGAAATCTGATATACTACCCACAACCATAGGGGTTCCACAAGGGTCAATTTTAGGACCTTTGCTGTTCTTAATTTATATAAACGATCTAAAATTTTCTAACATTTTTATATTTGCTGATGACATCCATTCTCTGTAGTGATAATACTCTAAGTAATACTATTAACTCATGTAACATCCAAATGCAACATCTTCAGTCATGGTTCTCGAATAATAATTTGTTACTAAATAGCAAAAAATCTGTATGCATTAGATTCAATAACTCTAATACCAATTACAATGAAAGTATTCTAATTAAATCAAAATGTGGCTCCTTGCGACAAGTTGAGTCTACTAAATTTTTAGGATTATATATCCGAGGATTGCAGCTGGAGAACACATATTGACTTTATCTGTAGGAAAATCGCTACTACTTGTTACTGCATAAAGCAACTATCTCATATAGTTGATACTGAATCCTTAAAAATGTATTATTATGCACAATTTCACTCAATCGTATCTTACGGTATAATTGCGTGGGGGCATTGTGGTGAGAGTATAAGGGTATTTACACTACAGAAAAGGGCCATTAGATATTTAGTTGGCATCGGATATAGGGCTAGTTGCAGGGGCTATTTTAAAGCTATGCAAATTCTAACAGTACCATCAATATTTATAATGCATCTCTTATTGTATGCCAGATCTAATCTGGAAGAGTTAAATAATTTAAATATCTACCACTCATATAACACAAGAAATAATCAGACCCTGGAGATTCCTCGACATCGTACCAGCTTGTTTGAGCATAGTCCTAAATATTTGGTTATTAAAGTATATAACAAATTACCTCACCAATACAAGTCTTTAAATCAGAAACAGTTCAAAACAAGTATTAAAGGTATGTTAATTGAAAAATCTTATTATTCTTTTAATGAATATATGACTGACAGTCTGTGATATCACTACAATTTATTATAATTTATTATGTTTCATTAGTTTTATTCAATATTGTTTTATGACCATATTAAGAGGATCATATCTTATGTATGCATATTTAAATGTACTCTTATATATTTGTTTGTTTGTTACACTTGTTATTCTTGTATCTCGTTATTTAGAACTTTGTAAATTTTACATTTTATACATTTTATTTACACTTGACCTGTCCTATATTATGTAAACATAATCAAAATGGACGAATAAATACTTACTTACAGTTTCTTGATCTTCGCCAAATTTGCTAGAGGAACTTTTTTTATTCTAAGAAACAATAATCTATGTATTACATCACGTTAGATCATAGAGGGCGCCGCAGGACCTGCATCTGATGATGAATTTTTTAATTTTTTTTTTGACGAAACGTTGTGGTACCTCTGACCAGAAAATCTGATGGGGGCGTCATTTCCAAGGATTGTAAACAAAGAGGATTGCCAGATCGACCAAATCTGTCAGCGCGATACCGCCATCGCTGTGACGTAGTCAGGAGGCCTCTTTCAGCGCTCTTCCGTTTAAAATGCGTGGAGGAAAACATATTTATATTATAAAATTAACACACACATACGATTTATTGATATGATTGAGGAATGCACCATTTTCAATGATTTTTATACATAAATACGGCAATAAATCGAAATAAATTTAAATAAAAAGCTCTATTTTATCATGTTTATATCCATCACAATATGAAACAAATAATGTAAAACTCAAATTAAAATACCTACTTATCAGACAAGTTAAAGTAGTAACTAAGTACTATACTAAAGGTAATAGGTAAATACACAATAATAATAATAATAACGATAGTCTTTATTGATAATAAATAATCGATATATATATGTCTACAGAGAGGTTGGACATAAAACAACTTAACTTACATATTTTTTACCAAGCGACAGAGTTTGCTTTATTATATACAATACAAGAAGTACTCTTACAGTCAACCGGAAAAGTCAGGTATAATCATGCATGCAAATATACGACAAGCAAACAAAAATAATTAAAAACTAATTAAATGATTACAAATTATATTAAAGAAAAAAGGTGTTTTACATATTTTGGGCCTAAAAGAAAAAAATGTAAATGTACTTAATGAATGAATTAGTATATTGCGATTTAGTGATTATGAACTATTTAAACCGCCTGAGAAAATTAATTTCTTTATTTGAAGTGTAATTGAATTGGTTTAAGTTCTTTATATTATAGAGAGTTTTATTGTATATGTTATAAATATATTCAAGTAATTCAAAGTTAAACTATAGTGTATTAAAGTTAATGTAAAATCTGAAATCTGTTAATACTCCTTCCTCCTTGGGTTTTATCCCGTCCAGATCTTTCTGCAAAATTAGCTGCAGGCTTTCAATTTCCAAACTACCTACAAAATCGACCGCTTACCACAAACAGACTAGTTACGAGCTCAGCTACTTCCTGTTTTCTCTTCCTGATTAAAAGCCTATCAGACCGAGCTGAGTTAGTTTTCGTTGCAGTATTTATTCCCAGTGTAGGAACTGCCGTTTTTTTGAATGCCCTTTTTATAGGTACCTATAACCCTAAAACAAAAGTTAATATAATTTCAATTTTATGTTAGGGCTGTATGATACTAACTATGTGAAATTTTATATAAAATTTATTAGAAAATTAACCGTACAATGACAACTTAAATGATAACGTCTCAGTCAATCCGAAAGATATAAAATGTAATTTAAGTTGTAAGTAGTAGTTTGTTAAATTCCCCATAAAATTCCATGTAGCGTCATGCAACCCTAAAACATATGTAAAAGTACAAGTATATATGGGAAATGCAAATTTTTACCTAGTAATTCATTTTGTAGGTCTCGTTCATAATCACTTTCCACAAAACAACCGAGGAAATCCTATTTGTATCTGAGTTAAATTTATCCTGCCTTTTACGCCTGTTATCCACTCGCCTTTCATAGTTTGGAACATCAGATCTTTGGATTTCGGAAAAACATGGAAAATTATACTATGCCCAGTACTTTATTTCTTTGTAAAATAAGTGTCCTGACACCCGTAAATCGCACGCCTTATTCCTGACATTTTCTTTTAGGTCTATAACTGAATAATAACGTTTAATATGTAAATTTGATAAATAAAATTTGAAATCTCTTTTACCTTACAAAAATATATACAAAATTACTATAGAACACTCACGATTCATATAGATACGGTTGGATTATGCCCGCCCCTACCAATCAGAAAACGTTTAGTGCAGTGACGTCAAAGTAGACCTCGTTTACGCTCGCATACAATGCTGTCTCGTTCCCCCTCATTAATAATCTCAAGTCGTTCTTGCTTCCACTTCATATCTTGCACTTATATTCATTTATTTAATTGCAATTATTATTTCATTTTAATACAAAAAAAAAAGCATTATTTTACACAAATTTGATTTAATAAGAAAGGGAGGCGCTGTAATCGGACAAAAAAAATTTTAAGTCGCATCACAAAAGATGTCTGTATTTCTTATTTTAATATAGCCTAAAGACGTGTAAGCTGTCATCCAATTTAACAAAATAAAAAGATCATACAGTTCACGATTCACAACTGATACCTGAACGTTTACAATGAAAACAAACGATAGAAATATGGCGCGTTTCTAGGTCTACTGTAATGTCACAATCTCCGCCCATTAATCCAACCGTATCTATACTAACCGTGTAGAACACTAACAATAATTGTCTTTGAAATCTTACCAAAGTTCGAAATAGTATGGGAAATATTGTCCTTCCACACTCGAAATTACTACTAAAAAAGTTTTTTATAATTTAATAAACGTATAAAACACAAAAGATCTATAAATACACAATTCACCACGAAATAACAAGTACAATAGATTAAATAAATTACGATATATATCACCAAACATGGAGAAACGAATGTAAACAAAACCCTCCAGGCCTCGCCGTGACGTCACAGCTCGTTGAGAAGTGGCGAACATTGAAGCATAGGGATCTGGCCATCCTCTCTGTTTACAATCCTTGGTCATTTCCAAGGATTGTAAACAATCCTTGGGTCATTTCCACGTATTGATGTCGTGCACGTGACGTCATTAATTAACCCTGGAGGTAAAATAACCTTAAAAAATCTGTGAATTGGTGTCGTGCACGATTTGACAGCTGGCCTACCCTGGAGGTAAAATAACCTAATTGCTTTATGTAAACAAACTGTGTTTAAGGTTTATTATTTACGTTCAAGTTATTTATAACGTTTATTTTTTAGAAGGAAGTTTATATTATTGATGAAATATAATTAATAAGTAATAATATGAATTCTTTTTGTGCTGTTGTTATCTGTGGTAGCATTGCAGTACGAGATGTAGGAGTCCAATTTTTTCGATAATAAACGATTTTTTTTTAGTATTTATATGTTAAATTACTCCTAAATAAATAATACGATATTTCTAAATGTGAATACGATCCGTCCCCAGATTATAGCACAAGCAGGAGTACGAGAAGTTCCAATGATTTCAATCATGCATCGTAAATATAAGATACATGTTATAGAATTTCTAAATATGTTTCCTAATATATCATCTGTCTTTAATATACCGAACTTTCGCCTTATTTGTGTTGCTTTGACTCTGTTTTGGTTAGAAAAGCAATACATTTAAAAAGTGCTTTATTGATCGATAATAATTTTGATTCCGTAAAATTTGAATCTAGGCGTTGAAAATATAATGGATGCTTTATTCAACAGATTATTACTCAACCTAAAGCATTGTTACTAATAACTTATACATATTTACAAAAATATGATCTTAATTAAAATAATATTGTTTTCTCCACACTCAGATTTAATACTTATGATAAGATAGAAGTAAATGTTTAAATGAAACAAAATTTTATAAAAAATATTTTATTAAATAAACATAGGATAATTGTTAAATGCATTATAAATAAAAAGTATGTACAATCTTAGACGATTCAATGTGTCGCTTACGCTTAGTGGTACATTGAATGGTCTAAGGGTACAATAATTACTTTTCCCAAAACTAAAACGTTTAAATCGAACTGCATTACGCAGTATTTTTTTCACCCACTCACATACTGCTTGATTATATGCCTCAAGACTTGTATACTTTCATTTCGTCCATCGTAAAACCACTTTTAGAATATACAAGATACATTATTATGTCAGGATATAATATTTTGGGAAAGTCTATATCTGCAAAACAATCTTCTAAACGAAGTGTGTATGGATCTATTCCCAACAGAGATATTTTTATAAATATCTTTCTTGATGCATTTCATCAAGTGTTGCATAATACGAACTCGGATTAATTTTCTACAATAGAAAATAATTTATGTCTGTTTTAGTAACATAATATATAAGAACTTACCTCTTTAAATGTCAAAGATAGTTATATACTTCTGTTATAAAGAAATGAAAATAGAAATGCGCCAAAACCACATAAACATTCATAGATTCTTTAAGGTTATTTTACCTCAGGGTTAGTTAATGACGTCACGTGCACGACACCAATTGGTGTCGTGCACGATTTGACAGCTGGCCTACCCTGGAGGTAAAATAACCTAATTGCTTTATGTAAACAAACTGTGTTTAAGGTTTATTATTAACGTTCAAGTTATTTATAACGTTTATTTTTTAGAAGGAAGTTTATATTATTGATGAAATATAATTAATAAGTAATAATATGAATTCTTTTTGTGCTATTGTTATCTGTGGTAGCATTGCAGCACGAGATGTAGGAGTCCAATTTTTTCGATAATAAACGATTTTTTTTAGTATTTATATGTTAAATTACTCCTAAATAAATAATACGATATTTCTAAATGTGAATACGATCCGTCCCCAGATTATAGCACAAGCAGGAGTACGAGAAGTTCCAATGATTTCAATCATGCATCGTAAATATAAGATACGTTATAGAATTTCTAAATATATGTTTCCTAATATATCATCTTTCTTTAATATACCGAACTTTCGCCTTATTTGTGTTGCTTTGACTCTGTTTTGGTTAGAAAAGCAATACATTTAAAAAGTGCTTTATTGATCGATAATAATTTTGATTCCGTAAAATTTGAATCTAGGCGTTGAAAATATAATGGATGCTTTATTCAACAGATTATTACTCAACCTAAAGCATTGTTACTAATAACTTATACATATTTACAAAAATATGATCTTAATTAAAATAATATTGTTTTCTCCACACTCAGATTTAATACTTATGATAAGATAGAAGTAAATGTTTAAATGAAACAAAATTTTATAAAAAATATTTTATTAAATAAACATAGGATAATTGTTAAATGCATTATAAATAAAAAGTATGTACAATCTTAGACGATTCAATGTGTCCCTTACGCTTAGTGGCACATTGAATGGTCTAAGGGTACAATAATTACTTTTCCCAAAACTAAAACGTTTAAATCGAACTGCATTACGCAGTATTTTTTTCACCCACTCACATACTGCTTGATTATATGCCTCAAGACTTGTATGCTTTCATTTCGTCCATCGTAAAACCACTTTTAGAATGTACAAGATACATTACTATGTCAGGATATAATATTTTGGGAAAGTCTATATCTGCAAAACAATCTTCTAAACGAAGTGTGTATGGATCTATTCCCAACAGATATTTTTATAAATATCTTTCTTGATGCATTTCATCAAGTGTTGCATAATACGAACTCGGATTAATTTTCTACAATAGAAAATAATTTATGTCTGTTTTAGTAACATAATATATAAGAACTTACCTCTTTAAATGTCAAAGATAGTTATATACTTCTGTTATAAAGAAATGAAAATAGAAATGCGCCAAAACCACATAAACATTCATAGATTCTTTAAGGTTATTTTACCTCCAGGGTTAGTTAATGACGTCACGTGCACGACACCAATACTTCAAACAAGTGTCAAATTAATTTGTTTTAGTGTGCAACAATAACAAACAGAAATATTGTGTTTCTTTGTGACAAAAACTTAATCAATTCTATCTGAAATGGGTCATAGAAAGTGCTGTGTTTTAAATTGTGAGATCAACGTCAAGGTTTTACCCATGCATCGATTCCCTAATCCAAAGAAAGACGTTAACAGACTTAGAAAGTGGGTAAAAGCACTTAATAATCAAGATTTGTTCAACATGGATGTGATAGATGTTTATGATTCCAAAAGAGTTTGTCATCGTCATTTTGAAAGTCGGTATTATCCGGAAGGTATCCCCAGCCCCAGACTGTATTCAAACGCCATCCCCTCATTGTATTTACCAAGTAAGTGCAATTACAAATTTTAAATAAGCTCGTGTGCAGAAACGGATTTAACTATTTGCCTCCTCCTCTAATAGACTGTAAATATTTGCGCCGGTCCCTTTCATGGAAAGTCTCTTAAGATACATAAGCAAGCACCACGATATTAGTATATTAGGTAGTAAGATAAAGATAGCGGCAGCGCTATCGCCACATTTCGGGGTCAAAGGAAATGCAGTAATAAGGAAAATAATTTGCGGTTTTAACACATTGCGTGACACTCCCGCGTTTAAACGCGGGCTTGGCTGTGCATGACCATGTTTTATTTTCAGTTATTTTTTGTATTTTCTGTGCCAAAAAATTTTGCTTATACTTCATTACCAGGAAATAGCTAAAGATTCAACACCTGCGTTTACGCGGGTAGTGGCACTGCAAGTCATTTTTGTGAGTCAGTGCCAGCCCTGCGATTACGTGGTTGCCACAAATTCTCGGCCATACGTTGTGCAGTGCCCACCCAATTACATAAGCTTTAGTTATAAAGGTATATTTATATTTTTATATATTTTTGTTGTTAAATTATCCAGTAAAATTTTGCAATTAATTAATTGTAGTATTAAAATTAAAAAATTTGTTTTATTTATAATATTATTTTTACTACATATTATTCTGCCTCATATAGGTATAGATACGCTTATGAATCCATTTAGAAACAGGGCGTAATGTTCTCTGGCGTAATACTATCTAAAGTGTCATGCGCCAAGCCAGGGCCGGCAAGCATCGCTCAGAAATCGTGATTTCAATCATAATAAGTTTACGTGCATGTTGGTTATTCACTTCGATGTTACGCCTGTAATGTATATCAAAACGAGACCTACGTCGTGCATGCTTAGGCTATTTACAACCTAGAGTGGGTATGCCACCCCTGAACAAAACTTGTAATAAACAATATGAATATTGAATAGAATATGTTCACAATTGAAAAGGTATCAAACAGGAAAAACAACTAATGTGTTAAAATTGATTAATCAATCCATTATGAATATTAAATATGATAGCAATTTCTAATTTGATAAATAAGGAGAAAAATAAGTTAAAATACATATCAGCGTTGCCATATACTTAAGTTACCTATATAACTATAATTTTGTTTTTCTTTGCATTTTAAGGTATAATGTATTAGAACACATATGGCTGTATATTGTCCAAAAAGTTCTAATATAATTTTATTTTAGCAGTTTTAGATGTGAAATTAATATAATATTGTAACGTGCTTACAATTTTCAGTAAACACTTTGTGGATTCCAAATAACTTGCAACAAGAATTTTCACAAACCACTGATTTATTTAATCACTAAAATTACACTAGCAAATACTTAAAAATCACACAACTAATAATAACTTAATCTAATATAATTTCACTACTTTTAAAACACTAAGCACTTTACTTTTCTTCTAAACTTGTCAACTCTTGTCTAACCTAAAAACTCTCTTGTCTGTTTACTTCACTAAACTGCATACTTCACTCAACTGAACTGTTCCTCTACAAACTGTCTCTGTAACCAGAACCACAGATTACCCAGAACTGAACTGGATACTGAACTGTTCCTTAACTTCACTAAACTGTACTGTTCTGTTCCCCCATCTGCTGGCTTCACCTCTTTATATACCCACTTGGAATGTCCAGAATATCATTGTAGAACTTTCCAGAAATATACTGGAATTCTCTATAATTTTCTTAGGCACTACTAAATGGTGGTTCGCCAGTTGGCCCACAGATGGCGCCGCCCTTCTGGCCAGGGAGTAATTACAACTCCTCTCTGTTAGAGGGCAGCACATAACAATATGTAAATAAAATAAATGTATAATATTCAAATATGGGACTTCGCGCTCGGTGGGATGTGGACACTGCCACCCTCATCCCTTTTCTTTTACAGTGTCGTGATGTTTCGCCGAGAATCGTTTCATTTTCGGACATGTGGAGTCAAGCGCCAGTATTCGCGAATCTCAAATGTTGGACATTGTTGCTGCTGTTTTAAAATTGGAAGATTTTGTTTTTTGGTTAGGTTTGTGTAATGTTTTATTCTCTCAATTTTATGTTTTTTAAATTTGTAATCTGTGATCTTTGATGGTATTTAGTAAATAGTAAAGTGTCTACTTTAGCAGAAAAAATAAGTGTGGACAACTGACAAATTATTAATATTAAAATATTTGCCATGGCTGACGTAAGACAAACGGTAAGCGATAATTCTGATATTATACATTTTTTATTAGGAATCTCATTAATGTAAATTCAAATTGATTTGATAGAAAATTTTGTGTCACAGGGTATCAAAAATGTTTATGGCTTTCTGGAAGTGAAATAAAAATAAGCTTTATTGCTGGCCTTGCATGTTGTTCAGTAAAAATAGTAAAAGTTCGTGAAATTCAACAGGGATAGATAATTTAAAAACATACAAGGTGATTGAAATGGGCAGAGGCATCATTGAATGTTTTTTGCGTGATTTTTCTGAGGAGAAGTGTCATTATTATTCGGTTCTATCCCCCATCCTGCCCACCCAGAGCTAAAAACCACGAGCAGCCACTGACGTTGTGTAATGTAAAATGGCACTAGTATGCAACATGTTTTAATGGGCTAATATTTAATATTATGTTTGAATCAAGAATCATGGAATAAAAAAAGATTCCTTAATTTCCTTACTGTCAAATATTTAAAAATGTGATCTAAAATTTGCCGCCTCTATTTTTTTGCCGCCCTAGGCTACAGCCTACTCAGCCATGCGTAAATCCGTCCCTGCTCATGTGAATTATTTTTAATTTGTTTCATAGTATAGTAGTTAGAAGTTGAAACTCGATCACTCCAAAGCGGTATGCTTATCAATGTTAATTCCATTAATGCATATTTTTAGAAAATGAAGCACCAGACTCTGGACCGTCAGACAGCTCATCAGCTAATGATGCAGCGGAAAAGCAAGTAGAGTACACTGAGCAAGATATTATGGCCGGTTCTTCACAATCGAGCCACCAGACTGATGCTTTTGTGAAAAGTGTTCATATAGATGCTACTAAAAAATTAGAAGAAGAAACTGAAGGTGGGTACCTATTCTTTAATTATATACTTTTGAATGGTACTTTTTATTCTAATATTCCAAATAGTGTCCCTAATATTGGAACACGCTTGTTTTTATAACTGAAATAGGTACTTTTTTTATCATCTTATTTATGTAAACATCCCAAGCAGCACATGATGGTTTAATAAACGTCTATGAAAAACGTTTATTTTATAAACGATTTTTCTACGTATATTATAAATGTATTTCTCCGAAAATTTTTGGAGTAACGCAGAATATTTGAGAAATAATTAATTGAGAGTTGAGACTACACTTCCGTCAAATGTTTAAATTGTAAATTGGTGAAATTGACACTACTTGCATTTGTTCAGCCATATTAGAGTTTTTAATATACGATTTTTAAATGTATACGATAAATATGTATTTGCGCTTCATTTTTTATAGGCATGTCACAAACAATTGCAACTAAAAGTTCGAAGATTATAACAATATCTGGAAATATGAGTAAAATATTTACATTAATCAAAATTTGTTAGAGATAGATGCCGAATGAAAATATTTGATCAGTAATATTGCAGTTTATAATAGACGGTTTTTAAACGTATATCAATCTGCATCGATTGCGCAGTCGCCAGCAACCGGGTTAGTATTGTTGCCTTTGTTGCAGAATACATAAGCATTTCTCATAAATATATGCATCTCTCTCATTGTCTCAATAGTATAACTGGTGAGCAACCGCGGATCGTCGTGTTAATTGCTGTTTCGTGTGGTGGTAGTCAACCTTAGTAGTGTGGCCTTATGATCGAAACAAAGAATATTTACTTGTTTGTTTTTGTGTATATATTATTTGATTGAAATTCAACAAGTGTTATGTTGATGAGCCGCCCTTATCCTTGAGTTACCACATTGTAGTGCGTTAAAGTTACAAGAATGAACCAACTTGTGATTGGTAAGAATTATTGTTTATCTAAGCGATTTCATAGTAACTACTTTTTTTTTATCACAGAAGTGTAAAACTCTGCATGGCTAGCATTGAAGGGAAGGCGGGGGTGAGACCAGTGACAATAAAATTAGAGAGGCGATTCAAGATTGGTTGACGCTTGCCAAAAGCCGCTATAGTTACAATAATAATAATAATAAATAGACTATTTTTGGATTTTAGTAAAGAGTAATGAACAATGTTGTGTTTTGTTATTGTTGTCAAACATCCTAGGTCCCCAAGAGTGAAATAGTAATTGATAAATTAGTTTTACGTATTTAGCCAATCCCACAGAATAGGTAAAGCTTAATATAATATAAAAAAGCTAGTACTAAATAATTAATATTTTAAAAAAATTACTATCTACATACATATATACAATTGAATTATTTTTCCTTGATATCAGTAGTTATATATAGGTTGGAGGTTTAAAATATGTACTTTTAAAAAATTGGAGATCATTATAATATTAACTTTTGAATTTAAAAACGGGTGCCTTCTATTTTTTTTTTTGATGTTGTAGACCGATCAATTCTAAATAATTTTGCAAAGGGAAATGTATCGCAAGTTAAAATAACTTTAATTCTAATTTTCCTGTTATAATTAAAGAAAAATTAATATATTTTACAAAATAAGGCACTTAAAAATTAACTTGTTTCAATGTCATCTTATTATTGTTATGCAGCAATATATATTAACAAATTTATCATAAATAGCAAATGATTTCTGATTTAAGACATGATTTGACTTGCAAAGTTATTTGAAATGGATTAGTCTATAATACTGTATAACAGAATTTCCCATTTAAATTTTGAAAGTTAAAGGTAATTTTGGTAAAAATAAAGTGATGGAAACTATTTAATCATTTATTAAATAAGCTCTTAGTTTATAAAACATATTTACACATATTTACATATTAAAAGTTATAATTTAAGTAAGTTCAAAAAATCTCCATATTACGCCGGCAGTTATATATTTAATAAACTCCCTTCACAAATAAAATTAGCAGATTCTTTCAGACTGTTTAGAAATGAACTTAGAATATTTTTGACTGAGCATTGCTTTTATAATAAGACAGAGTTTCTTAATCCATAAAGAAACAATCACTATTAGTAATACTATCCTATGTATTTCTGAATTTGCGTGTTATAAATATATTGTTGGTTATATTATTAGTATATTATCTTTAAGCACTTATCTATATTATATTTGTTATATACCTTTTTTATTTGTCATGTTTACTTATTTTTGTGTCGTTTTATACACTCTTTTATATCAGTTTACTGTTTATTTTTTATATAAGATATGACAAAACCGATATTGTTGTTGTAACAATGATTTATGGTTAATAAAATTTATTGTATTCTATTCTAAACAATATAAAAAAGGTCTAAAGAACTTATGGCGTATATTCATTAACAGAGATACAAGGGTGGATTCCCTTTAAAAAATCTCTCGATATTTTCTATCTTTTTATTCTAAATTTTTTGAGAAAAACTAAATTCTTCAGAAAAAGTTCAGATTTTCAAAAGAAAAAAAATTTAAATAAAAACAATTATAATTTACGATTACATCTAATTTCCTTTTAACTATATAGTTCACCAGCTTTATGAGGCTTTGAAACTTCTATATTTTTAATTTGAAATATGTTCACCTTACGCGAAGTCAGATATTTATATTCTCTGAATATATTACCTAAATTTTGGCATTGCCAAAAAAGTTCGATAAGCTGAAGCAACATTATAAAAAATGAATTTAAAATAAGAAAGTTTGTAAGTATTAGATATTACATACAGGGACACCGTATGTATGTATGAATTACAGTGGATAATAAAGGTTTATTACACGTATACCAGCAACTGGAGAAAAGGTTTTTCATAACCGTGAGAAAAACCTTTACATCATACGTATTAACGACGTATATGGAATATGTTTATTTGAGGTTTCACATAAAAGTATGACAATATAACGTTTTCTTAAGACTTATATATTTAGAATATGATGTACCATATATATATATATATTTTTTTTTAAAACGTCTATATTTAATATTTGATAACACAAATATATACATTTGTAGCGCGAGCATTCGAACGTTGAATATAGGTTGCGATAAACATTATATATACCAGTCGTGTAAACGAGATCAAAACGTTTGTAACCATTTGGTGTTGCTTGGGATCTAGGTGGAGTTTAGTTATAGGCTATTCCACAGACAGCTATACAACAACCATTCCCTACAAAATTGCTACCGTCTCGGTAACGCAATAAAAACACCACTAAACAAACAGGCAACTTGTATATTCATTTATGATTTTTGACATAGATGACATAAAGTTACAATTGATGTACAAATAGGTATTTATAATTTCTAACTTGTAGTTTGTCGAGGGGGTAATCACTCTTTCGAAAGGTGGTGAGCATACTTCATATTGCATTAATACTTCACCGGACTACAATATACTCCATCATGCTTACAACAACAAATTATTGAGTGTACTGGTATCACTCGATTACTCAAAGTAGTTTGATACCATAGACCACGATCTACTCTGCGCCAAACTACATTACTACGGATTTGATGATAACTCAGTGCATTTCTTCAATTGTTATCTAAAAGATAGATACCAACAAGTGTGCATTCTTGATAAATCATCTCAGGCAAGCCCAATCGTCTCAGGTGTCCCACAGGGCTCGATACTCAGCCCCTTGTTATGTTTAATTTATACCTCGGATATTTTCTCTACAATACGTTCCTCTACTCTTCAGGCTTATGCAGATGATACTCAGTTACTGAAATGCTTTGGCTTGCATGCAGTTGATGAAGCCTCACTTGAAATTAATCGCGATCTTAAATCAATCTACACATACTCAGTCAACCATAACCTCAAGCTTAACCCAAATAAAACTGCAGTCATCGTCTTTTGCCCAGATAAACAACGGATTGATGTAAAAAGCAATCTAATACTACAATTAAATGACACTCAATTATTTTTCTATGATACGTCAAAAAATCTAGGACTATTATTAGATGAGAAGCTTCGATTTACGAGTCATGTTTCTAAACTCTTGCAAAGATCCTATATAAGGTTAAAAATGTTATATGCTAATAAACATATTATGGACTCAAATCTAAGAAAGAAGCTGTGTGAGTCATTAGTTATATCTATCTTTAGCTATTGTAATGTTGTATATTTTGCCTGCCTTGATCAAATTACGAAAAATCGAATCCAAAAGGTACAAAACAACTGCTGTCGCTTCATATTCACTCTACGTAAATATGACCATGTGTCTCTCAAATTCAATGATTTGCATTGGTTAAGAATCGAAGATCTAGTAAAGTTCAACTTTCTTGTCTTTCTCCATAAACTACTTCTCACATCATCACCTCGATATCTCAAAGATAAACTTATTCCCGAAAGCTTGTTCACTCGGTCAACGTCAGACAAACGAATATGCTTACTATGCCCCAGCATACCACTGCTATGTTTAATAGGTCGTTCACATTCAATGCAGCAGTAAAAATATACAATAGTATTCCCAATAGCTATAAGCTTTTAAGTTGTAACCAATTTCATAAAAGTATAAAAAGATACTTGTTCGCAAAACAGTAACGGGATATTTCATTTAGCCTACTTCATATACTTTGGTCTATCTACCCTAATATTTGTTTCGCCATGTTGCCTTCTGTTGCTTTCTGTTCTTTTCTCATTTCTTTTTCTTTCTTTTTGCTCAGCTTTATATACTTTTAGATTCATTTTTAACTATTATGGAATTTAGTGTTAGATATAATGTTTATGTTAGGTTTAGGATTTGTTCTACTTCTATTAAATTTGCCTTAATATTTGTTACTCACTCTCCGCATGGTTAAGTGTAAGAGTAGCCTTGAGCTAAACTTCGCCATGCTCACCCAACATCATTTATATATATGTATGTACAATTATTTCTTATTTTCTTGTACCAGTTTTTAAATAAAGACGATTTTTTTTTCTTTTCGCTGAGCGATGCTGGACAGTTCTGCCGTGTCTCTGACATTCTCACAACAGAAGCGCCAATGAATTATCTGCAGCCACTCCCCACAACCCGCAGGGTTAGTGACCGTAGATTCCCAAATCATGTGCCCTAAGCAGCCTAAGGGATCCCTCCCAGAATGACTGCTTTCTGCATTTGACCTGCCAACCATTCGGCTGACTTCTGGCAGGCCGGTATGGTCTTCAATTCTGAGAGCAGTGTAGGCCTCATCCCACCGAGTACACCGATTATCAGGACGACCATCTTGATAGAGTAGTCAGGGTCCAGCGAATGGATCTCATACCGGAGATCTCGGTATTTAGACCGTTTTTCCTCCTCCTTCAAGACGATGTTTGTCTCAGCAGGCGCCGAGAACTTGATGACATACATCACCTTGGTTTGGTGGTCGAGGAGTACTATGTCAGGCTTGTTGGCTTGAATTAGCCTGACGGTCAGAAACGAGAAGTTCCAATAAATTCGGCATTTCTCGACAACGGACTCGATCGCTCCGGGGACATAAGGCAGCACTAGTGTTTGGTCTACTTCATATGAGTGCCGTAGATGGTAGTATAGCACTCGTAAAGCCGTGTTATGCCTATGGGTGTAGGCCGAAGTCGCACAAATGGGACATGCAGTATTTTAGGTCCTTGTCAAGAGTACTTCTCTTGCCAAGGGTCTAAAAACCCATAACACGTTTTTTAAAACATTTAAAACAGAATTTCTTTTATTTAAAAATACAATAGTTCTTTATTCAATAAACTAAATATTTATTTTATATTTATTATTTATATTTTTTGTGAATGAGAATTAGGAGTGATATAATAATTATTATTAATCATTTTTTACGTATAATTAAAATCAGTTAAATTTGTTTTTTAAAATAATTGTATGCATGTAAGTTAAGATAATAATGAATGTAAAAGCATAAAATATATCTTTTAAAATTACTTATCTAATATATTTCATGATCTATAGTAGTACTATAGTATATATAGTAGGTACTTTTTTTATATAAAAATGTATAATGAAATATCGTGAAGTATGTAGTATCATGGAGTATATTGTAAATTATATATTATATACTCTCGTATATACCTCAAAAATAGTTGAATTTAAGTTGAATTTAAATAAATCGTGTTTGCTCTAGTTGTTTACTTTCACTAAGAAAAATTATTTTCACCCGATTTAACAATTTAATTCCAAATAAAATATCATTTTTTAAAATCACCACATAATTTAATTATATATAAAAAAAAATCATAAATATCGAGAAATATCGGTATAGGGTGTATTCTTGTGAAATAATAAACAATACTGTTCAACCTAAGTTATTTTAATGCAGCAAAATATCCTCGAAAATTTCTAAATAATTGTAAATTAATTTTGGTTCTACATAGGAACCGTCTTTCTTTTTTAATGATTTTGTGACAGTAGTAAGAACGATGCGGTGTACGGATATTGTAGGTAATAATAATTATAATTAATAAAGTCAGTAGTCCTAATAAAATAACTAACATAATTAACGTACTCTTCTCTTCGCAAGTTGTACAATTTACATAAGAACGTTCTATTACATTGACAAGTAGTACTGTAATAATTTTATACTGCATAAATAACTCGTCCATAACACACTACATTCATCACACCATATAATTCTACATCGGGACTCCATTACTACATACGTACTACATGATACTACACTAGCATTACATAATACTACATGATATACTCCATGATACTACATTGTACAGAGCTTTCAGTAATGATCACAGGACACGTGATCGCAAAACATAGACAACCAGCTATACACGATGGTATTGCACTAAACAGAAATACCCTACATCCATTGGCGTTCTAGTTAAAGGTAACAAATTTATGATAATTCATTTATTCATCAAATTTAAGAACAAGTTTTTAATATTAAAAGCAAATTTAAATGGGATGCCTTTTATCTGAATAAAGAAATGTTCGCAAGAAATAAATTATTACACCTAATTCAAAATAATCTTTATTTTCACAAACATGAATATAAACATTCGAATCGAACAATTCACAATAAATAAAAGAAATTACATCATAAAAGCTTTTGTTACATGAGATTTAAATTATAAGATGAATGAATACATTTTAATACGAAATGCCAAGAAATTATAACAAATGCCCAAAATGGCTGCCTTGAGTGTCTAAACACACATGGACTTTTCGTTTCATATTTTCGAATACGTTCTGTAACTGATCAACAGTAATATTGCGGATTTCTCTTTCTATTGCCTCTTGTAATTCGTCAATGGTATGTAATCTATTTTTAAAAACACCGTTCTTCATGTGTCCAATTAAGAAATAATCACAGGGTGTTAGATATGGCATAGTCTCTGACTGACTAATCGGTCATCGTAAAACTCCTGTAAAAAATCAAGTGAAGCTCTTGCTGTATGGGCAGTAGCGCCGTCTTGCTGGAAATAACCATCTTGCAGTTCATCGTCATGCAACTGCGCCAGAAATGGCTCTAAAATAAGAGTTTGATATCATTGGGCATTAATTGTTTCACGAAAAAATATAGGGCCTATAATTCGCCTTTTGGATATTGCCACCCATACACCAACTTTTAAGGAGTGTAAACTTGTTTCTAGGTAAGTGTGAGGGTTTTCTGTAGCCCATGTCCTTTAGTTCTGACTATTGATATAACCTGTTAAGTGGAACCACGCTTCATCAGTAAAATAGGTTAAATCAAATACATTGTTGTAATTTAAATTTCCGTTGGACCAACGACAATATCTTACTCTACTTTCAAAATCAGGGGGTAATAGTTCTTGAACAACGGTTACCTTGTATGGATGCAAATGGAGTTCTTTGAGTGCTTTATGGGTTGTTCCAACTGAAAGACCTAAAAAAAAAAATTTCGTTGATTTGTCGTTTAGGTATATTGAGACATCTGAAGAGAACCGATTCCCAGTTTTATATATTTTTTTTATTTGCATTCAGGTTTTATATATAAACAAGAGTTTTAGTAGGTATCGTTATTAGTTGTTGATAACAATTTTCACTAAAGAAATTCATATTTTATATTTTCAAGAAACTAAATTTAAATGGTATGTAACGTATCCAGTAATTAAAAAATTTTGTGTAACGTCGTTCATAACCACTTCAGTTAAAACAGTTGGCCTACCAGTGGATTTTCCCTTACAAAGACAGTGTGTCTTTGCAAAACGTTCAACGAGTACATATTTACGATTTGAAAATATGTCATATGGAATATTTGCGTCAGGAAATTTTTCCATAAATTGTTCGATGCATGATTGCAATGAATACTTCCAGGATCCATCTTCCTTGCGATTTCCACTTCGAAAATGAGCCATCAAAATGAAGGCATCTTGCTCTGGCATAAAACCCATTGCAACACAGGAGTCACAGGACTAGAATAAAATTTAAAAAACATTACATAACCTAACATTCTTTTTCTCTTTATCATTACTCACCAGAAGGTAAATGATGTAAATTATGTAGTTCTGAAAAGAATTGATTAGTACTCAAATAATAATTAAAACAATTCAAAACTCGTGAAAAAGCACTGAATTATGCAATATCCACCAAAACACTACTACTACGTCTATGATATGACATTACAGATTAAAATAAATTATTTAATGTTAGGATATGCCTACAAGAAGACTGCATGGCGCTAAATATTCAACGTATACAAACCTTTGCCTTATTGGCTCCGCTGGGCGTGTTCAGTTTCAGAGCCAATTAAACCGTGCGTTCCGTCGAGATATCGTGTTTGGTCAGCAAAGATAATTGAAAACGCACCCTTAGACACATATGAATTAAAATATCCCTAGTATGGAAGTTTCTGACATGGCTAAAATATGACAAACCTAAAAATGAACTAAAAAATCACGTGTCCTGTGATCATTATTGAAAGCTCTGTACTACATTGTACTTCATGATACTACATCGTACTTCATGGTACTGCAATGGTACTGCAGAATACTATATGATACTTCACACACGGGTGGTCAGTATACTTCATGAATGATTAACCCTTCATAGTTTGTTCTACTGATCTATTTCATTTTAACGACTGTTGGTTTTTTTCGCTAGCAATTACCGCAACACCACACTCTATGGTAAAACGTGTTGGTATTAGAGTAAGGAAGGATCTTATTCGAAAAAAGAAAGTATATTATACAGTGGTGAAATGTATATGGAGAAAATGAAGAGGACGTCTGATGCTAAACAAACATTTAAAAGAAGGTTAATCAAGGCCGAGAAAAATTTAGCCAATTTGAATGCTGCTGCATCACTGTTCATTAGATGCCAAATCCGAAATGCAGGCAAAACTTCGAAGCAGCATAGATTTTCCATTGATGAAAAAATTGTTGCGGTGATGTTATTACAAACGAAGCACAAAAAGTTATCCATTTTTATCAAAAATATTTGTTTTACCAAGCAAATCAATTTTAAATAATTTTTGAAATAGAATAGATTTTGAGCCGGGAATCAAGAATCTCTGAAAAACTTTGTTTAAAAATTTGCGTCCGTCTGATAGATATGTACCAATATTATCTGAGAAAATGTCTATTATGCATTCACTAAATTTTAATTTAAGATGGGGATACATCGAGAGCTTCGCAAATATGGGCGAATGGGAAAGGTCAAGACAAATTGCTGAACAGACACTAGTATTTATGGTTCGAGGCATTAAACGATAGTTTAAACAACCAATATTTTTCTTTTTATTTCGGTTTTCTACCACATGTATTATCCTCTTCAAAAATAAATCACAGAATCTACAAAATAGTAGAATTATTGGAAAAAAGCCTCTGCGGTGTAATGTTCACGTCAAAGGGACAGTCAGAGGTTATTTTTTACAAATAATATAAATCTGAATAAACACAGAAATAATGTATTTTGCTGACGTTTCGGAAAGTAGTCTTTTTCCGTTTGCAGAGATTTTTTCGAAGAATTCTTATTTGTTGTGTATGTTAAATACACAGCTTTAAGATTCTGTTTGTTATTTCCATAGAACTGATGATATTTTCTTTTAGATAATTTTGAGTTTGTTAAGTTCTTTTAACATTGGTAGCCAGGTTGTACAAATATCTACAGAATAATTCGATATTTATCTTCATTTAATAAGATTATTGCTGATTCTTTAATTTTTCTTTTTTTTGTTAAAATTTTGGCAGTCCCAGTTTATTTCTATGTCCGTTTTCCCAAACCTGTGTCACGCAGTACCTAGACAATTATTTGGACCACCCGGTATATGATTTTATTCAGGAAACGATTTAGTTACAAAATTAATTTATTCCGATATCTTAAAGTAAAACAAGTTGCTGGTTACAATGTCCGTGGAAATCCAGCAAACTCAGCAACAGTGCACACGGCCCGCTAGTTGCAGAAATGCTGAGAGTGCAAGTGCTGGGAAACGAAATGGAAAAAAGTATATGAGTTAGTTAGTTGTCGTCTGGGTTTTTAGAGAAGCAGGCCTAGGTGGTGCGTGGGGCAACTCCCTCCCAGAGGCCATGCCTCGGGGTGGCTAGATGTGGTATAATGTAAGTAACAAATTTTATTATGTGTATTTCATTGTTTGGTTTTATTCTGTTATAATAAATGTTCAATCTGTTATGTTACCACTATGTTTTATCTGTGTGTTCACTTAGTAACGTAATTTACCCTCTCGACATGCCAAGCGAGTAAAGTGAATTTAGCCATGGCTATCATCGGCACTTACCCTCTACAGGGTGATGCTGGCGATATCCGTGGACGTCCTGCTAACCCCCGTCGCGCAGGTCGTGACATATGTTCACAAATCTTTGATTTCTGAATCTCATTCTTTCTAATGTAATTCTTGGGCTCATCCAACCTCACACTGAAAGGTCGTCTGGATAATTCACCCACATAACATTATTTATCACATTCACATGGGATATTGTAAATATAGTTTTTAGAATTCTGCTCCCGGTTTTGTTTTTCTTAAAATAGATCTCAAAGTGTTCCTCGTTTGAAATACCGTCCTAACATCAAATTTGTCACCTATACGGTGTAGCTTCTCCGATAGTCCGTATACATAAGGACTTGTTGCTGTATAATGACGGTTAGGTTTTTTGCTGTACCTGATTGTCCCTATTTCCAACATTTATGAAAACTCTATCGACAAAGGCTTCAGGGTATTGATTTTGTACTAGAACCTCTTTGATAAATTTTTTCTCGTTATTTAATATTTCATTATTAGATAAAATGATTTTGGCCCTATCATATAAACATTTTGCAACACCCCTTTTAACATTTATTGATTGATTTGAGCAAAATTTAGATATTAGATTATTTACCATTTTAATTAAAACATCCAAAAACGGTAGTTCATTCCTACTGCTACTTCTAATGTGAATTTAATAGACGGTTCCTTACTATTTATATTTTCTAAAAAACTATCTAGTGAATCAACACCACGAGGCCAAATTGCAAAGATGTCGTCAACATATCCACCAAACAACCGGTTTGTTTATACAATTTTGAACATGAGCGTTCTCAAAGTTCTCCATAAATATGTTACTTAAAATTGATGATAATGGAGACCCCATTGCCATACCAAAATCCTGCGGATAAAACTCATTTTCCAAATGAAAATAGGTTGTTTTTATACATATTGTTAATTGTTCCATTATGCTATTTACACTTAATTTAGTTCTAGTTTCCAAATTATTAACATTCAGCAACATATCTTTAACTATTTTTAAGGTTTCATCTACCGGAACATTGGTAAAAAGACTAACTACATCAAAACTAACCATCAGGTGTGATTCATGAATATCGTTTTCATAAATTTTTTCTATAAAATGTTTACTATTTTTAATATATGAATCCGTATTTCCAGATAATGGGTAAAAAATTTTAAGTAAAAATTTTGTCAAATTATGATATGGTGGAATTAATAAAACTAACAATTGGTCTTAAAGGAATATTTTGTTTATGTGTCTTTGTTTTGCAGCCAATTTGAGGAAAAAAATGAACTAATTTTTACACGGTAATATTGGATACCTCGGTCGTGTTATTTAACATAACACTTTGCTGAATGTTTTTACAACATTCATAAAGTGATTTTTATACTTACCTATAATTTCATAATTCACATAAAGGTACATTTAAACGAATACACTAAGAATGGTGAAAATCGTGAATACAACACTCGACATAGAAACAACTTACAAACACCGCAACAGAGATTGATGACATATACAAAACGAGCTAACTTTGGAATCAGATTATTCAACTCTCTTCCAAATGATATTAATAAGTTGCCATTCAATAAGTTGAAAATAAAATTAAAACTACGCCTTTTGGCTAATGCTTATCAGATTTTAACTATAGGTAAACTCATAACCTATTGATAGTGCTATAATTCCAAGGTTATCATTTGTCAAGTGCAACTATTTTACTTATAGGTATTTATTTAGGACTATATCCTAATGATATTTGTCATGTCCAACTATTTTAATGTTCTGTTATATACTTCTGCTGCGTGCATGTATTTTATTTTGTATTATATTTTTATATAGGTATATGTTGTTACTAGGTAAGTGCTAACTATTTTAGGACCATGCCCTAAAATATACTGTATATATTAATGTAGATTTATGTTTACTTTCTTTATGACATGTCAAAACATCGCGGTGTAATTTTTATGACTAATAAATTATTATTATTATATTATTGTAAAATAAAAGAAATATAGTACTCAAAAATATGGTTTTATTTTATATTTGTTGAATGACAACATCTGTTTTTTCAAATTTTGAGATGTCGTTTTAGTCGTCAATCATATCCTGTTGTTTATGCGCGAAACAAATAAAGTTTCGAAAGGGGTTATTGTTTTCAAATAAATATTCGTTGGTGTTCCAAAACAAATTGTATGTAATTATCTACAAGTAGTTCATAAAGCAATGCTTTTTCAGTGACAATTCAACAAGACATGAGTTTTCCCACATTCCTTCATAAATTTTCACTGCGATAATTGTCGCAAGGCAAAATTGTCTACCAACTTTCAAACAAACGGAAGGTTATGATATTATTTAGTGGCATACAGCCCAAGTATGTGTAAAATGTTCAACATATAAGAAAAGTGAGTTTTCAAGCTAGGGTAAATTTTTTCGCTAGAAAACTACCGCTTGCTAAACAATTTACTATATAGCCTTGGTATGTAAAGGTATAATTATTTCAACTATATATTGATAAGGTTAATGTAGACATATATAGTTTGGGTACCAAATATTATACAGCAAGATTCCAGAATTACTGATCCTAAAGAGCACTATCGTAGTATTGAAACAGAATTGCGTTAATTCTAACATTCAATGGTGAGGTAACTGTCGCAAATGTTATTCTGTAGAAAATATTTAAATATAATTAAAATAAATATGGCTCCAACTAAATACATTACTCAAGTCTTCCTGAGAGACATAAGGTATTCATTGAATCACTGAAATTATTATCCAATTTACGTTTGCTTGTACAGCATAATTTCGGTATCTTAGGAGCTGTGATTTTAATATACAGGGTGGACCATTAATAATAGGCCATAGTTCAGGGGTAGATTCTTTGGGCCAAAATATGAAGATATGACCAAATATGCATTAGTAAAATGTTGCTGTGGAAAAAGATACAGGGTGTCAAAGTTCAAATTATTTTTTCGTTTCTTTTTGCAATAACTCAACAGCCTCTTGATCTTCGCCAAATTTGCTAGAGGAACTTTTTTATTCTAAGAAACAATAGTTTATGTATTACATCACGTTAGATCATAGAGGGCGCCGCAGGACCTGTATCTGATGATGAATTTTAAGACAAATTCAAATTTAATGAAACAAAGTGTATTTATTGAAAAAATAATGGAAGGCAAAACAAAATCGTATTAACAGCGTAAACACTTTCTTATGAACTAAAGCCCCGTTCAGATAGTTGCGGAATGCGGATTTTTATATTTTTTTTATTTGGCCTCAGATTAAGAAACATTCCTTCCAATCGCATTTTGATACCGCCTTTAGTCTATGTACCGCTTTCAACCACAAGAGGCGCCACTCGAATGGGAGGCACTGATTGGTCCGTATGAAAACTGTATGCATAATGGCGTCGCCAATGGGAGTTTCTTTTGTTTTGACGAGCATAGTGTCATGAGACAATGTCCTAGGTTAAAATTAAAATAAGTCTGTTATGATCGATTTGGTCATGAAACAATTAATGGTAACGTTATTCCCAGATATATTTTTCCACTTTGTCAAAACAAATACTGCAACCTGCTTTTGACACTTGCGATACGTTGTAAACACGCGCACGCAAAAACCATCACCTCCATTATGCATCCACTTGGGCCGAGTGGGGCAAGTCTCTACTTTATATTGTCTCTAGGTCCCGCTCGAAAGTGTGTTCGTTGAGTGTTGTGTAGAAAGAAGTAACAACCCAAAGATTATAATTATAAACTTTATTTGTTTATAATCCTTGGAAACAACTAATATCGTATGCTTCTTGTAATGTTATAATATTTTCAGCACATTGGAAAGGTCGAATGAGCAGTCCATTATAGCGTAACCGGCATATCGAATGGTCTAAGGAAGTAGGTAATAACTCGATAATAATCATTTGGTCTGTCTGCATACTCCCTGAACATGTTCCTCAAGTTCCTATCGTACTAGTGAGTGGTGTGGCATGTGATGGAATCGTGATGTGGTGGGTCAATGTTGCCTCCCTCAAAACTTATTTCCTTTGTTGGTTATGTTGCAACTTTGCCGTAGTCTTTTGCTACCTTCACAGACATCGATTCCCATATCGCTAGCTAAGTTTAATTTAGTCGCTTTCCTTTTGTTATTTCTTCGCTTCACATAATGAACACTCAAAAGAAAGAGGGTTAGTTATATTCAGCATCAACAGGGATATAAACTCATGTTAGTGTAATAGTCCAGTAAAGGGGAATTTTAAATGTCCATTCGTACTCCATGGCTGAATTTTTTACCAGAAATTATAGTTTTAGCGTCTGTAGTCAAAAAGTAGAAATTGGTAGAAGTTTTAGACAAAAGTTGTAGAGAAAAAAATTCTGGGTAAAAAAGCTACTTAACTTTTTTTTTCTATAAGTGACCGGCGAGCCGTGAAATTTGATTAAAGTTTTTGAACGATTTACACAGTCAAATCAAAGAATAGTCAAATACACAGCTGGCGCGTATGCCCTCTACTCACCGCCAGAGAGAGAAGCGTAACAGAGTGAGAACGACAAACGTCATGAGGCGAATCGGCGAATGATGTTTTAATTCTTTGGATTCCAGAGTGACACTAGACATTTTATCTATGCTTGAGACTCTAGCTTTCTAAACGCACCTATGAACACACTTCTGTTTACAGTTTTTATTTTCTATGCCTCATAAAGGTTTGGGTTATGTTTAAAACAAAAATTTTATGGATTTATGTTTGTTATTTACAAGAAATATATTATTTCCATTATTTGTTTGTTTTAAAATATGGCAACCCAAGAAAGAATAATATGCAGGCTTTGTTTGAAAATGTGCCACGATTTTAAAGCTATAGAATTAGATATGAAAGACCTCTTGAACGTAATTCTGCCAAACATAGTAAGTGTGAATTGTTAACGTTTCTTTTCAAGCCGGAAAAATAAACCGGCTCATTTCCATATTTCTTAAGCAGATAGTGTTGCTTTCGGTGAACTTTGTTTTAGGATTTAGCTGCACCACAGGAACCCGTGATGTGCTCAAACTGCATAGAAATGGTTACAGAATGTTCTGATTTTAGAGCAAGATGCCTCTATACACATGATTATGTGGTTGCATTTGCCAGCGACAAGGGTGTGGATAAAGTGAATCTAAAAGATGTTTATTTAAGCGGAAATGAAAATGGTACTGATGTTCCAGAGGATCAGGACATATGCTTTTTTTGCATGAGTCCAGTGAAAAATTGTTCAGCTATATCTGTTGTTGAAGAGGGAAGCGTTATCTTGGAGAATATCATAAAACATTGTATTCCAGAGTTGGTAGGTACCAAAATATTTCTCACATTGAAGTGTATACAGATTTGAGAGATCATGATGGATCATAGTGAGTGTGCTTTTGTTGCCGAGAAAAGTAATGGATATTTCATCAAATTGTATGCTTCTTATTATTTTCTTTAATTATTTATTTATTTAAACTACAACCATTCGACAGATTACAATAATCCAGTTACAGAATGGGGAAAAAAGAATACTTTAAGAGAAGGCGTACAAAAATATAAATGTTAAAGAGAGGGAAACAATTTACAAAGCTAAAATATAATATTTCAGTCGCAAATTCATCTATAAAATCCTTATTTTACTATAAGGAACGTAACAAGACTGCAACCAACAGCTATGTGCACTGAATTACAAGCCTGGCGCGTTAAGTGTAATAATTACATATTACCAACAGGACGCTTAAATGCTTCGATTGCAACAAACACTAATTTCTATTTATAGTCAGTGCATTTAAGGAGTCGGGATTTTGACGAAATTACCAAATGTTTGCGCCTGGGACTAGACAACGTCTCTCCTCCTTTTTCGAGGGTTCTGAATCGATTCCCGGGGTCAAACCAATTTTTCCACCTCGGCAACCCCCTCAAATTGGCCAAAACCCACCTCTAAAGCCCGATTTCCACGAACCCTTTTATTTTCCCCAGTTTTTTAACTAATTGTTGTTCCCTCGAGTAGAACGTGCTACGATTTACATGTACATAAACAAATAAATACGTTGGATATTAATGATTATAAGATATTACATAACGAAATCACTTGGGCTACTGTAGCGTAGCAGATATCGTAGGGCACAAACTTAACCTGGATAAGTGATGTACGTGCCTACGATAAAATTTCTCTAGCTCAGACTATCTCAGGGCGTTAAGCCCAAGTTTACATAAACTATGACAAATTATTAGTTTACTTACTTAACAAATCACCGAGGCTTCCATACGTAGTGGTCGCAGACGAAATAATGACACTTTCTTTAAAAATGAAATGCACTATATTACACAATTTACAGATATTGGTTCTCTAGCATGTAACCTGGCGATGTTCAAAAGGTGTGGCAAATTTCTCGATTTATAAGTCACAACATTAATAAAATGCCTCGTGTAGCTACACATCGGTTTACAATGTGAGGATAAATGATCATAAATTCTACCACAATGGGTCTGATTTAGAGAACCTCCTTAAATAAATATAAATGCACAATAAATATGTACAAGTTAAAATACAAAAGTATGAATTGATATAACCGAGCCGAACCACTGAAGGTGGTCCCCGGTAAGTAAAACAACAACACACTTATTTAGGGTGGTACGATACCGACTTCGACGTGGAAGAACCTGTAGGCCTATGGAGATGTCTTCGGGACAAAAGAAATTGACCCAAGGATGGGGTTGATTATAGCCTCTCCAGCCCTGGAACTTTCTACTGTGTGTAGATGCCCCGTCCGTGGAACTTCACTGATGAGGGAACAATCCACCAATATTCCTCGAAAGCCACAGTTGGATGAATGGAGTCGAGTCCGCCTTTCAAGTCGACACGATATTTCCAAAGGAAAGCCTTGTATAATTAAATATCCTGCTTCCACAGTTAAAATTTACTCACAACCACAAAATATTCCGCTAAACGGAACAACAACAGATTGAGAAAATTTTCTTGTGTTGATAATTCCAAAATTCACCAGAATGCCTTGGATAAACCGAGGTTCGTAGAATTATCAACTACATACGCCAACAAAAATCGTTGCCTTCCGTTTCTCTGCTTTTCACGTGCCGCAAGTGTATCGCCCTCCCGTGGAGAATAGCGAAATGTGTTACGGACGTAGCAGTTGTTATTATGCGGCCCACAAAGCGCTAAGGCGTATGGTGGGTCGCATACGCTAGAGGTCCGCAACAAACGGAAACTCCCTCCAAGGATTTGACTTTAGCTACCCCTACCCCAGGTTTCCACCCTTGTAGGGTGTTAGAAAATTGATGGTTTTTTTTTGTGAGAAAAAGAATTGATATTTTACAGGAGGTGTATGTATTAATTCTACCCCCTCCTCCCCAAACAAAAAATTTCCACCCCTTCGAAGGCTGAAAACAACCCCCGCGGGTGGTTACACAACCCTGGTCACCTACCACCTTATTCACCACCTGCAAAATATCAATTTTTTTTGTCACAAAAAAATATCAATTTTCCAACCTTCTACAGGGGTGAAAGTCTGGGGTAGGGGTGGCTGAGATCTAATCCCTCGAGGAGAACGGAAGGTCCCTCGAGGGACAACAATTAGTCGAAAAACTGGGGAAAGTAGACGAGATCACAGAAAAGGGGCTTTGGGGGTGGTTTTTGGCCAATTTGAGGGGGTTGCCGAGGTGGAGAAATTGGTTTGACCCCGGAAATCGATTCAGCGCCCTCGAAAACGGGGGAAGGACTCCGACTCCTTCTACGGACTATTAAAGGAGCTCTCGTGCCAGTCGCTCCACACCACTTGCATACTGCAGTTTCGAGCTGTTGGCTTTCATCAGTGCAAGGTAGGGTGTAACAACTGACACGAGGATCCTTCGACTATTTGGCAAATCTCGATATCATTAAGGTAGCGACATGCAAAATAGTCGGTAGACGTCATGTAGCGGTCCAGTATCTGTTGCAAACGAAATAAATAGCCTGGCTGGGCTTAGCATCGGTTTAGTGTGCTTGAAAAGGGCCGAATAATAAAACGTAATAATATTTCAGTCGCAAACCAACAGCTACTCCCCGGGCTATGTGCCCCGCCGAGCACTGAATTACAGGCCAGGCTTGTAATTTGTAATTCATAAAAGTGCTTAAATGAGCACTAAGCATAGTGCTTAGGAACAGCTCTGTTTACCTTACATAAAGTGACTGGAATACAAAACATTACAATAGTTGTTCAAAATGCTGTCCATTCACCTCAATGTACTTGTTTTTTAGATAGATAGATAGTTTATTAACCACAGGATGATACAAACTGTTGTACTGTTACAGGTTATTTTGGCAGCACAACATTAGGGCAATGAATCGTGGGTTGATGATTGAATAATATCTGTATGTAGTTAACTAGAATATGGATTGGATTATTTTATGTGCTTCAACCTACCTTGTCGTTTGAATTGGAGTAACTGGGGTCCTCATAATTTACTACATAAACAAACTGTGGCTGCATGCACGTATATATTGTTAGGTTAATTCTCTACGGTCTAGGATACCAAACAAACTTAGAGTAGAACTCAATAGTCACGTTGTTGCGATGCAAATACTGGTTGGTCACATGGTTGACATCGTCGTGTTATTCCCGCGTGACGTTATTGAAATCGCAGATATTGCTTACTGTCTAGTTTTGATCAGCAACAAGTTACATTTTTGGTCCATCGAAACCACAGTTACTCTAGTTAAATTCCGGCGTAGTATTCAATCCTCATTCTAGTTCAATTTGTCACCTTAAAAATAATTTATCGGCATACCTGCCTCGGTAATAGGAGAAGTTCCTCGCTAAAACAGGTTTTTAAATAGGTCAATTATTCCGCGATATAGGCGCATGATCTTGTAGTTCGAATTTTAATATTTTCTATCGCGCATAGAACATTCTGAAACAACAAAAAGAAAGAAAGGAATGTGTTTTTTTATTAGGGGGCCGTCATTTCTTCTCTTTTTGCTTTCATGTGGTCTGTGAGTTATACGAAGGAATTTGCTAGTGCGATTTTAGAAATTTCAAGATTTTCCGAAATCGGGATAAAAGAATTGCACTACAATTAAGTTGTGGCTTATTGAATCGAAGATTTTGAGAAAAAGTCACAAACTTATCCATTTTTTTTGTGGGATCATTTTCGTATACTCACCAGAAGCAAAGCTTCGAAAAAGGAAACCAGCACACTTAATAAAAGCCCGCCTAACACCCCCAGGTATGTTAAAGTCCTTGTTCTCATGTATTAGTTACATTTTTTTTTTTTAAATAAATTTCCATTAATCATTCATTGTCCTTGTTACGTAATTTTAAATTGAGATCATGCCAGCCTATATACAACGATATTATCCTTTTAGGGCTTCTTCTTCTTCTTTTTCCTGGTATCGTAATGTCACTGTATCCCGAACAGTTTTTGACATCTGGCGACAGCTGAGAGCGTTGTGACGACTGCCATTTTGGGAATTCTCCCCACGAGCGTTGACAGCAGGCACCTGCCTACCGCACAGATAAGTTTAAATTGCATATTCACCGAGTAGGTTTACTTTGGTCACGGTTGTCATAATTTATTTGGAGATTGTCATATATATATATATATATATATATATATATATATATATATATGTTAATTAGTTTATTCAGTTACTTAACTCACATTTAATTTCAATATATCAGAAGTGTACACCCGAGTGATCACTCACGGTACCCGAGCGTCAATTGCTCCTAATATTTTGTCTAGTATTATTGAAAAATTTACTGTAAATTTCAAAGGGTTTGAATACATGTATATATATTTTCTTTTTACCCTTTGTTGAGAGTTATTTACCACCCAATAAACCACTGACTCACCCCACCGCCCACCGAGCTAGCCAGTGTCGCTTCCGCACTGAAAAAAAAAAAAAATAGATTAATTGTATCCGGAAGGGGCACTTTAAACATTCTTTTTTTTGTTACTACTTCTATAAGAAGCTAGTCAGCAAGAGCTTCTTCCCTAACCAATCAAGATTGGTTAGAGCCGTTATTGGCGTTACAATTTTGCTTAATCAATTTTTTTTATTATTATTATTATTATTATTTTTATTGTAATGCCCGTTTTTTTTAACCGTAACAGTACATATGGCAAGTCAAATAGCATTAAAAGATAAAATATATGTCAGTAGACTAATAGATATAAAATATATATAAAATACTTACATTAACAGTTAAGCATAGTCGAACAAACTTATATACATAAATAAAATATGTAACGCACATATAAAAAAACAGTTTTACATACATACATGTATATTTGACAAGGGTATAGATTAATTTCTGTACAAAAATTCTTGTACACTATAATACCCATTTTTGGCAAGAAAATTCTTTGTCTACGACAATTTTTTATGTTGCAAATTTCATCTGGTAGCAAATTGTAACAAATTATACAATTATAATAAAAACAATGTTTAAAGTTGGAGGTATGACAAATAGAATTTCGATGAAATGGAAAAACGGGAAAAACATTTCTAAATTCAAGCAATTCAATAAAATAGGCTAATTTTACATTTAATTTGTTGAGAAATACCCTTTTATTCAAATTCAACATGTACTTCGAAATTTTTTAAATTTGTTCCTGAATTCCAAAGCCAACTAGAAATAGCAAATAAATGCCATTTCCAAAGTTATTTTTCATTTGGTTTTAAATCTGAAAAAAACGTTGGAAAGAGAAAAAAAAGGTGACTGAAATATACAGGGTGCTATCTAAAACAAGAAAGTTGTGACAATTGATACCTATATTTAATTTCCCAAATTTTAAAATTTTATTTTTAAAACTGTAGAAAAAAGTGGAGGAGTAGGCACTTTCTGGGTCACCCGATATAGCATGTTCAGATGGAAGAACACATCAAAGTCATGTTTACAAAGATTATTCGACAGACATAAATTTTTTTTCATACTATACTTCATTTTCAACGTTTGTTTTTTAGGATTTAAGTATGATCAAGAAACCTGTGATCTGTCCACCCTGCCACGGCTCGCTAAAGTACTGGTACAGTTTTATGATGAACTGTTTGATTGTGGAAGAAAAGATTAAAAAATATAAAACTCTAGATACAAACAGCGAAGAAATAAATCTAAACAGTGTATTGCAATTTACAATAAGAGATGTGACAGCGGGGGATGTAGATGGAGACTCGGCTGATGTAATCAATGTAAAAGAAGAATTTAGTGAGGATACAAAAATTCTTGATGAAAAAGAAACTGGTAACGGGAGAGATACAGTTAAATTAGAACAAGTTTTCCTTGGTGATAACGAAGATGCTTATAAGGGCGTTAAAAATAAAAATGACATTTTTATGGATATGGAAGACCAGGTCTTGCCAAAAAATATGTTGGCCTGTTCAGACGAGAGGAATAATCTTAGTTCCATTAAAAGAGAAGAAACATTTTGTGGAGAAATTGAAACTAAATGTAAAGAGGAAAACTTTGTGGAAATAGAGGATCAGAAATTTTTGCTTAATGAACAAATTGAAATAAAACCAGATGAACCCTATTTTAACAGGTAATAATATTTAAAATTTCAATTGATGTGATTTCATTGTCAGGCTGGAATCTCTGGAATTGGTTGGGAGGGTGATCAATGAAAATTATTAAACCACAGCACTTAAGCTCCATTGGGTCTCTTGCACTTCCTCCCTGTAGGCAGGCCCTCGCCTAGGCTTCCAACCAACCTAATCTTGCGAAATAGGTGGTGATGCTTCTTACATCGGCCAAAGTAGGCCAGCGTTCTCCCAAAATGGATTCTCTGATTGATGAGACCGCAGAACAGTCACAGAGTACATGTTGAACCATCTCATCTTCTTGTTCACGACCTCTGCAGGGAGTTGTTTCGCTTAATCTCATGTTATGTAGATGTTTCCTTAACTGAGAGTGCCCAGTCTGGCTTCCCGCTATAAAACGTAGTTTTCTTCTGGACATTGCCAGGTAGTCCATTGCTGTAGTCTTGTTGGGATATTTTAGTAGTTCCCTAGCAAGCTGACAGCTGTTTGTTTCATCCCACAGCTTCTTGAATTCATTGTGGGTGTTCTCTTTAATCATTTGTGTTATCGCCGTGATTGGTAACAGACTGGCCGGGCCTGGTGCAAAGATACTTAGGCGTGCTGCCTTCTTGGCCAGTCTGTCGGCTACTTTCTTGCCACTACACTGTGCATGTCCTTTCACCTAGCATAATAATATGTTATTCATTCTGGAGGCACCCACAAGTGCTTGGTGACATTCCCATACTGCTCCTGTGGTAATTTTGTAACTTCTCAGGGCTAGTAATGATTGTCTACAATCTGTGTAGATTCTTATTGTTTTGCCCATAGTTTGTCTACGGACGATCTCTTTTGCGGCTATAGTTATGACCGCCAGTTCCGTCTGTACTACGATGGCTCTCCCATCCATAGCCCATTTATATTGGATTTGCAGACTTCTGGAGTATAGTCCACATCCTGGCTCATCCTTCTTTTTTGATCTGTCTGTGAAGATGTTGATCACACCTTTCCCAGCAGCCTCGTTCTCACTATTCATCTGTATTATATAGCGTCTGTCAAAGACAAACTGGGGAGAAATGCCATCAGTGCACGCTTGTAGAAGAAGCATCTTCCTGACAGGCTCATTCCACAGGCGACTTCTGGCCTGCCCACAGCCTATATTTGGTTGTATGCCAACAGATTTGAGACGTACCATTGTTGTCAGAGCCGCTTCTCCTAGATATACAGGGTGGACCATTAATAATAGGCCATAGTTCAGGGGTAGATTCTTTGGGTCAAAATATGAAGATATGACCAAATATGCTTTAGTAAAATGTTGCTGTGGAAAAAGATACAGGGTATCAAACTTCAAATTATTTTTTCGTTTTTTTTGCAATAACTCAACAGCCTCTTGACTGATCTTCACCAAATTTGCTAGAGGAACTTTTTATACATCACGTTAGATCATAAAGAGCGCCACAGGACCTGTATCTGATGATGAATTTTTTTCATATATTTTTTTTTTACGAAACGTACTTCTGACCAGAAAAATTTGATGAGGGCGTCATTTCCACGTATAATAGGTACACGTTCATTGCCAGGTTAAAAATTATAGTAAGCTTAGGTTAAGAAAGAAGTATGTCATGTACATAAAACGAGGAAATCATTTTGACTTTTACATGGCGCTGAGCTAATAATACTAATTTTTTAAATACCCTTCAAACACAATTACAATTACAAATTCGCCATCTTATTTAACTTTTGTCTGATATTGCTCATATAGCCTTTCTTCGGAGCTTATAAAAAAATACTAATCATAAAGTAACTAATACTAAAACACTAAATATATTTAAAAGAGAGAGAAATACTAGAAACAAAATAATATAATAATTATAAACATACTATCAGTAATTCTAATATTAATGTCCATAATAAATTATATACAGAGAATTACCAACACCCACATAAATAAACACGTATTGTTGTAAAAGCAAGTTAGCAGCATTATTTATGATACAAATATATATATTTTGAGATCAATTAATTTATGAATATCCGTTCTGGATTTAATTTGTATCCATGTTTTAATTTTTTCTTAAATAAATTTATTCCGTTAATTTTTTTAATCTCAGATGGAATTAAATTGTAAATTTTGGGACCCAGATAGAAATAACATCTTAGAGCAATGGTCAGAGTGGTTTTCATCCCAAAAGCAGGACGTATTTCATACGACACTGCCAAATCCTACAGGGCAATCAGCCTTACATCCTTCCTGCTCAAAACGTTACAGAGGTTGGTCGAAAGGTACGTTAAAGACGGAGCATTGGCCTTGGAACATTTGCATCCATCACAACATGCTTACCAGGCTGGGAAGTCGGCGGAGACGGCCCTTCAACCGATTGTTTCCAGGATCGAGAAGGCGCTACACCGCAAAGAACTCGCAGCCGGAGCTTTTCTGGACATTGAAGGAGCGTTTGATAACACCTCCTTCGACTCCATTTGTGCCGCGGCCGCCTATCATGGCTTGGAAGACACCATCATTAGATGGATAAGAGCCATGTTGGTGGACAGGCAAATTATCTCTGCCAGTGGAGACACGGCAGTGAAGGTAGCAGTAAGGAACGGCTGCCCACAAGGAGGCATTCTTTCCCCTCTGTTATGGTGCCTCGTCCTTAATGGCCTACTCAAGGCACTTGAGGATGAAGGTCTTTACACGCAAGGCTACGCCGACGACTTACCCATTGTCATATCGGGAAAATTCCCTAATATGGTCAGCGGGCTTATGCAAAGGGGCCTGTGAATCGTACAGCATTGGTGTGACGACCAGGGCCTACGAGTAAATCCCTCTAATGTAGAACTGAGTCGTTTTTACCAGAAAACGTGTGCTGGACAGTTTTGTCCAGCCCGTTCTTTATGACACTACTCTGAGGGTCTCCAGGACGGTGAAGTATCTAGGCGTCATCCTGGACTCCAAGCTGTCCTGGAAAGATCACATAAAGAGACAAATACAAAGGGCCACCAATACCCTCTGGGTATGTAGAAGGACCTTTGGAAAAACTTGGGGTTTGAACCCCAGAGTAGCAATGTGGTACTACACTGTTATAGTGAGACCCATGGTAACGTATGCTTCCGTTGTGTGGTGGCCGGCAGTTGCTAGACTACACATTCAACGGAAACTTGAGCAGCTCCAAAGATTTGCCTGCTTGGGAGTTATTCGCACTACTCCCACGGCAGCACTGGAGGCCCTTCTGAATCTTGTGCCCCTTCATGTGCTGATCGAGGCCGAGGCTCGGAAAGCGGCCTATAGGCTGAAGTGCGGTGGAAAGATGAGGGAGAACGGCTATGGCACACTAGGGCCCTATCCGACGCGGTGAGGACTCACTCACTTCTGAACGCCAGAAGTGATTGTATAACTCCCGTGTTCTCCTTCTCAGTACCCTTTAAGGTCATTATTCCGAAAAGGGAGGATTGGAGATATTCGCTATTTTGGTCTGCGTACAGGAGAATATCCGCAGGAAATATTCTAACAAACACATATATATGTAGTGACAGCCAAGCGGCCCTCAAGGCCCTGGCATCAGTTAAAACCAAATCTTCTTTGGTTCAGGACTGTAAAAAGGCGCTCTGCGAACTTGGCTCATCCAATTGGGTCAGGCTTCTCTGGCTGCCTGGGCACAGTAACATTGAGGGTAATGAACAGGCAGATGCTCTGGCCAGAGAGGGTTCTCAACAGCCCTTGAGGGGCCCAGAGCCAGCACTGGCTTACCCTAAAGCAAACGCCAATAGGTCAATAGAGGACTGGTCTCACTCCCAGTTTGTGGACCTCTGGAACTCCCACCCAGGACTTCGGCAAGCGAAGCTCCTCATCCCAGGACCCTTGCCGAAGAGGGCGGAACATTTACTGCATTTAGGCAGAAAGCAAGCTAGGATCGTGGTTAGTCTGCTGACTGGACACGGCTCTTTCAGGAAACACCTGCACAACATCGGAGTGGTTAACAACCCCGAGTGTAGCTTTTGTGGAGAAGAGGAGGAAACTTCCATCCACCTCCTAACCTCATGCCCCAGTCTCATGAACTTGAGATACAAGCAATTCGGTATAGGCTTCCCTATGCCGGAGGAGGTAAGGAATGCCCCGCTGGGAAGGATTCTGGCCTTTGGTCTGGAGTCCGGCCTGGATGGGGACATCCACTGATCAGTTAGCGGATGCACAATGGGCCACTAGGCCTGAGTGCCGCGATTTATGATTGCACTACTAATAAGAAGAAGAAGAAGAATGGTTTTTTCTATTTCAGGTACTCGAATTGCATTGCTTCTGTACCGCGTTTGATAATTATGAGCAATTTCATCTAGTTTTCGTAATTTAAGTGAATCTCCGCTAGACCAAAATATAAGGTTTTTAACTGCACTATATTTAGTAACTGTTTGAATATATACAATAACGATCTGAGCTTATTAGTTACATATTTTATATGAATGTCCCATCTTAAATGATTATCTATGTAAACTCCTAAATATTTAACATTTTGTGAGCCTTGTATATAAGTTTTATTATTGTCGATATTTATATTTTATGTCCGGAAATTAGGTAAATTATTGCTATAAGATGTAAAAAGGACATAGTAAGTTTTTGACTAATTAACTGTTAGTAACATGTTGTTAAAGAAGTGGCTGATATTTTTAAAATTGAGTTCGACTTTTCCTTTAAGGCTCCTCCAGTTACTATCAGAATATATTACTGCAGTGCCATTGGCAAAACTTACTATGTCACCACTTAAGGGTATCAAATAAACCATTCAAGTACATATTAAAAAGAATTGGTCCTAAAACGGTTCCTTGTGGTACACCATATTCTACCGTCATTTTATTACTGAAGGTGTTGCCAATATTTACAATAGTTTCCTATTTGACAGGTAATAGGGATGTTCACTATTTTTTTATTGTAATAAAAAATGATAGTTCTAAAGCTACAGAAACACGCAATAACCATTAAAAGCCTACAAACTTTTTTTCTTGAAAATAAACTAAAAATAAAAACTACGAAATTAACGAGGCTAGCAAACGATCAGTGGCAGTGAGAGTAGCGCGCGGTGACGTCACATCGCCTTAACAGCGGAACTCGTATACCTACGTGATATGGATTGTTTGCTTCATTATTGTTTTATCTGTATTTTTCTAATGATGGGAGACTCAAAAAGTGTGAAAGTTAATAACAATGAGTATTGTTTTGTTCCTGGATGTACAAATACATCAGTAAATAACCCAGAAAAGGTTTTTATGTCTGTGCCACAAAATGTAAAAAGAAGGAAGCTTTGGTTTAATGCAGCTAGACGAGAACATAAAAACGTTTCAAGTGAGTATAAGATGCAAGCAAAGCAATTTAGTGTTACAAATAAAAAAGCCGCTGCCCAAGGAATCACTACTTCCACATCCAGATTTTTTAAAGTCCCTTGGTTCTCGTTTACACATTAAATCCCAATTTAATTTTTTTCTCCCTATAATAATAGGGTGGGGGTAGCAAAGGGTTGGTAGAGGGGGTAGCTAACGCCAAAAAAAAATTCGAGGCATTTCTTTCTTGTACACATACTAAATCCCATTTTAATTTTTTTTACTCCCTTTCATAATGGTGGGGGGATGGTATAGTTGGGGGGTGGCTGATGAGACCTAGACTTTTCGTACATGTCCTAAATTGCAGTTTTATGGACTCTTACCTGCTTGCTTTGCCTATTTACCCTTATTTACCCCCGAACCCTTCAACAGAATTAGATCAAAATATAATCTAGTTTCAGATCTTGTTATAATACATACGTGTACCAAAAGTCAATATCATAAACGATTCCAGAGTAAACGTGCGCACAAAAAGATTGAAGTCTTTCACCATGGCCAAAAATTCTAAAACCATGGTAACGTCCACAGTTGGCAAATTATGCAAGTCCGCCTTTTGAAAACGTGCCTCCATTTTAGTATAGTATGCCTTAATTAAAATTAAAAGTCGCAAAACGAAGAACTACACGGACACAAGTGATCGTAGAAGTCAGTAAGCGCAGACTACTACTAATTCTCATATGAAACATGCATGAAACCCTAGCCCAAAGCCAATATACTTGCGCGCGTTTAACTTCGGGCGAGTTGACGTCACACCAATCAAAAAGCGTTTCGTGCATTCAAATAAATATTCATATTTCTGTAGGGGTTTTCCCATAGAACGGATTTGCTGATTTTTGTAAAACTTTGTAGATACTATTGTAAAGACTATTTTTAACCATTTTATCATGTTTAAACATGATTTAATTTTTTTGTCAACATCCCTATCATTTATTAACTGTATCGAAGGCTTTCGAGAGGTCAATGAAAATGCACAGCTTTGGTTTGCTGATATTCATATATTTATAAATCCTTGAAGTCTAAGCCTCTACGCCGGAAGAGCTTCAAGAACTTTTAGATGTGTATGCCCAGAGCTATGATTCCTTGGGACTTAAAATCAACATTGGAAAGACTAAGATTATGTCAACTCCTCATCAAGTGAACCAAATAGACATTACACTTAACGGAAATTCTCTTGAAGTGGTGGATCAGTTCAATTACTTAGGCAACGTTGTTAATGACAAAGCAAACATGGACAGCGAGATTCGCAATAGAATTAACGCTGCATCTAGAGCACTCTGGGGACTTAGAGAGAGAGTATTTGACAACCACGACCTTGCTTTGTCAACGAAAATGGCTGTCTACAGAGCAGTTGTCATTCCAACACTGCTATATGGATGTGAAAGCTGGGTCACTTACCGTCGTCATGTGAAAGAATTAGAACGTTTTCAGCAAAGACACCTCAGAAGTATGATGAAAATCCGTTGGTTCCATCACATATCAAACGTGGAAGTACTCAGGAGAGCAAACAGCCTTCCAATTGAGGTGCTTATTTCAAGAGCACGCCTAAGATGGGCAGGTCACGTTCATCGTATGCATGATAACCGCCTTCCCAAATGTACACTTTATGGTGAATTGCTAAGCGGTAGAAGAAGGCGTGGCGGTCAACGAAAGAGGTTCAAAGACGCTCTCCATGAAAATCTAAAATCCTGCGGTATTGCAGACGAGCAATGGGAACAACTTGCAGCGGACAGAACCGAATGGCGAGGGGTTGTGGCCAGCTATCAAGGAAATGTTGCTGCAAGAAGGCCGAATCCAAGACCTAACCAGGTCTATGTTTGTCCTGACTGCGGTCGACATGTGCTCTCCCGAATTGGCCTCTATAGCCATAGTCGTGTGCACCGTAGATGAATGGGAATTACAATAGACTACACCTTTTACTTGTTTTTTTATTGTACACAATTTATCGACTGTAACATTTTTATACTCGGACTCGAGTAACGGCTAATAATAATAATAATAATAATTTATAAATCCTTGAAGTAAGATAGGCTATTGCTCCCTGAAACCGAATTGCTTTTCTGACAAAATATTAAACCTATTTAAAAAACTAGTAATTTTGTTTTTCAATATTGTCTCAAAAAATTTAGCTATGTTGGAGATAAGGGAAATAGGCCGATAGTTAGTCACGTCCAGTTTATCGCCATTCTTGTAGAGAGATTTTATTACAGAGCTATTTTAAATGCCGATGGAGAGTTACCTGTTTCAAAACATTTATTGATAAGGTACTTTAAAGGTGCTGATATTTTAGAAGCTGTTTCCTTCAGAATATGCTATGTTATCAATTCCAGGTGCTTTATTTGATTTTAATTGATAAATTGTTTCGATTATTTTATTTTCACTCGTATATGACAGGTGTTGGAGATATTCTTTATGTTTTGAGAAAGGTTATCCTTTTTTTAATTGAACTATTTTTTCAGCGAGTTTTTTTTCCTAACATTGTGAAATAGTTTACAAAAACATTGCACATTTTCAGTTACTTTACCCTCCTGGTTTCTAATTTTAGATATTTGACCATACTCTTTTTTGCCCCAGATGTTAATTCTTTGCCACGATGAGTTGTTTAAATTTTTGTTAATTTATTTTGATAATAGTCCCTCTTAGCAGTTTTTAGCAATTCATAATATTTATTACGGTACTGTTTAAATTTATTTATATTATGTTCGCTAGGATACTTTTCTGATAATTTGAATAGTTCTGTTTTTTTTATTTATCGATTTTATAAGACCATTATTGGTTATCCATTTTGATCCTTTTTTTTCAGAAATTTTTGTTTTAATTATTTTTTTTACAAGTTACAATATATTTTTTAAATTAAGTTATAAACAAATTAGTGGCAGTTTCTACATCCCAACATTCATATACATCCTCCCAATGTTCTTCTAAACTAGTCTAATTTATTATTAAGTTTTATCTTATCTATAAATGTTTGTGTAGCAAAGTTTTTAGTCACTATTTTCTTTCCGTTTTCAGGAAATATATAAGCTTGCCGATTTGTGAAAATTGATCCATAACATTTGTTTGGAGTATTACTGGAATGAATTTGTAATGGTTTACTTTGCATTTAATTAATAAATGATAAATACAACTTCCTTCCATGGTATAATTATTTATTGCAGACAGAAACCCATGTCCCCGTATGATATTGGGATATTGGTGTACCTCGTCTTTTTCGCTTAAAATATCAATATTGACATCATCTACTACGATGTGTATATCAGAATCTTTCTTACAGTTATCGAGGCAGTCATGTTAAATTCTTTATGACAGGTTGACGGCAATGCTGTTAAAGTTATGTGTCACATTCTAATTAAAACATTTTAATACACTTTATCTTCTATTCAGGAATTGGTTACATAATATTGTCACAATTTGTGTATATTTACTGTCGATAGTCATATCCCAAATAGTATATTTCATTTTTGAATATTTATTTAAAAAAATATGTTGACTGTTCAGTGATAATTATTTTTGTAACTTTCAGGATTGAAGATGATATTGTTTTGCCACAGTCAGAAGTCACCATCAGGTTACAGAATTCTTCGAAAGTAACAATGTACAAATGTGACTTTTGTTTATATCAGACAAAACTTAAACGTGAACTTAGAAGTCACTTGTCGAAGCATAAGGATCCCTTAGAAGTGACAGTGTACAAATGCGACTTTTGTTCCTTTGAAACGAAATCGAAATATACTCTCAAAAAACATTTACTGGAGCATAAACATCCTTCAGAAATAACAATGTACAAATGTGACTTTTGTTCTTTTCAAACGAAAGTTAAATGTTCCCTCAAAAGACATTTACTGAGGCATAAAGATCCTTCCGAGGTAACTAAATACAGCTGTGATTTTTGCTCATATTGGTCAATACGGAAAGATAACCTCGAATTACATTTAATACACCATAAGAATCCTTCAGAAATGATGATGTACAAATGCCACTATTGTTCATTCCAGACAAAACGTAAAAGTTACTTTAAACGTCATTCACTGAAACATGAGGCTCTTTCAGGAGTAACAGTGTACAAATGTAACTCCTGTTCATTTGACACAAAATATAAAGGTAGCCTTAAAAAGCATTTAGTGCCAAATCCTTTAGAAAATACATTATACAGATGCGACTCTTGTTCATTTCAGACAAAATATAAAGGTTGCCATACTCAACATTTATTGGAGCATCATGATCCTCCAGAGGTAACAATTTACAAATGTGACTTTTGTTCATTTGAGACAAGATATAGAGGTTGCCTTACTCAACATTTGATGAAGCATGAACATCCTCCAGAGATAATTCACAAGTGTGACTCTTGTTCATTTCAGACAAAATACAATTGGTATCTCAAAAAACATTTGCTGCAACATCGAACCCTTCAGAAGTAATAATATTCAAATGTGACTTGTTTATATCAGATCCAATTTATAATTAACCTCGAAAAACATTGGATACTGCATAAGACTGTCAGAAATAATATAGTAATAAATAAACACCACAGAAATTAGACAACCCCCAATTCCAGAAGCCAGGGGCTTGTTCGGAAGGGGGCTACACATTGAAAAGACGCGGACATACAACCATTTCCTCTGACAGTGCCGGAGCCAGGATTCGAACCCGGTGGTGCGATGTCCGTGTGATTAATCGCGATTGCCACCTCGCGCCTTAACCCACTCGGTTATCGACCGAATAAGTGTGTAAATGTGTTATTTGTGTTAGACTAAATAAAAAAATTGCCCCGAGAAGCATTTTCTAGTGCATAACGATCCCAAGTTACAAAGTACAAATGTAACTCTTTTTTACAGCAGACTATACTAAGTATCGGTCATTTGAGAAACAGTACATGTCCTGTAAAATAATTCAATTATTTTACAGGAAACGAAAAAAATTGAAAATAATGAAATATCGGTAAAAACTTTGGTCTTTAAGATTAAGCCTACAAAATTTGGTGTATTTAGATTATTTTGAAAAAATGTTTTTTAAGAAAAAAAATATAGTACTTCAAAAACTCGCGACATGTGATGTTTCTGAAATGAAGTATAAAACTTAATAAGAAGGCATGTAATATTATTAAAAATCTTTATTGAATATATAACACAGGGCCATAAAATAAACTTTTTAAAAAAATTAAGCATTTTCATCATTTTCAGTTGTTGGCCAACGTAATATTTGGTTATAAAACTCATGGTGTTCTTCAAGAATGTATGTAACAAGTTGTTTAATATTGTCAAGTTTCTTAGAATTAATCGGAACTTGCCCAAGAGGATAAGCAGATTTCTGAACAGGTTCAGGTAGTTGTACCAATTTGGAAGTAGCAAGTCTGAATTTATGGCTGGTAAACCCCTCTATAAATTCAATAGCTTCAACTACTCCAGGTTCATTGGAGGAGAATCTAAAATGTGTAATTCATTATCTGAAATGTGCGTTTTTGCTCCCTTGGTACACCTCTACCAAGAGACTCGATCGACAAGCTGTTTTTTTTGTAAAACCTGGGCCACCAAGATTTAAAATCGGCAATATATCTTCACTTTTAACGAGTTTTATAAAAAATTTAGATTCTCTTGATGAATTTGCAATCATTTCGACATATTCCATTATCGAGTAGATTCTGTCATATCTTCTGATTACTCTTTTAATAGCCGCAAAATTACGATCGTTGGGTAAAAAAGAATGCCCTCTTTGAGGAAAATACTGATTTATGGTTTCGAATCTGTTCATCTGAACCAATGCCATAAGAACCCTTATTATTGTATGGTTGCGATTCTGACCACCGCAGCTGTCCGAAAAAATGTGCAGGTGCTTAGTACTAGCTGGAATTTCGTGCTCTATGAAGTCCAAAACAAATGACGCGACTTCGTTCGGTCCTTTTTTTGCTATACTTTCATGGTAAACATAGAACTTGGCCTGCTGCTTTCCAACTAAATTTATTCCAAACACGTTAACAGTCAACTGCCTCAAGTAGAAAGTGTCTTGCACTGGAATAAGAGGCAACTGGAGATTTTGCATATAGTCAAATGTGATTACAACAGTATCATTATTAGTAGGATTTTAGGACAATTCAGTTAGTACTTACAGCTTATTGTAAAACTTCTGAGCCCTTCTTTTATGTACCGTCAATTCTGCAACAGCTGCTCATTTTGCGTTGTCATTAAGTGAAGGACTTTTAATTTTAATACTAAATTCTTCACATTTGCAACAGGTGTCTACCTGTGGTCGTCCAAATCCAAGTGAAAATCGTTCCTTAAAAATTTTTAAGTAAAACTTGTATTTTATTTTGGTACAAGGGTGCTTTTTTTTAAACAATTCGTACATAATTTTTACGTTAAGCTTTTCGTCTAAATATTTTTTTTCTGTACTACTATAATGGGAAATTTTGGTCGGGAAGCTCCTAATATGATCTTCAATTTGGATAACTATCCTGGAATGGCATTTCCAGAAATGCACTTGCCTCTTTTGTCGTTAGGTTGTTTACTATTAACAAGAAACTGAGTCAAGCGTCTAACTTTTGCCGGAGTGATTGTGTGAATGTTAATAAAAGCTTTTTTGCAAACAGTAATACGCCCAGAAGAAGAAGTTAAAAAATATTTAAAAGAGTAAGTTTTCGGCTTAGGTCGCCCTAAATTTCTTGGCCTTTTAACTCTAACGTTGTTGCATCCCATTAATGCTTGTAAATATACATCTTGTTCATTTTTGTTTGCCATGAGTCTAAATTTGTTAATAATTTCCTGTTGGTTACCTTGGACACATCGCTCATAACATTTTAATTTACACCTACGAACAAAACCGATACTTGCTTTAAAACCCTTATTACTAACCTAAAAAATTCAATAACTTACCCGCAAGTTTCTCCTTGCTCTATAGCGTGAACTACAGCACCTTTATAGTTAATGTACTCTTCCCCTTTTAATCTGGCATTTTTTATAATCTCACATTTATATAGCTTCCTTTTTCCTTTTCTTCTTATTCCAACATTAAGAGCACTATCAGACTCACTTTCACTACTGGACGCCATTATTGCGAAATGACATTCGCACACTGCGTTTAGAAAGAACACATGTCAGTGACTTGTGTGGTTTCTCAACGCATTGAGATATTTAGAAGCGTGTAAATCATTGAAGCGTCATCGGACAAGTGATGTTACTGTAAGGAACGATGTGTTTATCCTTAAAGTGTATATTACTGCAATAAACTCAAAATGGCCGAAATATTGACATGTGCTGTTACTCAAATGACCGTTTCACTTAAAGATGGCCTTAAAGGACAATTGTTATTTCATAAAAATCCATCAGGGTTATTCATTATAAATTACGCATCCCTTATCATCGTTATTATTGCCTATAAAAAAATAGTTTTAAATAAAAATTGTATTGTTATGACAGAATTTTGTTAAAATGCTATCAAAAGTACAGTAGCGTGCAGATTTCAGGGAATACAAAAAAACATTTTTTTTAAATAGGATTCCCTGCATATTATTAAATGTTTGGAATGATCTTTTTTCTTGATTTCAAAAATATACCATATGTTACCCCTACCATATATTGTTTTTGAACTCCTATTAATGTCAGATATCTTGATTCAACTTGTTACTGTACATATGGAGAAGTTAACATCATTAATGTGAGCTATGAAAATGACAGCTATTGTGACGCTCTTTTTCTCGTACAGTGCGAGAACTAAGGCTGTCACTTTGACACACGAGCTTTCTTACTGGTTACTCGGGCGCCAGTTCAAGTTTTGAGTGGTTGAACAACACTGCCCAAAAGTCGATAAGCGAGACTGAGCAGCTCAGTGAAGACAAAGCCAATTCCAGTGGGTCAATAAGGGAACTTAGACTTTCACAAACACAACAGTAAAACGCAGAAGTTCAATAATATTTGAGTATATTACTGTAATCCTATGGTTACAAAAACAGAACAGAAAGCAAAATTAACACAAATTTATGTACATATGTTTAGGCAGTAGAGGGAGAGTAGCAAGCAATATAATAATAGCGGCAAATGCGTATAAGCGGTAAAGTTAGCGAGTTTATATACAGTGTGTCCAACTAAGTCGGCACCATATGGGAAACTTTTTTATTATTGGTTTTATGAAAAAAAGTTATTCTTGATAAAAAGTTCTGCATGGCCTAAAACCCAAAATGAAATAATCAGATATAATTTTTTTGCAGTCGTATACGAGGTATGTCGAAAAATGTTAATTTTGCTCAAGAGTAAAGTACCTTTTCTTATTACAATATCGACAAACGTTATTAAGAAAAGTTGATCCTAATTGAAAATTACGGTCAGATATCCAATATTATCCATCTACCATGAAAAAACAGATTTTGTTATTTTTACACACTCTTCTCTGTAATTAGCATTAATAATTATGTCTACAGATCGACATTTAATCTAGGATGCACTGGCAAATTCTGTATAGTAGTAATTTGTCTCTACGTTGACATTTAATCTAGGATGCACTGATAAACCAATGAATTTTTCATAGCAAACGTCAAAACGCTAGTTAGAATTTATAAAATACAAGAAATGGCAGCTCTATTAACTTTTGAGGAGAAACTAAAATGTAGTTTTGATTGTGGGAGATCATTATAAAACTCATCGAGAAGCAGCAGTTATTTTTAACAACAGACATCCAAATAGAAATATTCAACAGTTACGAGAATTGTAAATAAATTTAAGACTTCTAATAATAATAATAATAATAATTTTAATAAAAAACGCCGGAAGCGGGTTGCAGATAATAACACGGAACTACAAGTAATGCTATCTGTCGTAGAACATCCAAAAATGTCATTGCGAAAAAGAATGTCTTTGATACAAAATAATGTAAGTAGAGGTACAATCGCAAATATTTTAAAAAGAAATAAATATCATGCATACAAACCGCAGTTTGTTCATACATTGAAAGAAACTGATTATGATAGACGGTTTTATTTTTGCTTTTTAATACAAGAAAAGTTAGAAGAGGATCCGTTTTTATTAAGACATATAATTTTTTCTGATGAGGCGGCATTCTCTTCAAATGGAACTGTCAGTTCACAAAATTGTCGCTGGTGGTGTGATAGTAATCCCAATTTTACAATTAAGACTCATGACCAATATTCGTTTAAGACAAACGTGGTGTGGTATCTACAAGAATAAAATAATAGGACCATATTTTTTTCGACAGACCATGAATGCCGAACGCTATCTACATTTTTTACAAAATGAATTGAACGACTTTATGGACGAACTGCCCTTACAAGACCGTCAACGTATATGGTTTCAACAGGATGGTGCTACATGCCATAGTACAGTAGCTGTTAGGGATTACCTTGAAACTATTTTCAATGACAAACTGATACATAGATATTCCGATATTTTTTGGCCGGCTAGATCTCCAGACTTAACACCTCTGGATTATTTCTTATGGGGCTACTTAAAACAAAGGGTTTACCAGCAAGGACGTTTTCAAGATATTGATAATTTGGAGAGGATCATTTCAGAAGCATGCCAGGAAATTACTACAAATATGATAAAGGATGTGTTACGGGAATTTGATAAACGAACCATTAAATGTTTAGAAAGAGATGGTGGATATGTTGAGGCTTTGGTGAATTGAAGCAAAATATAAATTATTTCATTTGCAATAATGCTATGGATGTTACTTATTAGTTAACTTGTTGTTTTCTATTTAACTTTTCATTTGTAAAATAAATTATTATGATATGCATGCACTAATTATTCAAATGCAATAGCAAATTGTTACATAACTTACCTTTGAACCGAAAGGTTATCACGTTTTTCAATACAATAGATGTTTTATGATTTGCAAAATTAAATTATGTATAATTTATAGCCAAAAATTATTAAAAATCGTTTTTTCATGGTAGATGGATAATATTGGATATCTGACCGTAATTTTCAATTAGGATCAACTTTTCTTAATAATGTTTGTCGATATTGTAATAAAAAAAGGTACTTTACTCTTGAGCAAAATTTACATTTTTCGACATACCTCGTATACGACTGCAAAAAATTGATATCTGATTATTTCATTGTGGGTTTTAGGCCATGCAGAACTTTTTATCAAGAATAACTTTTTTTCATAAAACCATTAATAAAAAAGTTTCCCATATGGTGCCGACTTAGTTGGACACACTGTATAAGCAAATGGCTATTAAGCAGACAGTGTACGGATACCAGAAAATGCGAAGCAAGCAGAATTATTTACAGTGTTAAAAACAAACAGGTTATAAAACAGACCGGAAACTTGGCTAGTGTTTTACGACGTTAACTTTACGGAGAACTAAATATCGATGAGCAAATATTTTGTCACGAAGGTTTTAATCCCGGACTCAAGAAAATATGTAAGGATAGAATGTAATTAATTACTCGGTATTAACGCGAAATTGACAGTAACGTGACTGGGGGTAGATAAAGGTGGACAGAAAAGAAAGAACCTGTTGTCGCCGCAGGGCCAGAGCCAGGTTAAGAAAAGAAAGAAAGAACCTGTTGTCACCACAGGGCCAGCGTCAGGTTCTGAAAAGAAAGGAACTTACAGAAATAAGCAATTTAAAGTAAAATATTCAAACAGTAAAATAAGTAAAATATCCGAAAAATATTAATCAGTAAAATAAGCAGAATGATAGAAAATATTCACAAGTATCAGAAGAACATGCTGCATGGTCACTCAAATGTCCAAAAAGACCAACACAACCAATACAGGGCATCCCTAACACACAGATAAAGCCGCTTAACAAAAAAAGCCAAGAAATTGATAAAAAAATAACAAAGAACTCAAAAATACATTCACCAATTACGATACACGACATGATTGTCAACACATATATATCAAAAATAAACAAAGACATGAACAGAGATAGAGAAGAACTATTAAAGAAACTAAGGAAGAGATTCGTAACACAGTACAACATTGATACAGTGGCCTCATTTTCGGGGAATAGACTATACATCCTAATGTTCGATTTAGATGAACCTCTAACTATCTCACCAACTGAACCAATACCTAGAATAAATAATATTCAAGTTCACGTTGATGCTTAAGATTCTTTACGCCAATGTAAATAGCTATGTACCAAAAAAATATATAATCAATAACATAATAGAAAAAAACAAAATTAATTGCTCACTATTTGTGGAAACCAAAACAAAGGAAAATAGCAGCACGCACTACAAAAATTGGGATGTTCTACAATTCAATGGGAATATGGTAAATAATAATACACGAGGTGGAAGTTTAGTACAAGTAGACCCGACTCTAAAAATGAAAAAGAAATTCCTCCACGAATAAACAACCCCCTTAATGAAGCAACCCACTTTTTAATACCATTCCAAGGCGGTAAGTTACACATACTCTTGGTATACATTCATCCGACATCTAATATTGAAGAAACAATATTCACCAAAGCAGCACTGTACAAATACTGTATAATAATAGGGGACTTCAACGTTAACAGAGCAAAAAATCGTCAACTTCAGACATTCTTAAACAACTCATCGTTCAAAAAAGCAGACACACCTCCAACATTTCTTATGATGAATAACCCAGACACAACGCCAGATCTATTACTTTACACAAATAATATTGAAAATAATATAAACAAAATCGAAACCCACCCTGACATAGGTTCTGATCATTTGGCAATAGAGGTAAACATTAAACTTGACAAAATAATAAATGCGGTGGAAGAAGTAGAAAAAATGAACTTCCACAAATGTGACACTGAAAAGGTTAGTATTGCAATAGAAAAATACATAGAAGAAAGCCAACAACTCCCAATTGACGAACAGACAATAAATAGCTTTAATGAAAAATTAACTGAGGCCATAATACATAACTCTCCTAAAAGAAAGACTAAATTCTACTTGCACGAGTCGCCACCATTCATCATCAAACTAATAAGAAATAAAAGAAAAATGTACAGAGACTACTTATCAAATAAAAATGAAGACTACAAAAGACTCCTTAACGCGTACAACAAGAACATCCAAAAATTAATAAGAGAATATAAAGAACACAAATGGATAAATGCCTGTAATGAAATAAATTAACAGCAAGGAAAAAACTACTGGCAACAAATCAGAAAACTCTCCAGGTATAAACAGACATCATACATAACTACTCTAGAAGAAAATGGCAAATTCTATAACAATGACCTCGAAAAAGCAGAACTGTTTGCTCATCATTTTGAAAAAACATATACTATAAAAAATGACAATCAGTTTGATGAGACAAATTACTAAGATATAAGAAATTGGTCCAACAACTTTTTTTCAGAAGAACTTCAAAGACAAAATAAGGCAATAAGTGAGGAAACGTACTTTGAGATATTAAATAAGGGAAAAAGCACAGCCCCCGGAAAAGATAACATATCAAAAAGCGTCATTCGAAAACTAGGACCAATGTACATCTATATATCATTAGAATATATGAATACTGTCTTAACAACCAGTACTTTCCCACACAATGGAAACAAGGAATTGTTATCACCATCCCTAAATCAAACACCAATCACCATAGAGTGAACAACTATCGCCCTATAGTGTTGTTATCAGTGCTGGCAAAAAATCTCGAACAGATAATTAAAAAACTGATCTCTGAAGCCATTGGTCACAATATTCCTAACTATCAGTTCGCATTCTATGAAAAGTGCTCCACCACACATCCACTGACGATACCAAATATCCAAACATCAAAACTTGAAGGATATCATAGCGCAGCAATCCTTATTGACATTACCAAAGCATTTGAGGGTTTGTTGTATAAGTTGGCAGAACTGAACTGTCCAATGTACCTTATATTCATTATAAAAAATTATTTAAAATATAGAACCCTACGAATTAAAATAAATACAAGTTACTCAAAATTATTTAAAACACAACAAGGACTGCCACAAGGCTCCTCACTCTCACCACTGCTATACAACATCTACTGCTATGACATCTACAACTTTGAAAAACACCTACAATACTTTAATCCCAATACATATATTCTACAGTATGCTGATGACACGGCTCTAATTAGTCATGATCGCACCCTGGAAAAAACTGTTGTCCAATTACAAGAACTAATGAACAGAACAATGACCTGCTTCAACAAATGGAGACTAAAACCCAACCCAACAAAATCCCAGTACATTATCTTTAACCATGGAATAAACAACAACTTACCAACGGTTACCATTAACCATCACATTCTCCCCGCTCAGTCAACAGTCAAATACCTGGGCGTAAGTTTAGACAGCAAGTTGAACTTCAACAACCATACCAAATACATAAAGAAAAGATGCATCGCCAGAAGCAAACACTTTCGCTGCATGACCTATAAAAACGAGGGAATCAGTAAAAAGACAGCAGCTCACATTTATAAATCAATATGTAGACCAATACTAGAATACGGCCACCCCCTCTTTCTAAATGTCAGAAAAACAGCAATAAAAAATATCAACATTGCGGAAACATCAGTACTGAGAACCATTACCAAATACCGACACCCAACAAATCCGCTGCACAACCCACCTAACGCTCTTCTATATCAAATAACCAAGACAAACCAATTCCACAGAGACTATCCAAATTATCCACTAAATTTGCCAGGGCGGATCACAACATGGAAATACTCCGACCTCTCTGCAAAAATAGAAATCGTCAAACAACCGGACATTGTGGGAACACATCAAGGAACTAAGAACCGCATAATAAAGAACCGTCAATCACTATATACACATACACTTTTTTCGTTTTGTTTTTTTCACATTCATATCTATTTGCTATTCGCATTACATATAATTTATAAAATGTAAACAATATTTTATTGTAAAAAGGCTGAAGGACCTCGGTCAATGGCCATTTGGGTTTTTGCTCAATAAAGTACTTTCATTATTATTATTATTATTCATAAGTATACAAAAGTTTACTAACAGTAAATCGCGGAATAAAAATTTCATTAACAGTAAAATATAGTTACACTAACCAAGTATTTAAAAAGGTCTTACTCTTTCCAACTTCGGTGGGCACTGGTACACTGGTAGTCGACTGCTTTCTTCGAGTTGTAGGATAACTACTGAATAAAATACCTGATGCCGTTTATTTTATAGCCGTTCCCTACCAGGATATCGCGAGGGTCTCCTCTATTTCAGACGAAAAAATAATTTGAACTTTGACACCCTGTATCTTTTTCCACAGCAACATTTTACTAAAGCATATTTGGTAATATCCTCGTATTGTGGCTCGAATCTACCCCTGAACTATGGCCTATTATTAATGGTCCACCCTGTGTTTACTGTCGAGAGTCATATTCCAAATAGTATATTTCATTTTTAAATATATTAAAAAAGTTATGTTGACTGTTCAGTAATAATTATTTTTATAATTTTCAGGATTGAAGATAATATTGTTTTGTCACAGCCAGAAGTCACCATTAGCTTACAGAATTCTTCGAAAGTAACAATGTACAAATGTGACTTTTGTTCTTTTCAAACGAAAGTTAAATGTTCCCTCAAAAGACATTTACTGAGGCATAAAGATCCTTCCGAGGTAACTAAATACTGCTGTGATTTTTGCCCTTATTGGTCAATACGGAAAGATAACCTCGAATTACATTTAATACACCATAAGAATCCTTCAGAAACAATGATGTACAAATGCCACTATTGTTCATTCCAGACAAAACGTAAAAGTTACTTCAAACATCATTCACTGAAACATGAGGCTTTTTCGGAAGTCACAGTGTATAAATGTAACTCTTGTTCATTTGACACAAAATATAAAGGTAGCCTTAAAAAGCATTTAGTGCCAAATCCTTTAGAAAATTCATTATACAGATGCGACTCTTGTTCATTTCAGACAAAATATAAAGGTTGCCATACTCAACATTTATTGGAGCATCATGATCCTCCAGAGATAACAATTTACAAATGTGACTTTTGTTCATTTGAGACAAAATATAGAGGTTGCCATACTCAACATTTGATGAAGCATGAACATCCTCCAGAGATAATTCACAAATGTGGCTCTTGTTCATTTCAAACAAAACATAAAAGGGACCTGGATAGACATCAGATGTTACACAAAAATCCGTCAGAAGTAACAACGTACCAATGCGACCATTGTTTGTTTCAGACAAAATACAAATGGTACCTCAAAAAACATTTGCTGCAACATGGAACCCATCAGAAGTAATAATATACAAATGTGACTTGTTTATATCTGTTCCAATTTATAATTAACCTCGAAAAACATTGGATGCTGCATAAGAATGTCAGAAATAAGTGTGTGAATGTGTTGTTTGTGTCAGATTAAATAAAAAAATTGCCTAGAGAAACATTTTCTAGTACATAACGATCCTTCCCAAGTTCCAAAATACAAATGTAACAGCATTAGGAAAAGATTAAATAATCCAGCCTATACTGAAAGGTATATGCAGTTTAAGTCAATGTACAAAAACTTAGTGGAGCAGCACAAGAAACAATGTAACGACCAACGCCTAATTAATTCCAACAATATAATGTGGGATAGTTGGAAAATTATTAACGAATCCAAGTCAATCAATGAAAAGAAGCCATCCATAGACATATGTGATAACCAAGATATTCTAATATCAAATGTCACGGAGAAGAGTAATTTTATCAATGATTACTTTATAAATCTTGCCTCAAATCAATCAAAACCTAACTGTAATGTCAACATTGAAAAGACAAGTACCAGTTTTTTTCTCACACTGACGACACCACAAGAAATAAGTGAAATAATTGGGAAAACTACTCTTAAACCGGCCGCTGGTATCGATGACATCAATGGAAAAGTGATGAAATCAGTAAAGACATTATTAATGAGCCATTAGCATAGTAAATGAATCATTCTTAGCTGACGTATTTCCCAACATAAAAGAATCCAAATGTATACCTGTATATAAAAACATAGGTCCCACAACAGACATTACTAATTATAGAGCCATATGCATACCAAGTTAAATTGCTAAATTTTTGAACGGTCATATTACATAAGACTGACCAATTATCTAGAGAATTTTAACTTGATCTCAAATGTCCAAAATGGTTTTAAAAAAAATAAATCCACCAATACTGCTATCTTAGATTGCATAGATTTTATCTATAATGCACTGAACAACAAGTGTCACGTCTTAGGTCTTTTTTATGATTTAAATCGTGCATTTGATACTATAGATCATAGTTTGTTACTCAGAAAATTAGAGGGCATTGGAGTAAGAGGGGCACCATACAGCTGGGCAGCCTCATATCTACAAAATCGCACGCAAACTACTGTTGTAGATGGTGTTAACTCCAAAACTGGAAATATAAATCTCGGAGTGCCTCAATAAGGCTCGATTTTGGGACCTGTTTTTTATAATTTTTATTAACGATATACCCAACACATGTATCACTTCAAATCAACTTCTTCTATATGCAGATGATACAAATATGCTAATGTCCCATAACTCCATTGAACAGATTGTCATAAATAGTAACAATGCATCACAGGAAATGAGTCATTACTGTAGCAACAACGGACTAAATTTAAATGTAAATAAAACATGCTATATACGTTTTCTGCCAAAAAATATTGTGACTAACTATGATCTGTACCTTAAAATTTTAAATAGATCCATCCCGAGTATAACAACTACCAAGTTCCTAGGTGTCACCTTGGATCGAAAGCTTACGTGGGAAGCGCATATACATATGGTTTGCACAAAATTGAGCACTGTCTGCTATATTATAAGAAATCTAAGAGATACCGTCTCCATAAACATCCTAAAAACTCTCTATTATGGATTGGTTCAGTCTCAACTACAGTATGGACTCATTTTCTGGGGAAATTCCTCATATTTTAATAGGGCATTTTAATATCAAAAAAGGGTTTTAAGAACCATGTGTAAGATCCACCTCTTAACCAGTTGTAAACCACTATTTAAAGATTTGCAAATACTTACCTTGCCTAGTTTATATATCTACCAGTTAATAATGTACATAAAAAAAATGAATCTGAATTCTTTAGAAATAGTGATATTCATGTGTATGACACGAGAAACAAGGACAATTTGTATCAGCCATATTCCAGACTTGCACTGGGAGAAAATTCGCCAAAACATATTGGTACCAAATGTTTTAATAAAATTAATCAGTGTATCAGCAATGACAGCAACATGTCATTTAGGAACAAAATATTTAAATTTTTGTGTGACAAAACATTTTATGACATAGATGAGTTCCTTAATTGTTGATTTTGCTCACCTCTATACCTATTTTATTAATTTTATGTTGAATGTTTTGTGGTGACTAGTTACTAAAGTCTGTACATTGTATGTTATATTCTGTATAAACTTTTAAAAACGAATAAAATTATCTTATCTTATCTTAACTCTTGTTTACAGCAGACTGGACTTAAAAATGGTCTTAAAGGACAATTGTTATTTCATAAAAATCCGTTAGGCATCAATGTACAGGTTTTGTATTTTGTGTAGTTCTTCTCTTGATAGTATTTGTATAGACTAAGGACTTCATATATCCCCATACATAATAATCCAAAGGATTATAATCAGAACTCCTTGGTGGCCAAGCAAACTCACTTCCTCGATCGATCCATCTGCGTGGGAAAGTCTCATCAAGATAATTCCTGACTTCAATGAAGAAACGAGGGAGAGCTCCATCTTGCATGAACCATATTCTGTTGCATATGTCTAGGATGAAAGCATGTAATATATTAGCAAGAGTATTCTGAAGAAAAAACATAAGACTGTCCATTTAAATTTGGAGGAAAGACAAATGGCCCCAATAATTGATTGCCGATGATACCACACCAAACGTTAATCTTAAATACTTGCTGAAAATGCCTTTCTTTGACGGTATGAGGATTTTCTACTTCCCAGTAATGGGTATTTCTTCAGTTAAAAGTTCCTCGGCTAGTAAAAGTTGCTTTGTCGGTAAATAAAGTGTTCTTAACAAAATTTCGATCCCTGTTGTGTCTATTTAGAACAAATTATTGTAGCCTTTGTGGAAGATCCCTTCGAAGTAAGTTTTGTAGAGGAGTGAGATGATATGAGTAGAAGCGTTCTTTACGCAATACTTTTAGGACAGATTGTTTACTCACCCCTGTTGCCGCTGCTAAAGGACTTGAGCTGACTTGAGGATCTTTATCCACATAAATTAAAATTTCTAGTTTTTGATATGGAATAATTCGTTTCGGTCGTCCTATATCGTTTTTATGGCGAAATGAACCGGTTTCTCCCAAACGACAAAACAGATCTTTGAAAAAATTACGGTCTGGCTGTATTCTATTTGGATATTGCAATGAGTATCTCCTCGCTGCAGCATGTCCGCTAAAATTATTTTGTGCATAAACACGTCATGCCCCTCATTTCCCTATTTGAAAAATTATTATGTCTAGGCATTGTAAATAACGAAGGTAAAGAAATTAGCTCGAGAAACACAAGAACAAAATAAAATGACGTAAATGACAACTAAAACGTAACAAAAGCACACTTTTTTAAATAAATACACTTTGTTTCATTAAGTTTGAATTTATGAGCGCTGATGAAATTAATAATTTCTATTGTTCTGTAACAAAAGAAGTATGCGAAAAAATTCACCCAAAGGTTGATCCTCTAAAGTACTTGAAAACTGTTTCTGTACCGGAATCGTTTTTCCTGGCACCTACTGATACTCAAGAAATTAGGGAAATATTGAACGATATTAAGAACAAGAGTACTAGTGGCTGGGATTGTATCTCATTAAAAATGTTTCTAAAACTACCAGAAAATGTTTTACAAATCTTGGGGGAGGCCATTAACACCTTTTTTGAAACGGGAACGTTTCCGTCATGTTTAAAAATTTGCAGATGTTGTTCCGCTTTTTAAAAGTGGAGATCATGAATCCCCCTCTAATTATAGACCAGTGTCATTGCTCCCTATGTTAGTGAAAATAGTAGAAAAACTAGTTAAGAAACGAGTTCTAGATTTTTTGCATCGGAATAAGGTACTCTGTGCAGAACAGTTTGGGTTTCATGCCTCAAAAAATACTAATGATGCCATATTTGCTTTCCTACAGAAATTATATCTTCAACTTAACGATGGTGAGGTGGCCGCAGCAGTCTTCTGTGATTTGGCCAAAGCATTTGATTGCGTAAATCACGGGAAACTACTGAGGAAGCTAGAAACTTATGGGTTTAGAGGTAAAACACTAGATTGGTTTCAGTCATATTTATTTGGTCGCTATCAAAAAGTTATTTTTAATGGTAAAGAGTCAAAAAAACTGGAATTAAAGTTCGGGGTGCCACAAGGTTCCGTTCTTGGGCCATTATTGTTTCTTATATATTTCAATGATCTGGTTTCTGTTAAAACTCAAGGAAAGTTCACTTTTTTCCATTCTCTCTCTGCCTCTTTTTATAATTTAATACTCTAATTTTAAATAAAATTATTTCTTATTCCGCAGGCGTACGCAATGTACAATACGTATGTTGAGCATAAACATATTCCTGCTCTACTGAATGAAGTTTGAAGTTGTATACATAATGTATTGTTTGTTTATGTAATTTTTCAGGGTTTTACATTGGTTGAAGTGTTTTTATTCCAGACTTGCAGTAGAACTATAACAAATCTAAAGGCGAATATTGACTTTATATTTTGAATGTGCATCCCGGATCATTCGTCACAGTGAAAGGTGTAAAATTGTTTCCTTTTTTGTTTCGTCCAAGGTGATCATCTAAATTAACCAGTGACAAAATAGAGATGCTCTCTACTTTAGACGAGTTGAATGGATGATTCATAAGAAGTGAAGCGTCAGTGAAAGATCTAAACTTGTATTTTTTAAAATGTGTATATCCAGTATCATGCTTAGTAGAAGGGTAATTTGTAATTTAAATTTTGCAGACAAAACTGTGCTCAAGGCCTTCTGTATCAACAAGCTAACTCTCTGCAACAGAGAATCAATCTGAACCTCACTCATTCTTAAATGGTTCTTATCAGGGTCTTCTGCAGTAACTTCCAGCAATAGTTGTGTCAATGCTTCCAATTGTGCCCGTCATCAAATCAAAGGTTTTTTCCACCACCAACGATGTTAACGGTTTTTTCTTTCTAATATGACACGACGTACTTCAGCAAGTGCTTGACTTTATTAACTCAACTTCAACACTCCCTATTTCATTTGCCGACATTTTGAGAACTGCTTAACTGAATTTAGTCATTGTAATGGTGTAATCATATTCGGATTTCATTTTTCAGATTCACTTGATGAATTATCCGCAATGCACATCCAAAGTGTAAAGTATATATTTGCCTTCACGCACAAATTAGGGACTTTATTGATATCCATTTTTTTAGGTGAACATACGACGCTTTCCTTTATTACTATATTTGCAGTCGGGAAATAGTGTCAGCTTTACCACATGAAATATTTGCCATATGCTAAGTATTTCAATTTTAAATTATTTTAACCATTTAAAGGTTTAATAGAATATACTGAATAAATAAAACAATACCTGCAATATATGATTTATTTATTTACGTTCAATGACATATACTTATTTTATGTGCTACATAGGTACGAATAAATAAATACTTAAACAGAATAATATCCTACGAAAGCAATGTAACGCAAGTAAAAATATAAAGTAAATAGGTAAACAAAGTTTAACATATTTTACATGACCTGTGTCCATTTCATACCTTAACTATAATGTTCCATTGCGGTACTTTAATGTAGCACATTCTGTAAATTAGCTTTAAATGGTTTTTGTAAGTGAAACATATCGAATAGCAAAATTGTTATAAGACCATTGCTAAACTATCTTAATCGCATTTAATTAAGTGTATTTTTGTATCTTACTAACTAGACATACTGTATGTTACACTAGATTTATGTACTTCTTTTACAGCATCTGGAACTACCAATTTTCCCCAGTACCTCCTAGAATTAACTTTAAATTCAATACCTTTGTTTTAATGTTAATAATACTCTTTATTTTTAAGTCGACATTGCATGTATATAAAAATCGTTCAAATGCAAAAAATACAATATGTTGATAACATATAAATATAAACAAAAAACAATATATAAAACATAATATACAGGGTGGACCGTTAATAATAGGCCATAGTTCAGGGGTAGATTCTTTGGGCCAAAATATGAGGATATAACCAAATATGATTTAGTAAAATGTTGCTGTGGAAAAAGATACACGTTGTCAAAGTTCAAATTATTTTTTCGTTTTTTTGCAATAACTCTACTGCCTCTTGACTGATCTTCACCAAATTTGCTGGAGGAATGTTCGATATGGTCTCCACCTACTTCTATACCTTTTCTAATTCTATTCATAAAATATTTTCTTACATTGAAGAATACATTTTCCTGTCCACTAACAAAAATTCGCTGCATTTTGTATTTTGTCACACAGTTCTTCTCTTGAGTTGATAGTATTTGCATAGACTAAGGACTTCATATGTCCCCACACATAATTATCCAAAGGATTATAATCAGGACTCCTTGGTGGCCAAGCAAACTCATTTCCTCTACCGATCCATCTGCGTGGGAAAGTCTCATCAAGATAATTTTTGACTTCAATGGAGAAATGAGGGGGAGCTCCATCTTGCATGAACCACATTCTGTTCCGTATGTCTAGCATATAATATATCAGCAAGAGTATTTTGAAGAAAAAACAGAGAAGACTGTCTATTTAAATTTGGAGGAAGGACAAATGGTCCCAATAATTGATCGCCGATGGTACCACACCAAACATTAATCTTAAATTCTTGCTGAAAATGCCTTTTTTAACGGCATGAGGATTTTCTACTTCCCAGTAATGGTTTCTCCAGTTAAAAACGCCTCGGCGAGTAAAAGTTGCTTCGTCGGCAAATAAAGTAGTATTCTTAACAACAAAATTTCGATCCTGTTGTGTTTATTTAGAACAAATTGACAAAATTATTGTAGCCTTTGTGGAAGATCACTTTGAAGTAAGTTTTGTACAGGAGTGAGATGATATGGGTAGAAGCGTTCTCTACGTAAGACTCTTAGGACAGATTATTTACTCGCCCCTGTTGCCGCTGCTAAACGACTTGAGGATCTTCATCCAGACGAATTAAAATTTCTAGTTCTTGATCTGCAGTAATTCGTTTCGGATGTCCTACATCGTTTTTATAGCGAAATGAACCCGTTTCTCCCAAATGACGAAAGAGATCTTTGAAAATTTTATGGTCTGGCTATATTCTATTTGGATATTGCAATGAGTATCTCCTCGCTGCAGCACGTCCGCTAAAATTATTTTGTGCGTAAACACATGTCATGTCCCTCATTTCCCTATTTGAAAAATTATTATGTCTAGGCATTGTAAATAAAGAAGTTAAAGAAATTAGCTCAAGGAACATAAGGATAAAATAACATGATTAAATGACAGAACTAAAACATAACCAAAGCACACTTTTCAATAAATACACTTTGTTTCATTAAATTTGAATTTGTCTTTCAAAAAATTATTGAAATGTTTAACGGCACTCCTCAAAAACGGTTGGAGTTATCAGGTTCTACTAAGTGTACCTTTTATACGTGGAAATGACGCCCTTATCAGATTTTCTGGTCAGAAGTACCACAACGTTTCGTCAAAACAAAAATATGAAAAAAATTCATCATCAGATACAGGTCCTCCGGTGCCCTCAATGATCTAACGTGATGTAATTCATAAATTATTGTTTGTTAGAATAAAAAAAGTTCCTTTATCAAATTAGGCGAAGATCAGTCAAGAGACTGTTGAGTTATTGCAAAAAACCGAAAAAATAATTTGAACTTTGACACCCTGTATCTTTTCCACAGCAACATTTTACTGAAGCATATTTGGTTATTTCCTCATATTTTGGCCCAACGAATCAACCCCTTAAGTATGGCGTATTATTAATGGCCCACCCTGTATTAGGACAGGCAGTACAAAGATAAAATATGAGACAAATACAATATTTAAATAAGTAAATAGAATGTTATACTACTCAGCGTTAAATGGTAATACCAAAGAATTAATCTGTAGAGTAAAACGTTTTTTGTAATAGTAATTCTTTTAACTTTAAATAGTTTTGCTGTAGGTATTTCTTTTAGATAATTAGGTAGATGGTTATATATTTTAATAGGTATAACAGTTACACCATTACTAATTGCAGATAAATTATGTTGATGAAGCAAAATGTTATCTATTTTCAGGATATATTGTATATTGCGATCTGAAAAATAAGTAAACTGATTATTATTAGACTTGACAAATGACAGAATATATAAGGCTGGTTGTGTTAATATATTAAGTGACACAAACAAATCCCTACATAAGTAGGTCGATTTCTTGAACATCATGCTTATAATTTTTTTTCTGGACTATGAACAGATCATTAAGTCTACTAGAGTTTCCCCATCAAAGAATTCCATAATTTATTAACGATTCTACATGTGTAAAATAGTAGATTCTAAGCAGTTCTAAACTTACATAAACACGAAGTTGCCACAATATAGCATTTAGTTAGCTAGTTAATTTTTATTTATTTTTATCCATTTTAACATTCTTATCAACATAATAAACCCCAAAACTAATTTCTGACGCTATCGCTATGTTACAACTTGAGTATGCCAATATCTACTTCTCAAAGTGCACCACATCAGTTATGTACGGAGACCGCGTCATATTTCTGCATGTGGCAGATCTGGCTACATTTTGTTTACAACATTGCTATGGCAACGACACACTCCTTATGCTCTAATGTGCACAGTTCACTTATTGTAGAATCGTATCTCTGTTATATGCTTCATCAGCAGATATTTACGTTTGCCTGCGCTGCTTGAATCGTGAGTTCTGTGTTTTGCTGCTATTTCTTTATTTCGTTTCGTTTAGGCACACATACGACATTTAAAAATTAATTCAGTGTCTTATATTTTAAGTAACAGACTACTGATCTACGAGGATAAAGTTAAATATAACTGAGCCAAATAAGCTGTTCTGTTTTGTTTGCCTTTTAAGCAACAATTTGCAGTCTTCACTGTGGATTCAGGAAAGAGTACACGATTTACAATATTTATAGGAAAGAGTAATGAAACATGCGAAGAGTGCAACTCATTGATATAATTTAGTGGACTATGAAGTTTTAGGTAAAAGTGACATTCGTAAACAGTTAGATAGTGCTTATCTCGAAAATATATGAGCTCATAAGGTCAATAAAAAAACAGATACTGTAGAAGCTTAAAATGCTTTAATAGGTAGAGAAATTAAAAACTGAATTGAAAGTTATTTATGGCAGGGATGATATGTGCTGCAATGGTGTTTTACCTCTTCTGACATTTGTTAATAAAAATAATTTGGAGGAAGGCTTATCTGAGACGTACAAAATTTTAAGTATTATATGTACTACACCTATGACGACGTGCGAATGTGAAAGAGGTTTTTCTATGTTAAAAAGAATAAAATGTTTTTTAAGGAACATTATAGGTCAAGAAAGGCTTAATACGCTTTCGATGTTATCAATTGAAAAAAAAATATGATTCAGTTAATTCCTGACTTTGACAATTTATTGTTATTATCACTTTAGTGATAGACATTTTCGCGGCTAGTATGGAACATAGAATGGATTTTATGTATAAATAAAATGTTTTTGTTTGTGTGTGTATGTACTAAGTCTTAAAGTGGGAGGAGAAAATAGGATCAGTCTTTCGGCTGGTGTTTGTTGCAATCGAAGCATTAGCGTTTTGATGGTAATATGCAATTATTACACTTAACGCGCTAGACTTGTAACTTGTAATTCAGCGCTCGGCGGGGCACATAGCCCGAAGAGTAGCTGTTGGTTGCAGTCTGGTTACGTTCCTTATAGTAAAATAAGGATTTTATAGAGGAGTTTGCGACTAAAAATATTATGTTTTAATATTCCGCCCTCTAAAAGCACATCTGAACATTTGATTTTTTGTAAAAAAAAAATTGCCTTTAATTAAGGCATCTTGCGTCTTTGTTTTTATTTTTTCTTGTTTATAACATGGTCTTAAGTTTTCTAAAATTAACTAGTGCATGTTTATATTAGGATGTCCTATTTCCAAATAAAAATAAAGATATTTGAAAATTGCCTGTCATAAGATCAACCTGAAAATTGTCGATTAAAATGTCTAAAGTCTCTATGTGTAAAGTATGCACTGGTCTCCAAAAGTGAAACCAGAGAGTTGGAATAGACTAGAGATATAATCCGTATATGCCGCTACTTGAATTGTTTGGTATACTACATAAATTGAATATATGGAGCTGCGGGGCGACGGCGGAACTATTTTCCTACTTCTTGTCGCATACTATCGATGCCGTTGATTCAAGTAGGTAAACAAATTTGTCTCGGGCCCAGTTGTCACGCCCACTTTATTACTCTATTCTATTCCAACTCTCTGGGTGGAACAGTCCAAAATTGACATATCGGTGACCATTAGATCACCAGAAGTCAGAACAAATAATTAAGTCCATTGCCTTCATCTTAGCATAACAAATAGGTTGACCAACTAACTGGAGAATGATTCAAGAACGTTGGTTAACATTAAATATTCTTTACTAAGAGGGTTCGAGAATATTTGTCCCGAATTTGCTAAATTACATTTAGTATTCTTCGTGTTATTAACTATTGGTTAATGATGAATAGTAACATGTTTACTGTATTAAACTATAGCCGCAGCATGGCCCCTGACATCATACAGCAGGGACAGAGCATTTCGAGGAAGCATATTTTTCCGTCGACATCCATCTGTGATATAAAAAAATGCCATGGTATGTGTGCATCTAGGCCATGTTTATATTTCTCTTGGACTGAACAAAATTCATACCGGTACAATATTCCTTCCAGAGTTTTTGTGAATCGTTGCATGCCTAACAATGCACGTCTTATATTTGGTATGAAAAGGGCAGAATTCACATTGGTACTTCCAATAATCCTTGTGGGTCAAGGAATGCTTTTTCAACCGATCTTTATCAAAAGTCTGATAGGAGCATAATTCACAGTGAAACATTGTTACTTCCGAGGGGTTTTTGTGGATTAACGAGTGTCGTTTTAGCCGTTGTTTAAATTTGGTCTGATACGAACAGGATTCACACTGATATATCGTTACGTCCAAGGAAATGTTATGGATCAACGAGTGCTGGGCCAGATTGAATTTACGTTTCGTCTGATATGAACACAATTCACAGCGGTGTATTATTACTTTCGAAGATTTCTTACAATTTTTATGTTGCCCAAGTACATGTCTGTCGATGGACCTTTTATATTTGGTCTGATATGGACAGTACTCGCATTGGTACATCGTTACTTCTGAAGGGTCCTTATGGGTCAACAAATGCGCTTTCAAATGGTATTTATGCTTCGCCTGGTAGGCGCAGAAGTCACAGCGGTACATCTTAATCTCTGAAGGGTTCCTGTGAATCAGCATGTGCGGTTTCAGCCGTTGTTTATTTTTCGTCTGAAATGAACAAGATGCACACTGATACATAGTCGTTTCTGAAGAGTCTTTATGGGTCAACAGATGTTCTTTCAAACGGTACTTATGGTTTGTCTGAAACGAACAAAATGTACATCGATGCAATGTTACTTCTGATTGATTATTGGGGTGGATCAACAAATGGCGGACAAGGTTTCTTTTATGTCTCGATTGATATGAACAGGTATCACAATGGTATGTTCGTACTTCTGATGGGTCTTTATGTGTCGTCATGTGCATCTTCATGTGCTGTTTATATTTTGTCGCAAAAGTGCAATGTTTACACCGAAACATTGTTACCTCGGAGGAGCTTTTATGGATCAAGTTGTGCTTGTCCAGGTACCTCTTGTATCTTGTCTGAAATGAACAATGTCCACACTGATACATTGTTATTTCTGAAGGGTCTTTATGAATTAAAACATGTCGGGAGAAGCTACTTTTATATCTCGACTGAAATGGGCAAGAAGTACACTGGTGCACCAATCTTTCTGACTCACGTCCGTCAATTGATAAGTTTTCTTCAGGTTCATTCACGTACCCTTTATCGGATTTAATTAATGATTCTTGGGCCAAATTTTTACGTTTCTGCCTTTTAGATAAGATGCCACTGTCTTCCAGGCTGAAAATTATAAAAGCGTTAATTACACTACAATTTCTAATGGTAATTTAATAAGTTTAAGGACATACAGTAATAATCACTGAGCTAACCCAACTAGCACAATCAGTCGCGGGAACTTAGCAATAACTATTGTAGACGTAACAAAATGCACGCTAAATCTAGCCGTTGGGCGGGGAGGGGGTATTTATAATAGGGGCGCCACTGGTTTCCCCTTGCTGGTCTAAACCAGAAGACCACCAGATGTGAAGGAATTTACCACCAGAAACAAGTAAAATAAACAGTTATGATTAGGACAATTTGTTATAATTAAAATTTTACACACCAAAAAAAAAGACCGAGCGTGACGTCAGGCTTAGCTAACAATTTGTTTATTTTTATAAATTTTAAACTTTAACTTCTGGTTATTGTCAAAAGTTATTTGTGGCATTGTACGAATGTTCTTTCCTATTATTTGGGTTTTCTACCACATGTATTATTATCCTCTTCAAAAACAAATCACCGAATCTACAAAATAATAGAATTATTGGCAAAAAGCCTCTGCGCCCGTGACGTTTACGTCAAAGGAATAGTCAGAGGTTATGTTGTGCAAATAATATAAATCGGAATAAACACAGAAATAATGTATTTTGCTGACGTTTCGGAAAGTAGTCTCTTTCCGTTTTCAAAGCTTTTTTTTGGAAGAACTCTTATTTTGCTGTGTATGTCAAATACAGAGCTTTAAGATTCTGTTTATGTTATTTCCATAGATACTTACTACTTACACAGAATTGATGATATTTTCTTTTAGATAATGTTGAATTTGTTAAGTTCTTCTTTTAACATTGGTAGCCAGGTTGTACAAATGTCTACAGAATGATTCGATACGCACATCTTCATTTAATAAGATTATTGCTGATTCTTTAATTTTCCTTTTTTTGGTATCTGCTTCTTTTGTTAAAATTTTTGCCGAGTCCCAGTTTATTCTATGTCCGTTTTCCCAAGCATGTTCACAAATCTTTGATTTCTGAATTTCATTCTTTCTAATATAATTCTTGTGCTCATCCAACCTCACACTGAAAGGTCTGGATGACTCACCCACATAACATTTATCACATTCGCACGGAATATTGTAATACAGTTTTTTGAATTCTGCTCCCTGTTTATCGGTTTTGTTTTTGTTAAACTAGATCTTAAAGTGTTCCCCGTTTGAAATTATCGTCCTAACATCAAATTTGCCACCTATACGGCGTAGCTTCTCTGATAGTCCGTATACATAAGGAATTATTGCTGTATAATGATGTTCAGATTTTTGTCGTACCTGATTGTCCCTATTTTCAACATTTATGAAAACTCTATCAACAAAGGCTTCAGGATATTGATTTTGTACTAGAACTTCTTTGATAAATTTTTTCTCGTTATTTAATATTTCATTATTAGATGAAATTATTTTGGCCCTATCGTATAAACATTTTGCAACACCCCTTTTAACATTTATTGACTGATTTGAGTTAAAATTTAGATATCTATTAGTATGTGTTGGTTTTAGGTATAAGTGCGTATCGAATTGTTCTGTAGATATTTGTACAACCTGGCTACCAATGAAAAGAAGAACTTAACAAACTCAACATTATCTAAAAGAAAATATCATCAGTTCTGTGTAAGTAATAAGTATCTATGGAAATAACATAAACAGAATCTTAAAGCTGTGTATTTGACACACAGCAAAATAAGAGTTCTTCCAAAAAAAGCTTTGAAAACGAAAAGAGACTACTTTCCGAAATGTCAGGAAAATACATTTCTATGTTTATTCTGATTTATATTATTTGCAAAACATAACCTCTGACTATTCCTTTGACGTAAACGTCACAGGCGCAGCGGCTTTTTTCCAATAATTCTATTATTTTGTAGATTCGGTGATTTGTTTTTGAAGAGGATAATAATAATAATGCTTTTGCAGATGACATAACTATCATTGTCAGTGCCGAAAGTGAAAAACAAGCTATCGCCAAGCTAAATGAAAACTTGTCTTCTGCTGCAAATTATTTTAAAAATAATAGACTTATTCTAAACCAAGAAAAAACATACTTGCTACAGTTCCATCCTATTGCTTCGAATTATATATCTAGTCCTTTACTTAAGCTAAATGGAAAGAGCATTCAACAAGTAACGGAATTTAAATTATTAGGAATTTTCATTGATCTATCCCTCGATTGGAAATTTCATATAAATTTTCTTTGTAATAAGTGTGCCAGTACCTGTTTTGCGTTGAAAAGGTTATGCCAAATTTCCAGCTCTTACGTGGTAAAATTTTTTTATTATTCTAATTTTGAGTCTCGTTTGAGATACGGTATTATCTTTTGGGGGAACTCATCAATGTCAAATCGTGTATTTATGTTGCAAAAAAGGGCCATATGCTGTATGTTTGGACTCAAATACCGAGAGTCGTGCAAGTCCATATTTATTGAGAATAATATATTAACCTTACCATCACTGTATATTCTTGAAATATTAACTTTTGTTAAAAAGAATCTTGCTCATTTCAATTTTCAAAATGCTTTCCATAATTACCCTACGCGTCATGGTTTTGATTTGCAATATAATATACATCGAATGGAATTATATGAAGCCAATCCCTATTACATGGGTATCACTTTGTATAATAAACTAGATAATAGTATAAAAACCATACCCAGTATCGAAAAGTTCACATCTGCTGTTAAACAAATGCTACTAAAGAAAGCTTACTACTCTATTAATGAATTTCTTGTGTCTTAATTTTTTTTATTTCTATGTTTGTAGTTCTATGTATTTTCTGTCTATGTACATACATGCATGAATGCATGTACGGATTCATTCATGGGTGTATGTATGTATATTTCTTCTGTTTCTTACTTATATCTGTTAATATTTTTTGTATATGACTTGTCCTATATCATTTGTATGATCTCTTGGACCAATAAAGGATTATTATTATTATTATCATACATGTGGTAGAAAACCCAAATAATAGGAAAGAATATTTAACTTCTGGTTTCTCCCAATAAATTTTGTGGCCTCACAATTAGCATTCCAATGAATTTAGTTATTGCAAAAAATATTAAAACAAAAAAGGAAATAAATAAAATCGACATCTTTAATGAAAGGTATTGATCATGCACTTATCTGTTTCGCAGTCGAGGTAATCAGCCAAATCCAAGTGTCTATCTACCAAACCAAGGACTCGTGCTAAGGGCTAGTGTGAAAACTGATAAACCTGGCTAGAATATACGAACAGAGGCCTGGGTGAAAGACCTGGCCGGAAGTCCTTCTCCTTAAGGGCTGTTCTTCTATAGACCAAACGATCCAAAACAATGTATTTAAATTTGAAGAGATCCCAGATCCCTTTAAAAGTTATAGATTCAACAATACAAGGTTGAATGTGAGCAGCAGAGGAATAAATCCGAATTACAAACGAGAAACATACAATTTCTGTTTCTGCTTTTCTCACCAAAATTATTTTTTCCCTTAGTTTACTCATAACAAACACTTTAATTTAGGCCTACTTCCAAAATATATTTATATTAAATTTCCATACAATAGACTACATACCAGAAATACATTAATGTATTGCGAGTTACTAAATAAATTTCAAAAATGAAACTTTACATACTAATCACAAGCACGTAGCAGGAACGTTCCTAATACGTGTTTACGACCAAAATGGGGAATATTTTTGGTGACGATAACGTTCCAGCCACGTTCCTGGAACTTGTCTGGCTACGTTCCAATCACATTGTGATTCCGGAGCGGCGACGTCGTGGCATAGACGCAGCAACTTTCAGAAAACTTTACCCCTCCCCACTCTTTCAAATCGATGTTGCTCCTGCTTTGTCTTGCAACCGATTTTATTACATTTATGTCATTCTTACATATGATTCTTGTTCTTGTTCATTTACCTAACTCAGAAACTTAATAAAATATCAGAAGAGTAATATTAGATACTTAGGTAGCAAAACTTGTGCTATTTTCCAATGGTCTAACGGTCACAATTAAAACGAATGCAATTTTACTAACAAATATAATGACAAAACGTCCGAATCTAGCTCGGGGACAGAGCACCCATTGCATTAATGTTGATAAAAAAATTTCAGCCTATTTTCTTTCATTTCTGGTTATATTCAAATTTTTAAGTCATTTTTACGTAAAAAACGTATACTTGTTTGATATTGGCAATATGAACCGTTTTCGAGATAAATGCACCTAACGATGAAATTGAGATTTTCAATCGCACAAATAATAGTAACTTTTAAAAATAAATAAACAAAGACTATTTACTTAGTATTAGAATAGAATAGAATAAAATTTATTGCGTAAAATGTACAATAGAATTTACACAAAAGGGCAAGAGTTCGGCGATGCCGTTCTTCCACTCTTCCTAAAAAACAAACAAAACATTTTCAAAATAGCAAGTCGTAACTAACTTACAAAGAAGTATACACAATTAAAGCTAAATCTACAACACTTAAAATATTGACTAACGTATTTTTTCATATGGTTTAACTTAGTCTTTGTTCACTTAAAAAATGGTTTTTACAATTTAGACGAAATTGATTAAAATTTTGTTTGCTAAACACATCCACTAATTTGTTAATTAATATACATGCATGATATTCAAAACAGCACTCGAATTTTCTTGTTCTATGTTGAGGAATTGAGTATAACTAGGCATTTCGTATGTTCACAGAATGGGCACTGGATCTTTTAACTAGTAATGAGTATAAATAAATAGGAGATTTAGAGTCTATGATTTTATATAGTAAACATGCATAATATAGTTCAAACCTATTTTTTATTTTGAGTATACTCATAACATTATAGAGAGGAGTTATATGCTCTCTTTTGCTGATGTACGTATATGAGTACCTTAGACAGGAGTTTTGGAGTTTTTGAATTTTGTTTTTATATGCTTCGTTTAAATAATTAGTACACAGAGCTTCCATAATCCATATTACTTAATATTACAGCATTCACAAAGTCCATTTAGTTTCCTCAGGTAAAACATACTTATACTTCCATAAAGATTTGAACTTGAAGTAGCACACACTTACTTTGTCATATTATGTATGACCTTCCTGGCGATTATTTGATGAAAAAAAAAAAACGACAAAAAATGGGTGCCGCACATGCTGAAGCCCAAGTTCTGTGGTGAGCATTGAACATGCTAATATTAATTTTTTTAAATATTTAAAAAACCAGCTACATCGTCATCTATGTAGATAAGATGAAGTAGCTGTTTATGTACAAAACCAAACGAGTAATAATGACAGTTTATGGTTGCCATGGATCAAAATATCAGATAATTGGAGTGACATAATTTTTCTGTATTAGCTTAATCCGACATGAATTAAGTAATTATTTGGTTGTAATATGGTTTACACTAACAATGAATACACAGATATGCATTTAATGTATGGAATGGCTTCTTGTAATGGCTCGAAAGCACGAAGACTATACGCTCGACGGTATCGCTATCGAAGGGTTCCTGATCGCAAAACTTTTGAATGTGTTGATCAACGGCTGAGAGAAACTGGTAAAAAATATGATAATTTGTTTGAAAACTAAAAATCTAAGAATTATATCTCTACTTAGGTCGATTTGCGCCAAATGACGTAAACAGGGGTGCTCCGCGGACAACACGTACTGTTGAAGTACAAGAAAACGTATTGGATGCAGTCGCTGCGAGTTCATCTGTCAGTATCAGATCATTATCATTACAAATGAATGTCCCAAAATCGATCGTTGGAAGAATTTTCAAGGAGCAACTGCTTCATCCGTACCATATACAGAAAGTACATGCCATTAGCCCAGATGACTTTTCTGCTAGGGTGCAATTTTCGCAGTGGTTTATACAGAAATAGGAACAAAACCATGCCTTCATTCGATCGGTTTTGTATACGGATGAAAGGAGCTTTGGAAGAAATGGAGTCATTAACTCCGACAACTTACACGTTTGGAGCAAGGAAAACTCACATGCCACAATTCAAATGCGCCATCAAAGGCAATTTCATATTAATGTTTGGGTCGGAATTATTGGCCGGTACTTGTTGGGTCCATTCGTGTTACCAAATCGATTGAATGGGCAACTTTATCTTGAATTTCTCCAACAGCAACTACCACAACTTTTAGATGACGTTGAAATTGCATCTCGAGAGAACATGTGGTTTATGCATGATGGGGCGCCCCTGCATTTTAGTGAGGGGTCATTTGAATAGAGTATATCCAAACCAGTGGACAGGTCGGGGTGGGCCTGTTTCTTGGCCTCCCCAATCACTCGATTTAAATCCCCTTGATTTCTTCCTGTGGGGGCATTTAAAGAGTTTCGTATACGCCACACCAATAGAGACAAGAGAATTATGTACCATTCAAATGCAATTAGAAAAAACGAAGGAATATTGTGGCAAGTCCAGCGATCGTCAGTTCATCGTGGACAAGCATGCATTAGAGAAAGAGGTGCTCATATTGAGCATTTGTTATGAAATTTCATAAATCTTCATTTTTCCATGTCCCTAATTAGTTTTCTACAGTAAGATTTCAAATTTTGTGTTGTGTGTGTTCAAGATTTTTTGTTTTTATAAGTTTAGGTAAGTACTTACTACCTCATAGAGAAATAAATGTTGTTTTATACATAATCCTCGTGTTTATTTAATTTTTTAAAATTACTATTATTTGTGCGATTGAAAATCGCAATTTTATCGTAAGTGCATTTATCTTGAAAACGGTTCATAGTACCGACATCAAACAAGTTTACGTTTTTTACACAAAAATGGTTCAAAAATTTGAAAATAACCTTAGAAATAAAAGAAAATAGGCTGAAAATTTTTTTTCAACTTATTAATGCAATGGGTGCTCTGCCCCCGAGCCCCCAAGAATGATATCCAAGGTTCTAATATGCTGACCTAACTGGATTGAAATAATATGATACTGATCCAAAAATGATTGAAATCGATTGAGCAATAAAAAAGCTATCGCGAAAAATCGATTTTTAACCTTCAACTTCAAGAACTAATATATTCGTAGGGGTACCTCGGGGGAAAGAAAAATATACGAACTTGTGACCTTGCTTATTTTCACTAGTTCTACCCAAATCCGAGAGATTGCCCACCATTTTCGGGACACCCTCTATATCTTTGTAATACCTGTTCAGATTTTGTGTTTCCAATTTCACTTCAACTTCATGACACGGCATAAATTTCTGGTCCAACATTTTTACATGTTCAATGTTAAGTTTGTCTACAGTTTCATGACAATGTGAAAATTTAATTGCATTTACATCAACTTCTTCATACTTTTCCCCAAACTTAGGTATGTTGTTAAATTGTTGATCATATGTATCTCCCAAATTTTCAGACTTAACTTCAATTTCACACTCTGTGTTCCCCTCGAGGAATGTTTCTTCTATTTTAATTGCATCAACTTGTTTAACACCTTCTTTATTCGAAATACGTAGTGATTCATCATTATATGTGTGGCCATCCACATGTTCTTCATCCTCACATTTGCTTTCAATTTTAATTCTATTAACCTTCACAAATGTGTTTTCTGTTGTAAATTCCAGTACATCTTTTAATTTTATCAAATCTCTGCCATTTACATCGGCAGCCTCACAGTATTTCTGTATCTTTTCTTCTACAATGCAACAATTCCTTATAAAACTAAAATAATGCTGCAGAGATCCACAACAGGATTCGCAAATTACTGGATTCTCGGTGACACGCAAATCCTATAAAAGAAATCAAAAATTTTCTTAATTATACTGAAACACATACTAATTGAAATTTTCTTTATAAAAATTGTTTTTCTTTAATTTCATTGCTTAATAAGTACAGAAGAAATAGATTATTTAGGCATCATATTGTTTTGAACGCATCGCTGTTTATGATGTAGAGTAGTTTTATTGGTAAAAATATGCGTGTGCAATATAATAAGAAAATCTGGTTTTGAACAGCATAAACAGAACGATTCTGCTCCTATCTATGATAAAGTACCATGCATAATATTAAAAAAATTACACACCGAAATAACAAATACATTTTAAAAATATATGAATATTGTACGAATAACAGCTAGTTTTACAATGATTTCAAAAAACAGACAAGCACTATACCAAAACCAAATATCTCAGTATTGACTAAAAGAAAAAAATTCAACAGTTCATCCACTAGCAATTCTAACTCCAAACATACAAACAACCAAACATATACAGGGTGTTGCATCATGAGAGGGACATAGCTTAATAGGAGGTAGAGAACATCAGTGGTAACCGGAACCTCCCATAGAAATGTCTCATTGGGCCTTCATTACGAAGTTACAGGGTGTTAAATAATTTTTGGCCAAACCTGTTTTTTGTCATAACTTTGACAGGGAATGAAATAACGGATTCATATTTGGTACGGCTAATGTACTAACGAGCCCCAAGAGGTACATGTATAAAAAAAATATATCCAGGTCCGGACTCACTATAATTTATGTTTCTTCTTTGCATCAATAAAACATCACCCTGTATATATTTTTTTGAAATTTCGATACGATATTCGAAAAGAGCAAGAAAAAACAAACAAAATGGCCTATTTCATTTTTTTGTTACACCTTCGTGGTTATTTAAATACGTTGTTAAATGTGCAAGAAAATGGATTACAGAACCCTATTAAATGAGAGGCACGTGAAATAAATAGTTTTATAACTAAAATTTGCAAAAATTCTATTGAGCCTAGGTGGTCTGGGTGAATCCTAATTCCGGCACGTTTTAAAGGTCCATTTTGGTAAAAAACTGTGGTCCTAATAAGTAATCGGGTATGAAATAACAAAATTTTTAATCAATCACAGTAGGCTTGTTCAAAGAATAAAAGTGACAGATAATTTAAACCATTTAGGCCTAAGCAACCAGTTACTTTGATCAAGAAAATCATCAACATTTTATATTTAATAAAAATTGGAAAAGAGAACAAACTAAAATCTAAATAAATAAAATATTTTCCATTCAATTAACAATAAATAACAAAACAATAACTAAATGTGTTTAAAAATAAAACGTAATTGACACTAAAGTAAATTTTCAAAATGTCCTCTCCCACATTCTGTGCATTTTCTTGCGCGTTTAGAAAGGTCACCAATTGCTCGACGTATCATTTCTGGATTATTCCGTATTTCGTCGCAGGTTGTAACGATGCGCTGGATTAAATGTTGTCTACTTTCAATTTCAATGCTATAAACCTCGTTTTTTAAGTGGCCCCATAAAAAGTAATCACAAGGATTACAATCAGGAGATCTTGGTGGCCATTCATGTGGACCCCCGCGTCCAATCCATCTATTAGGATACACATTGTTTAAGTGTTCTCTTACTTGAAGGTTAAAATGTGGTGGGGCCCCATCATGCTGAAACAACATGCCTCTTATACCGATATTTTCTAACATATTCGGTAAAATGTTTTGAAGAAAATCAAAGTAAATTTCACCATTCAATCTTTCTTCAAAAAAATGTGGCCCTATCAAATGTCTATTCACAAGTCCGACCCAAACATTTACAGAAAACCTGTGTTGCGAACGGCGTTGGCGTACCGCATGTGGGTTTTCCTGTGCCCATTTATGATTATTTCGTGAATTGTTTACTCCATCCCTTGTAAATTGTGCCTCATCCGTAAATAAGGTTCTGTAAATGACTGGGCGATGGTTAGACAACCAATGACAAAATGCCAGGCGGGGGATATCGTCGCCTTGTTGAAGACGCTGTACCTGCTGGATATGATATGGATGGTAACGTTCTCTTTTTAGGGTTCTCCATACTCGCCAATGAGGAATACCAGTTGCCAAACTGATTCGTCTAGTGCTCATATTTGGGTTTTCTTGAACTACGTTTATAATATTGTTTGTTCCTGCACAACTTGTTGTAAAACACGCTCCACAACTGCAGAAGTAGGAAACTTTCCGTGTTGTCTTGCATACTGGAACACCGTACTAAAGGTTTTATGATTAGGGCATCGACGACCAGGAAAACGCAGCCGATATTCTCTTTCCGTCGACCTACCATTTCCATTACAGAAACCATAGATGAATATTATGTCAGCATATTCCACGTTTGTAAATTTTACTGGCATAGTTAAAATATTTTCACAAGTTTTCACTAACTAAATGCGGATTATTGACACATTAAATTACTAACAAACAATTATTCAACTGTTTAGGAGATTTCTTTTTATTATCTGTCACTTTGAACAAGCCTACTGTGATTGATTAAAAATTTTGTTATTTCATACCCGATTACTTATTAGGACCATAGTTTTTTACCAAAACGGACCTTTAAAACGTGCCGGAATTAGGATTCACCCAGACCACCTAGGCTCAATAGAATTTTTGCAAATTTTAGTTATAAAACTATTTATTTCACGTGCCTCTCATTTAATAGGGTTCTGTAATCCATTTTCTTGCGCATTTAACAACGTATTTAAATAACCACGAAGGTGTAACAAAAAAATGAAATGGGCCATTTTGTTTGTTTTTTCTTGCTCTTTTCGAATATCGTATCGAAATTTCAAAAAAATATATACAGGGTGACGTTTTATTGATGCAAAGAAGAAACATAAATTATAGTGAGTCCGGACTTGGATATATTTTTTTTATACATGTACCTCTTGGGGCTCGTTAGTACATTAGCCGTACCAAATATGAATCGGTTATTTCATTCCCTGTCAAAGTTATGACAAAAAACAGGTTTGGCCAAAAATTATTTAACACCGTGTAACTTCGTAATGAAGGCCCAATGAGACATTTCTATGGGAGGTTCCGGTTACCACTGATGTTCTCTACCTCCTATTAAGCTATGTCCCTCTCATGATGCAACACCCTGTATGTCAATTAAATTGAAAAACCTAACTTATACAGTCCCATTATTAAAAACTTTCTAGAAAACAGGCAATTACAAATTAAGGAGTTCCCCAAGGATCCTCACTTTCATAACTGTGATATAATGTTACCTAATTGCCCGTAGAAGGCAGTAATTCCGATAGATCAGAAATTTTGATAGAGATGCGGAACGAGCAGCAAAGAACAAAAAAGACGACAGAGTAACACACTCCAGAGTAGACGCGATTGTCAAGCACACTCTAGCTACTAAATATATACTCAAATATATTGCAAAATTTAATCCTAATAATATATTTGAAATTTTAACTGCATTTCGCGTAAGGTGAACATATCTCAAATTAAAAATATAGAAGTTTCAAAGCCTCATAAAGCTGGTGAACCATATAGTTAAAAGGAAATTAGATGTAATCATAAATTGTTTTTATTTAAATTTTTTTTCTTTTGAAAATCTGAACTTTTTCTGAAGAATTTAGTTTTTTTCTCAAAAAATTTAGAATTAAAAGATAGAAAATATCAAGGATTTTTTAAAGAGAATCCACCCTTGTATTTTTGTTAATAAATATACGCTATAAGTTCTTTAAACCTTTTTTTTTATATTGTTTTATAAACTAAGAGCTTATTTAATAAATGATTAAATAGTTTCCATCACTTTATTTTTATCAAAATTACCTTAACTTTCAAAATTTAAATGGGAAATTCTGTTATACAGTATTATAGACTAATAGATTTCAAATAACTTTGCAAGTCAAATCATGTCTTAAATTGGAAATCATTTGCTACTTATGATAAAATTGTTAATATATATTGCTGCATAACAATAATAAGATGACATAGAAACAAATTTTTCTAAGTGCCTTATTTTATAAATATATTAATTTTTCTTTAATTATAACAGGGAAATTAGAATTAAAGTTTTTTTTTTGACTTGCCATACATTTCCCTTTGCAAAATTATTTAGAATTGATCGGTCTCCAGCACTATAAAAAAGATAGAAGGTACCCGTTTTTAAATTCGAAAGTTAATATTATAATGATCTCTAATTTTTTAAAAGTTCATATTTTAAACCTCCTACCTATATATAACTACTGATATCAAGGAAAAATAATTCAATTGTATATATGTATGCAGATAGTAATTTTAAAAAAATATTTATTATTTAGTACTAGCTTTTTTATATTATATTAAGCTTTACCTATTCTGCGGGAATGGTTAAATACGTAAAACCATTTTATCATTTACTATTCCACCCTTAGGGACCTAGGATGTTTGACAATGATAACAAAACACAACATTGTTCATTACTCTTTACTAAAATCCAAAAATAGAGTCTATTTATTATTATTATTGTAACTATAGCGGCTTTTGGCAAGCTTCAACCAATCTTGAATCGTCCCTCTAATTTTATTGTCACAGTAAGTATAGATTTTGTTTTATTCTCCATCTGAAACAATCGTTTTGAACTCTTAGTGAACGTTTAATATTCATTTTTGGAAAATACAATAGAAGTCCTTCAGACGCGAAAAGATGGATCGTTCACAATAACACTGAATATGTTTTTTATGCACATTAAATACTATGGATTTTAAATGTTTATACCTTAATTTGCTTATTTAACACTATCATACTATTAATAAATTGATTTTAAGTTATCCCTCTAGATCAATCACTTTATTACAAATTCACTAATATAAATTTTACTGATTATTCATATGTTAAACCAGTGAAAAGAATCTTCAAATCGACAGCTTGATGTTGACACACACAAGTTGTATACAATAATTTCCATTTCCACATTTACTAATTGATTCTGATAAAAAACATGATTTTATATCTAGCTAACTGCACTACAACCCATACTTCAAAATGATCGGACACAGAAAAATATAAAGATGTACAAATAATTGAAACTGATATAGAATATATCTCTCAGGTTCGTTAGTATTATTTTCAGTACATGTAAAAAGTTGTTAATGATTGTTGTTATATATTGCTACTTAGAATATAGACACATACCAGTTCAGGAAAGCATTTATCTAACATCATTTTCTCCAGAACAACATCCTTGTCACTATCTAAAGACATGATTTTGAATGACCTCATACACAGTCTACATATGTTATGATCCTCAGGAATGGCTTTTACGTTTGGCTCTTTGCTTAGATAGATATCCTTTAGATTCAGCTGTGCATCCATATCCTTAAGGTTACAAAATTGAACTATAAAGCTTTCTGTATCGATACATGTTGTTTTAAAATTAGTACACCTTTTAAGACTTTCCATACAGTCAGTACACATCACGGTTTCTTCGCTTATGTTTAGGTTCTATGACAAAATAAAAATAATAACACGTATACTACATAAACGATCATTTTCTGACTTACTATTTCCAGTAAATTATCCAAGATTTCAGTGGCATTTTCTTCTATAATTTTAAAATCGTCACATTTTTTAAAACAAAGTCTGCATATTGTTTCTTCGTCTCCCATTTTGCAATAGAAATTAAAATTGAAAATATTTCACATTACAACACGCAATGCTACGCCTGCGTTTACAATTTAGGCCTAAACCCAAACCGTATTTTGCTTTCTAACATGACAACAAGAAATAGAAAATTCAAACTTTGAGGTTGTTTTGTGTTGTTTTCCTTAAATCTTCCTCTACTACTAGTTCTTCTTCTACTTTGGTTCTATCACAGAAAAAATTTATATGGTTGTTAGCAGTAAACTCATTAATTATAAAGGAATAAAGAAATCGAGGCACGGGTCTAGAACGTCACCAGTGCCGTCTGCGTGAACTTCGGCAAGCGAGAAATTTTGAATTACGTATATTACTTCGGATTGGATGTTTTAATTTCAAACTTTTAGATTTGCAACAATCTATATCCATTTGCAAACATTTCAGTCTCAAAATGGAGTCCACACAATTTAAAATTGCGGGTAACGTTCGGCTGAACTATTTCTTGCCAAACATACTCACGATTGCGGTAATAAAATATCTATTTTATATTTGTAATTAGCGTAATGCAAAAAAATAAGTCTTTAAGATCAACAAAAATATTGTAATCTATGATGGGTACACCTGATCAATTTTTTTTTTATATTATATTATATTTATATTATATAGCAGCACAATTAGTGATAAAAATATAACTCAGCGTTTTGTCACAAATTCACACCATGTTAAGTTAAAACAGTAAATTAACTGACAGAACTACCTAAAAGAAATAGTTTCCACGAAAATTAATTTAGTTTCAAAGAGAAAGTGTCATACCTGGTAGCTCTTTATTCTATAACCGTGATAAAAACCATATATAGTTTAAGTCAACGCATCCCTGCAAATAAAAAACGCAACAAAAACTTTACGACTCCATTGAAATACCATCACTTTTTGTGCTATCTGGACGACCGCAAAGGGAACAATCCACGTCAGTTCCTAATATATCCAATAGATGGCGCCATACGTCCTCGGCTTAACGTCATTCTCAACATATTAACTGTTAAATAGTTTAAATATCCGATTCCGAGAGTTTCCCAATCTCCTATTCGTAGAGGTGGGCGAAATTGATAAAAAGGACTATGGTAGTTGATCATTAGATCAAGTAAAAGCGAAGCTGATATACTTTTTCGTATTCACATTGGTCGCATTCAGCTGACGTAGCATAAAACGCTCCGCTACTGTTACGGAACCATTGAAAAGTACTCTGAAATAACAGTTTTTGTGCTATGGTCAAATGTCAAAATATATGTTTATTTTTCATCATTTGAAAATAATTTAATATCTTTAAGGAAGTCTCTTATGATAAACACCTTCTTATCGAACCTTTTGGTAAAACGACTTTCAGTATTTTAGGTTAGATATATTTGAGCAGAAGCTATTTCATCAAAAGTATCAGTCTCCTCAACTTCCAGAAGCTGTCCATCATAGATATAATAAAGTGTTGGTATTCATTTTGTTTATTTTTTAAATTTTCCTCGCAACTGCTCACAACATAGCACAAATGCTTTGCGCTACCAAGAATGGCGACGTTGAGAAAATAGCGTATCCGTCAGAGTACGTTTGCGCTACAGTTACACAACTGTTACGTCTGCTGAATGCGACCATTGACGGTGAAACCACATGCCAATACAGACGTCCAACTCTGTCGAAACGCTTTGAAGTTATTTTTACAGATATTTTGTCTTTATTTAATGCGCCAAGTGGTATGACGTAGTTCTCAGTTTTGATGCGCCTATGCCTGTATTGGTCAATCCAAATCTGTTATCGGCGCGAAGTTATAAACAACTTATGCGCGAATGTGGTATAAAAAAATAACCTAACAGACGAAAATTCTGAGAGTTGGACGTCTGTATTAGTAATCTATGATACACGGTTTATCCACCTGTTCGTCCACTCAAGGCCGCGGTGCTAGACGTAGCGCAACCCACGGATGGTAAAGTAAAGAAGGATAGTTTATTCCAGAGACAACGTTTATTCCCATAAGGCTGTATGTTGGCTCTCCGATCGGCTTGCGATCTATTGGTGACGTCACCGTCTGGCGTACCAGCTTTGTTTATGCTTGCCTATACGTGTGTTTAGCCGTGTTTTAGAACTTTTAACGACAAAATTAACTACTTTGTGATTCTGCATGTATTGTGTTTACTGTGTTTTAAAACTAATTTTAAGTGTTCTTTGTTTTAAATAGACTATAAAATAAATCAACTGTAGGTACGTTTGCGTTTAGGTATTTTCTGCTGTTTATCTTAAGTTATTTTATTTTGCCTTAAACTTCATGGATATGTGTGTAAAACTAATTAATTATTTCAGAGACTAGATTAAAATTATGCCTGGCTGTAGATGTGCGATTTATGGCTGCAATAATAGAAGTGTGGTTACAAAAGGCTGCAGTACAAAAATTATTTATCATTCTTTCCCGAAAGGAAAAGATTTTGTTTCTATGAATATGGTTAAAGAATGGATTAATTGCTGTAAACGTGCAGATAAATTTAATCCCAGTTCAAGTGTGATTTGTTCTGTTCATTTTACACAAGATGATTATGAAAGGGATCTACAAAATGAACTGTTAGGTAAGATAATAAATTTTAAATACTTACCTAACAAAAGTTATGGTTGGTGTAAATTTAGGTACAAATAATGTTAATTTGTAGGTTTGCCTTTAAAGAAAATTTTAAAGAAAACTGCTGTTCCCACATTAAATATACCTGGAAAAACGAAAAAGGTGGATATCATCTCAGATAGACAAGATAGGCATACCCAGAAAGAAAGAAGAGCTTTAGTACAATCCATATTAAAGGAGACAAGTTCTAAAAATGAAGTTTGTGAGAAACCTACTCTGCTGGAGACTCCAGAGTGTGAACCACAACCTTCTACTTCTGAGTCAATGTCTAGTCGTTCACTTGAATCTATGGAAAAAAAGTATAATGATCTTTTAAAAAATTATGATGATCTTTTAAAAAACTATGATGATTTAAAAACTAAACATTCTGGTTTAAAACAGCGTTATCAAAAAAAAATTAAATCGCTAAATGCTCAGGTAAAGTACTACAAAACTAAATGTAAGAGTAATTTATACACTCCGGAACGAACAAATAAAGCTTGTTGAAAATGATTCTGACAAGTAATCAAATTGCTTTACTTTCAAAAAAGAAAAAGGTTGTCCGATGGACCAAAGAAGAAATTGCTATTGCTTTTACGGTACGGTATTATAGCAAAAAATGTTATTTATATCTAAAAAACAAACTGCACTATCCATTGCCTTCTTTATCTTTGCTGAGAAGGTGGGCATGTAATTTAAATGTGGGCTAGGGCATTCTATCTGGTGAAATTATGATGTTAAAGTTGGCTGGAGAAACATTTACAATACTGGAGAAAACAGTAGTAATTTCATTTGATGAAATAAAAGTAAAAAATGTTGAGGAATATGACGTTGCCAACGATAAAATATTAGGTCCATACAGTCAAATGCAAGTTGTGATGGTCCGCAGCCTTTTTTCAAATTGGAGGCAACCAATTTACATCAACTTCGACCAAAAAGGAACCAAGGATATTCTCTTTGAGCTCATATCAGAATTGCATAATGTTGAATATAATGTTGTAGCGTGCGTCTCTGATTGTGGTGGAGGTAATGTTGGGTTATGGAAAGAATTAGGCATTAATACTAAAAAAAACTTATTTCACACACCCACAGACAAGCAAGAACATTTACATGTTTGCAGATGCTCCACATTTGTTAAAACAAATTCGTAATTGGTTGTTAGATAGAGGCTTCCGATATGCAGACGGCAAGGTTATTAATAAAAAACCGTTAGAGGCCCTAATTTAACAAATTCTGAGGTTAATGCTTGCTGGAAAATTAATCAGAAACATATTGATTGCGAAAAGAGTCAACGTCAGAACATAAGGCTTGCAGCATAACTTTTGTCTAATACCGTGGCAACAAACCGCTACAAACCTGGGGAAGATGAAGTTATGGCAGAAGAACTAGGTAATTTTATTAGTGATATAAATAAGCGGTTTGATATCTTTAATAGCTACATGAAAGATGGAGTTGTAAGTACAAAAAGTGCTTATGGGATACATTTAGAACTACAAACAGAGCACCTAAAAAAAATTAATAAATTATTTTTTTCGATGCGTGCACAGGGAACAAACTGTTTACAAATCTTTCAAAAGGGGGTAATAATTTCCACAAAATCTCTACAACTTCTTTACGAAGACATGAAGGACACTTTGGATATACATTATATATGTACTCATAAACTGAATCAGGATTGCCTTGAGAACTTTTTTTCCCAAATCAGAAGTCGAGGCCCAAATGACCATCCTAGTCCGTTAGAGGCAATGAAAAGGATACGGATAAGAATATTAGGAAAAAATCCAGGTATATTGGAAGCTAAAACCAATACTGTTGCACAAGATGAAGCTGAAGAGTATATAGTAACCACAAAAGTTTTGGAACTTGCCAATATAAAAATTACAATGGATGACTCTTTGGAACCCAATGCATCAAACAGTAGTTCATCTTTTTCTTCAGAATCAGAATCTTCTGGGATTTTATTAAACAAGTCATCTCAATCTTTAATGCCACAGGCTTTCGAATATTTAGCAAAAAAATATATAAAAACTGTGCCGAATCTGGGTGACCATACATATAAAATAAAAAGTGACCATAGTTACAATGCCCCTTCTTGGGTGCAACAGCTTTCATACGGAGGTCTTATTAAGCTTACAGAAAAATGGCTTAATACAGTATTGCGATGGAATGTTTACTTTGTAAAATTCCACGGTCAATCTTACAGAAAGAATGAAGTTGTTAAAAAATTAGCTCTAAAAATAGCAAAAAAAAGAAAAAATGCCGTTTAATTTAATTTACGACTTTTGCAAATTAAGGACAATTATGAGAATGAAGTACAGAAATCTTCAAATGACAGAGAAAGCATCGAATTTAAAAAGAAAAAGGTCCTGAAAATCGCAGAACATGTAAAAAAATGAAAAAGATTGTTAATTAAAGAACATTTTATTATTTTATTTGTTGGTAATTAGTTTAATAAATAGGTTTAAAAAACATTTGTCTTTTTTAGTTACCTTTCTTATTAGCTGTGGTGGGGGACAAATTTATTTCTCATCTGACTAAACAGGTATTTTTTCGTACTCACTATAAAGTTTAACAAAGTTTTGCCGAAGAAATATCATTATTGCCTTTAAATTCAAAGCTTAGTGGTAAATATTTTAGTTGTGATTTTATAAGTAACTAAATTTTAAAAAATTGGTATTACAAAGTACAATTCATCTTACTATGAATAATGGACGTCTGCCAAATTTTATCAGGTCTTTATTGACTAATATTTTCGTCAAATTTGTAAGGCATGAGTAGTCTTGACTTTTATAAACTTTTAGTATTTTCCTAAAACTTTAACAATTACAAAATTCCTCGACTTTCAAATTTTCCAGATCTCACAGTATATTTAAACTAATTATTCCTTACACCTACATACATATTTCAAACAATATTTATATTCGGACTTATATTTTTATAATATCCATAACACTTATTACCTTTGATTTTTATATTATGTAAATATACTTCTGCTGCAGTATGGAAGTAAAAAATTGCAGTTTATTAGCCTATATAATACTCTGAATTCAAATTCTGGCCAGTCGCCTACGTCATCAAAGCCACGCCCACTCGCCGATAAAATAGCGTTTATAAACTATCCTTCTTAGTTTACTATTCTTGAGCACAACCAGCGTGCTAGATGTAATCGAAAGAGTTAAATGAGCGTACATGTTTTATTTATTTATAATGCCACCAGCTTCATCCAAACGCCAAAAGAAGGGGAGAGATACTTCTGACGAAAAGAAAGTCATCAAATCATAGTACCACGATGTTGGCTTCTAAACATTATTTGCGGAGGTTCCTGTGTAGATATGCTGGCATTAACTTTCTTTAACTCCCTGAAGTAACCATTTCTAATATGTCCATTTTTTTACGCACAGTATTACAGCTTCCCCTAAAATGGGCATCAGATCTTGTAATGCATTTATTCTTTATTGTCTGTTCATGTAGTCTGCACTTGAGACTTTCCACAGACAAAAGTGTGGGACTTATATCTTTCAATGAATTTTGAAAGTGTTTCACGATTTTAACGTGTAGTAACCTTGCGACACAAGTTCTAAATGTTGAATTTTGATTTTACTGTTCACCAACTTACTACATGATCAGCATTTATAATGAAACATGGCTAACGCCTGTTTTCGAGGACGCTGAATACGATGGTGATATGTTGAAGGTTCCCACATACAATTGTTAATCTCCGTTTTCGAGTGTTCAGTACAATGGTAATATTTATTCTCCTCCACCGCCCTCCACCTCTAAAGCCACCCCCTTTTCATATTTCTTTACAATGCACTTGTGGGAATTTGTTGGATCGGGATTTTTAAGAGGATTTCGATTTTAACATTAAAAACCATCGTATTCAGCGCCTTCGAAAATGGGGTATATCCATGTTTCATCCCCATCACAGAACTTTTGTATTTTAAGTATATTTCTGCAACTTTTTCACGGACTATACATATTATCTATTTTTTAAATATAAGTGCATTTTCTGTGACAGTTATTTAATTTTGTTATTGTTTTATTCATTTACCGTCTATATTATTATAATTATGAATTAAACTTTTATCAATATTATCTTTTTTGATATGTATATTTTTCTTCAATATGAATGATATTTCCTTAACATTCTAGGTGAAATATTTTCAAATGGATTTGTTATTCTGTCCCTCCAATATTTATCCGTTTCGTACAATCTTTATCCTGTATATTATAGTAGTTATACACGTAATCAGCGTGACTGTCTTTCTGTTGGAGTATGGGATAGGTAAATGGATAGATATAGGACATAGTGTTTTATTTCTCTATTTTACAAATACATCATACAACTTACGAAATAGAAGAAAAAGCGAAAAAAAACTTATAACATTACATACTAATAATCACACGTATAATAAAAATATAGTAAGAGAAATACAATAATAAAAGATATTAAAATCAAGCTACAGGGTTATTTATTATAAATTTCCTACCCTTATCATCGATATTATTGCCTATACAAAAAATAAATAAATAAATAAAAGTGGATATCAAAGGTACAGTAGCATAAAGATTTTAGGGGATACAAAAAATATATTTTTTAAATTGGGATACCCTGTATATTATTAAATTTTTGGAATGATCCTTTTTTCCTAATTTCAAAAATATACCACATGCTACCCCTACCATATACTGTTTTTGAGTTATCAAACGTTAAATATCTTACTTAAACTAGTTGCTGTAAATATGGAAAAGTTAACATTATTAAAGTGAGCTATGAAAATGAGAACTATGTTTGATAAGTGACATTTCTTTGATGAAATAATCAAAATGGTTTACAGTGATGAAGAAAAAACAAAATATTTATACAAAATAGATAACAAAGATTTATTTAGGAAATTTAAATATAAATAAATGATAATTTATAGAAGGTGTTCGATGTGTCCACCATTATTGTCAATGAATAATTGATAACGTCTTCTTATACAGTGTGACCCATTTCAAATGGAAACCTCTCTGTAAAAAATGTATTTATAATCCTATGTTAACGCTTTTTTTTTAAATGATAAACCATCGAAAACTCCACTTTATGACAAAAATGTACAGATAAATTTCAATTTTCAAAGCCTTCTATGATTTATTTTCAATGTTGAAAATGGACAAATTTGATTGGCGATTTTTTTATTGAAATTTTAACTACACCACTGGATTCAGTAACCTCTCAAATGACAGATTTATGACAAAATTAATGTAGGCTCATAGTAGCTTTTACTTGATTTTTTTTAGAATCGAAGTAGCCCATGAAAAATAAACAAAAGAAAGATAAATTAAGTGAATAGTTTTTATGGGCCGCGTGCGTTGACGTCACAGCTTTTCAGCCCTTAGGAAAAACAAACAGCTGTCATTGAATAATGCGTATATTAAACGCCTCGTCGTAAAGTGTTTTTTGCACTTTTTGTGGTGTTTTAAAAGTTGATTTTGGATTATTTAACATCCATAACTATCCTAAATTATTTCCTGGGGTAAATTTTGTTTGTTAAGATGGAGATGAGTTTATATTTTACGAAATTGCCTCATGATGTATAGGTTAGGTATGCAGAAAAAGTTAGTGCCATCGGTTTAGACCCTTATATTTTAAAAAAGGAAGACTTTAGTAGTGATATTGAGGTATTTCCAAATATTACACATGGTGATATTGTTAACTATTTAGTTTTTGAGAGAAATGCATATACAAAGGATGAGTTTAAGGCGTTCAAAAGTCTTGAAGCTTACAACCAGTTCGTTTGTGGCTGAGCGAATGAGCTTTTTTGCAAGGAATTTACAATAAAAAACTTGTTGCAAAGGTAAGAATTATTTATCAATGATTTAGCTCTAAATACAATTTGTTGGCATAATAATGTATTAATATTATAATTATTAGAGAGAGAAAAAATGAACCATATATATTTCAATTTTTGAATTGCAAAAACTATTTTAAACGGACAGTCAACATTCCTCAACGTTTGCTAATTTCTGTGTAACATTTAGTTTGCCAGCCACTAAGTACAAAACTTTTGTCTAAAATATTTAACTCAGATCATGTCACAGCTTAGTCTAGTTATGGAAAATTTGGCTGAACGTTGACAAGGACTTTGATGATACGTAATATCTGTATATTTTATATTCGTTTTTTAGGTTACACAGTCTCAACGTCTTCAGCAGAAGCCATTGACTCCTTGGATTATTACAGATCCAGATGTTTCCATACTGAGCAATCATTGTGATTGTGTAGCCGGTCTAGGTGAAAAGTGTTCCTCAGACGTAGTTCCCATAAATACCATATCTGTTCAACATTACACTCGAATACTTTATTTACTTAATAATATACATTTTGCCAACCATATTAATACTATATAGAACTGTTTAAAAAGTTTTTAATCATTTCTAGATGATTGGCCAATCGCACATCGAGTACAGTATTCAAGTACTTTAGTGTTTATGGAATTATGTCAGAGCAGTGTCAGAATAAAATTTCCAACATAACGTTACTTATTATTCTTGTAAATTTAGCCTTACATATTATATTTATTTTTATACGGTAAGTGTGAGTGACTTTTCATATACTATTAGCATGTTTCTTTTTGTTACGATATAGATGTTCATACTTACCTTTCGTTAAACTTTTTGGTTGTGACAAATATATTTAGTTCTTATGGATTTATTTTTATAGTGAGATGTGATATTAGATGTTTATATTTATCTCTCGTAAGCTTCTTGAGTGTCATAAATAATTATTGTATTTCGTTTTAGACATTTATTTCTGAACAGTAAGAGTGACACTATCAATATATTATATATTTTTCTTACGATATGGAATTAATTATACCTTTCGTAAGTTTCTTCTTGGTCCTTCTTACGAACAGTAATCGAACCTTGTGATAATAAATAATTGTATATTGTAGGCAATATTTTGTTTTATTTTCACTTACACGTAAACAAATTCATTTACAGGCATATAATAATACAATAATGATAATATAAACAACTTTATTGAATAAAATGTCAATATATGAAATAAAAAGAGTATGTTATATTTAGGTATATATATATACTAAGTAAAATTTAGCCCCATGGCTATTCCTATACTCAACTTTCAAAATTATAGACGGATTATTTAGATAATATACATTACGTTACTACATAAGAAAAGTGTGCACTAACAAAAAATATTTGTTAAAAACAATCAAACCAACATAAATTTCTAATTTTACCATGTCTTGTTTATTGTTTGCTGTAGCTGCGATTCTTAAGTCCCGAGCACTTTCGCATCTGGGTTTCAATTTGTATCCCTTGTGGAGAGACCGTACCCAATCAGTTGTTTTGATCATGTAGATCGTCACTTTTACCTGCAACACGAACCTTAATTAAAAACAAATTCTTTATATTAACGTGTAATAACTCACCACTAACAAAATGCTTGGAACACACATTTGCATATTTAATTTTATTGCAACCACATTTGACGCCTCTTAGCCAAACTTGCTTCGAGTCGAAAACGGATGCTATTTTGAAAAAACTAAGTTTATTTCGGGTTGCTACACTCCCACAATTCACAACACAGCGAAAACTTGGCATTTTGTACGATAAATATCCATAAAAACACAAATATTACGAACAATTCACTAAGTCTCCATTAAACCGCTTAACGAATTTCGGTTTGTTTTTCCTAAGGGCTGGGATCTGTCAAACGTTGTGACGTCACGCGCACGCGACCTATAAATATTGTCATTTAAACAAACTTAATCATATTGGACTTAAAAACATAAGTATGAACAATTAAAAGTAATAATAATTAGATAAGTATTAAATAAAAAAAATAACGCATTGTACAACATTACACTAAAACTTCTTAAATTTTTGTAGCCTCTACAAGGCCGCCGTTTATTTCGATGCACTTGTTGAATCGTTTTTTAATATTTTTTACGACATTCTGTAATTGTTGCCGGGTAACTTCTGCACAAGCTTGTCTTATTCTTGCACACAAATCTTCTCTATTACTCGGGTGTGACCTATAAACTTTAGATTTTATTAAACCCCATAAAAAGAAGTCCACCGGTGTTAATGTTAAAGAACACGGTAAAACCCTCGGTATACTTTTTGACGTAACAAAATCCGACTTATTTCGTATGAAAAGTGTGCTTCACGTAAAAATATCGTGGAAGAGGTTTTTAATATTATTAATCATATTTTCGCTCTACGGAGCGATTTTTATGCAAACATTTCCATAACTCCTCAAGGAGCGTCATTTTAGAAAGTGTAGTAAATGTTGCTGCACAGGGACGTAATGTCGCCCCAACCACTAAAATTTAGAAACTATAACAAAATTTGACTTGAATTTCGGAAATTTCAGAATTAAAAACCTTTTTACGAATCCACGTTGTTAAGCACTGCAACTCATACGCGGTATTAAATATGAGGACAAGTTAAATACCACTACCTCTATCCAAAGTATATCGTGAGTTTTAGCGAAAATAGCCCTTAGCGACATAGGACCCCCATCATTTCCTAGCAGTCGATTTTGACGGGGAAATGATGAGTTTTAACGGGATTTGCCCTAAACCGGTTCCTCAGTGATTCGTTGTCAGAAAAGTTTCTTTACCATGTACTCATATGTGCACAGGACTGCCTTGCCTGAACGTATAAAACTGTAATTGCAGAATACAATTGAAAGTAGTAGCGCTTCAAGCATTTTCAAGCTCTGAGGAGCGACCAAAATTGATATTGAAATAAAAATACGTGTATAAGACAGGCAAGCAAAAGCCCACCAAATTTCAGAAACATTGAACTTTTCTTGAATCTTTTTGTGTAATCGTTAGCTCACAAAACTGCATTTTGGATGGTAGTTGGTACATTATAAATCGTTCCGTTCCTCACCATGTGTTGCACACGGGTCAGACTAGTGTTTGTTAAACATATTTCTTAAAAGTTGTTGTAAAAACATAAAATTTAATATATATTGTCTTTTAATTGTGTTTTCTAACAAAATTCCCTTTCAGGTATAATTTTAAGAAAGTGTGGTACATCCAGTGTTAGGTTTATAGTGTTACGATGTCCAATAGATACCAGTAGAGCAGCAGTTAAGCAAAACGAACAGTAAGTATAAATTTTCATATTATTCTCCGTCTGAAACAGTCATCTTGAACCTTAATTTTTGTGAACGTTAACATTCACTTTTGAAATATATTAAAAGTCCTTCAGATTCCAAAAGATGAATCGTTCACATTAAGTCCGGGGATCGGGGAATCGAGGTGGCCATTCAATTAACGGGCTACCACGACCTTTCCATCGATTAGGAAAGTTAGCATTCAGCCATCTGGTAACCACTCTGGCATTATGGACAGGGCTTCCATCTAATTGAAAATGTAGATTTACTCTTTCTTGTATTGGAAGTTCATGTAGAATATTCCAAAATTCATTTCACTACCCCGTTTGTTGTAAAATTTGCTTCATTGCTGAATAAAATATTTTTATTAAAATTTCTGTTATTAAGATACTCTCCTTGAGCCCACAAGGAAAACTCCATCCGTCTGTTATCATCACCAGGTTCCAACGTGTGTAAAAATTTGGGTTTGAATGGTTTTACCAAATTCTTCTTAAGGCATCCGCGAATATTTTCTCTAGGTAAATTCAAATCTAAGCTAGCTACTCTTACACTGGCGTTTGGATTGTTGTTAAAATAATTAAAAACTGTCTGCTCATACCTGGTTCTTCTTTGTATATTATCTGTTCTTATAATACGCCGTGTCACAGCGCCACACTCATTAAAAATTTTGTTTATTTTATAAACAGTACTTTTAGTAATGTTGGGCCTCTTCGGATGCCTGTTGTTGAATATCTCGCATATCTCTTTCAAAGTTCTGTCATTATCTCCTCTAAGGCGCACAAGTTCAAATTTCCTGTACATTTAGACTATCCATATTTAACTACAAACTAATAAACTAATACTTGATAATAACTATCGATTAATTTTATAATTCAATAACAATGAATATGAGAATATGCGAATTTTAAAGATTTGACGTTTGTTTATAAAATTTGTTTTCCATGGCACCCTATTATTATCTGCCATTACTCAATAAAAATGTAATATTTATTAAAACTATTCACTTAATTTATTTTTCTTTTGTTTATTTTTCATGGGCTACTTCGATTTTTAGAAAAAATCAAGTAAAAGTTACTATGAGCCTACATTGATTTTGTCATAAATCTGTCATTTTTCAATAATATTTCATGGAACTTGGGATTTACCCATTTGAGAGGTTACTGAATCCAGTGGTGTAGTTAAAATTTGAATAAAAAAAAATCGCTAATCAAATTTGTCCATTTTCGACATTGAAAATAAATCATAGAAAGCCTTGAAAATTGAAATTTATCTCTAAATTTTTGTCATAAAGTGGAGTTTTCGATGGTTTATCATTTAAAAAAAAGCGTTAACATAGGATTATAAGTACATTTTTTACATAGAGGTTTCCATTTGAAATGGGTCACACTGTATTTATAATTGCACTGGAAATGGCTTCATTATTTATATTCAGATTGTTTATTTTAAGTCAAATCATGTCTTTAATGACTTGAATATTATTATTATAGACAATGTCATTTAGAGTCTCAAAAAAAAAAAATGAATCCATAGGGATAAAATCTGGACTGTTAGGTGGCAATTTAATTGTTCCATTATTCCCTAACCATATTGGGAATACACTATTTGTAATGTTTAAATTTCAAATGTAAATGTTGGCGCCAAAGGCGACCACCAAAATAAAGAAAAAAGTAACTAAAAAAGTTAAAAGAAAAAGACAGTTGACATTAGCAATGATACAGATAGATGTGATTAGTTTAACAACATGAAAATAAATCTTTTGTAAGTTTATGAATCTTTATTCGAAACAACAAACATCTGTACGCAACACAAAGACAGTACATTGGCGACGAGAACGTACCTGAAATCAACAGTAACAAGAATCTACGAATAAAGGTTGAAAACGAAAATACGAACCACGTGCTAGACAAGCAGCCAAAACTACCACAACATGGATAATATTTTTGGAAATATTGAAAACTTTAATGTTCATACGGGAATGGAAAATATAGGAGCAAGATGGCAGAAATGGATAAAACGATTCGACAATTTTCTGATTGCAGCAGGTATCTCAGATAACACCAGAAGGGAGGCAATGCTACTCCATTGCATAGGTGAGGAAACTTTTGAAATATTTTGCTCACTCCCTGACCCCCCAGCAGATCCTTCCCAATCCCTAACAAATTATGAAAAGGCCAAATTAAAATTACATAATCATTTTGTACCTCGAGTTAATGAAGAATTTGAAATATTCAACTTTCGAAAAGCGAAACAGCTTGTAGGCGAAACAATTGACGAATATTATGCCAGATTATTGAAATTAAGCACAAACTGCAACTTTTCTGATCGAGATCGCGAGATTAAATCACAAATAATCCAGGGTACGACTTCAACCAAATTACGGCGATATGCAATGACGGACAATCCAACATTAGTTAAGATACTAGCACAAGCTAAAGCCCTTGAGCTAACAGAAAATGAAGCGCAACAAATGGAACACGATACTGAACTGACGGCTAAGATATATCACAAACCATTTCAACAAAAATACGGACATGGGAATGCAAACAATACACAACGTAACACGAACAATGTGCAGCGTAACACCAACATTAAAAACTGCAAAAACTGTGGAAACCAATGGCACACCAATGGAAGACAATCATGTCCTGCATTTAATGTCACATGCCATTTTTGTAAAAAACAAGGACACTTTGCCAAAGTATGTTTATCTAAGAAAAAGCCTGAACACGAATCAACCCAAACAGCGTCTGAAATCGTACAACCCTACTTGTCCCAGCAATCGTTTCAGTCACATCACTCAAGACAAGCACCACATAAACCAACCATCAATCCAGATAAACAAACGGTCAATCAACAATGTGTAAATTTTAATGAACAAGCACAAAGCAATGGCGATAGCTCAGACGAACATTCTTTTCATCTAACAGTAAACAGTATATCCAACGTCCCATCAGTTACAATATCAGTAAATGGAATAAATTTGAAATTCATCATTGACACAGGCAGCTCTGTCAATATTATAAGTGACACAACTTTTTCAAAACTTCCCAATAAAATTTTAGATCATGATTCCAGCAACATCTATTCTTATTGTTCAAAAGAAAAACTTGAAATTCTAGGCAAGTTTACTACTATTTTAAGTCATAACAACAAAAGTATTACAGCAGAAATCCACGTTGTCAAAGGTAACTGGCAATCACTACTGAGTTATGAAACATCCAAGAACTTGAATCTTGTAAGAATGGTCACCAACAGCGTTTCTAAACTTATCGACCTACAATATGTTCAATTCAAATATCCAGAATTATGTCATGGAGTTGGAAATTTACGTGATGCTAAAATTAAACTTCACATTGATAATAATATTAAACCGGTTGCTCAAAAACACAGACGCATACCGTTCCACTTAAGACGAAAGGTAGAAGAAGAACTAAGCAGATTGGAGAAACAAAACATCATAGAGAAGGCTGAAGGTCCTACTCCGTGGGTGTCACCGATAGTTGTTGTACCTAAACATGGAAATCCGGACAATATACGTATATGTGTTGATATGAAAGCACCAAATAAAGCTATCCTGAGGGAAAGACATTTGACACCGACAATAGACGACATCATCACGCAACTAAATGGATCAGTTATGTTCAGCAAGATCGACCTTAAGGACGGTTATCATCAACTATCTCTAAAATCAGACTCAAGATATATAACAACGTTTTCCACACATGTTGGTCTTTACAGATACAAACGACTGAGTTTTGGCATTAATGCCGCAGCAGAAATTTTTCAAAATACTATAAGGCAAGTACTTCTTAACATACCAGGTGTAATCAATTTTAGTGATGACATTTTGATATTTGGCAACTCTGTCGACAAGCATAATGAAGCCCTTGAAACAGTTTTAAAAAGATTGAGCGATTCCAATCTAACAATTAACAAATCCAAATGCATTTTTAGCGTATCAAAAATAAAATTCTTTGGTTATGTTTTTTCAAGAAATGGTATCCATCCAGATCCGGATAAGATAAACAGCATCATAAATCTACAACGACCAGAACACCCCTCTGAAGTTCGCAGCCTACTGGGAATGATAAATTATATAGGAAAATTCTTACCTAACCTTGCAGAGAATACAAAAATCCTAAGAGAATTGACATTAAAGGAAGCCACATGGAACTGGACAAACAAACATGACGAGGCATTCAAATTACTCAAGAACCAACTCAAAGACGTAACAAATTTGTCATATTTTGATATAAACAAACCAACACACCTCTACGTTGATGCTGGACCAAATGGTTTAGGATCTATTTTGTCCCAAGAGGATAAAAACGACCGAGTAATAGTTGCATATGCGAGTAGAACACTGACCAGTGTAGAAACGCGCTACAGTCAGATTGAAAAAGAAACTTTAGCGTGTTCCTGGGCAATACAGCATTTTCATATTTATTTATATGGTTCTGTTTTTACATTACACACAGATCATCTCCCATTAGTAAAAATTCTTCAAAACACAAGAGCAGCACCGAGTGCTCGAATAGAACGATTACTATTGAGAATTCAACCATACCAATTTAATGTGGTACACCAAATGGGAAAGTCAAACCCGTCTGACTATTTGTCACGACACCCAGCTGAAGAACTAGCTTCTAACAACGACAAAGTTGAGGAATATGTGAACTTTACAATAAACAATGCTATTCCTAAAACAATGACTTTAGAACAAGTACAAACTGAAACAAGAAACGATCCCACTTTGAATCTCCTGATAGATGCCCTGAAAAGTCACAACCGAAGTGTATGGAAACACCCAGATTTAATCCCATTCAACAAAATGAAGGAAGAATTGACTTATAAACATAATGTTGTACTTAGAGGAACTCGGATAGTCATACCCCACTCATTACAGAAAATAGTGATTGATTTGGCTCATAGAGGACATTTAGGAATAGTGAAGACCAAACAGCTATTACGTACGAAAGTATGGTTTCCAAACATCGACGCCTTGACAGAAAATTTCATAAACAGATGCATACCTTGTCAGGCAGTTACATCATCCAACCGTAGAGACCCTATCATCTCATCACCGCTGCCAAATAGTGTTTTTGACCAACTAGATATTGACTATGCTGGACCATTTCCGAACAGAAAATATGTTTTCATCCTCGTAGACGAATATTCAAGATATCCAATAGCAGAAATAGTTCCGTCCACAAGTTTTTCACACCTTAAGCCTATATTAGAAAAAACTTTCTCCATGTTTGGAATCCCAACATCCATAAAGTCTGACAACGGACCTCCATTCAATGGACAAGAGATAAATCAATTTTTATCAGAATATGGGGTAAAGCATATAAAAGTTACTCCGTATTGGCCAGAAGCCAATGGAATGGCAGAGAGATTTATTAAATCTTTTAAAAAAATCGTTGATTTGCGCACAACTAGAGACAAATAAGTTTGATTCTCAAATAAACAATTTTCTATTAAATTATAGAAGCACTCCACATTCAACCACACAGCAATCACCATTTGAAATTATTTTTCACAGAAAAGTCAATAATTCGTTACCCATGATCAAAGAAAAGAATGAAAATGAGAAAATAGCAGAGACAGACTATTTAAACAAGAAAAGACAAAAAGATTATGCAGATGAGAAGAGGAAAACCAAACAGCACGAATTTGTTATAGGAGATCTAGTACTATGTAAGCAACGTCGAAAAAATAGCTTAACACCAGTTTTCGATCCAAATCCATATAAAATCATAAAAATATCAGGCACAAAATTTACGGCAAGAAGAGGTGAAAGAGTCATAGTAAGAAACTCCTCATTTTACAAAAAATTTTACCCAAATCATACCCAAACAAAACCAGTCCTACAACCAAAACAAATCCCTTATTCAAATTCCACATTTATTCCGAGCTCTCGTTTTCAATTCGACATCACCAAATCACCAACCACTCAGAACACACATGAGTCAGCCGAACATTCACAAGTATCACTCCAGAAATCAAATGAGTCACACAATGAGTTACCTACAAATGCAATTCAGTCACCACCTCGAGAAAGTCCCTGCCATAGCGATCAACTCTCCAGTTTACAAGAAATCGAGTTGAATACTACATCCACTCATCAAGTAGCGAATGAAGACCAGTCTATCGTTCAATCACATGCGAGCACCTTTCCAGATGATGGCAGAACTATGATTGAAAACCAATCAGACCTTCTCCAAGAAAAACCCCCATCATTGAGACCTTCCAGAAAGTTAAAGAAGCCCAAGTATTTGGAAGACTACAAGAGCGACATCGAAAGTGATTAATATATTTTTTGGTGTGTGTGTGTATTTTGTTTTTTTTTATATCATATTCTTTTATTTAAAGTAGAGGAGAAATGTAATGTTTAAATTTCAAATGTAAATGTTGGCGCCAAAGGCGACCACCAAAATAAAGAAAAAAGTAACTAAAAAAGTTAAAAGAAAAAGACAGTTGACATTAGCAATGATACAGATAGATGTGATTAGTTTAACAACATGAAAATAAATCTTTTGTAAGTTTATGAATCTTTATTCGAAACAACAAACATCTGTACGCAACACAAAGACAGTACACTATTCAAATGATCTCGAATGGGTAGAACACTATGCAGAGTTGCACGCTACTGTACTTTTAATAACATTTTAACAAAATTGAGTCATAACCACACACCTTTTATTTAAAACTTTTTTTCTTAGTCAACAATAACGATGATAAGGGATGGCTAATTTATAATGAATAACCCTGTACCAGTAAATGCGTTTTAAGGGACTTTTTAACTTTTGTCCGAAATAAACTTGTAAATGTTCGTTGCATCTGAAGAATTATGTGTCCGCAAATGGTTTTTGAGACAACGTTTATATTTCATCTCAAATGAACAAAACATGCATTTGTATTTTGTTCGTTCTAAAGGACCCTTATATAACCGAAAATGTGCCTTAAGGTGGCGTTTATATTTTGTCTGATACGAACAAGAGTCACATTTGTACATTGTCACTTCTGAAAGATTATGCCTCAATAAATGTTTTTTAAGATAACTTTTATATTTTGCCTGATATGAACAATAATCACACTTGTACATTGTTACTTCTGAAGAATCTTTATGTGCCAGCAAATGGTCCTTGAGGTTTCCTTTATGTTTCGTCTGAAACGAACAATAATAACATTTGTACATTGTTACTTCCGAGGAACCCCGATGCACCAGCAAATGTCTGCTAAGGTTACATTTCGATTTTGTTTGAAATGAACAGGAGTCACATGTGTACATTGTTATTTTTGAACAATCCTCATGCTGAAGTGAATGCTGTCTGAAGCACTTTTTATATGTTGTTTGAAATGAACAAAAGCCACACTTATACATTGTTTCCTCAGAAGGATTTAGCGCTAAATTAATTTTAATGCTAGATTTGTACATTGTTACTTCTGAAGGATCCTTATGAGCCTCCAAATGTCTGCTGAGGTTGCATTTTACTTTCGTTTGATACAAACAAGAGCCACATTTGTACATTTTTTTTGAATGATCCTCATGTTGAAGTGAATGTCGTCTGAGGCAATTTTTATATTTTGTTTCAAATGAACAAGACTCACATTTTTGCATTGTTACTCCAGAAGGATCTAGCACTAAATGTGCTTTAATGCTAGATTTATATTTTGTCTGATATGAACAATAGTTGCATTTGTATATTGCCACTTCCAAAGGATTTTTATGCACCTCTAAATGTCTGTTAAAGTTACATTTTACTCTTGTTTGATATGAACAAGAGTCACATTTATATAATGTTATTTGCGAAGGATCGTCATGCTTAAGTGAGTGTCGTCTAAAGCAATTTTTAAATTTGGTCTGAAATGAACAGGAGTCACATTTGTGGATTGTTGTTTTGGAAGAATTCATCTTTAAATGTTTTTGAATGCTAGATTTATATTTCGCCTCATATGAACAAGTGTCACATTTGTACATTGTTACATGTGAAGAATCCTGCTTGATATATGGATACGACTGATCTCTCTCGTGCAATTTTCTGGCAACCTCCAATTGAGACAAAACATTATCAAACCTGAAAATTAAAAAAAATTGTTATATTTACCGAATATTGAACTAACAACTATTTAATATCGTGAACACCCCAAGCAACAATTTGAATGCTCAAATGTGCTTTTAGAGGGCGGAATATTAAAACATAATATTTTTAGTCGCAAACTCTATAAAATCCTTATTTAACTATAAGGAACGTAACCAGACTGCAACCAACAGCTACTGTCCGGGCTATGTGTCCCGCCTAGCGCAGAATTACAAGTTACAAGCCTGGCGCGTTAAGTGTAATAATTGCATATTACCATCAAAACTCAAAACGCTAATGCTTCGATTGCAACAAACACTAGCCGAAAGACTGATCCTACTTAAAGGAGCTCTCGTGCCAGTCGTCACACACCACTGGCAGGCTGCAGTTTCGAGCTGTTGGCTCTCGTCGGTGCAAGGTAGGCATGTGACGACCGACACGAGGATCACTTGACTATTTAGTACATTTCGGTATCTCCGAGAGCTCCTTTACAGTTAACATCCACTCTAGGCAAAGAAGGCTTAATCAACATATATTATGCTATGGCGTATAGTCACATCTCATTTAATATTCTTGCATGGGGTAAAGCCTCTGAGTGTGAAAGAGTGTTTATTTGTCAAAAAAGAGTTATTAGACTTATTTTTGACCTAAAAACAAACAAAAGTTGTAGAGAAATATTTATAGAAAAACGTATTCTTACAACACTTTCGATCTATATCCTAAAACTCTTAACTTTTACAAAAAATAACTTAGCTCTCTTTAAAAAAAGGTGTAACTATCACAATTATCCAACGAGAGACGGTGATCTCTTAAGTGTACCGAGTCATCATACGAACTCATTTAAACGATCATCCATGTATAACTGTATCGTCCTATACAATGCTCTCCCTAAAAGTATTCGTGATATTCCAAACAACATAAAATTTAAAATAAAACTTAAAAAATACCCATCTAATAAGGGCTATTATAATATATCAGACTTCATTGAAGGGAAATAATAATAATATTTATTGAACTCAAATAACTCAGGTAAAATTACAGGAGATTACAACACAGATGTAGTATTTATAACAATAAAAAAGAAGATATATAGTGCAACTGCAATTGCGGTATTTACCCTAGCTAAAGAATTCAAAAGGTACAATTCAGCACAGCTGATTTTCAATTATACCTTATAACTTAATTAGGTTAACATTTGTTTTCTTAATAAAACTTTTTTGACGGAATTTGTGAAACTATGTTTAGAGGCGCATGTAAGATAGAATTCGATATATTTATTAAAGATTGCACTACTTGCATATTCAAAAGATCCTCTGAACTTTGTTGTTGAATGTTTAGGGATTGCCATTTGATTTATGAAACGTAGGTCCAACTTATGCACATCAGAACGTTTTACTAAGAGAGTAGACAAATACTGTGGGGTATTTGTTTTGAGAATGTTATACAATAGAGTGGCAAATCGAAGTTCAAACCTACTTACAATCTTTAAAATATGAAGTGAGTTATATATAGGAGTGACATGTTCTCTATAATTAATATTAGTGAAAGCAAACCTGAGGCATGAGTTTTGCATAATTTGTAGCTTATTTTGCATATTTGCACTAAGATAATTACAATAGACTGAACTGCAATAATCTACTTGGCTTAAAATAAGTGAATTAACTAGCTTCCATTTAATGTCAGAAGTTAAAAGAAACTTATATCTATAAAGGCATCTTAGCTTCGCATAACACAGGCCTAACTTTAAATTCACATGGTTTTCAAAACAGAGATGTTGGTCAAATGTTACTCCTAAATTTTTTGACTTAACACTAAGTTGTATGGTACAATCACCTAAAGATATATTAACTACTAGATTGTCTTTTGCTTTTTCACAGAAATACTTAGTTTCAATACACATTGCCGTGGTTTTTTCTGAGTTTAAGGTTAGACCGTTGTTCAGGGACCACTCCGAAATAATAAGCAAATATTCATTAATATCCAATATTGTAGAGTTTACGGCACTAATATCACACGATGTATACACTTGGGTGTCATCAGCATACATATGTACTTGGCACTCTGGTGGCAGTAAATTAGGCAGATCAGATGTAAAGATAGAAATAAGAGAGGTCCCAGTATGTTTCCTTGAGGCACGCCATGCATTACCAAAAGTTCTTTAGACAAATTTCCATTTATTTTAACTCTCTGATATCTATTGCTTAGGTAACTAGTCATCCAATTTAGCGCGTTGCAGTTAAAGCCGGTAAGCCAATTTTGCTATCAGCAGCTCAATATTAATAATATCAAAGGCCTTGCTATAGTCTAGAAGTGTTAGCCATGTAATTTCGGAGTTGTCAATGTTCCTTGAAATGTCATTGCATATTTTAATTAAGGCTGTAGCAGTACTGTGACCAGGCCGGAATCCTGATTGTACTTGAGGAAGGATGTTGTATCTTTGTACGTGTTCAAATACCTGTTTGTAGATAATCATTTCAGCCAATTTAGATACTGTAGGAAGTATGTTTATGGGTCTCAGATCAGACAATTCGGTGGCCTTGGCTTTTGTAGGAACAGGAATGATGATGGAGTTTTTCCATAAATCGGGTACAATTCCATTTTCTATAGAGTAATTCAGGATGTGTGTAAGTGCTTCCAAACAGAATGGAAGAATGATTTTCAACATTTTGAGGTTTATTCCATCATTACCAGTTGCATCAGTTTTTATTTTATTAACAAGCATTTGTACCTCTTCTTGTGAGACAGAGTGGAAAGCCAATTCAGAATCAATTTCTTCATTTCTGGAGCAAAGGAATTTATTGACAATATCTTATTTTATGTCTGGGTAGTTAATGGAATGACTAAAGAAATTATTTATGGTGTCGGCTACTAGCAGTTCAGGTGATATTTCATTTATGGGTTTATTATGGATGTTGTTAACAGCAAATAATTTCCATAGTTTTTTGGGGTCATTCTTATGTAGGTTGAAATTATGATTGAAATATGCCAGTTTTTCATTCTTTATGGCTAGGGTTACATAATTGCGAAGATCTTTGTAGTACTGATATTCAGGATCTGATTTAGTTTTTCAGTACTTTTTATAAGCCTTATCTTTGAGGTTAATCATAAATTTTATAGTGTCGGTAATATACTCTGGAGATTTCTGTCGGGACACTACAGTTTTACAAGGTGCGTGAATATCGAATAATGTAGTCACAGCATCACTAAAGAAATTTGCCTTCTCATTAATATCAGGCATATGTTCAACTTTTTTCCAATCTATATAAGTGGCGTCGTAGCTAAATTCGTTAATATTAAAATTCCAGAAATCTCTATATGTGTATAGCTGCGGCTTACTTTTTAGAACTTGCAAGTCCACTTCACACCATACCATGCGATGATCAGACATTTTCAGTAAGTCCAAAGTATCAGACTGTATAACTTTTACATCATTACTAATACAGATAATATCAATTAAAGTTGAAGAGGTATCTGTTATTCTTGTAGCTGGTCAATTACCTGTGTAAGATTGAATGTATCCAACACCGATTTTAGTAATTCAGTCTGACAGTTGGGTTTAATAAAGTCTACATTGGTATCACCCATAACTATAATCTGATCAGCTCTAGGGTAAATATTAGATAGAACAGTTTCTAATTCGCTAAAGGATGTAGCGCTTGTCAGTGGAGGCTTATATAGAACTCCAACAAAAAAATTGATTTTATTTACCTTGCAATTTATCCATAATTGCTCTAGTGTTTTATTTAAAATAAAATCTGTATTCACTAACTTAAAGCTAATATTATTCCTCACAAGAAAACATAGTCCTCCTCCTCTTGTTGGACGATCAGATCGAGTGATAGTGTATTGTGGAACAGCTATCAGGGTGGAAGGAAGATCAGGTGTCAACCAGGTTTCTGATAAAGCTATTACATCAAAATCTTTATTACTTATGAAATTTAGAAAATCATCAAAACAATTGAGAAGAGACCTGATGTTTGCATGGCCGAATCTGAGATTATGCACATTACTGCACCACATTGTGGTATATATATTGTGGTATAATGTTATTTGTTTTATTTATTGGGTCATATATGTATATACTTACGTGTTTTAGTCACACATTTGTTATGTTAATGTTGTTTGTTTTTTATTCGCTTAATTGTTTATCTAATTATCTATATCTCTATGTTCTTTTCCTGACTTGTCACATGTAAAATATGTATTTATCGTGATCAATAAATTATTATTATTATTATTATTTTGATCATAGTGGGCAGATTTAATTTCGAAAAAAATTTTTAAATAACTTTCTAATCACAATCTGAAACAGAAGTATATCAAATTTGATCTAAATCGATCAACAAATGGCCGAGATATTGGGGCATACCGGTGAAAAGTGAGACACTGTGGTAGTGGATTATTCGACATTTTTAGTGGATAAATAACCGATTACATAAAGAAATTAATTTAGTATTACAATACCTGTTAAAGTCATGTTCATCCGTTTTTATTTCAATTTCTTCGTTAAATAAAATTGTTTGTTCCTCCATTTTAACAAGTTTTTCTTCTTCGTTTTTAGTCTCATTATCTCCACAAAATACGTCTTCTATTTTAATGGAACCAAGTTTATTATTATCTCCTGCACAGATCAAAGTATCTCTTGGTGTAAACTGTCTGTCGTTATTGATTTCCTGATCATTAATTTTCTTAAAACTTTTATTTCTATTTTCAATATCCTTCAAAGCATCTTTGCTGTCATCAAGGAAAATGTTCTCAAATTTAACTGTATTTCCTCCATTACCAATTTCTTCTTCATCACAATTTTTTCTATCCTCACAGAATTTTCCCACTTGGATTATACCAGTCAAGTTACCATGTACTTCATTTGTGGTTACATCTCCTATCGTAAGCTGTATATGTGGATAGCATTTTTTAATATTTTCTCCTACATGCAAACAATTCACCACAAAATGGAACCAGCGCTTTAGAGATTCATGGCAGGATGCACAGATTACAGGTTTCTTGATTATCTTTAAATCCTGTTAATTAAGAAATAAATAATAGAAATGACCTCAATATAAAAGGTTTGTTTGTTGACATCGGGTATACAGGGTGATTCACATAAAACTTCCCAGGCAGTTTTTTAAAAGTAAATGTTCAAAATTGTTTCCTCCTTCATGGATACACATGTTAAACTGTTTAATTATTTCTTCCCCAGTTACTTTTAATAAGGTATTCCTATCTACTGTGGCAACACTCGTATATACCGTGTAACAGGATCATGGTATACCCCCTTTTCTCCTTTAGTTATGAAGATGATTGAAATTCAGGATATACTACATACATAATAAGCGGCACTTTTTGGCATACAATTGATTTTTTTTCACTTCCTGTTTCGCCGGAAGTGACACTAACTTTCGATTTTTAAATGGAACACCCTATATATTATTGGATTTTTGAATTCTGCATAATTTTCTGAATCCAACGATGCCAAATAATTGACATTTAAAACATCAATTTTTTTTATAATATAATTTTTAGTTATCCAGTTAAGTGTGCCATGACCATTCCGATCAATGACTTCAAAATAGGATAGACAAAGCATGTCCTATATATTAACACATGAGTTGTTGTGTTTCCCTACTATCTCATACATTCTATTAAACTATGGAGATAGTTTTGTTTATGTTTTGGAACTCGTTGCCAGTGGCGTATTTGTTAAAGAGGGTGATTATTTCATATAATTAAGGTAATTCTAAAGGAGAACGGAAACCTCGAATATTTGCGTGATTTTTTCAGGATACCCTATTTTGGGGTCGTAGAACACGAATCTGAAATTAGTTTTGCGTGCATACGAACCGTTTGTCCAAAAAAAATTTTTGAAAATTTTTCTTATAACGCACTTTTTCATGCACCTATTTATACACCAACAGCACTTGTATATCGTCTTTTTCCTTATTAAGATCACACTATGGCCTTTATAGAACAATAAAGCCTTCACTTATGGCAGAAAACTTATTTTCCTTTAATAAAAAAAAAACAGTTTGTAAAACATCATAAAACAGCTACTGTACAACTGTCAACCCGATGCGCATGCATTTACAAATTTGTGTCTAAAGTACCAACACTGACCAATATTATGAGGCGATTTTTCACGTTTTCAATGTTAAATTAATATTCCTTTTGAAACCGATATGGGTCATTCTATAGAACACTCCCCCTCTTCTGCCGAAAAAACAGAAATACTAAACGACGCGGATATCGAAACGTCGACCGGCCGCGAACGTGTCTTGATATATATTTATAAATAATACTTTAACGCCGTCTGCCCCAGTGGCCGGATTCTAAGTTCTTATCGTATCGAATCGATACGATAGCAATGAATTTCAAACACTTGTCGTTTGAAATTCTAAGTTGTTATAGAGTAAACTGTTATAATATCGTAAGACTGAAACGATAACTTCTTTGTTAACCAGCGTATTCTGTCGATTAAGAGTTAAAATTGTTATAAGATAGTATACTTAGAACCACTAATATCGTATCGACTTGATACGATAGCAACTTAGAATCCGGCCGCAGATTTAATAAGGTGCTAAGTACTATTACATATCCCTTGCCCTTCAAGACGCGTTCGCGTCCGTCGACGCTTCAAAATCCCTTGCTAAGCGTGGACCGGTCACGAATGTGTTTGGAAAAATGACGTCGCATAACCAGACCCGTCGTGCCTTTAGACACCAAGCCTTAATATTGCACATATGCGCAAATAACGCATGCAAATATATGTAATCAAATGACAGATGGAGGTTCATCTAATACAATTTCAGTGAATAAAATTCTGATTTTTATGCAAAAGAAAGTGTTTTCTGCCATAACTGAAGGGTTTATTGTTCTATAAAGGCTATAGTGTGATCTTACTAAGGAAAAAGGCGATATACAAGTACTGTTGATGTATAAATAGGTGCATGAAAAAGTGCGTGTCATTAGAAAAATTTTCAAATTTTTTTCTTGGACAAACGGTTCGTATGCATGCAAAACTAATTTCAGATTCGTGTTCTACGACCCCAAAATAGGGTATCCTGGAAAAATCACGCAAAAATTCGAGGTTTTCCTTTAGAATTACCAAAAACATTTTCTATACTTCCAATATTATTGCACTGAACATTTACAATTTTGCTTTTGTCGTTCCAATCCGAGGTTACGCTTATGAGATAATTTCACCTACCTGTGAGAAGATCGATTAACTCCAATTTTAAAGAGACATCTACATACAACACAATATTTTCCCATTGTTTATTCAGAATAACAAATTCTGTCTTCAAAAACACTACAAAACCACTGTAATTACAATGATTAACTTCGGTTTATCACAAACACTTTAATGGCGGCCAACGCTGCAACTGAATTGTAAACAAAATGTGTTGAGAGGGACTGCGTGCACATATACCCATGTGCCTTTAGCCAATAGACTGCTGAGTACCAGTTTTTATTTTTAAAGCAATGTAAACAAATAAATGATACACAACAAACCAAGAGGATGCTTTGTCTATCCTATTCTGAAGTCATTGGTTCCGATTTATTCTAAATGACCCATGTAATGCTACAAATATCAAAATCCCGTTAAAACACGAAATTACGTGATTTATGAGCAAATAAAATTCACCAAAATTGTTCTTGGGGTAAAACTCAATCTTTTCAAATGGTACCATATCGGTACCGTGGTACCATTTATTAGTATTATTAATAAGGGATTTATTCATATGTTGTATTAAAATGTGCGATAAATACAAATAAAATTACAGCTAAAAGAAAACAAGAAAATACAATTTTATTCTAATTACCTTGTTACACATAAGGTGGTTTTGGGATACAAAAAATTAACACAAAACATTACAACAGTTGTTCAAAATGCTGTCCATTAATGTCAATGCACTTCTGGACTCGCATAGCTGGTTCTCGAAGAACGTTCGCCAATTGCTGGGCCATTATGCTATTAATTTCTCGTCTTACTCGTAGTTCTAGGTCTTCGCGGGTTGTAACGGCGGTTGCATAGACAATATTTTTTAAATGACCCAAACAAAGAAATCAAGGGGCGTTAAATCAGGTGACCTTGGAGGCCACCTCACAGGACCATTAGTCGAAATTACGTTTTCTCCGAATCTCCGTTGAAGGTAATCAATTACTATCCTCGAATTATGGGGAGGAGCGCCATCTTGTTGGAAATACATTCCCTGTCCTAAATCTAAAGGTAACTATCTCAAATGTCCTCAATCTCATTTTCCAGGAATCTCAAGTATCAGGCACCAGTCAGAGGTTCTCTAAATATTATTGGACCGATGATTCTACTACCGATTATTCCAAGCCAAACATTGAAACCACACTTGACCCTACCCTCCCGTAATAAATTTTGATTTTCTTGTGATCAATATTTTGTATTTTGTCGGATAAATAATCCCAAATTTGTAAACCTAGACTCGTCCGAAAATAAAATCAGCCCCAAAAAACCATTGTTTGGCTGCACGTTATGATACAAAATTCAATTGGAATATTCCATCCTACGTTCGTAATCATTTTCGTACAAATGCTAGTGCAATTGGTATTTAAAAGATTTATAGTGGTATTTGTGCAAAATTCGGCTTACTGTTTGGTGACTGAGGTCCAATTCAAACCCAACTTGCCTTAAAGAAATAGTCTTATCAACTTCTATTCGAGCCAAAACATTAATTTCCATTCCTTCGTCAATAATGAAGTTTTCTTCGGGATCCTTGTTGGGCTCTCTTTGGAACTGATTATTAACACGTTTAAAATAATTTTTCACTGGACATTGTCTATCAAGATATCGTTGGGCATAAAGGTCGATAGCCGCAACTGCATTTCTTTTACATTCCCAATAAATAATGTCCACTTTTTCATCTCTTGTATAAATTTGCGGCATTTTGAACACAATTAATAAGAATTTTAAACAATTTTTAAAGACACAATAAAAACACCGTTAAACCAGCAAATGTTTGACAAGCTAAATATTTCATTGTTTTCAAAGCCACCTTAATTATTCCTTAACATTTAATTAGAACAAAATTGTATTTTCTTTTAGCTGTAATTTTGTTTGTATTTATCGCACATTTTAATATGATATATGAATAAATTCCTTATTAATAGTACTAATACCGATATGGTTCTATTTGAAAAAATTGAGTTTTGCCCCAAAAACAATTTTGGTGAATTTTATTTGCTCATAAATCATGTAATTTTGGGTTTCTAACGGGATTTCAATTTTCGTAGCATTGCACGGGTCATTTAGAATAAATCGGAACTGTCATGGCACACTTAAATGGAAAAGTAAAAATTATATTATAAAAAAAATTGATGTTTGAAATGTCACTTACTTGGCGAAACCGGAAGTGAAAAAAAAATCAATTGTATGTCAAAAACTGCCGCTTATTATTATTATTATATTATGTATGTAGTATATCCTAAATTTCAATAATCTTCAAAACTAAAGGAAAAAAGGGGGTATACCATGATCCTGTTACACCCGGTATTTAATATATTCTGTTAGCCAGGGAGGAGGTTGTTTATTTACTGTCAGTTTTGAAAGGTGCATGAATGTTAAATAAATATAATAAATTGTTATTCCAAAATTCTAACATTTCATCAATCAAGTAAATCAGTAAATATAGTCCCAATTTACAGATAACAGATCCTGCACAAAGTTTTGATAATTAAAGTTAAAAAAATCTCGGAAGGTAAGAAATTGGCCTACTGTGTCTTTCTTAGTTTTTAGTTTACATATGACTATGTAACTGAGTGGTCTAATATATCATCCATTTTAAGAACATTTGACTCAACTACTATATTTACATCACATCACAAAAAATCAACAATAAACGCTATTGAAAAATTATGTGACTATGTTTATAATTCATTAAACAATAAAGAACAACCACTAGCTCTATTTTTCGATCTTAGCAGAGCTTTCGACCCTGTCGATCACAATCTGCTTTTAGAGAAACTATCTAGATTGGGTATACGTGGACCTGCTCACGAGTGGATCAACTCCTGTCTCACTAACAGAAAGCAAGCCGTAATAATTGATCGCTTTAAATCAGATTTCAGGCATGTGACCACTGGCGTGCCACAGGGCTCTATTCTAGGTACTGGTGAAATGGTGTTCAAACAATGGTCTTGCACTGAATGTTGACAAAACCGTTTTTATGTCATTTTTGCCAAAGAACTATGTTCATCGTTCAAGCATTTTAATCAAGGCCGATCATAAATTGATTGTGCATACAGAAGTCACAAAATTCCTGGGAGTAACTTTGGATGTAAAATGACGTGGGAAACTCATACTGAAAATCTATTGAAGAAATTGAGTAAATCTTGTTTTGTTATTAGATACCTGAAATCCTCCGTCTCCCTTAATGTGTTAAGATTAGCATACTTTGGATTAATTCAATCTATATTGTCCTATGGTTTAATTTTTTGGGGAAACTCTTCACACACTTACAAAGTATTCATCGCATAAAAGAAAATCATTCATTGTATGGTTGGTCTTCCGTATCAGGCACACTGTAAAGGGGCATTTATTGCACTATCTATCTTAACTCTACCTTCACTTAATATACAGGGTGTTGCATCATGAGAGGGACATAGCTTAATAGGAGGTAGAGAACATCAGTGGTAACCGGAACCTCCCATAGAAATGTCTCATTGGGCCTTCATTACGAAGTTACAGGGTGTTAAATAATTTTTGCCCAAACCTGTTTTTTGTCATAACTTTGACAGGGAATGAAATAACGGATTCATATTTGGTACGGCTAATGTACTAACGAGCCCCAAGAGGTACATGTATAAAAAAATATATATCCAGGTCCGGACTCACTATAATTTATGTTTCTTCTTTGCATCAATAAAACATCACCCTGCATATATTTTTTTGAAATTTCGATACGATATTCGAAAAGAGCAAGAAATAACAAACAAAATGGCCTATTTCATTTTTTTGTTACACCTTCGTGGTTATTTAGATACGTTGTTAAATGTGCAAGAAAATGGATTACAGAACCCTATTAAATGAGAGGCACGTGAAATAAATAGTTTTATAACTAAAATTTGCAAAAATTCTATTGAGCCTAGGTGGTCTGGGTGAATCCTAATTCCGGCACGTTTTAAAGGTCCATTTTGGTAAAAAACTGTGGTCCTAATAAGTAATCGGGTATGAAATAACAAAATTTTTAATCAATCACAGTAGGCTTGTTCAAAGAATAAAAGTGACAGATAATTTAAACCATTTAGGCCTAAGCAACCAGTTACTTTGATCAAGAAAATCATCAACATTTTATACTTAATAAAAATTGGAAAAGAGAACAAACTAAAATCTACATAAATAAAATATTTTCCATTCAATTAACAATAAATAACAAAACAATAACTAAATGTGTTTAAAAATAAAACGTAATTGACACTAAAGTAAATTTTCAAAATGTCCTCCCCCACATTCTGTGCATTTTCTTGCGCGTTTAGAAAGGTCACCAATTGCTCGACGTATCATTTCTGGATTATTCCGTATTTCGTCGCAGGTTGTAACGATGCGCTGGATTAAATGTTGTCTACTTTCAATTTCAATGCTATAAACCTCGTTTTTTAAGTGGCCCCATAAAAAATAATCACAAGGGTTACAATCAGGAGATCTTGGTGGCCATTCATGTGGACCCCCGCGTCCAATCCATCTATTAGGATACACATTGTTTAAGTGTTCTCTTACTTGAAGGTTAAAATGTGGTGGGGCCCCATCATGCTGAAACAACATGCCTCTTATACCGATATTTTCTAACATATTCGGTAAAATGTTTTGAAGAAAATCAAAGTAAATTTCACCATTCAATCTTTCTTCAAAAAAATGTGGCCCTATCAAATGTCTATTCACAAGTCCGACCCAAACATTTACAGAAAACCTGTGTTGCGAACGGCGTTGGCGTACCGCATGTGGGTTTTCCTGTGCCCATTTATGATTATTTCGTGAATTGTTTACTCCATCCCTTGTAAATTGTGCCTCATCCGTAAATAAGGTTCTGTAACTGACTAGGCGATGGTTAGACAACCAATGACAAAATGCCAGGCGGGGGATATCGTCGCCTTGTTGAAGACGCTGTACCTGCTGGATATGATATGGATGGTAACGTTCTCTTTTTAGGGTTCTCCATACTCGCCAATGAGGAATACCAGTTGCCAAACTGATTCGTCTAGTGCTCATATTTGGGTTTTCTTGAACTACGTTTATAATATTGTTTTGTTTCTGCACACCTTGTTGTAAAACACGCTCCACAACTGAAGAAGTAGGAAACTTTCCGTGTTGTCTTGCATACTGGAACACCGTACTAAAGGTTTTATGATTAGGGCATCGACGACCAGGAAAACGCAGCCGATATTCTCTTTCCGCCGACCTACCATTTCCATTACAGAAACCATAGATGAATATTATGTCAGCATATTCCACGTTTGTAAATTTTACTGGCATAGTTAAAATATTTTCACAAGTTTTCACTAACTAAATGCGGATTATTGACACATTAAATTACTAACAAACAATTATTCAACTGTTTAGGAGATTTCTTTTTATTATCTGTCACTTTGAACAAGCCTACTGTGATTGATTAAAAATTTTGTTATTTCATACCCGATTACTTATTAGGACCACAGTTTTTTACCAAAATGGACCTTTAAAATGTGCCAGAATTAGGATTCACCCAGACCACCTAGGCTCAATAGAATTTTTGCAAATTTTAGTTATAAAACTATTTATTTCACGTGCCTCTCATTTAATAGGGTTCTGTAATCCATTTTCTTGCACATTTAACAACGTATTTAAATAACCACGAAGGTGTAACAAAAAAATGAAATAGGCCATTTTGATTGTTTTTTCTTGCTCTTTTCGAATATCGTATCGAAATTTCAAAAAAATATATACAGGGTGATGTTTTATTGATGCAAAGAAGAAACATAAATTATAGTGAGTCCGGACCTGGGTATATTTTTTTTTTATACATGTACCTCTTGGGGCTCGTTAGTACATTAGCCGTACCAAATATGAATCCGTTATTTCATTCCCTGTCAAAGTTATGACAAAAAACAGGTTTGGCCAAAAATTATTTAACACCCTGTAACTTCGTAATGAAGGCCCAATGAGACATTTCTATGGGAGGTTCCGGTTACCACTGATGTTCTCTACCTCCTATTAAGCTATGTCCCTCTTATGATGCAACACCCTGTATATCTAATTGTTACAAATATAAAAAAGCAAGAGACTTTGTTTTTAAGAAATAATGATGTTCACAATTACCACACACGCAGCCACACTGAACTTAGGATGTCATTTTCTAGATTAAGTGTGGGCCAAATTCACATGTTTTTCAGGGAATCTACTGTTTTAATAAATTTACCTGACGCTTTGGTCATTTTAACAATTTTAATACTTTTAAAAAATACTTTGTTAAAGTACTTACTTAACAATGCTTTTTATTCCTTAGACGAGTATCTACAATCTTAGTATTTATGACTTTATTATTGGTATTATTACTCTTAAGATATTCACTACTCTTTTTAACTATTATTATTTTTTAACTGTATTTATTTGTTTTGACTAGTCTTATAAGTTTCACTATTGTGTAACTTAACATGACGTATAAAGAACTTACTTACTATTTACTTACTTACATACATATTAGTCGGTTATAAAGTGCAAAACTTTCAAATTATTTGAAAAATCACTTACACCATAAAATATTAATTTCAAGACCGTGCTCAGGCCACATGAAGATTTGTTATGTCTAATCTCAAAAACATTGATACCTACTAATTCTAGAAGACATCGCCCTATCATTTTCTCCAATATTGTATCTTTCTCTTCAACATCGAGGGGTATAGCAGAACAACTGTTTACCAGACCCATGCAAAAGGCACATATGTCCTGATCCTCTAGAATAAGAGTACCAGATGCGTTTTTGCTCAGATAGATATCTTTTAGATCAAGTTTAACATTGTCCTTGTTGCGAAATTGAACTATATAATCATAAATGTGCAAGCATGTTGCCTTAAAATCAAAACATTTTGTAAGCGCCTCTTCACAATTTTTACATATCATAGGTTCCTGTATTGCAGTAAAATCCTAGAACAAAATTAGAATGTGATGCACAAACCAAACGTGCAATAAATACTAAATTTGCGCAAGTTTCTTCGTGCATAAAATAAGCTCGCGCTCCTGCTCAGCTTACAACACTTACTACTTCTGGCACAAGCATATCCAAGATGTTTTTCGTATTTCCATCTATAGTCTTAAAGTTCTCACATCTTTCCAAACAAAGTGTGCATATTCCTTCTTCAATTTTCACTTTCTACAAAAAAAAAGGGAAATTTTAAAAATTGCCTAATATTCGATTATTCACAAGAGGACCTTATTTCTGGGTCATAGGCAACGGGCAAACCGCTGGGAAAATCAGGTGTACAAAGATAAGATAATTTTATTCACTTTTAAAAGTTTATACAGAATATAACACAATGTACAGACTTTAGTCAACTAGTCACCACAAAACATTCAACATAAAATTAATAAAATAGGTATAGAGGTGCGCATAATCAACAATTAAGGAACTCATCTATGTCATAAAATGTTTTATCACACAAAAAAATTAAATATTTTATCGACATGTTGCTGTCATTGTTGATACACTGACTAATTTTGTTAAAACATTTGGTACCAATATGTTTTGCAAGTCTGGAATATGGCTGATACAAATTATCCTTGTTTCTCGTGTCATACACATGAATATCACTATTTCTAAAGAATTCAGATTCATTTTTTTATGTACATTATAAACTGGTAGATATATAAACTAGGCAAAGTAAGTATTTGCAAATCTTTAAATAGTGGTTTACAACTGGTTCTTAAAACCCTTTTTTGATATTAAAATGGTCTATTAAAATATGAGGAATTTCCCCAGAAAATGAGTCCATACTGTAGTTGAGACTGAACCAATCCATAATAGAGAGTTTCTAGGATGTTTATGGAGACGGTATATCTTAGATTTCTTATAATATAGCAGGCAGTGATTAATTTTGTGCAAACCATATTTATATGCGCTTCCCAAGTAAGCTTTCGATCCAAGGTGACACCTGGGAACTTGGTAGTTGTTATACTCGGGATGGATCTATTTTTTTTTTTTTTATACATTTATTTAACGTCGGCCTATTTCCGCTACTGAGGCCTAACACCGACGCCTGTAGACGAGCTACCCCCAACCAGGAATTTTGCCGAACCTCTTCCCTTAAGAAGAGTAGGGATCTTTTACTTGCCTAACATTTAATAGACAAGGGACCGACGGCTTTACATCCTCTCCCAAGGATGATATATCTCCTATACAACCCTCGCCTAAGGTTGTATAGCTTCCGCGCATACACTGATATACAAGCCGCTGGAAGATATGTGAGGCGAGGACGCGGTCTTCGTTGGAACGGTCACCAATCCAACTACTAACCACGCCTAACGTTGCTTTACATCGCATATCGAAGTATGTACATAGTAAAGACGCACCTACGCTCGCCCCACGATGGATCTATTTAAAATTTTAAGGTACACATCATAGTTAGTCACAATATTTTTTGGCAGAAAACGTATATAGCATGTTTTATTTACATTTAAATTTAGTCCGTTGTTGCTACAGTAATGACTCATTTCCTGTGATGCATTGTTACTATTTATGACAATCTGTTCAATGGAGTTATGGAACATTAGCATATTTGTACCATCTGCATATAAAAGAAGTTGAAGTGATACATGTGTTGGGTATATCGTTAATAAAAATTATAAAAAACAGAGGTCCCAGAATCGAGCCTTGAGGCACTCCCAGGTTTATATTTCTAGTGTTGGAGTTAACGCCATCTACAACAGTAGTTTGCATGCGATTTTGTAGATATGAGGCTGCCCAGCTGTATGGTGCCCCTCTTACTCCAATGCCCTCTAATTTTGTAAGTAACAAACTATGATCTATAGTATCAAATGCACGACTTAAATCATAAAAAAGACCTAAGATGTGACACTTGCTGTTCAGTGCATTATAGATAAAATCTATGCAATCTAAGATAGTGGTATTGGTGAATTTTTTTTTTTTGAAAACCATTTTGGACATTTGAGATCAAGTTAAAATTCTCTAGATAATTGGTCAGTCTTATGTAATATGACCGTTCAAAAATTTTAGCAATTTGCCTTGGTATGCATATGGCTCTATAATTGGTAATGTCTGTTGTGGGACCTTTGTTTTTATATACAGGTATACATTTGTATTCTTTTATGTTGAGAAATACACCAGCTAAGAATGATTCATTTACTAAGTATGAGCATGGCTCATTAATAATGTCTTTTACTGATTTCATCACTTTTCCGTTGATGTCATCGATACCAGCGGCCGGTTTAAGTGTAGTTTTCCCAATTATTTCATGTATTTCTTGTGGTGTCGTCGGCGTGAGAAAAAAACTAGTACCTGTCTTTTCAATGTTGACATTACAGTTAGGTTTTGATTGATTTGAGGCAAGATTTATAAAGTAATCATTGATAAAATTACTCTTCTCCATGGTATTTGATATTGGAATACCCTGGTTATCACATATGTCTATGGATGACCTATTTTCATTAATTGATTTGGATTCGTTAATAATTTTCCAACTATCACGCATTATATTGTTGGAATTAATTAGGCGTTGGTCGTTACATTGTTTCTTGTGCTGCTCCACTAAGTTTTTGTACATTGACTTAAACTGCATATACCTTTCTGTTCACTTCACACAGTTGGTCATGCATTGACTTAATGGCGGGTGTAAACCACTTTTTATTCTTGAATTTATTAAAAGATTTCATAATAGGAAAAGCACAATTGTAGTGAAATAAAAAGGTACTATAGAATGCAGTGAATTTCTGTCGAAATGTGGAGGCAGTATACATTTCGTTCCAGTTTTCAATGGATATTAGATGTTGAAATCTTTCAATGTTTGTGGTGTTGTACTTTCTTCTGTAGGTGTAATTTGGACTGCTATCATTATGTAGAAATAGATGGAATGAACAAATTTGAAAAGTGTGATCAGATATGAAAGACCCACAGACTTTTATGCTGTTTGCTGTTAAGTTGGAGAATATATTATCGATACATGTAGAACTATTGCTTGCTATTCTTGTAGGTTCCTGTATGTGATTTATGACTTTGTATTCAGCTAGTAAGTTTAACAGCAGATTTTTCTTTGAAAAGAAGTTTTTTGGGTTGTAGAGTCTATGAAAAAGTAAATCAAGCCTTCCTATGAATTCTTTAAAATCACTATCAGGTGTTCTATAAGTTGTGATAATATAAATTGAGTTTTTCCCATCTGGAGATATCATTTTTGCAACACATACCTCAAAATGTTTTTCTTCTGTATCCTCTTTTGATAGGACGGATGTGATTTTTAGGTCACTTTTTGCATAAATAGACACTCCACCTCACATTTGTTTGGTATGGCTGCAATACGATACTAATTTGTGGTTATCAACCCCTGTCACTTTCATTTCTTCCTCATTTAACCAATGTTCACTTAAGCACAATATATCTACGTTGTGGTGGGTAAGATGTATGGATAAACTGTCGCTCTTATGATTTAATAGCCTTTGTATATTAAAATGCATTAAGGTGAGATTTCTTATATTGGGGGAAATCAGAGGAAACCAGGAGGGAATCAAGAGAAATCAGGGGGAAATCAGGGGAATCAGGGGGAATCTACTGCAATTTTGTTGAAATATATTATGCTTATAGGCATTTCAGTCAATTGCTTGAAAAAAGGGTATTTTGAACAATTTTTCGATATCATAAGACTGGCGACATACCATGCATTTTAATGGGACCCGCGTTTCAGCGGAACATCGAAAATTATGTGATAGCATACTAGTGTGGCTGTAGAGTACGGTAATATAAGGTTTTCGATTTTCCGGCGAAACGTGGGTCTGGTTAAAACGCATATATAATATAGAAAATAAAACCAAGCACACCGTTTCAGTTATTCATTTTAAACATTTAAATTTACAAAAACCTGAAAAATAGGAAAAAAACCACAAACGGTCATAGCTTCCTTATTTGAGGAGATACGAAAAAAGTTAAAGGAATGAAAGTTGATGCAAAGACAATAAGAATAATATACGCTCTTGTGCAAATGAAAAGAAAGTAGGCCATGACACATTAATTCCGTTTATTTTTTCTCTTTCCAATGATATAAAACATGTCACAAAGATTTTAACTGATAGTGTCAATATTTAATATTTTATGAAAACCACAATTCATATAATTGAATCTTAAAAATCAGCTATGCCATGATTAGTGAAAAAAATATATACAGTTTATTCTTTCCTATTATTTGGGTTTTCTACCACATGTACTATTATCCTCTTCAAAACAAATCACCGAATCTACAAAATAATAGAATTATTGGAAAAAAGACCTTCCTTAAAACGCGATGAAAGTATAAAAATATTGCCAGCAGACAAAGGTAATGCCACAGTCATTATAGATAAAGATATATATAACACAAAAATCATGACTCTTGTAAATGAGGGACCCTACTCAAAATTAAACAAAGATCCAACAAAATCAATAGAGAGCAAAATTTACAGAACTTTGTTTAAATACAAACATGAATTTAATGATTTTGAACGAAGGAAACTTACACCACATCATAGTAAGCCCCCTCATTTTTATGGCTTACCAAAGACACATAAACAAAATATTCCTTTAAGACCAATTGTTAGTTCTATTAATTCACCATGTCATAATTTGGCAAAATTTTTACTTAAAATTATTGATCCATTATCTGGAAATACCGATTCATATATTAAAAATAGTAAACATTTCATAGAAAAAATTTATGAAACCGATATTCATGAATCACACCTGATGGTTAGTTTTGATGTAGTTAGCCTCTTTACCAATGCTCCGGTAGATGAAACATTAAAAATAGTTAAAGACAGGTTGCTAAATGATAATAATTTGGAAACTAGAACTAAATTAAGTGTAAATAGCATAATGGAACTCTTAACACTGTGTATAAAAACAACCTATTTTCAATTGGACAATGAGTTCTATCAGCAGAATTTTGGTATGGCTATGGGGTCTGCATTATCACCAATTTTAAGCAACATATTTATGGAGAACTTTGAGAACACATATGTTCAAAATTGTATAAACAAACCGGTTGTCTGGTGGAGATATGTTGACGACATCTTTGCAATTTGGCCTCATGGTGTTGATTTACTAGATAGTTTTTTAGAAAATATAAATAGTAAGGAACCGTCTATTAAATTCACATTAGGAGTAGAAAGTAGGAATGAACTACCGTTTTTAGATGTTTTAATTAGAAGGATAAATAATACAATTGAAACAAGCGTTTATAGAAAACCAACACATACTAATAGATATCTAAATTTTAACTCAAATCAGTCAATAAATGTTAAAAGGGGTGTTGTAAAATGTTTATACGATAGGGCCAAAATAATTTCATCTAATAATGAAATATTAAATAACGAGAAAAAATTTATCAAAGAGGTTCTAGTACAAAATCAATATCCTGAAGCCTTTGTTGATAGAATTTTCATAAATGTTGAAAATAGGGACAATCAGGTACGACAAAAACCTGAACGTCATTATACAGCAATAATTCCTTATGTATACGGACTATCGGAAAAGCTACGCCGTATAGGTGACAAATTTGATGTTAGGACGATATTTCAAACGGGGAACACTTTAAGATCTATTTTAACAAAAACAAAACCGATAAACAGGGAGCAGAATTCAAAAAACTGTATTTACAATATCCCGTGCGAATGTGATAAATGTTATGTGGGTGAGTCATCCAGACCTTTCAGTGTGAGGTTGGATGAGCACAAGAACTACATTAGAAAGAATGAAATTCAGAAATCAAAGATTTGTGAACATGCTTGGGAAAACGGACATAGAATAAACTGGGACTCGGCAAAAATTTTAACAAAAGAAACAGATACCAAAAAAAGAAAAATTAAAGAATCAGCAATAATCTTATTAAATGAAGATAAGTGCGTATCGAATTGTTCTGTAGATATTTGTACAACCTGGCTACCAATGTTAAAAGAAGAACTTAACAAACTCAACATTATCTAAAAAATATCATCAGTTCTATGTTCTGTGTAAGTAGTAAGTATCTATGGAAATAACATAAACAGAATCTTAAAGCTGTGTATTTGACATACACAGCAAAATAAGAGTTCTTCAAAAAAATAGCTTTGAAAACGGAAAGAGATTACTTTCCGAAACGTCAGCAAAATACATTATTTTTGTGTTTATTCCGATTTATATTATTTGCAAAACATAACCTCTGACTTTTCCTTTGGCGTAAACGTCACGGGCGCAGAGGCTCTTTTTTCCAATAATTCTATTATTTTGTAGATTCGGTGATTTGTTTTGAAGAGGATAATAGTACATGTGGTAGAAAACCCAAATAATAGGAAAGAATATTCGTAGAATGCCACAAATAACTTTCAGACAATAATATATACAGTTATTACCAAATTTGACAAGTTTTATATCAGTAATTATGGTGTACACTAATAATAACAAATTCGATATGATTAGCATTTATTGTCAGTGCAATTTTGACGCTGAGATGGCAGTCACGGTTTACGGAGATAGACTTCCAGACGCTCCGCAGCCAAATCGAACTATGTTTAGAAAGTCAGTTCAAAGTCTAAAAATGCACGGTTCATTTTCAAAAATAGTAGAAAGGCGAGGGCATGTTGCGGATAATGTACGAAAAGTGAAAAGAGTATCGAATTATGTTAACCAAAACGAAGAAACCTTTTTGAGACAAATTCAGAGAAACTGTCGCATAAAAAAAGACAGTGTAAGAAAAATATATATTAAAAAAAAACGGATTTCGATGCTACAGGATGAAGAAAGTTCAACATTTAAATGAGGGAGATAAGCCGAGAAGAGCAAGATTTTGTAGATGGTTGTTAAATAAAAAAAAAATGATTCACTGATATGTAGCAAAATTCTTTGGTCGGACGAATAAAATTTTTCTAATGGATTTTTCAACATAAATATGCACTATAAGGGGACACGAGAAAATACACATTGGTGCAGGGAGACTGCTTTCCAAGAAAGATTTTCTACGAATGTTTGGGTGGGTCTTTTAGGGACTAAAGTAATTGGACCTTATTTTTATGATGGTAAATTAACCGCTCGTAGATACCTTAATTTTCTGAATTTCAAAATTATCTTTATGAATTAACAGTGACAGAAAGATTAAATTATTCATATTTTCAACAAGATGGGGCTCCACCTCACATTGCTGTAAATATGTACAAATTATTTAAATCAAGTTATGCCAGATAGCCGGAGAGGCACCTATGGACCCATCTATGGCCAGCTCGATCACCAGATATTACTCCCTTGGATTTTTTCGTCTGGGGTTACATTAAAGACAAGGTATTTCAAACTTATTTGCTGCGTATTTGACATACACAGCAAATAAGTGTTCTTCGAAAAAAAAAAGCTTTGAAAACGGAAAGAGACTACTTTCCGAAACGTCAGCAAAATACATTATTTCTGTGTTTATCTGCCGCTTACTGTATATACAAAGTATTTTGTCTTGTAAGTTAAGGCCCTCAGTTCAATATGTACCAATTTAAATACCTACCGAGTCGAGGCTTGAGGCAAAGGTTTCATGTTTTCATGTTAGGTGTGATATTATGATTTTAAACATAGGTATAACTTGAGAAAATGCTAGAACAAATTTTTCCATAATGTATTTGTTATTTAATGAATCATAGTTAAAATTAAAATGTTTTTATTTTACTAAGAACATAATATAATGTGAAATGCATATCGTTCATTTATGAACATTTAAAAAATTCTTATCAAAACATTTGCTTTATTTACAAATACCTATATCAATATTAGGAATTACAATATCGACCTTTTGCAGAATTAGTCCAGCCCTTTGTTTAATTATAACTTCATTAATAACAAGGATGAGAACGATAGGTAGGTCTGTTGCGGACAGTAACTGAAAAGCTACTACGTATCACTTTTCCATTGTAATTTTGTATTTATATGAAAAGGCACATTTACACATATCGGAACAACTCTGAGAAATATTTCACTATAGTAAATAATATTCTAAATATGGGATGAACTTCAGTGGCGGCCCGTGGCTTTTAGCTGTGGGTGGGCAGTTTTCCACGGAAATTTAGCGGGTATAAAAAATCAATAAGCAAAAAACCTCTAATTTCTTAAGTTTATTTTTGAACTTTGTACTTATTGCTCAGTAAATCGAAATGGTTTCAAAATAAATGGCGATAGAGATGTACATATACAAAAATGTTGGTATTTCATTCCTACATCATTTTTTTTTTTTTTATCCATTTATTTAACGTCGGCCTATTTCCGCTACTGAGGCCCAACACCGACGCCTGTAGACGAGCTACCCCCAACCAGGAATTTTGCCGAACCTCTTCCCTTAAGAAGAGTAGGGATCTTTTACTTGCCTAACATTTAATAGACAAGGGACCGACGGCTTTACATCCCCTCCGAAGGATGGTATATCTCCTATACAACCCTCGCCTAAGGTTGTATAGCTTCCGCGCATACACTGATATACAAGCCGCTGGAAGATGTGTGAGGCGAGAACGCGGTTTCCGTTGGAATGGTCACCAATCCAAGTACTAACTGCGCCTGTTGTTGCTTTACATCGCATACCGAAGTATGTACATAGTAAAGACGCACCTACGCTCGCCCCTAATTCCTACATCATATGGTGATAAAGTGCCCCACGTACCCATTTTGATTAACACACAATCTATGAGTCTTTGAAATTAAGTTTCTACTGTTCCACAATCCAAAATATGAATGAGAGAACAATAATACAACTGCTTTTCGATTGATCACACCAGTAATTTTAAAAACAATAGAGACTTCATTTCATAGACCTTCAAGGCCTTCTTTAAAATTACCTGGGTAGAATTCAGTGAAGTTTGAATATATTTATGGTGGAATAATTTTATTTTAAACTAGAAACGGTATAATCTTTCAATACACTTTATTTTTCAATCGCTTAGTATAACATTTTTACATTACTTATCTAATCCTTTTGAATTCAACGGATTTTTACTATTTATACTGAATAACATGCAAGGCCAGCAGTAAAGTTTATTTTTTATTTCACTTCCAGAAAGTTACAATCATTTACGTCGTTCTAATTTAGTTATAAAAATTTCGTCATCGTAAGTTAGGGATGCAAAACTATTTTCTAATAAAAAAAAAATAATAATATTAATAATTAGTCACTTGTCCACTCATCGCACTTTTTGCTACTAAACTAAACAATTACTAAATACCGATAAAGATCACAGATCATGCCAGCCTCATCCCTGACAACCAATGTCAGTGTCCACTTTCCACCGAGCGCAAAGTCGCAAATTTGAATTTGCATTTATTTCATTTACATATTATATGATTATTATATTTTCACATCTAAAACTGCTAAAATAAAATAAACGTTATTTTAGCACTTTTTGGATAATATAGAGGCATATGTGTACTAATGCATTGCATTTATTTCATTTACATATTAATATTTAATTTCATATCACATTTAAAATTGCTAAAATAGAATTAAACATTATTTTAGTACTTTTTGAACAATATAAAGGCACATGTAACTAATAAATTACACCTTAAAACACAAAGGAAAAATAATATGTATATGTAACTATATGGTACCATTGACACGTATTTTAACTTCTATTTGTTCCTATTTATCAAATTGGAAATTAGTGTTCTATTTGATATTCATAAGAAATATTAATTAATCAATTTTAACACGTTAGTTATTTTTCCTGCTTGATATCTGAACATATTCTATTCAATATTCAAATTGTTTATCACAAATTTTGCTTGCGGGGTGGCTTGCCCACTCTGGGTTGTAAATCGCTTAAACGAGCAAGACGTACGTCTCGTATTGATGTATATTACAGGGATAAGATCGAAATGAAAGACCAACATATGCGTAGACGTAGTATAATTGAAATCACGATTCCAGAGAGAGGCTAGCCTGCCCTGGCTTGGCGCATGACATTCCTAATTGGAATTCGACAGTATTACCCTCGGTATTAAGCGGATTCATATGTGGATTGTGGACTTATATAAGATGGATTAATATGCAGTAAGAATAGTATCTTAAATAAAATTAACTTTTTGAATTTCAATGTTACAATTAATTAACCGCAAAATTTTATTTGACAATTTAACTACAACAATATATAAGAATATAAATATAACTTTACAACTATGGCTTATGTAATTGGGTGGGCACTGCCTACCCTGCCATTCTTGACGAGCCGCCACTGATGAGCTTCCATCCGGTCATCTGATGAATGGGACTTGTTAAACCAAACTTCAAAGTATTTAAGAAGATACTTTCCAGAGTCTCCCAGTGGGATTCTTTTCAACTTTAGATACAATAATTACTTAATTTTATACTTGCTGTCAATTATTACTAACTGCAACTTAAGACAATATAAATTAGAGACTTGCTTGCTAGTGAATGTGTATGTAGTTTACAAGGTCAATTTGACCGGAATGAGATATAAGGGCACATTGCCTTAAATCCGCAGTATTTTGAGCCCTTTCAGTTGATTTTTTTTAGGTTAGGTCACCACTTCGTTGTTGCATTAAAAGAGTTAAATATCTGCAGAGACTATTTACATCTTCTAATAATAATTTATTTATGGAAAAAACATTTAAGACTAGCTGCATTGTTGCGATAATTATTAAGTGTAATATTATTAGTTAGAATCAAGATTTTGTTTTCATTTAAAACATTGAATTGGACCCATCTGGTCCACCGTCTCACCCAGCCCGGGCTTCATAGGCTTGTAATGTGCCTCTGAATATGTGGACGTAATGTATACTTTCCAAATAGAGTATTTAACTATAGTCACTAATAGTTTGTTATAATGAAAATTTTAAAATTGTTTTTATTAATTTAAACTGGACGAAGATGATAATAAGCATCCTGATTTAACTATCTGTCATCTGAAGGATCAATACATGTGCATAAGCTTTTGGGTACGCCAAGTCTTGGCCCAACAAAATATTCTGAACTGGCAGTATTGGTCTAATAAGTATATGTTTATAACAGGATGATTTTCTTTCCTATTATTTGGGTTTTCTACCACATGTACTATTATCCTCTTCAAAACAAATCACCGAATCTACAAAATAATAGAATTATTGGAAAAAAGGCTCTGCGCCCGTGACGTCTACGCCAAAGGAAAAGTCAGAGGTTATGTTTTGCAAATAATATAAATCGGAATAAACACAAAAATAATGTATTTTGCTGACGTTTCGGAAAGTAATCTCTTTCCGTTTTCAAAGCTATTTTTTGAAGAACTCTTATTTTGCTGTGTATGTCAAATACACAGCTTTAAGATTCTGTTTATGTTATTTCCATAGATACTTACTACTTACACAGAACATAGAACTGATGATATTTTTTAGATAATGTTGAGTTTGTTAAGTTCTTCTTTTAACATTGGTAGCCAGGTTGTACAAATATCTACAGAACAATTCGATACGCACTTATCTTCATTTAATAAGATTATTGCTGATTCTTTAATTTTTCTTTTTTTGGTATCTGTTTCTTTTGTTAAAATTTTTGCCGAGTCCCAGTTTATTCTATGTCCGTTTTCCCAAGCATGTTCACAAATCTTTGATTTCTGAATTTCATTCTTTCTAATGTAATTCTGGTGCTCATCCAACCTCACACTGAAAGGTCTGGATGACTCACCCACATAACATTTATCACATTCGCACGGGATATTGTAAATACAGTTTTTTGAATTCTGCTCCCTGTTTATCGGTTTTGTTTTTGTTAAAATAGATCTTAAAGTGTTCCCCGTTTGAAATATCGTCCTAACATCAAATTTGTCACCTATACGGCGTAGCTTTTCCGATAGTCCGTAGACATAAGGAATTATTGCTGTATAATGACGTTCAGGTTTTTGTCGTACCTGATTGTCCCTATTTTCAACATTTATGAAAACTCTATCAACAAAGGCTTCAGGATAATAAATGTTAAAAGGGGTGTTGTAAAATGTTTATACGATAGGGCCAAAATAATTTCATCTAATAATGAAATATTAAATAACGAGAAAAATTTATCAAAGAGGTTCTAGTACAAAATCAATAGGGTAGGTAAAAAGGGCCCATTTGTGGCCTACTTGCCAGGCACTAGGCCTCCCCCAATAATTACTACTACTACTAACCTCTGACTTTTCCTTTGGCGTAGACGTCACGGGCGCAGAGGCTTTTTTTTTCCAATAATTCTATTATTTTGTAGATTCGGTGATTTGTTTTGAAGAGGATAATAGTACATGTGGTAGAAAACCCAAATAATAGGAAAGAATATTCGTAGAATGCCACAAATAACTTTCAGACAATAACAGGATGATTTGTTAGTAACAAATTCACAATATCACAATAATTGTTTCACACATAATTCGAGGGGAGAGACGTTGATTTTGGTGTTGTGTGCTAGCTAGATGCTCAAGTCAGCACACAGCATTATATTTTTAATAATTATAGAGTGATAAATTTATCTTCACCGTAATAAATTAGCGATTAATATACTTTAATTTATTACCATGCGGATTCCGTTGCGTGCTACATTTGCGGTGCTAACTTTATAGACCCAACTCAAAAAGACTCACTCAATAAGTTATGAAATGGTTAAATCTACATCAAATTTGGTTTGGTGATTCTCAAACGTGTTTATACAGGCAGGCATAAAGCCACATCTTTCCACACTACACAACTCAGTACGCACAGTATTTGATCTTCATCAAACTAACCTTATATTCACACTCAACAGAGGATCTTCCTTTTTTTTTCAATATATCAAGTCTGTTGTTATTCTCCTTCCAGACATTTTTCCAAGCTAACAAAACACTTTTTAATTTTGTTGGATCTGTACTGTATACACCTTCGGCCTCACAATATTCTTTTATCCTTTCTTCCATGATTGAAGAGAATTATAGGTTTCGTGTTAGCACTTAAATCCTATTAACAAAAAAAAAACAATTTCATATCTTCCAAATTTCAATTGGCAGTAATTGTTGGTGGTATCACTTTAATCTGATTATAAATTATACTTCTTTCAAAGCACATGTGAATCACAATCTTATTATTACACATAAACTCTACGACAACTTAAATACTTGGGGCCAAAATAGTTACGAAGTTCCTTTCACGCTCCTACCGCTTTTATAATGTAAGTTGCTTATAAATCTGTGTTTGGGACATAATAGTAACTATTTTTTCTGTTTCATCACCATCTCTAATTAAACTCCTTTAGTAGTGGTGCTTGAGGAAGTACTTACTTCCTGAAATAAACATCGATTGACATCTGTCAAAGTTTTTATAACCTCAACCTCTAAATGAATAGCGTGAAAACAGCAACCAAACGTAGCCACTGAAGTAAATCTTCTGGTGCGCTGTGTTAAAGTCAACTTCATTTTTTAGAATGGAAAACCGAAAACCGTGGCAGAATATGCAGATTTTTGTTTCGAGAAATGTGATACGAATTTTAAAGTTATAGTGCAAAACACTCATGAAATCTTGAATATGCTTCTAGTAACAATGATATGTTTCAGAATTTGCCAACTATATCAATTAGAACTTGTAAAATGAGTATCAAAGAGTAGGTAGGTATTGTTATGCTCTGAATGTGTTTTAGAATCTAGTCATAAGTGACGAACCTGTGATGTGTAAAAATTGCTCAGAAATGCTTCAGAACTGCTTTGTTTTCAAAAAGACTTGCCTCGAATCCCGAAGTCACGCAGTGGCCTCTGGCACTGATAGGAATAATGACCATTCAGTGTGTGGATTTTGTAGGAATCTGTTAAAAAATTGCTGTTCTACAATCTTGGATTTTGAAGAGGATAATATATCGGAGAAAACAATGTTAGAAAAGTATTTTCCAGAACTGGTATGCTATCTATAATTATATATCTACATCACCATATAAACTTAAAATTAGGAAGAATCACAGTAATCACTTTATCAATTCAATATTATTCAGTTATAAACTGCATAAAATATAATTTTTCAGAAACTTCTCGTTTAAGGAACTTCTAAGGGCGAGCGCAAACACAGCCATTTTGTGGTCACCACCGGTGGCCGCCACACGCTGCGGACTGCATTTTGTACACAGTTGAATTTTATTTTAATGATTTTTTTAGCTATAATGTGAAGTATCATAAGTCTATAATTATTTTAAATGAGTTATAACCAGATTGTATTGCTACCACTCTAATAAGAATATTCAGGGACGGATTTACGCATAGGCTAGCCTAGGGCGGCAAGGAGGCGTAAAATTTTAGATCATATTTTTAAATATTTGGCGGTAAATAAATTAAGGAATCTTTTTGTATTTTATGATTCTTGATTCAAACATAGTATTAAGTATTATTCCACTATAAATAATGCAAATGTGACGATAGTGCTACCGCTGGGATGTTTACTTTGGTGTCAGCTGGTCACACAGGTATGTATCTTAAGAGATTTTCCATGAGAGGGAGCGGCATAAATATAATATTTACAGCCTAGGGGCGGCAAATAGTTAAATCCGTCTCTGAGAATGTTGCAGCAGACTCAAATCCAGATAATATAAAAACATACAGTTTTTTGTTTATAGGATTTAAATGCCAGCAGAAAACCTATAATCTGTGAAGACTGCCATGGATCTCTAGTGAATTTTTTTAGTTTTGTAACCATCTCTTCGATAGTGGAAGATAGGATAAAGGAATATTGTGAAGCTGAGGATATAAACGTTAGAGATCCGATAGTATTAAACAACGTTATACAGTTTACATCACAAAATGTCTGGAAAGAAAATGACACATTGGAAATTGAACACTCGATCTCTAAAAGCGAGAACGAGGTTAGTACGATAAAAGCCTGATATTTTGGGTACAGAATTGAGTAATGTGTAACCATCATTAGGTTATTTAAAAGAATGTGTGGCTTTCTCTGTCTTAATAAACATGCTTTTGAGGATTGCCGAACCGATTTTGGTATAGATCTCGTTATTCTGGAGCTTATTATTGTATGAAGATGGTTCAGGTTATAAAAATTAACGTGGTGACTTTAAGGGGTTGAGGAAAGGGTATGGCTGTTACAAATTTAATTAAATTTTAAGTCGGTCAGAAATTTATTGTTCTTTAAAGAGCCATACAACCGTTATTATCCATTTTTGGATATAATTTTATATAAAGGAGGAAATTTATTTTTGAATGTACTATCAACCACAGGTGGGAGACAATTTTGGACCACCATGTATATTAGGGTGGTCCTTATTGATTTTGAAAATGTTTTTTGCGGCACCCCCCTGAAATTAAACAAAAATTCCTATAAAAGAAGAGTTCAATCAAACAACGGGAAAATATCCCCCCGAATCTTTATGGTACATTCTTACGAATGTCTGAAATTAGTCATATGAAATTAAAAAAAACATCATTCCACTCCTATTTTAGAAGAAAACCAGCATTAAATGATAATGTTACGTGCTTACAATTTTCAGTAAACACTTTGTGAATTCCAAATAACTTGCAACAAGAATTTTCACAAACCACTGATTTATTTAATCACTAAAATTACACTAGTAAATACTTAAAAATCACACAACTAATAATAACTTAATCTAATATAAATTCACTACTTTTAAACACTATGTACTTTACTTTTCTTCTTAAACTTGTCAACTCTTGTCTAACCTAAAAATTCTCTCAACTGTTTACTTCACTTTGATCTGAACTCTTATACTTCACTAAACTGTACTGTTCCCCCATCTGCTGGATTCACCTCCTTATATACACCCATAAAAATGTACCACAGTATTCCACAATTTTCTGGAATTCTACAGAGTTTTCTACCATGTAATAGATGATTGTTCGTCAATTGGCTCATAGACGGCGCCACCCTACTAGTCAGGGAATTAACTAAGCTTCTGAGGAAAACTTTGAACATGAACTTAATCACATCTTTCCCCGTTAGAGGGCAGCACATAACACATATAATTTTTTTAATTTACAATTTTTTTATTCATATTCTTTCTTTCTTGAATTAGGAAAAGTCTTCAATAATCGTTCACTACTTGTAATAAATAGTTTCTGATCCTCTAAATTATTAGTAATTAGTTGATTATATCCTTCCATTAACATGGAACTCCCACATCCAAAAAGTCACACAGAAAGCAACAATCGTCCTAGGAAGGTGTAGGCAAATGTGTGGAAAAAACTGGGTTCTAAATACCAAAATAAACCTGTGGTTGTACACCATGGTAGTGAGACCCATGATAACCTATGGATCAGTAGTATGGTGGACTAAGAGGGTGCAGTCGGGAGCAATAAGGCTGTTAAGTGGCGTACAAAGGCTTGCTTGCCTGTGCGTTACGGGGCTATAAAAACTGCTCCTACGGCTGCACTTGTGGTTCTCTTGGACTTGCCACCACTAACGCACATTCATACAAGGCAAATCACAGTCAGTGGTGCACAGGTTAATGCAAGGCCAATTAGCCAGCAACACGGGACGGAGTACCAGAAGTTATACTCAGAGATGAAGGCAGATCGCATCCTAGGCATGCCCACGGACGTAATGGTCCCAAGGTATAACTTCAATAAGAACTTTCAGACTGTAATACCAGACAGGGATGACTGGAAAAACGGTCCTCCCATAACAGCACAAATAGTCTGGTACACTGACGGCTCCAAGACAGAACAAGGAGTTGGAGTCGTCATTTACGGGACAAGGTCAAAAGCCAGTATCCCGATTAGTCTAGGGAAGTACGCAACGGTGTTTCAGGCTGAAGTGTCGCCATACACTGTTGCGCAAGGGAGATAATAGAACAAGGCACTGTTAACCAGTCGATTGCCATTTTCTCCGATAGCCAAGCGTAAATAAAAGCAATCAGTTCCATGCAAATCAACTCAAGATTGGTGTGGGACTGCTTGACGGCCCTTACAGAGCTGGGAAGTCAGAACAGAGAGACCTTAGCATGGGTACCTGGACACAAGGGACACAGAGGAAACAAAAAGGCTGATCAACTGGCCAAGGGAGGCACACTCAAAACCCCAAGGACTGAGACCCTTCAAATTGTTTTTCATATCTGCTTTTCCTTGGCGAACACGCTCTCGATAGCGATGAATGGGAGACCTGTTGATAATCCTCAAACGCTTTAGTTGCCGCCGTTAATATGAACCGCATCTCTGTCGCCAATCTTGCATCTGTCTAAGACCGTGACGAGTTGCGGGGTTATTATTTCGTCCAGGCTCATCTAGAGCGAAACATTTTTGCTGCTGTGCGACATTGATGTCACTGCCACTTGAGTACGTCACCATTTCTACAGTTTCTCCTTTAACATAAGAACAAATTATGTATTTGGAGTATTAAAAAGGTAATTTAACTTTAGCCAGGATAATTAAAGGTTACGATGTGACTAGCCGATATACTTTTATATAACATCATTAGGTAGAGTTAAGAATTGCATGTCTCTTCAATTTGAAGCCTGCTGTTTTCTTTTCTAGACAAAGCGATACGTTCACATTTATGTAAGCTATATCAAAAAGACCTTCAAATGTAGAGACGAATGTTTCTTCGTTCCTTCTTTAAAGCGAGTGATTATTTGATAAACAACTGTTTTTTGATACAGTGCGTTATTGGGTACATTATGAAGTGGATTAATTGGATGACAAAGTTTTGTTACATTACCCAGACTGTTTTCTCTGCCATTTCTGTATTGTTCAAAGCTCGTCTCCTGCAAGGATAAGCGGTATTCAATGCCTTGATGTATCCTTTAATAAATGCAAAAGGTACTTTGTTCTGCAAAGTGTGTGTGATCACAACAAAAAAAGAGAACATTCAGTGTTTTGTTTAGTGATGAAACGTGCTTGTCAATAAAGCAAGGAGCGAGCCTTTTTGAAGTTATTGGGTAAAACAGTGCACCCAGTAAAACTAATTTCAGATTCATATCCTACAACACAAATATTAAGTGAATACAATAGAATGGTCTTTATTAGCTCGCTTAAATAAATTACAGTACTCATGGGGTGTAGAATACACGGTGCTTAAAATAATTTTAAAATTAATTCTGAAGTCCTATTGAGCTTAATTGAAGTAAACTGCGACGCGCTTTTCTTACAATGCCACTCAATTGGACCCGAATTGGTGATAGCGCGGCAAAAAAAAAATTGTTACCCGAGCTCACTCAGAGAGTGGGGTGGGTTAAAAAAAAATAAATGAAGGGCGCCACTAGTTTATTTCCCCACTTTAAACTAGAAAAGCCCCTGTTCTTATAGGAATCCTTTCCAAAAAATATATATACCCATATATATATATATATATATATATATATGTATATATGACCACAATAAAGCACTATTCTATTCTATCTGGCCAGTGAATTTCGACCCATAAACACTTTGCCACCAATTGAAAAAATAATTGAAGTGGCTGCTTATAACCAATTAGTGAAGTATTTCAATGATAACAATATCCTTATGCAATATCAGTCTGGTTTCAGAGCCAACCATTCCTGCGAAGCTAGTTTGCAGCTAACTGTTACTAACTGGCTAAAAGATCTTGATAATGGCAAGTATTTGCAGTTTTTGTTGACTTAAGAAGAGCTTTTGAAACTATTGATAGATCAATTCTTTTAAACAAATTATCGAAATACGGAATAACTGGCAATGTGCTTACGTGGTTAAGAAATTATTTAAATGAGAGAACTCAAAGGTGTAAAATTAATAATACTTTTTCAAATAATTTGAAAACAGAGTACGGTGTGCCCCAAGGCAGTGTTTTAGGACCGTTACTCTTCAATATCTATATTAATGATATTAATTTGTCAACAAATTGTACATTTTTAAATTTATTTGCTGATGATACCCTCGTTGTCATATCAGATGAAAATATAGAATTAGCCATTCAGAGAATGAATGTTGAACTAATAAATATTCAAAAATACTTTAATGCTAACAAATTAGTCCTTAATACAAACAAAACCAAGGCGATGATAATAACAACATCATACAAACATGCAAATATTGATATTAATAATATCAACTTACAAATAAATAATAGTTCGATCGAAATTGTGTCAGAGTTTAAATACCTGGGATTTATTTTGGACAATACTCTGTCATTTAAGAGTCACTTCCAGTATATTCAAAAAAAGATAAGAAAGAAACTATTTTTCTTTTATAGGGTATCTGTTAATTTATCAATGGCAAGTAGATTATTAGTGTATAACACAATCATTCAACCTCATTTTAACTACTGTTCATCGTTATTATATTTATTAGACAAAAACAGCCAATCAGCACTACAAAAGCTTCAGAACCGGGGTATGAGAATAATACTACGGTGTAACAGGTATACTCCGATAAACTTGATGCTTGAGGTATTAAACTGGCAATCAGTATATCATAGGTTGTACTACTTCACCATGATATTTATATATAAAATATTAAAGGGCCTATTGCCTTCTTATTTGAAATCATTTGTCACTTTTAACCATGAAATTCACGAGTATAATACAAGGTATCGAAATAATATACATATTGAACGGACTAACTCAAAAAAGGCTATGAATTCTATGTTTTTTAAAGGGCTAAATGAATATAATTCATTGCCTCAAAAAATAAAGGATGCAGCAAATTTAGCAAATTTTAAGAGCAGTTTAATCAGTCATATAAAAATAGTGTAAAGGTTTTTTTCTCCTCTAGTCATTCCCTTTAATAGTTGTTGTCTCAACATTTTTAAATAGGTAAACCAGTTGTATTAATAGTTATATTTGTGCAATTTATTTTAAAGTATTTATTTAACTTATATTTGTGTTTTGTTTACTGTTGTATAATAGATTCGATGTAAATTGTGTAAAGTTTTGTAACTATTTATCTATTTGTAATAGGTTACGTGCCTAAATAAAGATCTTTCTTTCTTTCTTTCTTTCTTTCTATATATAACATTAATGTACCATTTGCTTACTATTTATCTCATTTCTTAAATTTTTTTTTTTGCTACATTGTGGTCTTGTACTTTTTGTCCATTTATCCCCACTCCTCCTTTTTTTGTGTCCCAATAAAACTAGAGAGAGAAGAGTCGATGAGAAGCTAGTGACGAGTGCAGAGACTGATTCTAGAAGCTACAATTTTTTTTACTTACTACTTTCTGCTACCTAGTGCATTATATCTATTTTGTATATTAATAACCCCGGCGGGTGGTTACTTCGTGCCACTGGAATTTACACATATTACTAAAAGGACTGCGACACGCCTGGATACTTATACTTCCCGGTCTTCCCCTATAAATTTGGTAAGTGCAAGACCATTCATTATTCATTTGTATTGATTATACATTATAAAATTTGCAAATGTGTAAACAGGTGTTCTAAGAAACCCGGTATAAAAGAATTAGCTATAAAAATTAAATACAGTCCACTTATGAAAAATTCGAAAATTTACAACCGCAAATTTTATTATAATATAAAATTTTTTGACATATTGATAATAAAAAATAATAATTTTATTTTTAAATTTATAACCCTTTTGTCTATCTACGCCTCTGATCGTAGTGGTTATCAAAACATTCCCCTTCCTCCCCACTCTTCCTCTTATCCATCATCTCAACATGAACAATGAGCCACTTTTCTTCAATGTATTTTAAATGGGGTTACTTATCTGTGTTTCTTTCTTAATCTGAGTTATCGACTGACATTTCTTGATTGTTAGTTTGTTGTAGGTTATATTTGTATAGACCATTCCAGAATGACGTCATTGACAGTTCGGCCATATTTGCTGAGTGGCATACAAAACCATTTGCGTATGTAAACATTACGAGTATTTCATCATTAAATTGTTTAATCCTGATCTAATTGATAGAAAATGCCACATTTTTGTATTGCTGTTAAATGTTCAATGCGTGCTGAAAGAGATAAAGCATTGTTTTTCCGATTTCCCGCTATTTTAACTAATAGGGGAATCATTTTAATGTATTGCCTATAGAAAGAAGAAATGCTCGGATTAAGGCTTTGGGAAGGGGACCACTAAGTAAAAGCCACCTAAAACACTGCCGTATTTGTTCAAAACATTTTATAACTGGTAAGTACTTAATTTTTGTACAAAAACTCCTTCTAGGTTTTATAAGGTTAGAATTAAATGATGTGTGTGATTTTAGGAAAACTAGCTGCTTTAGGGGATAAAACTACAAATACCCACCTTTACAAAAGGCCAAACTCAGTTGTATCCTATAAATTTGGAAAACACACGAAACATTGCAACTGTACGGGTTCATATAGAAAGAGTTGTAAGTTTGCAGATTTTTCATGAAACAATACCCATAAGCATGTTGTCAAAATGAGGAAATTAAGTGCATTGGATAAAATTGTCGTGGTATGTAGTGCAATCATAAACATGTGCCTTCTCAAATACCAAGTAATATAAATAATGAATTATCTATATACCTATGTGTTTATTAATAAATAACAATTTTAATTATATATACCTATTTATTTCAATATATTGCACATCAGTAATATATATTTTTTGTCCACAGTAAAACAAATGTTATTTAATATTCACTTCATTCTCTTCTTAAAATAACCACGTTCAGGTTCAGTCAAGCCAAAAAAGACCATAAATTAGAAACAGACATAAATAGGCGAAGTTCATTTTTATCAAGAGGATGTTCCCGAGACAAACCTCTTGTTTCTACTTTTTTGGCCAATCCATATCCCATATTTGCAACATTTTTACATTTTTTATGGAAGGTACCTACTGGCCAAACGGAAAGTCAGTGGACGCTGGACCAGGACCACTGTCTTCGACGGTATTTGGACGATCATGCAGGTAAAACAGAATGGCTATATGACTGCATACTTCTCATAAACCAGCCATACATGTACAGTGAGCAATGGAAATGCTGGTGTTCTTTAAAATAATAATCCAAACTTGAAGTAACTTTTCCCTCTTTCGTTGAGAGTGTTTAACCTACAACAAAGATTTTAAAAATGTTAATCAAGTTTAAAACCTCTGTAGTATATCACAATTATATACATTAACATATAGAATCTAATTATTGTAATGTAAAATTACGCATTAACTTTGATTTCTTACCTTCCCAATGACAACAAATGCCTCATCACTGATTTGTTTTGCCAAAATTCCTTGAACAGAGCCAGATTCGTAAAGCTTGTAGGCTTGCAAGCTTTTGTAAGGCTTAAATTGTTGACCAGTATAATAACTATGAGTTAGTATCAAATAATAGACCAGGGCCAATCCTGTTTAAGGCAATAAAAATTCTTAGCAGTATACGAATGGTCGGAAAATGTAGTTAATGGTGTGAATAATTAAGGAAAAATCGTCCAGACTGAGTAAAAGTTCGGGAAGGGGGGTTGGGGTGGTAATATATACGTTTTTAGGGGTTGGTACTCGTTTTTTGCGATTTGCGGCTAAACTATGCATCCTATCGAAAAATGTTGAATGTAAAAGTTGTAGATAATGAAAAAATCTAAAACGTTCTAATTGATCATTATTGACCATAACCTCAAAATTATCGAGAAAAATGCAAAAAACCGTTTTTTCGGTTTTTAATTTATAACCATCGCAAAAATGTTTATATTTTCATGAAAATTGGTGAAAATGTCCTCTTTTGTGTTTCAAACAAGCCCAAATTTTTTCAAAGCGAAATATTTAATTTTCGATGTTTTATGAAGAAAATAAAAAAAGAAAACCTAATTTTCAATCGAAAAATTTGGTTAGCAAATTTTCGATTAATGAACTTTACTAGTGCTCATTTTTTTCGTTGAAATCTCAACTTTAATATAGAATTAAAATATAATATTGTTTATATACAAAAATATCGTTAAAAAAGCGAAAAACTGAAAAACTACTTTTTAAAAATTGAGTTTTTGGTGAAAATCATGAATTTCTTTTTCTTTATTGTAAATAAACGTTTACATTCATAAAAAGCGTTAATTCTCATACAATACTATGTTATACAAGTAATGTACATGTACCTAACTATTCTCGGCTTTCAAAGTCCCGAAAACATTATTTAAACTGCAATTGAATAGGTAAAAATTCAAAAAACACAAAGGCTGTGAACTGAGAAAATTTGTTAATTATTTCTTGTGATTTGTACGTATTTACAAATTATCACGTCAAAGTCTTATATTTGATTATAAAATACAAAAATTAAAGTAAAATAATTTTATTGAAATCTTTTTTTCTTCGTGGGCAATTCTTCATTGCCAGAATCGACCAAACTTTCGATTTCTTCACGTTCATTTTCTATATCTTCAATTCTTGGAGTTATTCTGGATTGTCCAGTTCAGTATCATTGTTTTTATTATTATTTATTAGACAGTGGGTACTGTCTTCATCTTCGATGCCCTCGAGATTACAATTTTATTCGTACGATTTTTCGGCATTAGAACATTTATCAGAACCGTGACAATTTGAGCACAAATTTGTGCACTTTATGCCATGCTTGCGACACCCACATTTGCTATTACCGCATCCTGTTTCGCAGCTGCAGCAGATAATTTTCAATAAATTCTCGGGAATTAATTCTTGTTCTGTAAATATAGGTACGATGCCATTAACGTCATGTTTCCATCCCCAATCTGTAGCTGTTAATTGATCACCAAGCCAACTTTGTATTTGAAAATACACCCTGTAACAATGTTGCTTAGCTGCCCCTTCAGTTGGAGGTAATTTTTTCAAATGAAATGAGGATTTAACAGTAGCCGTTCGGTAGAGTTCAAATCTTTTGTAAATAGAAGCTATTATTTTTAATCCATTTTCGGTAATCGTTTGTTTGTCTGCATTTGTATTGTAAAAAATTTCTGCAAGATTAGGTAAATGTTTATCGGCCAATAATGATTTTATAATTGTTTTTTTTCCTTTCCCAGCAAAACTGGAAGTTGTATCGCGGCCAGAAAAACAATGCAAAAATGCTACAATATGTTTATGTGATTTATGTTTAAAACTATTAGAAGTGTAATAAGTATCATTAATATTTCCTGCATCAGGTTTGTGGAAATAGATATTCAATTCATGTGAACTGAATTGATTTAAAAGAACTAAAAGATCTATGTCTTGGCCAACAACTACCACTATTTTATCGGAGTTTTTTGCTACTTCAAGGGATGATAATTAGGGAATCTGCATCTACTTCATATAACTATTTTTTGCGTAGTTGTTTTGTACATAATGTAAATATTTTTGTGTTATTTCATTAATTGTATCGTTTTATTGCCAGATTACTTTGTGTAAGAGAAACCTGCCATCAACAACGTGTACAATATTGCTCGAAGTTGGTAACGAATCGATGCTCGCAAATTCTGTATATAAATGTGACTTAACATTTTTTCTGAAGCCATTCTCTGTAAACAACGACACAGGAAATGGAGCAAGCTCATACTGTAAATAATTTTTCATATCATCTGTGCTGCTGATATTTCGCGAAATTCTCTGAAATAATAGTAATTGATCAATTGTAACAGTCTCGCCTCAGTTAGGTACATGTACATTACTTGTATAACATAGTATTGTATCAGAATTAACGCTTTTTATGAATGTAAACGTTTATTTACAATAAAGAAAAAGATATTCATGATTTTCACCGAAAACTCGATTTTAAAAAAGTAGTTTTTTCGGTTTTTCGCTTTTTTAACGATATTTTTGTATATAAACAATATTATATTTTAATTCTATATTAAAGTTGAGGTTTCAACGAAAAAAATGAGCACTAGTAAAGTTCATTAATCGAAAATTTGCTAACCAAATTTTTCGATTGAAAATTAGGTCTTCTTTTCTTATTTTCTTCATAAAACATCGTAAATTAAATATTTCGCTTTGAAAAAATTTGGGCTTGTTCGAAACATAAAAAAGAACATTTTCACTAATTTTCATGAAAATATAAACATTTTTGCGATAGTTATAAATTAAAAACCGAAAAAACGGTTTTTTGCATTTTTCTCGATAATTTTGAGGTTATGGTCAATAATGATCAATTAGAAGGTTTTAGATTTTTTCATTATCTACAACTTTTATATTCAACATTTTTCGATAGGATGCATAGTTTAGCCGCAAATCGCAAAAAACGAGTACCAACCCCTAAAAACGTATATATTACCACCCCAATCCCCCTTCCCGAGCTTTTACTCAGTCTGGACGATTTTTCCTTAATTATTTACACCATTAACTACATTTTCCGACCATTTGTATACTGCTAAGAATTTATCGTCTATTACGATATTTTAAACGGTTTGGCCCTGGTCTATAATTAACGAAGTCCATCATGGTAATATTATAAACTTCAAGCCTGCTCTCTTTAGGAGGGATTGCAATATTGTCAATAATCTCGATTTTTTAATCATATTTGCACTTAATATCACCAAGGGTTACATAATATTCACTTCGAGACATCTTGGCGAAAAAATTTTCAAAAAATCACAATAAACTCAATCCGTAGCACCAAAAACGAATATAAACACAAGGAAAATAATCGCTTTGTGTGCCACCCAGGCAAAATGGCGGATCTGTGAAAGTCACGTGTTCTGGAATGCTCTATTGATTTGTTGTCATTACACATAAGGTTATTCTGTCAAAATGTAGATGTCGCCCACTCAGTGATTTCCACCTATATTATACCTATTTTTTTTATTGTTTCTTATATTAGTGCATTTTATACGTTTAAATGAAAGAAAAAATATATTATCATCTACGCTGATTTTCTTATTCTTTATTTCATTAACAATTTAGCAATTTTTAAAAATCAGCTTCCTTATGCGAATCTTCATGTTTTTCAAGATACTTTTTATATTTCGTCTGAAATAAACAAGATCCACACCGATGCATTGTTATTTCTGCAGGGTCCTTATGGACCCGTGAATGCGTTTTGAGGTTATCCTTATACTTCGTCTGAAATGGACAAATGTCGCAGTGGTACGTTGTAATTTTTGAGAGATCCTTATGGGTCAGCATATGACGCTTGAGGTGAACTCTGTATTTCGTCCTAAAGGGACAAGAATCGCACTGCTGCACCGAAGGGCTCTTATGGGTTAACATATGTGCATGTAGACTGCGCTTAATTTTCGTCTGAAACGGGCAAGATTCGCAGCGGTATATCAGAGAATTCTTATGGGCCAGTAGATGTCGTTTAAGATAACCTCTATATTTTGTCTCGAACGGGCAATGATCACACTGCTGCATCGCTATTTCTGAAGGGTCCCGATGGACCAGCATATGTCGTTTAAGATCGCTTCTATACTTCGTCCGGAACGAACAAGAATCGCATTGCTGCATAATTATTTCTGAGGGATCCTTATGGGTCAACATATGTGCACGCAGATAGCGTTTAATTTTTGTCTGGAATGGACAAGTGTGGCACTGGTATTGATCTTTTTCCAAAGGATCGTTATGCCTCAGCGCGTGTCTCTTGAGGCAAACTTTATGTTTCGTCTGAAATGGACAGGAATCGCACTGGTACATTGCAATCTCGGAGGGATCCTTATGTTTCAGCATGTGTCGTTTGAGGGAAAATTTAAGCCTTGTCTGAAATGAACAGGAACTGCACTGGTGTATAGTTACTTCTGAAGGATTCTTATGGGTTAACATATGTGGATGCAGGCTGTATTTAAATTTCGTCTCAAATGGGCAAGAATCACAGTGATACATTGTTACTTCTGAGGGATCCTTATGGGCCAGCATATGTCGTTTGAGGCAATTGCTATATTTTGTCAGATATGGACAAGACTTACACTGGTATATTTTTATTTCTGAAGTATTTTTATGAACCTGCTGTCTTAGAAGGCAATATTTATCACTAGTTGCCTTACAGTGGAGCATTGTTTCTAAAAAATGTTCATGTTTCAACATATGTCTTTGGAGACAGTGTTTATATTTTGTCTGGTATGAACAAGATTTGCATTGATACTTGAGCTTAGTTACTCCCGTGGTATTTTCCTGGTCTCGATCAACTTGGAGTCTGAAAATTAGAAACGGTTTTTGAACAATTGAAAATTCAACTTGTAATCATTATGGTATTTAGCAAAAAGCAATTTTATAATGGCTTGCATTTCTAATGCAGAGAAACAAACACACCTCGCCTAGTTATTATTTGGACTTTAAATAAATCTATCTCGAATACTAAAAACTGATTCTCCCGTGGCAATTGGACATACACTGTCGTGAGCAGAAAAAAATAGGACAATTTTTTTTTTCTAATGTAAATCTGTCTCTATTTGAATATGTAATGAGTAGCCGAAATAAAACAGATATAACTTTTAATTTATTTCTTATTTTAATGCTGTGGTTATTGCTATAGTAAATGATGGATGGTTAATGAGATAAATTGCACTGCGTTATAACATTAACAAAAATTTGGTGTGTAACATTTTAAGAAAATTGAGAATAAACGGTATGATTAGTAGAAATCCTGGATCAAAGGACAAAGGATATCCTACTTAACAAGAAACTAACTATTAATATTTCGTTATTGCACCATTTCTATTTATATCTTCTATAAGTCTGTTTGGCATAGAATTAAATAACCTTATACAATAATCATTAGTAATAATATTTTCCCACGCATTATTTACTATTTCCAGTAATTCTTCGGCATTCCGTGGTCTCACATTTCGTTTTTGGATACTTCTTACGAGTAGTCCCCATACTTCTTCCACAGGATTAAGATCTGGACTATGACTGGCCAGTTAAGAACATTGATGTTATCTTGAAGCCAGTTAGTTACGGTATGAGCAGTACGAAGGGAACAATTGTCTTGTTGAAATATGAACTCATTATTAGGAAATAATTATGACACAGAAGAGAGCATAATATTGTCTAAAATCCTAATATACGTTTCACTATTAAATCATTCCTCAATATGCCACAAAACACCAGGACCACGTGCCGATATACAAACCCACATATTGACGGAAAATCTACCACTTTTACCATTGTTATATATTTCTCAATGGATCGAGTATTCGGAGGGCGGTAAACACAAATACGACCGCTGTGTGTTGACTGGAAAGTTTTTTCGGCTGTAAAGATTACATTGTTCCAAAAATTTACATCATGCGCTTAAAATTCAAGTGCAAATTCTACTCGAGCTTCTTTATGTTCAGTTTTAAGTAAGTATTTCTGTGCTGCTGCATGACAACGTAGCTCCGATTCTCTTACTCACTGGCGACCAGTACTACTCGATCCAGGAAAATTCGTTTCATCAGCAGCCTGAATAACTGAGTAAAATGGATTTTCTACTAAAGCATTTACCATTTGCAAATCTTGTTGTTGAGTTGATATCCTTCGTCGCCCTGATCCAGGATTTCTACTAATCGTACCGTTTATTCTCCACTTTCTTAAAATGTTACACACAGAATTTTTGTCAATATTATAACGCAGTGCAATTTGTCTCATTGACCATCCATTTTCTGCTTTAGCAATATTACCAGATTTAAGTAAATCGCTTATATGAGGCATATTAGTTTTTTGCACACCTGCAATAAATTATGACGACTAACTGACAATGTTACAAAAATTAAAGTTAGATGTACACAACTAGATTTTAGCAAAATACCATTATAAGACTTGTCCTACTTTTTTGCTCACGACCGTAGAAGGTGGTCCAAAATTGTCTCCCGATATTTCTGTGGCTAATAGTACATCCAAAAATAATGGTAGTCTCTTATATAAACTTATTTCCGAAAATGAATAACGAGAGATATACTCCTTTAGGGGGATAATAAATTTCAGTTTTTCTGCAATTCTTCCAACTCCTTTGAAATATCAAATTCATGTTATAAACTTAGTCATAGGTCATCCAGAAATTAGTTCATATGGTATCAGTCAAACTCTCTTTCTGCATAAGGGGTAGTTTTAGAAGGTGACTGTGAGTATTTTCCTTATAACTCTTCAATGTTTTTCATATTTCTAAAAATTATTATAAAAGACTAATTTTTAGATTATTAGAAATAAAATCCAAACAGCAAAACTCGAAGGACAATACAGTTCGGCAATATTTATGGATATAAATAAAGCATTTGACAGCGTTTGGCATTGGGGCCTATTGTACAAGCTTACATACCTGAACTGTCCAAGATACTTGGTGTACATGATAAAAATATATTTAAAAGAAAGAAACTTACAAATTAGAATAGACACAACTTACTCTAAAGCATTTAAAATGCAACAAGGACTACCACAAGGGTCGCCACTATCGCTATTACTGTACAACATCTACTGTTATGACAACTACGGAAATAACCTAGCATACTTTAACTACAATTCATATATACTACAGTATGCTGATGACACTGTATTAATTAGTCATAATTATACGATAAAAAAGAGTGTGGAAGAATTGCAAAGACTAATTAACATGACGATGACATGGTTTAACAAGTGGAGATTGAAACCTAACCCAACAAAATCGCAGTATATAATTTTCAACCATGTTCCTAACAACAACTCTCCAAAAGTAACTATCAACAACCACTATCTACCACTCCAAACAACAGTCAAATACTTGGGTGTAAGTCTTGACCATAAGCTGAACCGGCCTTAATGCAAAAAGACCAGCACTGAAAAATATCAGCGTAGCCGAAACATCAACGCTCAGAACAATCACCAAATTCCGACATCCAGACAATCCACTTCATAACCCACCAAATGATCTCTTAAACCATGTTACTAATATAGAACCGATCTCAAGGAGACTACCAAAATTGTCAGCCAAATTTGCCAAAAATGAAGACAACAGGGAAAAAGTACGACTTATGCAAAACAAGAAACCAACAGGCACCTAGACGCAGAAAATACCCAGAACGAACCCTGTGGGAATATATTAGAGAGAGAGAATTTTTTTTCTATATATATATGTATATAGATAGCACACACTATACACATAATGTATGTATATGATTATATATATATATATATATATATATATATATACACAATAAAGAACTTTTATTATTATTATTATTAGAAATAAAACAGGCATTCTTAATGCATTTCGATAAACCAAGCAGTTTTTTTTAACATTTATTTAGTGTCGGTCTATTTCCGCTACTGAGGCCTATGACGCCTGTAGAGGAGCTACTCCCAACCAGGAATGTTGCCGAACCTCTTCCCTTAAGAAGAATAGGGATCTTTTACTTGCCTAACATTTAATAGACAAGGGACCGACGGCTTTACATCCCCTCCGAAGGATGGTATATCACCTACGCAACCCTCGCCTAAGGTTGCATAGCTTCTGCGCATACACTGATATACAGGCCGCTGGAAGATATGTGAGGCGAGGACACGGTCTTCTTTGAAACGGTCTGCCATCCAAGTACTAACCGCGCCTAACGTTGCTTTACATCGCATATCGAAGTATGTACATAGTAAAGACGCATCTACGCTCGCCCCAAGCCGTTCTCGAGTAATTTATGTTTAAGAAACAACGTACATTTACAACATTTTATTTAATAAATTCTTTCACACATATAGAATGATTTGAAATTTCTGTTATTTATTAGACTGATTCTTTTTTTTTTAATAATTCCAGTTTAATTGTTAATATTATTTAATAATAACAATACATATTTATTCAATAATATCTTGTGGTGTAGAAAGAGTCAGAGGTTTACAGAAAAATATAAAGACAATCATCATATAAATTGACAAACAAATAAGTTAAAAGTAATATATACTCAGGAGCTAAGGAACATATGATTACTTAGAGCAAGACAAGAATAACAGATTACTCTTAAATATCTGAATATTCGTCCAATGAATAGTATGCTCTTTTAATTAGCGCTTCTTTTAGTTTTGTTTAAGTAGTTTAACGGTTTTTAAACTTTTCTATAGTTGAGAAGATGGTTATAAATTTTTATTAATTGGCCGATGACACTTTTCTGCGCTAAAGTTAGCTTTCTCTTTACAGGACCTAAATTCGCTCTAACTTTCAATGTAAAACATTTTATTCAAATAGAATGTTTCTGTAAAATGAACAAAAAGACCAGTTTGCCTACAATGATTTATTTCCTTCTTAGGTTAACTCTGCGAGTTAGATCCCATTTGAATTGTAATTTGGTAAAAATCCACTTTAGGTCAAGCAGACAAAATGAAAGCCGAACAAATTTTTTTTTTTTTTTGTATAGTACACCTATAGCAAAGTCAATCCAGGGACATACAGTAGTTGCTGCCTGTCACAAAAACTACAGGCTTTGCATGAATAATGAGCATCTGTTACTTTTTCTTTCTAAAATAGTTGAGGATCAAAATAATTTAAAAAATTACTGAAGTATTCAAATTCAAAACATATTTTTTATTACACACACACAAATTGGTAGGTAACTTAATTTAATATTACCTATTGAAATCCTGTTGATCGGTTTTAATTTCAATGTCTTCGTTGACTAAAAATTGTTGGTCCTTCATTTCCACAATATTTTCATTTTTATGTGCTTGTTCCATATAAAATTCTTCTTCTGTTTTAATTATATCACCTGTTTTATTCTCTTCACAATCCAATAAATTGTTTGTTGCAAATGGTATATTGTCGAATTTCTGATCATCCATTTCCATAAAACTTTCCATTTTGTCTTCAACAAGCCCATCGGCATTTTCCTGATCCATGTAGAATTTCTCTTGTTTAATTATATCCACAATACAATCATGTTCTTTGCTCAGCAATGAATTTCTCAATGTAAATTGTAACACACTGGTTAAGTCTATTAAACCTTCATCGTTTCTAATGTTCACAGCTTCACAATATTTCATGATTTTTTCTTCTGTATTTAAACATATCGTCACAAAATGGAAATAGGCATCTAAAGATGTTTGACAAGGTGAACAAATTGTAGGTCTCTTGATAATATTTAAATCCTATTAACAAACAATAAATAAATACGATTTAAACGAACAGATGCCTTTAGAAAATAAAATGTTTTAATAAAAATTGGGCTAGCTCACATTGTCAAGTACACATTCTGCAATTTCTTGCGAAAAATGTATTTCGATTTCGTTTCTTTTTAAAACACAGCTCAAAACAAATATCAATGATAAACAGAGCGAGTCTGAAATGACTGGCATAAATTGAGCAGAAATAATATGATTTAACTTATTTAACTGTAGCAGTTTCAAGGTGTATGAACACATATTGAATTAACTTTTTATGGTCCAGTACAGTTTTGCTGGGCAGTCAAAATACGCAACAAAAACTTAACAACCTCATTATTATCGCCGTTGGATCTTGTGGCATGTTGCCATCAAACAAGCCGGCACGCACATTAAAAACCCATAAAGGTAAGCCAGTCAATTTGTGAACGAAATAGTACAGAGTTATACTTAAAATTCTTATGTATTAGAATGTACATATTAATATAATAACCATGTTTATTAATTAGGAAAGAAACCCTAATATACAAACGCTACATATTAATTGGTTATACACATATATATAGAGAGATATAACAATTATAAATAAATAGATATAGATTAAAAGGAATACAAATGAATGTTAGATACTACAGTGATAAGCATTGAAAATAAATTTTGTTAAATAACATTTAAATATTAATTTACATCCACCACACATCCACTGACGATACTTACATCAAATATCCAAACATCAAAACTTGAAGGATATCATAGCGCAGCAATCCTTATTGACATTACCAAAGCGTTTGACAGTGTATGGCATGAGGGTTTGTTGTATAAGTTGGCACAACTGAACTGTCCAATGTACCTTATATTTATTATAAAAAATTATTTAAAGGAAATAACCCTACGAATTAAAATAAATACAAGTTACTCAAAATTATTTAAAACACAACAAGGACTGCCGCAAGGCTCCCCACTCTCACCACTGCTATACAACATCTACTGCTATGACATCTACAACTTTGAAAAACACCTACAATACTTTAATCCCAATACATATATTCTACAGTATGCTGATGACACGGCTCTAATTAGTCATGATCGCATCCTGGAAAAAACTGTTGTCCAATTACAAGAACTAATGAACAGAACAATGACCTGGTTCAATAAGTGGAGACTAAAACCCAACCCAACAAAATCCCAGTACATTATCTTTAACCATGGAATAAACAACAACTCACCAACGGTTACCATTAACCATCACATTCTCCCTGCTCAGTCAACAGTCAAATACCTGGGCGTAAGTTTAGACAACAAGTTGAACTTCAACAACCATACCAAATACATAAAGAAAAGATGCATCGCCAGAAGCAAACACTTTCGCTGCATGACCTATAAAAACGAGGGAATCAGCAAAAAGACAGCAGCTCACATTTATAAATCAATATGTAGACCAATACTAGAATACGGCCACCCCCTCTTTCTAAATGTCAGAAAAACAGCAATAAAAAATATCAACGTTGCGGAAACATCAGCACTGAGAACCATTACCAAATACCGACATCCAACAAATCCGCTGCACAACCCACCTGATGCTCTTCTATATCAAATGACCAAGACAGAACCAATTCCACAGAGACTATCCAAATTATCCACTAAATTTGCCAGGGCTGATCACAACATGGAAATACTCCGACCTCTCTGCAAAAATAGAAATCGTCAAACAACCGGCTACAGGAAGTTTCCTCAAAAAACATTGTGGGAACACATCAAGGAACTAAGAACCACATAATAAAGAACCATCAATCACTATACACATATACTTTTTTCATTTTTTTTTTTTTCACATTCTTATATCTGTTTGCTATTCACATTATATATAATTTATAAAATGTAAACAATATTTTATTGTAAAAAGGCTGAAGGACCTCGGTCAATGGCCATTTGGGTTTTTGCTCAATAAAGTACTTTCATTATTATTTATTATTATTAATTTACATTTATATTTTAAAGCATGAAACAATTTTTTTCTTAAACATGTTCGCGCTAGTACTATTTTTAATATCATCGGATAATTTATTAAATTCATTCAAACCTCTAAAGACAATGATTTCATTTCATTATTTCTTGTTCTTGTATGACGTTAGCGTATAAAATTATTTCTTATTGTGAATCCATCAAAGTAATTTGGTAACATATTTTTTGAAAAAACATAATATTTTTAGTCGCAAACTCCTCTATAAAATCCTTATTTTACTATAAGGCACGTAACCAGACTGCAACCAATAGCTACTCTCCAGGCTATGTGCCCCGCCTAGCGCTGAATTACAAGTTACAAGTCTGGCGCGTTAAGTGTAATAATTGCATATTACCATCAAAACGCTAATGCTTCAATTGCAACAAACACCAGCCGAAAGACTTAAAGGAGCTCTCTTGCCAGTCGTCACACACCACTTGCAGACTGCAGTTTCGAGCTGTTGGCTCTTGTCAGTGCAAGGTAGGCATGCGACGACCGGCACGAGGATCCTTTGACCATTTGGTACATCCCGGTATTTTTACAATAGCGACATGTAAAATTGATGGCGCCTGCTGACTATTTTACATGTCGCTATTGTAAAAATACCGGGATATTTTCGATATATTCCGCCATAATTCTTAAAGTAGGCCATGGATTTCAAATGTCTTTAAACCATTTTGTAGGTTATATAAATCGGCCCAATTTTCGTAAAAATAATTTTTTTTTATACGACCGATATTAAGTGAGATATTCTCGAGTGCCCTGATAAAATGGACAGCCTGTATATAAATAATTTACAGTGCTCTCAATACAATATTATAAAAAATATACACTTTTAAAACTATTTCTTGAATCTGTGGGTGTAAATATTGTGAAACTTTCTTCGTCATTTGTGAATCATTACTATCCACCACATCTTCCTGACATTCTCCGCTGGTGCTTGGTTGCGGATCTTCCCAAGGCATAAACATTTTCACGATATTATTTTACCACACCCACTTGTACACAAAGAACCTCCGAATATTAACTACCCGCCAAAATATTTATAAAAACACAACTGCATAAAATACGTTTAAACACAGAAAAATTTCACATACCTGTAAAAGTGCTGTATATAACGTCACTGAATGAAATAAAATGTAAACAAGAACACAGACCGTAACGCGCTGCTAAAATTGAAGGACTGAGTTGTTGATCTAAATATTTCGAGTACGTACCTGGACGCAATTACTTTTGTGACTATTTTAATGAAGTCGTAAAGTTTTTGTTGCGTTTTTTGAGTGCCTAAAAGTGCTGATCTCGACTACCTTGTCGATAACGAACATAAAATATTAATGAATACACATTTTGCATGTTTGATATTTTTCGAGAAATTGTTATGGAATCTCATTAATATTAAGTGGAATATTAGTGCTTGAAAAATATTACCAATTCTGGGAGATATTTCTGTAACATCAGTCTCTGCAATTTATTGTCTCCCACTTCGCTGTCTATGCATACAGCAGAACGACTTATTAGATCCATGCAAAATCCACATACGTTACGACCCTCCGGAATACAAGTAAAATTTTCGTTATTGTTGAGGTAAACATCTTTTAGATTCAATTTGGGATTGTTCCTGTCGTTGATAAATAGAACTGCATATTTGTATGTGTCAAGACACATTAATTTAAAATCAAAACATTTCTGAACTACTTCTGAACAATTTGAACATATTACGGGTTCCTGACTTAGAGATAAGTTCTAAAAAAAATTAAGCGCCTCAAATTTAATATGCATTCAAGCGAATTTCGTTTCTTACTATTTTCAACAGAAGCATATCCATGTTGTTTTTCGTATTCCCTCCTATAACTTCAAAATTGTCACATTTTACCAAGCAAAGCCTGCAAATTCTTTTTGGGAAAGGGTTTTCCATTTTCTTCGTAAACTAACCAGATGTCCAGATGACTACGTAAAATTAAAAACAGAGACCTCGAATCAGATTCCTTAAAAATAGATATAGATTTGAAGTTATTTACAGTTTCGTTCAGCTGGCGCGTTGCTAACTTCACAGAATCCAATCATCTAGATCGTTCATTCTAGGTTTGTAAATATTTATTGTAGCGTTTCTATTTGCTTTCTATTTTACCAACAAGATGAGAACATATATGCCCATAAAGCAGCACCAATTTTTTATTTATACATAATATGTACACTTGAATATGCTTATGTGATTATATTACATTTTGATTCCCTAGTCTTCTACTTTCTCAGGAAGAAGATGTAGAAATGTTTGTACTTATGTACTTGGACTACTTGGCACTTAGGTCAGATTTTTGTTTATTTTGAAAATGGAAAACCGAGAGAGAGTATGCAGATTTTGCTTGAAAAATTGTAATGGAAACTTTCAAATTGTAGAAAATAGTACGCATGAAATCTTGAACGTGCTTTTGGTCAAAACGGTAAGATTAGAAAATTACTGAATCAAATTGTAAAACTATTATTAAACCGATTTTCTTCAAGGATTTTCTTGCTAGTGATAAGCTTTTAATTTGTTTTAGAATCTAACTATAAGTGATGCACCTGTGATGTGTAGAAAATGTGCTGAAATCCTTCAAAAGTGCTTTGTTTTCAAAAAGACATATCTCGATAAACGAGATCAGACAGTAGTTGCCAATGGAAGGAAAAATTGCCATGCAATATGTGCATTTTGTATGAGTCTGTTAGAAAATGTTTCTTTCACAATCGCGGATAATGTGGAAGAGCTAACAGAATTAGATAAATATTTTCCAGAGCTGGTAAGTTATAACGAATAATAATAGCACATTTATTAATATCATTTGCCAATAAAATAGTAATATAGACAGTAAACCACATAATAAGTACTTAAATGGTATCATATAATTACACATAATGTTCTAGAAAAGATATTGGTGAGGGACACAAATTTCTATATATACACCTCACCTATGTAAATATGACCTATTATAATTTAAATAAACTTTTAATAATAAATAACTAAATTAAATACTAAAATATTCTTTATATTTTCGATAGAGACTGTTTAAATGTTTGTACCAAAAGATTTTGAATATAACGAATATTATGATGCAAATGATGAAAAACAGTTATGTGAGAGAAATATATTGTCTGAACCCGATTATTATGGTGCAGCTGTAAATTATTGTACAATTTTTGAATTTACGAATTAGGAAAACGCTGTTATATGTGAAAATTCTTGTAAGTAGCATCTAGCAGTGCAAGAAGAAATTTTTGTGCTTAAAGCCAACAATACGTGGGACTTAAAACCGATTAAGACAGTAATCCACTACGTTATAAAGTACGTCTTGTAACTTTATGCAAGAAAGGGGTGTTGATTACAAGGACACTTTCGCATTTTTTCTTCTCGAACGCGAGTTCGCGAGTTTTTAGTTTATTTTTGTATACTTGTAAGAGTATGTTTTATATAATAAATAGATACTTATACATATATATCAATCATCGTGATTTTTGATTCAACAATAACAAGATATAATAAATTTTTAACAATTTCATAAAAATTGCATTTTTTTTTAATAGGATTTAAGTGCCAACAAGAAACCTATAATTTGTGAGGACTGTCATGGATCTGTATTGAATTTTTCCTGTTTTTTGGCCAACTTATCAATTGCAGAAGAAAAAATAAAGAGATATTGTGAGGCTGAACGTGTAAGCAATATGAGTCTAATAAAATTAAGCAGTGTTCTACAGTTTATATCAGAAACTGACTGGAAAGAAACTTGTAACAAGCTTGATGTCTTTAACGTTGAAAATATGATCTCTGTGAAAAGTGAAAACGAGGTTAGTGCAATAAAAACCAGGCACTTTGGAAAGTGGTTGAGTCATCGTTTCAGCATTTAATTTGACTAGTACAAATAACATTTGCTTATTAATATTGTCAATTATTGATTCTGGCCGATAGCCACGTTGAAAGGCGGGAAGTGGCAATCGCTATTAATCACACGGTTATCGCGCCACCAGGTTCAAATCACGGCACCGGTATTGGCACTGTCGGAGGAAATGGTTGTATGTCCGCGTTTTTTCAATGTGTAACCCCCTTCCGCACAAGACCCTAGGTTCTGGAATTGGGGGTTCTCTAATTTCTGTGGTGTTTATTTATTATTTATTTTTGTCGTTTAAAATATCTAAAGGTTGCAAGATGTGTACTTGAAAATAAACAAAATAAAATAATTACAGTCAATTATGATTGAAGGTGGCAATGCGCTGTATAACTGTTACTATCGACTCAACAACAATGTGAATCGACATAACTTTTTTGTTGATTTACGCTAAAGTAAGTTTAATTATAGGTTGACAGGATGGAGGATGAACAATTTCTCCTAGAAGATGATTCGATTTTTACTGAAAGTGATGACAATGTTAGTACAATTAAAATAGAAAACAAATTATTTGAGGAGAGCGGGAACCAAACTGAACCTTTAAACGAAGATTTTGTAGACATAAAATACAAGGAGCTTTTATCGTATTGTAATGAAGAAATTGAAATAAAAACTGACCAACATGATTTCAATAGGTATAAAAATATATATTATATAGTAATTTTCAGGTTTTATAATATATTATTGCTATATTCTATGCTACTTTCTAACTAAACGTAAATGATGGAATAACATCACAGCCATACAGTGGAGTCAAAGTAAGTTTTCACTTCGGAAAAATTCTGGGAAGCTGTAACTTTTTATTGTAAATTCATGAGTATATTACGAACAACATATAAAAAGTTATCAACAAAAAAGTGCCTGCTTCTATTATTTATTTAACAAATTAGTCGCAAAATAGCAGTTTTTTTCAAAAATCTTTTAAAATACAAATTTTTGTAAAAAACTATTATTCGGAAGAATGGAAAATTTTACGTAAAAATTACGTGGAAAGTATTATTGTAAAATCAAAACTGTAGGCTAAGGAATTTTTTTTGAATGCTCTAACATATGCTGTGGCGACACCCAAGTGCGGCGCGCTGGCTCAGGCGCGCTATAATAAATTTACCATAACTTTTTCACTAATCGATGAAACTGTACAATCCAAAATTTAAATGAAAGCAGAGGACTGTAGGTATTGGATCTTTTTATTTAAATTTGGAAAACATCATCAATATGTATGGTATATGCACACGAAGTTTAACCATAATGAGTTTTTCTACGTTATACGTTAAAGCTATGCCTTTTCTAAAATTTTTAAGACAACAATTTGAAACTAAGTAATAACAAGATGTATGATGTGAAAAAAATCTTAAAAACGTAATTTTCAATATACAGGACTTGAAAAATTGGAAAATTTTAAAAGTACCAAATTTTAATTTTTATGATTAATATCTATTACTTCCGTTTAAAATATGTTGTTAAAACTTTAACGGTGCTTTTTTTAAAGTGTTCTTTAAAATGCTTTGAGTTGTTATATCTTCAAAATTAAATTTAGGCAAATATACAAAATAAGAAAAAATCATGCTCCAAAATTAATTAAAATTGAGTTAAAATAAACCTTTATAATTGTTATTAAAAAAATGTTTGGTTGTCCTACCTAACAAATCTTTATAAGAGAATCTTGAAAGAAGTAAATGCGGTGTTAAAAATTGTTTTTGATATACAGGGTGATTCACATAAAACTCTCCAGGCAGTTTCCGTAATAACGAAAAGAGGTATTTAATTTCTGTAAAGGCCAGTCGTTACATATTTTTGGTGGCTTTATTTTGTCATTCAAATGTTGTCAATGACAGCGGCGTTCGCGACGTCGCGACGACGGAAAGAAAATTTTCGATGACTGGAACTTTGAAAGTATAATATAATTAAAGTTTGTTTAATTCCAAGTACTTTTTGTAGTATACGTTTTTCTATTAAAACCGGTGTTTTCGAGATAAATCGAAATAATATAAAGTCAAATAAATTTTTTTTGTAATTTGTTTTGACTTTTAAATAAAATATGTACATATGTATGTATTTATTTTTAAAGTAAATGTTCAAAATTGTTTCCTCCTTCATGGATACACATGTTAAACAGTTTAATTGTTTCTTCCCCAGTTACTTTCGATAAGGTATGTCTATCTACTGTGGCAACATTCACATATATTTGGTGGCATAGGACTGCCATATTATCGATTGGTGCAGTGTAAACTAAATTGTTTAGATGTTCCCATAAGAAGAAATCTAATGGAGTTAAGTCAGGTGATCGTGGTGGCCACCTGATTACTCTATTAGTTCCTATCAATCTTCCAGGATATGTTAGTTGCAAGTGTCTAACTGCTATTCTTGAATTATTTACCGGTGCCTCGTCTTGACGAAACCAGATTATGTGCCCATCATGAGGAATGTTTCGTAATAAATTTGGCAGCTCCTCTTGCAGGAACCTCCAATATCTAGCACCATTTAACATTTCATGAAATAGATAAGGTCCGATTATGTATCCGTTCAATATTCAACACTTTACATTTACTTTAAAAACTGCTTGATTTCTGGTTCTTCGTACCCACCTCGGATTATGTTGAGAACAATACCGCACCGCGCGTTTTGTGTAGTCACAAACCCATTACTATGGAAGCAGCTTTCATCACTCCACAACTCATTTTTCGAATAATTCGGATTTTCTTCATGTACTACTGACAATTTGGCAATAAAATTTATGCGACGCTGAAAATCACCAGATCTTAAATGATGAACATAATGTACTTTACATGGAAGGTACTTATTTTTCTTTAAAATTTTTTGACAGAAGGAGTAGGAAATATTTGTTTCAGACGATAATTTCTGTAAAGACATATGTATATAGTATATACAAGCGGGTATGGGAAGTATACATTTAAAAGTAGAATTTGTAAGAAATTGTTTATTTGTTACATACAAATCCACAAAGTACAAATCTGAATTGTTTACATGAACATAAAAACACAAAACCTAGCCTATTTCCATTCCTAATTGGTGTCGTGCACGATTTGACAGCTGGCCTACCCTGGAGGTAAAATAACCTAATTGCTTTATGTAAACAAACTGTGTTTAAGGTTTATTATTAACGTTCAAGTTATTTATAACGTTTATTTTTTAGAAGGAAGTTTATATTATTGATGAAATATAATTAATAAGTAATAATATGAATTCTTTTTGTGATGTTCTTATCTGTGGTAGCATTGCAGCACGAGATGTAGGAGTCCAATTTTTTCGATAATAAACGACTTTTTTTAGTATTTATATGTTAAATGACTCCTAAATAAATAATACGATATTTCTGAATGTGAATACGATCCATCCCCAGATTATAGCACAAGCAGAAGCACGAGAAGTTCCAATGATTTCAATCATCGTAAATAAAATATACATATTTTAGAATTTCTAAATACATCTTTCCTAATATATCATCTTTCCTTATTACACCGAACTTTCGCCTTATTTGTGTTGCTTTGACTCTGTCTTGGTTAGAAAAGCAATACATATAAAAAGTGCTTTATTGATCGATTATAATTTTGATTCCGTAAAATTTGAATCTAGGCATTGAAAATATAATGAATGCTTTATTCAACAGATTATTACTCAACCTAAAGCATCGTGACTAATAACTTATGCATATTTACAAGAATATGATCTATTGTTTTCTCCACACTCAGATTTAATACTTATGATAAGATAGAAGTAAATGTTTAAATGAAACAAAATTTTATAAAAAATATTTTATTAAATATTAAATAAACATAGGATAATTGTTAAATGCATTATAAATAAAAAGTATGTACAATCTTAGAAGATTCAATGTGTCGCTTATGCTTAGCGGCACATTGAATGGTCTAAGGGTACAATACTTACTTTTCCCAAAACTAAAACGTTTAAATCGAACTGCTTTACGCAGTATTTTTTTCATCTACTCACATACTGCTTGATTATATGCCTCAAGACTTGTATGCTTTTATTTCGTCCATCGTAAAACCACTTTTAGAATATACAAGATACATTAATATGTCAGGATATAATATTTTGGGAAAGTCTATATCTGCAAAACAATCTTCTAAACCAAGTGTGTATGGATCTATTCCCAACAGAGATATTTTTGATAAATATCTTTCTTGATGCATTTCATCAAGTGTTGCATAATACGAACTCGGAATAATTTTCTACAATAGAAAATATTTTATGTCTGTTTTAGTAACATAATATATAAGAACTTACCTCTTTAAATGTCAAAGATAGTTTATATACTTCTGTTATAAAGAAATGAAAATAGAGATGCGCCAAAACCACATAAACATTCACAGATTTTTTAAGGTTATTTTACCTCCGGGGTTAGTTAATGACGTCACGTGCACGACACCAAAATTTCCATTCAAAGGTTAGTTTGGGTTCTTTGGTGAACATTATTATTACAAATCAAATATACAAAAACATTGCTCCATTAACTTAAAATTGCCTATTACGGCAAAACCAAAAACTTTAGCAAAAAACCTTATTAAATTTTGTCCATTTTCACAGAAGTCACTAAACTGAATTCCTTACTTAATGGTACTTAATTTTCCTAATTTTATTGCACTTGAAATAAATTTCATAAGTATTCTACCCACAACACTACAACTCTATAGCACACATCCAGCGGTAAAAAGTAAGGTTATCATTTTCGGATCCCTACAAAAATAAAATAATAGTCCACTATTTGAGGACCTTGAACAAATGGAAATACGGGAACGCAAGTTGCGGAATAGTATCCTACAGAATAGAGGTCCGCAAACTACCTATATATTTTACATTTGCGGACTTCCAATGAACAGGATAAAGATACGCAATTTGCGGACCCCGAGACTCTTCCTTAAAGAAATAAAGGTCTTATGATCTGGCTTAGACAAATTGGAAAAACGTAAATGGAATAACCTTTCGGCTTCATAGGAATTTTTTCTACATTCTCCGTAGACCAAAATCATGTTTAATTTGTCTTCGTTGGTGTATACAACCATTTCTTGTAATAACAAACGAATTCAAAAACTTAAAAATTGATTGTGTCAACAAACGTCAAAATAAATTACTACACAACATACTTAACTTTATATTATTAAATTAGACTTGGGACCATTAGTTTATGTAATTAACAAAACAAAACAGGAGTTAATGAAAATTATACTTTAAAAAATTTAAAAATAGGAAATATTAGATTATTTGAAAGACATTGGCCTTTTTAAAAAATGTGTCATTACAAAATTATATGTATATTATTTGGTTCCTTATTGCGTATGCTATGTTTCAACATTACAGCCATCTAAAAACAATTTTGCACTTCAACGTCATCTTTGTACAACCATTTGAAAGATTGCAAATCACTTTAAACTAAGTACCTTTGAGCGAATTTTAATTTTTTGCTAGTTACCAAATATGTATGACAGTTGCTAACTATACAGAGGAGTCAATATTTATTCCTCCAATCACTGTAAATGAGTTCTTAGATACTCTTACTAACCTAAAAAACAAAAAATCATCCGGTTTTGATGAGCTAACTATCCATGTCCTTAAAAATATTATTGATGTAGTAGCTGATCCCTTATTATACCTAATTAATTTATCGTTGGAACAAGGTGTGTTCCCTAATATATTAAAAAAGGCTTGTGTCATACCAGTTCATAAAAAAGGCAGTTTAAACGATATTGACAATTACAGACAGATTTCTCTCCTAAGTTCAATATCTAAATTAATTGAAAAAATTGTATCGGTTAGAATAGTCTCTTTTATTGAGAAGACAAATATGCTGTCAACATATCAGCATGGTTTCAGGATAGGAAAACCTATTGAAATGGCATCTTGTCAATTTTTAAATTATGTTTACCAGAAGTTAGATGAAGGCAAAGTGTCTACATTTTTTGACCTAACAAAGGCCTTCGATACTGTTGACAAAGATACACTCTCAACCAAGCTATCCAATATTGGTATAAGGAGAAACCTATTGAAATGGATAAATTCATACATGGAGGGGCGGAAACTTGCAGTTAAATGTAACAATACACTATTGTCTGAAAGTTATTTGTGGCATTCTACGAATATTCTTTCCTATTATTTGGGTTTTCTACCACATGTACTATTATCCTCTTCAAAACAAATCACCGAATCTATAAAATAATAGAATTATTGGAAAAAAAGCCTCTGCGCCTGTGACGTTTACGCCAAAGGAAAAGTCAGAGGTTATGTTTTGCAAATAATATAAATCAGAATAAACACAGAAATAATGTATTTTGCTGACGTTTCGGAAAGTAATCTCTTTCCGTTTTCAAAGCTTTTTTTGGAAGAACTCTTATTTTGCTGTGTATGTCAAATACACAGCTTTAATATTCTGCTTATGTTATTTCCATAGATACTTACTACTTACACAGAACATAGAACTGATGATATTTTCTTTTAGATAATGTTGAGTTTGTTAAGTTCTTTTTTTAACATCGGTAGCCAGGTTGTACAAATATCTACAGAACAATTCGATACGCACTTATCTTCATTTAATAAGATCATTACTGATTCTTTAATTTTTCTTTTTTTGGTATCTGTTTCTTTTGTTAAAATTTTTGCCGAGTCCCAGTTTATTCTATGTCCGTTTTCCCAAGCATGTTCACAAATCTGTGTTAATGTTTAATGTTCAATGTTAAAAGAAGAACTTAACAAACTCAGCATTATCTAAAAGAAAATATCATCAGTTCTATGTTCTGTGTAAGTAGTAAGTATCTATGGAAATAACATAAACAGAATCTTAAAGCTGTGTATTTGACATACACAGCAAAACAAGAGTTCTTTCAAAAAAAGCTTTGAAAACGGAAAGAGATTACATTTCGAAACGTCAGCAAAATACATTATTTCTGTGTTTATCCCGATTTATATTATTTGCAAAACATAACCTCTGACTTTTTCTTTGGCGTAAACGTCACGGGCGCAGAGGCTATTTTTTCCAATAATTCTATTATTTTGTAGATTCGGTAATTTGTTTTGAAGAGGATAATAATACATGTGGTAGAAAATCCAAATAATAGGAAAGACTATTGGATATATTAGGAACTGGCTTGGATTGTTCCTCATTCTTTTTATCAATTTGGCTCACTTCTACGAATAAGAGATTGGGAAACTCTCAGAAATCGGTAAATTTAAACAATTTAAAAGTTATAATTAACATTAAACCGAGTATGCATGGCGTCATCTATTGGGTATATTAGGAACTGGCTTGGATTGTTCCCCATTGGGCTGTTCCCAAATAAATAAAATTAAACATCTCTCTGCAATTATTAATGATGTGATGTCTGTGATGTTCACATCGTTTCATCATGTAACAGTGATCAGTGGGTTATTCTAAAAAAGGAATGAAAAAAAAACGAATGCACGTTTTTGCTGCTTAAATCCACCATCAGTGTAACACAGAGTTCATCCCATTTCTATAATTTCCAGATTTGGAGATGACATTACTTTGCCACAACCAGAAGTCTCATTGGACCTTGAAGGAGATCTATCAAAACCAGACATTCAACACACATCGACAAATAGAAAGGCCAAAAGTGTAACAATTTACAAATGTGGCTCCTGTCCATTTCAGACAAGACGTAAATATGACCTGGTCAAAATACATTCTCTGAAGCATAAGGATCCATCAGAAGTTGTGTACAAATGTGATTGTTGTTCATTTCAGACGAAATATAAATGGTCCCTCAAAAATCATTTGCTGAAACACAGTGCTCCTTCAGAATTAACTATGTACAAATGTGACTCTTGTCCATTTCAGACGAAATGGAAAAGTTACCTTAGAACACATTTACTGCTACACAAGGATCCTTTAGAAATAATTAAGTACAACTGTGATTTTTGTTCATATTTTACAAAATGTGAAGAGTCTCTCAAAATACATTTGCTGAAACATCCTTATCCTTCAGGAGTAATAATGTACAAATGTGACTATTGCTCGTTTCAGACGAAACATAAATCTAACCTCAAAAGCCACGCGCTGCAGCATGAGGATTCTGCAAAATTAACGATGCACAAATGTGACTCTTGCCCTTTTCAGACGAAACGTAAAAATTATCTCAAGCTACATCTGCTGCAGCATAAAAATCCATCAGAAATAACAATGTACAAATGCGACTCTTGTTATTTTCAGACAAAACGCAAGCATTCTCTCAAAAGACATTTTTTACTGCAGCATAAAGATCCTTCAGAAATAACAATGTATAAATGCTTCTATTGTTCTTTCCAGACAAAAACTAAACGTAATCTCAAAAGTCATTTGCTGATACATAAGGATCCTTCAGAAGTGACAATGTACAAATGTGACTCCTGTTTGTATGAAACAAAGCGCAAATATTGTCTCGAAGTACATTTATTGAGGCATAAAGATCCTTCAGAAATAACAATGTATAAATGTCAAATATGTTCGTTTCAGACAAAATATAAAAATAGCATCGAAAGTCATTTTATGAAGCATAAGGATCCCTCGGATGTAAAAATGTACAATTGTAAGTCTTGTTCTTTTCAAACACTAATTAAATATAACCTCAAATCGCATTTATTGAAGCATAAGGATCCTTCAGAAGTAACAATGTACAGATGTGGTTCTTGTCAATTTGAGACAAAATATAAAAATGCCCTTGTACGACATGTAACGATTCATAAAGATATTTTAGAAAATAAAAATATACAACTGTGACTTATAATAGTATCAAACTCAGATAGGGCACAATATCGCAGGGAAGTCTAGTATTTGGTGTGAATGTCCTAGGACATAATATGGGCATTTTAAAGATTTCCAAAGCTGGTGATTTTGGGAAAGTACAGAATGCCCAAGTAACAATTTAAGTTTTTTAATAAGTTACGGTACATTCATAAGAACTGTTTAACTACTGATAAATCTATATTTCTGTGACAGTAGTCATAGGAGTCTAATAAACTCAAAAAGGGCCCAAAGAATAATGATCTTTAGGAGGTTGTCTAAGCTAAATGCTTAAGGTCGCCATATCCAAAAGAGAGATCTGATAGGGAAATATATGTATGTATACCGGGTGTTAGAAAGTATGGGAGCGGTGGAAAATCTCGAACAGTTTGCATCAAATCGAAAAATAAAAAAATACGTGTCCGGGCAACTTTAAAATTTCAAATGGAAACCCCTATTTTTTTATTGCGGAATCCGATTCTACGGCAAAAAATACGTAAATTTTATTCTGGATATTTTTTTCGATTCTTGCATGGTGTCGCTGTAATCGCAAAAAATGAAAAGAAAACATTACTGTGTCAAGAGTAGCGTCTTGTGCCCATAAAAAACGTCCAATTCAAAAACTGAAAAACACGTATTTGTTGTTTTTACGAAATCTATCCAATGACATTTGATTCGACTCTCCCACCCCAAACCCAGTGGGTGGGGCGGGGCAACTTTGAAATTTGTAATGAAAATCTCTATCTTTTTATAGCGGATTCGGATTCTACGGCCAAAAATACGTGAATTTTATATTGGGCATTTTTTTCGATTCTCGCAAGGTGTCACTGCAATCGCAAAAAATTGAGTGGAAACATGAAAGTTTTGAACGCATACTTAAAAAAATACGGAAATTAAAACTACTGATCTCAGAATGAATGATTTCCCGAGCTGTTTTGAGAACAGTGATTTTACACGGTAGTGCGGAAATTACAACAACTATTAACATTCTGTAAATTTATTAGCAGCTAGTAATTTTCAATTTACATTTTTTACAGGGCAATAAAAAACTTGATTTAAAAAAAAAACTAACAGTGGTTTTACCTCTTAATTCAGCCACTTCAGACAAGTTCTTGATCCCAGCCAGTGAAGGCAAGGAGGTAACTCAGCCATTTAAGGCAAGGTGAGGATTTCGGCTAGTTGAGGCAATTAGTTTATAGCTTAACTGCTACACTAGCAGGTTTTAATTTCAAGATTATAGCAGGTGTTCAATATGGTGCCCATTGACTTCTTGGCATTGTCCGAGATGAACGTAAAAATTTTCAATAGCACTTCTTATCATTTGAGGTGGTATTTCTGCAAAAATTTTTATTATGCGTTGCCTCAGCTCTTCCAAATCACGAGGTTTAGTGAAATAAACCTTACCCTTCACGTAGCCCCAAACAAAATAATCAAGTGGCGCGAGGTCGGGAGATCTTGCTGGCCATTCAATAGTTCCTCTTTGACCTATGCATTGATTTTCGAAAGTACCATTCAAATAGTCCCTAACAATATCCCTATAGTGTGGAGGAGCCCCATCTTGCTAGAACCAAACATTATCAAACTCATCACCAGCAATCTCTTGTATTGCGGGAACTATTTGATTTGTCAACATTTCCAGGTATTTTTCTCCATTCAAATTTCCATCTATGAAAAATAGTCCTATGATTCGATCCCTGAAAATTCCTGCCCTAACATTTAATTTTTGTGGATACTGCGTGTGTGTTTCAAGCATCCAGTGAGGGTTATCATCACTCCAATATCTGAAATTATGGCGATTAACTTTTCCACTGAGTTCGAAAGTTGCTTCATATGAGAAGACAAGTGGAGATGTCAAAAAATTTGGGTTTTGGTTACTCCTTTCCATCATTAATTCACTAAATTCAAGTCGCCGATCAAAATCATCTTCTCTGGGTGTAGGTGAATTTTGTAAAGATGAAATTTCAAAAAATTCAAATTCTTATGAACTGAAAATGCACTCATATCAAGCTGTTGACTGGCTTTTCTGATTGATAACCTTCGATTTTCAACAAATGCCTGGGCCACTTCCATTTGTCGAGCTTCCAATGTTTCAGATTTTGGTCTTCCAGATTTTGGACGATTTTTATTTGTCCTTGTGTCTAGGAATCGTTTGATGGTACGGGACTCAGTAGATTTCGAAATTCCCACTTGATCTACATGGAAAGTTTCGTTGAATAAAATCGCAACTTCATCGCCCCACCCTCGCATCATTAAAAGAGAAACTCTCTCTTCCTCTGTTAAAGTAACCATTATGCAGAAAAAAAAAAACGCGAGAACTAATGAAAAATGAAATAATTTTTTCCGTACAAAAATGCGCTCCTGCCTCTACAAAAGTTGGAAGGAACTGAACGTTCTCGTAGAAATTTCACAAAACAAATACCATTATTAAGAACACTTTAAAAAAAAACATTCATAAAAACCAAGATATCACAAATATTGTTTTGTAAACTGAATGTTTTTTTGTCAACACGAGTAGCTAGAGTTTGTAAATATTTACAAACTTATGGACGCTTAAGGTTTATTTCAATTTTGTGCGATTGCAGCGACACCTTGCAAGAATAAAAAAAATGCGCGATATAAAATTCACGTATTTTTGGCCGTAGAATCCGAATCCGCTATAAAAAAATAGTTTTTCATTACAAATTTCAAAGTTGCCCCCGGCCCCACCCACTGGGTTAGGGGCGGGAGAGTCGAATCCAATGTCATTGGATAGATTTCGTAAAAATAACAAATACGTGTTTTACAGTTTTTGAATTGGACGTTTTTTATGGGCACAAGACGCTACTCTTAAAACAGTAATGTTTTCTTTTAATTTTTTGTGATTACAGCGACACCATGCAAGAATCGAAAAAAATGTCCGGAATAAAATTTACCTATTTTTTGCCGTAGAATCCGATTCCGCAATAAAAAATAGGGGTTTCCATTTGAAATTTTAAAGTTGCCCCTCGCTCGAACCACAGGGTGGTGGGTGGTGAGGTCATTTTGGTATCAGTAGATAGTTTTTTGAAAAATTTTTGACACGTATTTTTTTATTTTTCGATTTGATGCAAACTGTTCGAGATTTTTCACCATTCCCATACTTTTCTAACACCCGGTATATGTTTTTGACCATAATTTCTTATTCTAAAACACATATTGGAAACAACCTATAAGACTACCTAAGTAACTATAACACGAGTTGTGTTATAAATTTTCACTCAATAATCAAACATATGCAAAATAGTTAGATTTAAATTTAGGAAATACGAAGATTGACATTATTTTTAAAATTAAATCTAACTATTTTGCAAACAACTGAAATTATTGAGTGAAAATTCATATCACTACACCTGTCATAGTATTACTTAGGTAGTCCTATATATTTTTTTACTAATATATGTGTTAAAAAAAAAGTTATGGCAAAAAATAAATATTTCCTTATCGGATCTCTCTCTCTCTCTCTTGGATATGTCCACCTTAAGAATGCAAGTAATTAAACTAATGAATTTATATTTTCTGTTACAAAATTTCAGGGAGGCAGTGTCATCAACAATAATTATAAATCTAAACCTACTGTATGTTTGGATATGTCCACCTTACAGCTATTATAAAACTGATCCCACTTATGAAAAACTTACTGAGTTATCTCTGTGAAAATAAGAGCATTTGGTCTTAGATGAAAGGGTTTATTGGACTTTCATGGTGCTATGATAAGTTAAATTTGCCTTGACTAATGATAGTTTCATTTTAGAATATGTATTATCCCAATGACATTTCAGTTTATTGTTGCCTGTAGTAAAACAGAAATATTTTACAGTCAAAGGAGAAGATATAGAAACATCAGGTTAATGAAATCGAATAGAATAAAATAGGATATTTTATTAATCCAATAAGAGCAATACAGTGTGCTGTAGGACAAGTCAAGATTGTACAATTATTTACTATCGAAATAAGTATATAAATAAACAAATGTGCGTATATATACGCGTAGACACAAAAACATGCAACCACATATACACACGCATAAACATAATATAACAATATTACCTAAATAATTAACTATACACGTCAAAAGAATAAAATAAATAATTGACAAACAAACAAATAATATAAAAATAATAAGGTAGCCGTAAGTATCTAGCAAATGTAGTTACAATCAAAATATTCTTGAACAGAGTATGCACACATATTTAGAAGATATTCCTTAACTTCTTTTGTAAATATGTATATGTTCTTTAAATTTGTATATGTGTGTGGTAAATGATTATACAATTTCAGACATTGTATGCTTTTGAGGATATATTTAAACGTTTAGTTGGTATATGGAAATTATCTTTGCCACGTGTATTATGAAAATGAATCATTTCATTTTTATCAAATTTGTCTTGATTTTTGTATACATATAGTAACAATTCCAAAACGTATAAACCTGGTAGAAGAAGAATTCTATATTGTTTGAAAAGATTGTGACAGGAATGAATTGGCGGTACACCCGCTATACAACGTATAATCTGCTTTTGTGCAATAAAAACATCGTGTACACTAGTGGAGCCTCCCCATATAATAATGCTATATGTTAATCTAGACTGAATTGGTCCATAATAAAACAGTAACAGATCAGATACATCCAAAACAATTTTCAAGGTCCTGACTTGAAAACATTTAGAGTGCAATGTACTGGTTAGCTTGCTACAGTGATTACTGAATGTAAACTTTTATTCTTATCGTTTGTAATTCGTAATCTTTACATTTCTCTACTTAGTAAAATGGTACCAATACACTAAACAAAAAAGAACTAACTTATAACTGGATTATATAACAACAGTATGGGGGTTCTGTATTGAGTAAAATTTGGCTGAAATCGGAAAAATAAAAGAAAGTTATTTATGATTGTCAACAGCTGCAGCTCCAAGCTTATATTTATCATATTATAGATGGTTATCAAAGCCTCAGTAAAATTATTTGTATGCGTCATGTTCGACAAGCAAGGTTATAGATTTTCAGTTTACTGTCTTTCAGAAAGTAAGTAAAAAGTAAAAAAAATTTTGGATTTTTGGCATTGAAGAAAAATCTTAAAGAGACCTTGAAATTTTAAATTTCAGATATTTTGCGCCATAGTAGGGTTATTAAAGCTATCATTAAAAAAACGTCCAAATCGACTAACACATAGAAATTTTATAAAGGTGAACCTCTCTTAAATTCGTTTAAACTGTTTACGTCTGTGCTTATTTATACTATGCAATGAACATTCATTTGGTTCCGATAAATAAAATGAATAATAAATACAAGTTCTATGAAAAGTTTAGAGAAACGTGTTTTATTTTCTCCCAACTTTTACCTTTACTGGGAGATGGAATGACTTCCCTTTTTAAAACATAATGCGAAATTATTTTAAAAATGAAAATCTGACCCTTTTTTAGATGTGTTTTTACAAAAAAGCTAGAATTGATTTAAATGAACGAGTGAACAATAAAGGCCATAGCATGGTTGAACTATCGCTTTAAATTTAGTTCATAATTAGCAATTTGGTAGTAGCATAGTGTACAGTAACTATACTGTGTACCCTGTGGTGGTAGATTTATAGCATTTATAATAAAAATTATCTCGTGTCAACTTCTAAAACAAAATTACAAGAAATATAGGCGAAAATCACAGAGTGGGCGACATCTCTATTTTGACAGTATAACCTTATGGAAAAGGTCACTTGGTTCGTTCATAAAAAGTGGCTGGCTTAAAAATGGCCTGGAAACTTATATTTTGTTGGTACATATGTGGCACTTTAATACTTTTTAATTTGCATCTAAGCCACATAATCTTTGGAAACGGCCTCTTTTTATTTTACACGATTAGTACTACAACACACGATCATCAAAATATCCGAAACCGACATTTTTACTTTTCAGATATTGCCTGACACTACTATACAAAACCAAAACTCAGAAATTCCATTTATTAAAAATATGCTAGGCATAATTTCATACTTGTTCGTCTTTTTAAATATTTTAGGAAGTTATGTATCTGTCACAAAATACAACTTTCATTCAAAAATTCGCTTTCTTGTTACAATTACTTATATCGCTAATGGTAAAACTTTATTGTTCACTATTGGTACTGTCAATTCAGAAACCAGCAGCGCCATCTATTGATGTGTGACTTCTTGAATGTTCTTCTTCTACATTTAAGGCCATGAAAACTAATATTTATTGCTATCTTCTCAGTAAGATGGTGGTAAGATGAAAATGAAAGTAACAAGATTGAGGTTATGATGTAGATGCTCAGTCATTATCAATTTCGTTCCTTTTAAAATGGAAAACCAAGGAAAAGTATGCAGATTTTGCTTTCAAAATTGTGACAAGAATTTTGAAGTTATAAAGAAAAGCACACATGAAATCTTGAATACGCTTTGTATAAAAATGGTAGGTTCTGAAACTTACTATTAAAGAGTTTCTGCTGATAGTGTTAAGCTTTTAATTTTTTTAGGACCTAGCCGTAAGTGATGAACCTGTCATGTGCACAAAGTGTGCAGATGTCGTTCAAAACTGTTTTGCTTTCAAAAAGACTTGCCTCGATATTCGAAAGCGTGGAGTTACTGTTGCCAATGATGAGAATAATGGTCACACAGTATGTGAATTTTGCAAGAAAAGTCGTTCTCTTACATTACTGGATAATCAGGAAAATGTAACACTGTTGGAGAAACATTTTCCAGAACTGGTAAGTCTATCATGATGTATTTATATAAATACAAAGCTAAGGCAATGGTAGAGTCTATTAGAATAATAACAATTAACCAGGCAAAAATAAAGGTAAAATATACAACTAGCCCTTGTAGCAGATGTAACTTTCTGTTATTTACATCCTACGTGCTTTGTATTTACAAAGATAGAAAAATTTCATGTCATTGATAAGTACATAAATTTATTACATGAAAAACATTCGTAATTTGAATTGTACATCAATTGAATTTTTCTTTGTTAACAGGATTTGAGTGCCAACAAGCAACCTGTAATTTGTGAGGACTGTCACAGATCCCTATTGAATTTTTTCAATTTCATAACCAACTCATCGATTGTAGAAGAAAAGATAAAGAAATATTGCCGGACAGAGGGTGTAAACAATGTAGATATAATAAAGTTCAAAAATATTTTTGAGTTTACATTAGAAAATCCTTGGAAGGAAAACGATAAATTTGATGAATTGAAAATTGAACACACAGTCACTGTTAAAAATGAGAATGAGGTTAGTATAATACCTACAAGCTGAGTACTTTGGGAATGGATTATATAATAATTTCAGCACTTATTCTTGTGACTAGCAGTATACAGGGTGGACCATTAATAATAAGCCATAGTTCAGGGGTAGCTTTGGTCCAAAATATGAGGATTTAGTAAAATGTTGCTGTGGAAAAGATACAGGGTGTCAAATTATTTTTTCGTTTCTTTGCAATAACTCAACAGCCCCTTCACTGATCTTTGCCAAATTGGCTAGAGGAACTTTTTTTATTATAAAAAACAGTAATTTATGTATTACATCACGTTAGATCATAGAGGGCGCCGCAGGACCTGTATTTGTTGATGAATTTTTTTCATATTTTTTTTTTGACGAAACGTTGCGGCTTATTATTAATGGTCCACCCTGTATATCTGGTATGTCACCGGTCAAATCCATCAAACTATTTTGCACTATGGGTCGCGTGAACGTGTAGGGTATTTAACAGAAATTGGAATACATCATGCTTGTATTCTTGGCTTCAACATAGCTTTGAATGGCTCCTAAAATAGTACATAGAACCTCAATCTTCTGTTTGTATCTTCAATTATTTTGTGGACTTACTTCAGCATTTAAAATAAAAAGATTGAGGTTATATGCCCTCCAATCTCTCTCAAATCCGTTATTGATACATGCGCCCTATTGCCAGACCGATGTTTTATTTTATAATATGAAAACCCCAAATTCTTCTTCTGTTAGAAATAGGAACAATTTTAATAAAAGTGGAGTTATCTGAAAAAGACAACATCAATTACGATAAACTGAGCTTAACTATCGACTTACAAGAATGCATATACAAACTATAATTTTGATTACAGGTTGAATGTGGATCTATCGATTTTATGAAAATGGAGAATGAACAGTTTATTCCAAAAGATAGCTTGATTTGGGATGAAATTGATAACAACGCCGATATAGTTAAAACAGAAGAAGCATTCTTTGGCATGGAAAATGAAGGTGAACATACAACGGAAAGTTTTGTTGAAATAAAACACAAGATTTTGTCATGCAATAATGGAGACATTAAAATAAAAACAGACCACCAGGATATTGACAGGTATTACAAAGCCGTGTTTTAACTGATAAGGATCATTTTCATACATGAAACAATATAGAGATATCTATCTGTTTATTATTAAATAAAGTAAACGAACGCAGAAGTTGGATTTGTGTCTACACTACATCATTACAAATGAAGTGGGAAGGAAATTTTAACATGCACCTCCAAAAGTATAGCTTTATTACCCTATAATAAGTCCTAAAGTACTTTAAAATAAATAAAACTATTCATTAAACTCGTACCAAGTAAATATTTATATATAAGGTGGTCCAAAATTGTCTCCCGATGTTTATACATCCAAAAATACTAGTAGTCTTTTATATAAACTTATTTCCGAAAATTAATAAGGGAGGTATACCCTTTAAAATGGGGATAATAAATTTCAGTTTTTCTGCAATATCTTCTGACTTCCTTAAAATATCAAATTCATATTTTAAACTTAGTCATAGACCATCCGGACACTAGTTTAGATAGTATCGGTCAAACCTTCTCTTCTACTTAAGGGGTAGATTAGGGGGTGATTATCAGTATTTTCCTCATAACGTTTATTTTTCATATTTCCAAGAATTATTATAAAAATCTAATTTTCAGATCATTAGAGATAAAAAAAGTATTCTTATTGCATTTCGATAAACTAAGCTGTTCTCGAGTAATTTATGTTTAAAAAACAATGTGTATTTATTATTTATTTATTTATTATTTTGATTTATTGTCTAAACAGGAATAACCTAATTATAAGTCAAATTAACAACATATAAACAAAAATATAGTAATATATGATTTGCAGGAAACAACTACTCCGCGGGCAGATACCCCGACCTGCATTGAATTATACCTTACAAATCATGAAAGATTGGTAGCCAATATCATTTGTCAATTCCTTGATCAGACATAGACCGGTTTCGAACTTATTAGTTCTCATCGATATGCCATAGCTCATGGAATAGACAAACGACAGTGGCCAACCTGCTAGTTTTATATAAAGTAGTAAGTAGATTTGTAAGGTATAATTCAATGCGGGTCGGGGTATTTGCCCGCTGAGTACTTGTTTCCTGAAAATCATATATAGGCCATTCCAGAACACGTGACTTTGACAGATCCGCCATTTTGCTTGCGTGGCATACAAAGCGATTATTTTCCGTGTGTTTACATTCGTTTTTGGTGCTATGGATTGAGTTTATTGTGATTTTTTGCAAATTTTTTCGCCAAGATGTCTCGAAGTGAATATTATGTAACCCTTAGAGGTGATATTAAGTGCAGATATGATAAAAAAATCGAGATTATTGATAATATTGACCACTATGTAATCCCTCCTGAAGAGAGCAGGCTTGAAGTTTATAATATTACCATGATGGACTTTGTGAATTATTTGATACTAACTCATAGTTATTATACTGGTCAACAATTTAAGCCTTATAAAAGCTTGCAAGCCTACAAGCTTTACGAATCTGACTCTGTTCAAGGAATTTTGGCAAAACAAATCAGTGATGAGGCATTTGTTGTCATTGGGAAGGTAAGAAATCAAAGTTAATGCGTAATTTTACATTACAATTATATTCTACATGTTAATGTATATAATTGTGATATGCTACAGAGGTTTTAAACTTGATTAACATTTTTTAAATCTTTGTTGTAGGTTAAACACTCTCAACGAAAGAGGGAAAAGTTACTTCAAGTTTGGATTATTATTTTAAAGAACACCAGCATTTCCATTGCTCACTGTACATGTTTATCAGAAGTATGCAGTCATATAGCGATTCTGTTTTACCTGCATGATCGTCCAAATACCATCGAAGACAGTAGTCCTGGTCCAGCGTCCACTGACTTTCCATTTGGCCAGTACCTTCCATGAAAAATGTAGAAATGTTGCGAATACGGGATATGGATTGGCCAAAATAGTAAGAACAAGAAGTTTGTCTCAGGAACATCCTCCTTTTGATAGATAAAAATGAACTTATGCCTATTTATGTCCGTATCTAATTTATAGTCTTTTTTTGGCTCGACTGAACCTGAACTTGGATGTTTTAAGAGAATTAAGTGAATATTAATTAACATTTGTTTTACAGTGAATAAAAAATATATATTGAAATAAATAGGGATATATAATTAAAATTGTTTTTTACTAATAAACACATAGGTACATAGATAATTCATTATTTATATTATTTGGTATTTGAGAAGGCACATGTTTATGATTGCACTACATACCACGACAATTTTATCCAATGTACTTAATTTCCTCATTTTAACAACATGCTTATGGATATTGTTTCATGAAAAATCTTAAATTTTTTTTTGAGCGAACCTACAACTCTTTCTACATGAACACGTACAGTTGCAATATTTTGTGTGTTTTCCAAGTCTATAGGATACAACTGACTTTGGCCTTTTGTAGAAGCGGGTATTTGTAGTTTTACCCTCTAAAGCAGCTAGTTTTCCTAAATTCACACACATCATTTAATTCTAACCTTATAACACCTAGAAGGAGTTTTTGTACAAAAATTAAGTACTTACAGTTATAAAATGTTTTGAACAAATACGACCGTGTTTTAGGTGGCTTTTACTTAGTGGCCCCCATCCCAAAGCCTTAATCCGAGTATTTCTTCATTCTATAGGCAATGCATTAAGATAATTCCCCTATTGGTTAAAATAGCGGGAAATCGGAAAAACAATGCATGATCTCTTTCACCACGCATTGAACATTTAACAGCAATACAAAAATGTGGCATTTTCTATCAATTAGACCAGGATTGAACAATTTAATGATGAAATACTCTTAATGTTTACATACGCAAATGGTTTTGTATGCCACCCAGCAAATATGGCCGAACTGTCAATGACGTCATTCTGGAATGGTCTATTATAACAGTAGTATGTCCACCTAGGACTGAAAGGTCGCCGCTCTCAGGTACTTGCAGAATCGCAAGTCGCTATTCACCATGGTGTATAGTAGCAATTGACTATATGAGAGGATTCACTTACCTCTCACCACTAATAAGTTCGTATTGTTGCATTAGGATTCCCAGTAAAGATGCTTTGTCGTGTGAACGTAACCTTGTCAGTAAAAAGTGTTTTACTTAAGAAATCTGGAGCATTTTCCGTTCGTTCAAGCAACAATTCACAAAAATCAAGTCTTATTGGCATATCCTCAGGTAATAATTCTTAAGTTTTTTGATAATGGAACAGGTACAATTGTTGTTTATGTAGTACTCTTAAAACGCTTTGGTGAGATATATCCATTCTTAAGCCTAAACTTCTAGTACTTGCCGTAGGATCTTCCATTGCAATATCTAATATTTCTTCATCAACGTCAACAGTTTTTGTGTTCCTTGGACGGCCAGCGTCTTGGTTTTTCACTTCCTGTTTTAGCATCAGGAATATTTCTGTTCATGAATTTATGTTTATAGCATTTCCTGTAGCAGCATTAAAAAAACATTCTCCCAAAGACAAAATTAAGTCTGTTAAAACTGTTACGTGCTTACAGTTATCAGTAAACACTCCGTGGATTCAAATAACTTGCAACAAGAATTTTCACAAACCACTGATTTATTTATCACTAAAATTACACTAGTAAATACTTAACAATCACACAACTAATAATAACGTAATCTAATATAAATTCACTAGTTTTAAAACACTATATATTTTACTTTTCTTCCTAAACTTGTCAACTCTTGTCTAACCTAAAAACTCTCTGTCTGTTTACTTCACTGAACTAAACTGTATTGCCTACTTCACTCAACTGAAATTTTCTTCTACAAACTGTCTCTGTAACCAGAACTGTACTGGATACTAAATTGAACTGTTCCTTGTACTTCACTAAACTGTACTGTTCTGTTCCCCCATCTGCTGGCTTCACCTCTTTATATACCCACTTGGAATGTCCAAAATATCATTGTAGAACTTTCCAGAAGATACTGGAATTCTCTATAATTTTCTTAGGCACTACTAAATGGTGGTTCGCCAGTTGGCCCACAGATGGCGCCACCCTTCTGGCCAGGGAGTAATTACAACTCTCCTCTCTGTTAGAGGGCAGCACATAACAATACTCTAATAATCAAGGACCCATCCAATCTATTCCTAAGGAGAATTTAGTTGATATACCTAATATTTCCATAAGTACAATAGATGTCTTTGAGGGTATTGAGAGTTTGAAAAATAAGTTTTCGCATGGTCCTGATGGTATTCCTTCAGTCTTTTTAAAATCCTGCATTTGTACATTAACGCATCCTATTTTTTTCATTTTTAGTTTATCATTGCATACAAAGGAATTTCCAAGTTTTTGGAAGAATAGTTTCATTACTCCCATTTTTAAATCGGGTGACAGGAGTAATGTGGATAACTACAGGGGTATCTGCATTCAATCCGTTTTGCCTAAACTTTTTGATAAAATTATCAGTGTACAATTATCATGATTATGTAAAAATATTATCATTCCGCAGCAACACGGATTTAGTGCAGGTAGATCTACAGTTACAAATCTATTGTCTTACCAACAGTACATATTGAATGCCTTGGAGAAAGGCTGACTTTTCCAAGGCATTTGATAGAGTCAATCATGCTCTTTTAATTGAGAAACTAAACTCTATTGGTTTTGGTGATAGTATTGTCATGTGGGTGTAGTTTTCTGTCTGATCGGACACAACAGGTTAGAATTAATAACTTCATATCCAATCCAATTAAGATTTGTCCCGGTGTACCACAGGGTCACATTGTGGACCATTGTTTTTTAACTTATTTATAAACGATATGTCTAAGATTATTACTTCTGTAAAATTTTTATTTTTTGCTGATCTTAAATTGTTTCATACAATTCGGTGCTTATCGGACAGTCAGGATCTTCAGAATGATATTGATCATGTATATAATTGGTCAGTAAATAATTATTTGAACTTAAATATTAGTAAATGTTGTAGTATATCTTTTTATAGATCTCATAGTTGTCTCAATTACGACTATAATATCAATGACATCATCTTAAAAAATGTTGTTGAAGTCAAGGATTTAGGAGTTATTTTTGGTGAAAGGTTAAATTCCAAAAGCCATTTAAACAAAGTTTCCTCAACCTGTAATAAAACCTTGGGCTTTGTCATGAGAAATTCTAAACAACTACCAACTACCAACTAATACCGTAAAAATTCTTTATTGTTCCCTAATACGCTCTTCCATAGATTATGCTTGTGTTATCTGGTCTCCGTACTATCAATGTGATGTTGATTTAATTGAAAATGTACAAATTAGATTTGCTCGTTATGTTCATTATAAACTAACTCCACATGAACAATTTTGTTATCCAAACATTTTAAGTCGTCTACACCTAACCAATTTATCTGCTCGTCATTTTAGGATTGGAAAATATAATAATATAATATATAAATGAAATAAATGCAAATTCAAATTTGCGACTTTGCGCTCGGTGGAATGTGGAGACGGACATTGGCTGTCAAGGATGAGGCTGGCATGCCATCCCCATCCCTTCCCTTCCTGTAGTCGTAATATCTCGCCAAGTATCGCTTCATTTTCAGCCGTGTGGATCACGGATCACTATGCGTGAACCTCAGAGCTTGGAAATCATTATTTTAGAATTGGAAAATTTTGGTTATGTTTCTAAGTTCGCTCCAATTTTTTAATTATAATTTGTGATCTTTATTGGTGTTTAGTAATTGTTTATTTTAGTAGAAAAAAGTGCGATGAGTGGATAAGTGACTAATTATTAATATTATTTTTTTTTATTAGAAAAATTTTTATAACTAAATTTGAGCGATGTAAATAATTATGGCTTTCTGGAAAAATGTAATTTTTGTATTCATTAATTTGGCTTAAATTTGCTTTACCTTCAGATATTAACAATTAAACTGGAATAAATAACAGAAATGTTTTTTTTTATACATTTATTTAATGTCGGCCTATTTCCGCTACTGAGGCCTAACACCAACGCCTGTAGACGAGCTACCCCCAACCAGGAATTTTGCCAAACCTCTTCCCTTAAGAAGAGTAGGGATCTTTTACTTGCTTAACATTTAATAGACAAGAGACCGACGGCTTTACATCCCCTCCGAAGGATGGTATATCTCCTATACAACCCTCGCCTAAGGTTGCATAGCTTCCGCGCATACACTGATATACAAGCCGCTGGAAGATGTGTGAGGCGAGAACGCGGTTTCCGTTGGAATGGTCACACATCCAAGTACTAACTGCGCCTGTCGTTGCTTTACATCGCATACCGAAGCATGTACATAGTAAAGACGCACCTACGCTCGCCCCAACAGAAATATTAAAAAGTAATATTTCACAGCATTCTTTATATGTAACAGAATTTATTAATAAAATGTTGTAAATGCACGTTGTTAAACATATATTACTTGACATCGACTTGGTTTATCAAAATGCAATAAGAATATCTTGATATTAGTTGTTTATAATAATTTTTAATAAGAAAAAAAAAAAATTAAAAGTTATGAGGAAAATACTGACAGTCACCCCTGAAACTCCCTTTTTGTTGTCTTCAATTTATTTTCCTTTTTTTTTCTTTCTTCGTTTTTAGGTTAGAATTAGGTATAGGATATTTTGTCATACTGTTTGGTATCATTATCAATCAAGTATATTTAATAAATTAATTTAACCTTATGTGGCTCTCAATTAGATATTAGCCAATAAAAAAAAAACCTAAAACTATCCCTTAAGCAAAAGATCCAACCTGGTAGTATATACTGTGACTTAACAAGAATCCTATTATAATAATCTTATTTGAGAAATATGTTCCTTTGCAGACATGCTGGTAGTTTATCTTTATCGAATAATAATAATATATTTTCATTTTGTTTTAAAATACCAGAATTTACAGTTGATTCAAAATGTATAATGTTCATTTATACATCCAGAATTCCCAGAATACTACATTAGAGCAATTCATCTCCCCTCTGCTTTATGTTCAGTATAACTGACTTCCTCTTTTATCAGCTTAAAGCTGCCAGAAATTGCCACAGATAACATTGCACTTGACCACATACCACAACTACATATCATTCTCACAGTAGGCGGTTGTTGTTGAAAAGCGCATGCAAAAGTAGATTCTAGTGTATAAAATTTTTAATATTTACCGATGGTTCTCTGAAATGACAGTTTAACTCACGAAAACAACAAATGAAAGTACAGAGCAGGAGACAATTTATTGTAAACGAAAACTGATATTTCAAAAATGTAAATAAGTTCCTCTGCAATCTGAACTTAGAGATCAACAATTTTTAAGGGAACTTTTATACCAGGTGACCCAGGAAGTACCTACCCCTCCACTTTTTTCTACAGTTTTAAAAATAAAATTCTGAAATTTGGGAAATCAAGTTACGTATCAATGGCCATATTTTGACCATCGGTGGTAAAAAAAATTACTTCCAGTATGGCCGGAAATTGCCACAACGTTCTTATTTTAAATAGCACCCTGTATATTTAAGTCACTTTTCTCATAAAGCTGTAATTTCTCTTTCCGATGCTTCTTTCAGATTTAAAATCGGATGAAAAATAACCTTGGAAATGGCATTTATTTACTATTTCTGGTTGGCTTTGGAATTCAGGAACAAATTTAAAAAATTTTGAAGTAGACTGAATAAAAGGGTATTTCTCATGTTATTGAAATTCAATTTGTCATAACTCCAATAATTATTCAATTAGTACCCTGTATGTTTTATTTTTTTATCAGATTGGTGGTAAATTTGCTTTAAACCGATTTTTCCCGATTAAAAATTGATTGATAACTTTATTAATAATAGGATGTCCTAATACATGAGTTTATAGAATAGAATATACAAATTTATATACAATACATTTTATTCAAGATAAAGATTCATTATATATGTACTACAAAAAGAACAAAAAAAAATAATAAAATATTTGTATACAATATAAGTACAAACTTATTATTAACTTTTAAGATGTTTCAACAGGTTTTGTTTAAATACAGTCAGGTTGATACTTTTCTTAATCTCATTTGGTAACATTCCCGCAAACCATCAGAAAACAATGTGTGTATACAGGGTGTCCCACGACGAACTGCGGCGATCGATATCTCGAAAAGTAGACATCGGAAAATTTTGAAAATTTGGTAGTAAACTAATGTCGATGGAGGCAACTCGGCTAAAAGATGGTGGCATTTCCGGTTATACCGGAAGTCGATACCAACTTGCTTATTTTAAATGGGACACCCTATATATTATTACATTTTTGGATTGTACGCAAAATTCTAGGCCGATTTTGTGTATCATGTCCTATACCTAGGTCTCTCCGTTTTTGAGATATTTCAATTTTTATGTCAAAAATGACGTTTGCGGGCCCTAAAAGAATTATCAATTTTTCCTATAAGGTAGCCTTTATTATCCAATTTGGGTTCGATTCTTTGTTGAAAAAGACCTACTTTAATAGAGTTTTTATAATATTTTGATAAGTATGAATACAGTGTTCAAAAAATAAGAATAAAGATGAAATTGAAAAAACTGCCAAAAATCAATTTTTTCAAATGGAAACCCCCAATTTTTATAATCTTATCTTATTCGCCATTAAAAATAAGGGTAAGTTTGTATATGGATGTCTATTCCGAAAATTTTTAGTTTTCGAGATATTCCCAATTCAATATTTCTATATGGGTATTTTGTTATGGATATTAAGTTAAATTACTCTTAGTTGGCTATGACGACATCACTTACCATTTGACAAGTATCAATTATCATGCTGGGGCGCTTAAATTATACGCACGAGGATTACTTAAATTTGTTTATAATCTATGGAGAATGTAGCAAAGTTTTATCAAGAACGTGTGAAATATTTGCTAATAGATATCCAGATAAACAAAAACCGTCTCCGAACAGTATTAAACGAATAGTGGAGAATTTCAAAAATTTTGGCACCATTAAGGCAACAGTTCATAAAATAAAACCAATTGTCGATGATGAAAATATCGAAATTGCTATTTTGGGATATTTTGCGGCATATCCTATGACATCCTTAAGACAAGTGGCCTTACAAACAGGAATCTCCAAGAACTCTATTCATAGAATTCTTTTGAAACACAAATTCCATCCCTATTCCATTTCTATGGTTCAACACCTAAAGGACACCGATTTGGCAAGAAGAGTTCACTTTTGCGAATTTATTTTAACAATGTTACAAGGCGACTTTCGATTTTTGGACAACATAATTTGGACTGACGAGGCAAAATTTACGAAAAATGGACTTTTCAACAGACACAATTCCCATTTTTGGTGTGATTCAAATCCCCATGCCGTGAGATTGCGAAATTATCAAGCAACCTGGCAATTTAATGTGTACTGTGCTGTGAGAAATGATGGAGTCGTAAAACTTAATTTTTATGAAGAAAACTTAAATGGTAATGAATTAATACTTAAATAGTTTCTGTTTTTCAAATTACGTATCAACTTTTTTTTAGGTGAAAGATATTTGAATATATTACAAGATTTAGATAATGAATATTTGAACAATTTACCGCTAGCTGAACATAGGCAAATATTTTACCAACACGATGGCGCACCACCACACAGCAGCTTCATAGTTAACAACTTCTTGGAAGAAACTTTTTACAATAAGTGGATTGCTAACAATGGACCTTTTGTGTGGCCTCCCCGTTCTCCTGATCTGTCTGTCTTAGACTATTTTATATGGGGAACAATAAAAGATATGGTTTATTTTAATCCAGTCACAACAATGGAAGATTGTCAGGCAAAAGTAAGGAATGCTTTTGAAAGATTATCTCCAGGTTCTATTAGAGCGGCCACCCATGACGAACTAATCAAGAGGTGCGAAAAATGTTTGGAAGTTCAGGGTGGACACTTTGAACACTTATTAAATTAAAATATTTTCCTGAGTATAAGTAGTTATACTGTTAGTATTTTATGTAAGAACCTTTTGTATCTAAGTTACATTTGTTTAATTATTTTATGAACTGTTGCAGTGCCAAATCTTTTGAAATTCTCCATTATTCATTAAATACTGTTTGGAGACGGTTTTTGTTTCTCTGGATATCTATTAGCAAATATTTCACATGTTTTTGATAAAACTTTGTAACATTCTCCATAGATTATAAACAAATTTAAGTAATCCTCGTGTGCATAATGCCCCAGCATGATAATTAATACTTGTCGATTGGTAAGTGACAGCTACATACATTTGTTTAGCACTCAACGCCGTCATAGCCAACTAACAGTAATTGAACTTAAAATCCATAGCAAAATCCCCATATAGAAATGTTGAATTGGGAATATCTCGAAAACTAAAAATTTTCGGAATAGACATCCATATACAAACTTACCCTTATTTTTAATGGCGAATAAGATAAGATTATAAGATTTGGGGGTTTCCATTTGAAAAAATTGATTTTTGACAGTTTTCTCAATTTCATCTTCATTCTTATTTTTTGAACACTCTGTATTAATACTTATCAAAATATTATAAAAACTCTATTAAAGTAGGTCTTTTTCAACAAAGAATCGAACCCAAATTAGATAATAAAGGCTTCCTTATCGGAAAAATTGATAATTCTTTTAGGGCCCGCAAACGTCATTTTTGACATAAAAATTGAAATATCTCAAAAACGGAGAGACCTAGGTATAGGACATGATACGCAAAATCGGCCTAGAATTTTGCGTACAATCCAAAAATGTAATAATATATAGGGTGTCCCATTTAAAATAAGCAAGTTGGTATCGACTTCCGGTATAACCGGAAGTGCCACCATATGGAAAATATTTTAGCCGAGTTGCCCCCATCGACATTAGTTTACTACCAAGTTTTCAAAATTTTCCGATGTCTACTTTTCGAGATATCGATCGCCGCAGTTCGTCGTGGGACATCCTGTATACATGGTACAGTTTTTCCTTTGGATCTGCAAATAGTTATTTACTCTGGTCAAGTGATTATGTACTTGATTATTAAAAATAATATATATGTTACTATCTGATAAAAAAATAAAACATACAGGGTACTATTTGAAAAGTTGGACTTTAGACAAATTGAATTTCTATGAAACGGAAAAATGGAAAAAACATTTCTAAATCCAAGCAAATGAAAAAAATAGGCCAATTTTACATTGAATTTGTTGAGAAATACCCTTTTATTCAAATTCAAAGTCTACTTCGAAATTTTTTAAATTTGTTCCTGAATTCCAAAACCAACTAGAAATAACAAGTAAATTCCATTACCAAGGTTATTTTTCATCCGATTTTAAATGTGAAAAAAGCGTTGGAAAGTGAAATTGTAGCTTTATGAGAAAAGTGACTTAAATATACAGGGTGCTATTTAAAATAAGAAAGTTATGGCAATTTCCGGTCATACCAGAAATGATTATTTTACCGAATGATCAAAATGTGGCCACTGATACCTTTCATTGATTTCCCAAATTTCAGAATTTTATTTTTAAAACTGTAGGAAAAAGTGAGAGGGGGGTTAGGTACCTTCTGGATCACCTAGTATACTCAAAGTTCATCATTTTGGTTAATATTGATAGCATCCATGCAGATTGGAAAAACATTGAAAAAAGTAAATGTGCCCATTGAATTTACTATAATTTCATAAATTGTCAATGTAAACACCATTTATAATTTTCAGTTTCCAAGTGGATAGCGATGAAGGGAGGACTTCTGAAATAAGTATGCCTATATATCAGTGTAGGTGTTGTTCGTTTGAGACAGGGTATAAGCATGCTTTTCAAATTCACAAGTTGGCCCACAAGAAACCTGTAACCATGCAACGATGTAAACTCTGTTCGTATAAGACAAAATATAAATCGCATCTTGCTGCACACACGTTGATCCATAAAGATTGCTCAGAAGTAACTACCTACCAGTGTAAAACCTGCCCATTTAAGACGAGACACAAGCGCAATCTAAGAAGGCATGTGTTGATACATAAGAACCTGACAGAAATACCAACATTCCAATGCGAAATCTGCTTTTATCAGACGAAATATAAAAGTTGCCTTGAAAGGCATAAGTCAAATGCTTGGTGTCGTCCACTTAAAGAAAATTATAAATTATACCTGAAAAGACAGCTGATGCATAGGAACCAATCAGGAGTGGTATATAGGTGTGTACATTGCGCCTTTCGGACAATGTATATAAAGGTTCTTCAAAAGCACACGTTAATCCACAAAAGTGCCTCAGAATTGACAACATTCTCATGTCAGTCATGTTCGTTTCAGACGAAGTATAAGCAATGCCTTAACAAACACATATTGCTCCATAAGGATCCTTCAGAATTAACAATGTACCAGTGTATATCGTGCTCATATCAGTCACACAGAAAATGGTGCCTTAAGCGGCACATGCTGGTGCATGGTGGTGCTACAAAAATGTACCCGTGTGGATCTTGTCCGTATAAAGCAAAAATCAAAGCTCGTCTTAAGGAACATATGCTGGTGCACAGCAGCCCATCAGATGTAACGATGTACAAATGTAACTTCTGTTCATATCGAACGAAATACAAAAAAGATCTGAATAAACACGAATTCGTGCATAAGACCCCTTCAGATACGACAGTGTACCAGTGCAAGTCGTGTTCATATCAGTCAAACAGAAAGTGGTGCCTTAAGAGGCATACGAGGAAGCACGATGGTGCCTCAGACACAAAAACATATCCTTGTGGATCTTGTTCATATCAGGCAAAGGATAAATCGCGTCTTAAAAAACATATGCTGGTGCATAGCAGCCCGTCAGATGTAACAATGTTCAAGTGCAACTCCTGTTCATTTCAGACGAAATATAAATATGACCTTACAAAACATACGTTGGTACACAGCAGCCCTTCTGATATAATGATGTACAAATGCCACTCCTGTCCGTTTCAGACGAAACGTAAGGGAGGCCTTGCGAGCCACGTGTTGATTCACAGTGACCGTTCGGAATTAACACTGTACCCTTGCGAATTCTGTTCACATCAGTCACAGAATAAATGGGCTCTTAAAAGACATCTGCTTACACACGACAGCAAAACGTACCAGTGTGAATTCTGTCCAATTGAGACGAAGTATAAAGAGTCCTTTGAGAAACATGCATTGCTCCATAAGACCCCTTCAGATGTAACAATGTATGAGTGTGAAACCTGTACGTATCAGACAAAAAATAAAAGAAGCCTTAAGAATCATAGGTTGGTGCACCGCAGCCCTTCAGAAATAACTATGTTTCACTGCGACACTTGTTCGTTTCGGACGAAAAGCAAAAGATATCTGAAAAAGCATACATTAGTGCATGGCAACCCTTCAGATTTATTAATATACCTGTGTGAATTTTGTTCTTTCCAGACTAAACATAGAAATAGTCTTAACAAACATTTATTGACCCACAAAAATTGTTTAGATGTAACAATATACCAATGTGCCTCCTGTCCGTTTCAAACGAAATATAAGAAATCTCTTGAGTCGCATGCGTTGATCCATAGGAGCTCTTCGGATACAACAGTGCATCGGTGTCAGATTTGCCCGTTCCAGACTAAACATAGAAGTAGCCTTAAGAAGCACATGGTGACCCACAGAAATTTGTCAGATGTCACTCTCCGTTTGGTTCAGACAAAATCCTAATGTTACTGCAAGAAACATATTCCGAAGCACAAGGACCTTTAGAAATATTTCGATCGATGTCTGTGGAAGTATTTCTTTGTACAGGGTTACTGATTATAAATTACTCACCCCCTTACTAGGCTAACAATTTAGGTGCTTTTCGACGTTGATTCGATGTCGAACAGGTGACGCCACCAATTTTAATATGTGAAATGTGGCATAAATTCGATGTCGAATCTACCTAAATGGTGTTTTTTGACACTTCGATTAGATATTGCCTCTTAAAACAATATATACCGGATGAATGGAAACTTGGAACCATTGTCACAATACCAAAACCCAATACAGATCATGCTAAGGTAACGAATTTTAGACCTATAACACTTCTCCCAGTCATTGGTAAAAACTTTGAAAAGATATTAAAAAAAGAAAATAGAAGAAAGTGTAGGACAACGTATACCGAACTATCAATTCGGATTCAAACCTAAATGCTCCACGCTACACCCACTGGTTACATTAATTAACAACATTGAAACCACCAAATTGAATGGAGGAAAAACCACAGCTATTGAAAATATTGAAAAAGCATTTGACAGCCTTTGGCACAAGGGCATAATTTCAAGGTTCACCACTTTCCCCGCTATTATATAACATTTTCTGTGCAGATATTTATTACCACCCCTATAACGATGAGCAACATTTTTCACACAATGCTTATATACTTCAATATGCGGATGATACAACTCTCGCTCATAATACCTCTATCGTGACAGCAATAGAAAGCTTACAAAATCTGATACAATATACTACAAATTGGTTTAACAAATGGAGACTAAAACCTAATCCAGCTAAGTCACGATTCATCATTTTCAATCACAACCCGGGACCGAACTCTCCAACACTCAACATGTACAACCATTTGCTATATTCCAAATTATCTGTCAAATATCTAGGAATAATCATTGACCAGAAAATCAACTTTAATGATCATACAGCGCAAGTTAAAAAAAATGTTATATCAAGATCCAAACATTTCAGATGCCTTGTGCATAAAAAAGGAGGAATCAGCATCCAAACTGCCTGTAGAATTTACAAGACCATCTACAGACCCATGATAGAATATGGTCACGTACTCTTTCAGAACTGTAAAAAACCAGCCATACAAAAGCTCATGGTAGCAGAAACAAGTGCCTTACGATTAATAACTAAATTCGTCACCCAAATAATCCTCTACATAATCCTCCGAATCAACTTCTATACCAACTGACAAATATCGAACCAATAAAAGAGAGGCTGATTACTATATCAAGAAGATTCTCCGGGAATGTACAAAACAAAGTGCTAATTGATACCTTATGTGCAAGAAGGGAACCAAATGGCAGGGCAAGAGTGAAACATCCTTCAAGAACTTTATGGGAAATAATAAATGCAAATTGATTTTTTTTTCACATGAATTTGTTGTCTTAGTTACTATTAAAATAGGTTTTAATATACATTAAATGTTTTATAGTCATACATATATATACATAGAATATAGGCTGAAGGACTTCGGTCAATGGCCTCTTGAATTGTAATAATTCAATAAAGCACTTTTATTATTATTATTATTCGATTAGATATGGAAAACAAGCTGAATAGGTGTTTTTAGGTTAGGTTGCCAGACACCTTTCAGGGAAGTTTCAATGTTGAGAATACATTAAATCAACGTAGCGGATTAATGTCTTTAGAACTGTTTCGCCAAAAAGGTACAACATGTACTTATATGGTTGACAATAATAACTACTACTTATTAACTGCTTATGAGACATATTTTTATCTTTAACAATTATTCAGGGTGACCACTTTTCTGGAAAACCGGGAAAACTCAGGGAATTTCATGTTGGTCAGGGAAAAACGCATTTATTTTAATATATTTTTATTCTTGCTTGCAGCCAAAATTTTTTTATTTATTGCGACTTTTACGTGACAATCAAAGTTATTTTCACCGAAAAATTGCACAACTAGGCAACACATTGGCTTATTCGCCGCGATAAATTACATCATCTGGCAATAGTGGTTTGGATGAGCACACAGTCAAATTGTTGTGTTATTCGCATTCAGTGTAAAGCAAACGAATCTGACCTTTAATTGTGATCTACAAAACTGTGCAATTTCATTTTATTCAGTGGGCGGCTTGTGCCCTATGTACTTGGGAGGGCACAGTGGCGGCTCGCGGGTATCAAAGTAGTAGGGTCAATAAACAAAAGCACCGCAGGCGAAACATTTTTGAGGTTCTAATCAAATCATTAAAAAGTTCGCAAATATAAATTTAAAGCGATTAAGTACTTACCATTAGTTTTTGAAGTGAAATTCCATTCTTCTATTTTTGTCGGAGATAAACTTTTCAATAATTTTTTCATTAAAATTTGGTATTTCTCGTACCATTGACTTTTCAAGTGAAAGCATTGCAAGTGATGTTAGTTTGTCTTCACTCTTAGTATTTCTTGCATACGTCTTAATTAATTTTAATGTCAAAAAACATCTTTCCGTTACAAATGTCATCATCGAAATAGTAACTAAAATTTTCAAAACTTTAACAACTTCCCCGAAAACAACGTCTAAACCGAAAGATATGAGAAAGTTTAATGTTTGCAAGCACCCAGAAAAACTTTGAATTTCACTGGAATTTTCTGAATCTTGTCCTGTTATTTCTTTCCTGGAGTAAAATATATTTAGTTGCATTTTCAGAATTTCCTTATCTATCATAGAGTATGCTTCACAAAATTGGTTGACATCTTCCAAAGGTGGTGTTTTTTTCATATTCCTTATACTTCTTCTTTAAAAATAACTTTGCACCACATAAATGATTTTTAAAAGAAAGCCTTTTTCTCACTTCTGAAGTAATTATATCATATACCTCTCTTACAGACATGTTAACATTTTCTTGATTCAGTCTACGTCGCTTTTTTGGAACTTCTGTATTCACTGGTTCATTTGTTAAGGGAGGTAAGTTATTTCTAATTTGTACAATTTTTTTTTCAAAATTATCTACGCATTTCTGGACTTTTATAACGTCTGTTTCAATTTTTTGTAGCTGGCTAAATAAAATATTAACATGTGGCATGACTTTTGAAAAAAAATTTAACCAAAATAAAAATGAATCATCTTCTAGCCATTTAATAAATCCAGCAGCTTGAGTCACGGTTTCAGAGTTGTATTGTTTTGGGAATTCGTGACATTATATTTTCCAAGCATTCAGTAAGATTGTCTTTATTATTGCACACACTCTGTACTATACGAGAGTTAAAATTCCATCGTGTTTGAGAAGTTCTTGGAATGCGTTTCTCACAAACATGTTGCAAAGCTGCCATTCTGTCTGGCGAAAAAAAAGTTGATATGCCATTCAAATTTGAAAAAAATATTCGTACACTACTGATGCTTGAAACTGCTTGTTCTAGTATTTTATTAAGCTGATGAGCGTAGTAATATACAAAATGTGCATTTTTGTACTATGGCGAATTTTCACGTTAACACCACCTAAATGACTATGCATAACAGCAGCTCCGTCATATGTTTGACAAATCAGTTTTTCTGGGTAATCTGGCAAAATCGGCGAAATCTGTTCTAAAATGCATTGAGACAGTCCATCTGCATCTTGACTTTTCGGATTTGCAAACCCCCAAAACCGCTAAAATATTTTTCCATTTAGTTCATAACGTAAACTACAGTTTGAGTTGATAAATCTGTAGTCTCATCAGCCATAACTGCGAGATACGCAGATTCTTGAATTTCTCCAAGAATATGTTCACGACAAACCTCGAACATACATTGCAAAATTTAATTCTGAATAGATTTTGATGTGCCCTTGAACACTGGTGCTTCTTGAATATGGCTATTAAAGGCACTATCAGCGTTTGCTAAAAAATCAACCATGCAATTCTAGAAATACTTGTCTATTTGAAGAAACTTTTTTCTCGTCGTGACCACGAAGGGCAAGATTACACGTTCCGCACAGTTTTAATATGTCTATTATTTTTGAGAGTACATGTCGAGTTTTGATCGCAGTCTCATTATGCTTACGAATTTGATCCGTATAAGCCGTACTTAGAAATGTAGCAATATTAGTCTTTCCTAAAAGTTGAAAACTGACAACATTATCTAGATGTTTCGTACTATTTTCGTGTTTTTAATTTTTATAGAAATGTGCTTTAAATCGTTTATCCCATTTTTTCTCCACTTATCATCGCCCCCAAAAAGAAGACATACAAAACAAAAGAACGAATTTGTTTCCTCGCAACCACAAATCCAAATAGTTTGAATGTATATCTTTTTGTCAAACTTATGAATAAAAGCAATTCCTCAACATTTTACTGCCGATAAGTACACTGCTAACATTCGAGAAACCAGCAGTAAGAAAAACTTTGTGGTGCGTCCCCTCGTATCCGCCAATTCCGCATAACATAATATAATGTGAAATGTATATTGTTAAATTTATGAAAATAATAAAATTCCTCTATCAAAATATTTGCTTTATTTCACCTATGTTTTTGTTTTTGCTCTGCCTTGTACCTATACCTACTACGTGTCACTTTTCCATTGTTAACGAGATTGTTAACTAATTTTGAGTTTACATAAAAAAGCACATTTACACAAAAAATAGTACCTCAACTGCTCTTGAGTTGAGGCTGGTTCATGAACTACTGCATAAAAAATCTATTTTCATATGACTATACAAAATAAACATATGAATCAACTCTGACAAGTATTTCACTAGCAAATATTACGAGTAAATGTAGATGAGCTAGTTTCCATCCGTTATCTGATCAATGGGACTTGTTAAACCAAGCTTCAAAGTGTTTAAGATACTTTCCAGAATCTCCCAGTGGGATTTTTTTGAACTTTAGATAGAAAAATTTCTTAATTTCATACATGCTGTCGACTTTTACTAACTGCAACTTCTCAAGACGACGTCAATTGGAGATTTTTCTTGCTAAAGTGAATGAGTATGTAATCTACTAGGTCATTTTTACTGAAATGACAAAATGTACAAGGGCGCATTGCCTGAAATCCACAATATTTTGCGCCCGTTTCGGTTGTTTGTTTTTTTTTTTTTTTAATTAGGTCAACATTTCGTTGTTGCTTTAAAAGATCTAGTGAGAATAATTTATTTATGGGAAAAAACATACAGAACCAGTTACGTTGTTGCAATAATTATTTACATATAATATCATTAGTTAGAATCAAGATTTTGTTTTCATTTGTTCTGGTTTTAAAACTTACGGGATTAGAACCATCTGGCATCTCGCCCCAAGCCCAGGCTTCATAGGCTTGTAATGCGCCTCTGAAGATGTGGATTTTCCAATACAGTATTCAGTTATAGTGACAAACATTTTATGCTGTAATGAAAATTCTCAAATTGTTTTTATTAATTTTATACTCAACGAAAATGATGATACTCATCCTGATTTAATCATCTGTTGAACACGAACGGTACCTCTGGTTTGGAAAAAATAAAATATTTTTGGCTGGAGAGTTGTTTATGTGAGACTCTAGACGCCTTTCGTGCACTTTATTTTGTTTGATTCGATGTCGGGGTGGTTAAACTTGAAAAGCTGGAACGGGCCAAATGCTTCGCCCTGTATACTCTCGAGCTGATTTCCACTTGAAATTAATCTTATTTAGGTTATTTAGGACTTTGCTGAATTTTATTTCAGCTGGCAGGGTCAAATGCTACACCCTGTATCTTATGTTAACACTAGCTTATAAATTAAACAATTTGATTTAGAGCGAAAATGAACAGATTATTTATTTACGGTTAAAACACACAGAGTTGGTTTATTTACACAATATACACAAAATGAAATCTGGAATGTAACAAATTTCATAATAGTCGCATGTGAAAAACTATTATTTTTCGATAGGCACCTTGTCTAATTAAAATAGTCCAATTTAAACAAGAGTTATGATGTTATAACGAAGCGCGCGCGTGCCTCCATTCGCTAGCCTCGTTCTCCACCGTGCCAGAGTTATACGTTATAAACATTTAGACTTTCCGCGCTTGTTTTTGCTCGCACAAAAATGTTTTTGTAATGAAATTTATATACAATTTCTTGAGCTTCGAAATTGAATTCTTGTTAAATTATGGCTATGGACAAAATTAGGGAGATATGAGCAAAAAGCTGAACTTTTTTTTTCATTTGTTTATAACTATTTTTTCCAGGCAAATGTTTATATACATTATAAACAACAACTCAAAAGACGAGATCACTCAGATTCAGTTATTTCAATTTAGGTTTTTTTCGACAGTTTGCCTGCATTATTATTACTTTCATGAAAGCTGAAGATCTTAAAAATTATTTAACGAAAATAGAACGGTTTTATTCGTAAAGCGGTCATTTTCCCATAGTATTCATATTTGACGATGCGTCGTCCATTTTGAACAATTTTTTAGAAAAGTATTGTCAAATATACTTATAGCAATGACTAGGTGCACTCCAGAGTGCACGCTATTTTCAGCATTGGGTGCACTCCAGCATATTCGCCGATCCTACTATGTACAGAATAAGGGAAATAAATGCGGGGTTACAATTAGTGGGAGCCCACAGAGCGCAGGCACTCCACACTACATTGGATAATATGAACATATTTAACCTAACGAACTAACCTAAAGAAATATTCGTATTACGTAATTTAGTTGTTAACAAAATGTCAAAGGCAAGGGAAATTATCTATCATAAGCAACTATACTACATCAAATAATATTAACATATATTTTCACATTAGAAGACCTCTACCTATAAATTTTAAAATATTTGATATGGAGCTAGGAGAAGAAATTAAATATCTTGGTACCTCCTTAGATTCTAAACTATCATGGGACAAACATATCTTTAAAACGCGATGAAAGTATAAAAATATTGCCAGCAGACAAAGGTAATGCCACAGTCATTATAGATAAAGATATATATAACACAAAAATCATGACTCTTGTAAATGAGGGACCCTACTCAAAACTAAACAAAGATCCAACAAAATCAATAGAGAGCAAAATTTACAGGACTTTGTTTAAATACAAACATGAATTTAATGATTTTGAACGAAGGAAACTTACACCACATCATAGTAAGCCCCCTCATTTTTATGGCTTACCAAAGACACAAACAAAATATTCCTTTAAGACCAATTGTTAGTTCTATTAATTCACCATGTCATAATTTGGCAAAATTTTTACTTAAAATTATTGATCCATTATCTGGAAATACCGATTCATATATTAAAAATAGTAAACATTTCATAGAAAAAATTTATGAAACCGATATTCATGAATCACACCTGATGGTTAGTTTTGATGTAGTTAGCCTCTTTACCAATGTTCCGGTAGATGAAACATTAAAAATAGTTAAAGACAGGTTGCTAAATGATAATAATTTGGAAACTAGAACTAAATTAAGTGTAAATAGCATAATGGAACTCTTAACACTGTGTATAAAAACAACCTATTTTCAATTGGACAATGAGTTCTATCAGCAGGATTTTGGTATGGCTATGGGGTCTGCATTATCACCAATTTTAAGCAACATATTTATGGAGAACTTTGAGATCACACATGTTCAAAATTGTATAAACAAACCGGTTGTCTGGTGGAGATATGTTGACGACATCTTTGCAATTTGGCCTCATGGTGTTGATTTACTAGATAGTTTTTTAGAAAATATAAATAGTAAGGAACAGTCTATTAAATTCACATTAGAAGTAGAAAGTAGGAATGAACTACCATTTTTAGATGTTTTAATTAGAAGGATAAATAATACAATTGAAACAAGCGTTTATAGAAAACCAACACATACTAATAGATATTTAAATTTTAACTCAAATCAGTCAATAAATGTTAAAAGGGGTGTTGTAAAATGTTTATACGATAGGGCCAAAATAATTTCATCTAATAATGAAATATTAAATAACGAGAAAAAATTTATCAAAGAGGTTCTAGTACAAAATCAATATCCTGAAGCCTTTGTTGATAGAGTTTTCATAAATGTTGAAAATAGGGACAATCAGGTACGACAAAAACCTGAACGTCATTATACAGCAATAATTCCTTATGTATACGGACTATCGGAAAAGCTACGCCGTATAGGTGACAAATTTGATGTTAGGACGATATTTCAAACGGGGAACACTTTAAGATCTATTTTAACAAAAACAAAACCGATAAACAGGGAGCGGAATTCAAAAAACTGTATTTACAATATCCCGTGCGAATGTGATAAATATTATGTGGGTGAGTCATCCAGACCTTTCAGTGTGAGGTTGGATGAGCACAAGAATTACATTAGAAAGAATGAAATTCAGAAATCAAAGATTTGTGAACATGCTTGGGAAAACGGACATAGAATAAACTGGGACTCGGCAAAAATTTTAACAAAAGAAACAGATACCAAAAAAAGAAAAATTAAAGAATCAGCAATAATCTTATTAAATGAAGATAAGTGCGTATCGAATTGTTCTGTAGATATTTGTACAACCTGGCTACCAATGTTAAAAGAAGAACTTAACAAACTCAACATTATCTAAAAAAAAAAAATATCATCAGTTCTATGTTCTGTGTAAGTAGTAAGTATCTATGGAAATAACATAAACAGAATCTTAAAGCTGTGTATTTGACATACACAGCAAAATAAGAGTTCTTCAAAAAATAGCTTTGAAAACGGAAAGAGATTACTTTCCGAAACGTCAGCAAAATACATTATTTTTGTGTTTATTCCGATTTATATTATTTGCAAAACATAACCTCTGACTTTTCCTTTGGCGTAAACGTCACGGGCGCAGAGGTTTTTTTTCCAATAATTCTATTATTTTGTAGATTCGGTGATTTGTTTTGAAGAGGATAATAGTACATGTGGTAGAAAACCCAAATAGTAGGAAAGAATATATCGATGATGTGTGTAATAAATTAAATAAAGCTTATTTTAGCATCTTACAATTGAAAGACACGCAAGACGAAAGTGGTCTATTAAGTATTTATTATGCCTTAGCCTACTCGCACATTTCGTTAAACATCATAAGTTGGGGGTGCAGAAGAGAAATGGGTAGGGTATTTGTCCTACAAAAAAGACTAATGCGTGTTATATTTAACTTAAGGTACAACGAAAGTTGCAGAACAGCTTTCAGAGAAAAAAAATTCTGACTCTTCCATGCATATATATCTTTAAATGTCTCATGTACACTAAAAATAACATCTGCTCGTTTGTTCAAGTTGCAAATACTCATCAATACAAAACCAGACATGGGAAGCTCTTAAGTATCCCATCGCATAGAACAACTTCTTTTAAACATTCGTCATGGTATAACTGCGTTAGTCTGTATAATGCAATACCTGAATCTGTGAGAGAAATAAAGTGCCCCAAGTTATTTAAAAATAAAGTTAAAACTATGCTATTAGAGAGTGTTTTTTATAGTGCTGACGAATTTATGTCCGGATTTTCCTAACCTGTTTATACACTGTTAAAACCCGTTTATACACTATTTATTGTATATTATTTTGTTGTTTGTACTTACGTATGTGTATGTATTTTATTTCACTGAGTAATTTATATACTTGTCTGACATGCCATATGTACTCTATGTATCTTGTGTGGTTAATAAAGCTTATTATTATTATTGTTTATTATTTTGATGGGGCCTATATCCTATCGGCGTGTGCGTCTATTAAATTTAACAAAAGTGGACTGTATAATTTTGAATAATAATCATCATAAAAGAGCCGCAAACTTACCATTGGACACAGGATGGAAACCGGTGATTTCTTTCTCGCACAAAGGAGAAGGAAGAAGAGAAAGTAAGAATTCTTCGACGCTTTAAAAAATCACTTATCACTATCACTATTACGCCAGCAACTCAGTATAGAACAAAAATATCTTTCTATACACACCGATGTCGCGATTTCTTCACGTTGCTGTGGCCCTATGACCTCGACAACGCTTAGCAAGAAACGCCAAAAAACTATTCACTATTAACTGCGTAACCATATTTAACCTAACGAACTAACCATAAAAATTTTATTCGAACCCTCGACCCCACGTGTGAGAATCGGGCAAACTAACCACTACACCACGGATTGCTGATGAGGAACCTACATACTTCTTACTATATCAATACGCACCACCGCGCACTCCATGAATTACGTCACATACAAGGCATTCGTGATTTGGAGTGCACCCAGACCTGAAAATAGCGTGCACTCTGGAGTGCACCTAGTCATTACGTATATTTATTCCACTACTTTTGTGTAAAAACTTTACTTTAACACATACAAGTCCTCTACATTTTCACAGAGATAACTTGGTAAGTTCTTCATGAGTATGATAAGTTTTATAATAGTTTTAAGCATTTAGCTTAAATAACACAACTAATAATAACTTTAACATAAATCCACTACTTTAAATCACAACTTGTTACTGTTCTTTATTTCATCTTATCACTTGTTCGTCTAATATAAAACTCTATATTAGAACTGTACTGTGTACTGAATTGTCCGCGTGCTAAGGATTCACCTCTTTATATACCCACACTTCGAACGTACTCCAATCTCCTTCCAGAACCTCGTCGAATAGCCTGGAAATTTCTATAATTTTCTAGGTGCTAAATGGCGGTTCGTTAGTTGGCCCACAGATGGCACTACTCTACTGACCGTCAACTAAATAACAGATCTCCCTTTAATCTGTTCCAACGACTAATTATACCTTTCCCCGTCAGAGGGCAGCATATAACAATATCGATTTTGATACATGAGACGTTTCTAAATTCGTCTTGATCTTCTGGCTAATAATTATATGAAAATTTCAAAATGGAGGCACCATCGTAACATACATAAACAATTCATAAACTCTAAAACTAATGTGGAGTATCAAATAAAAGGACCCAAAATAGCAATTCCAAATATATAATTTTAATTTTTCAACAGTCGAGTATATTTTTTTAATAATTAATTCTTGTAAACATTTTGATTGAAATAAAGGTACAGCTAATTGGGCAGACTGAAAAATATACACACAACTTGTGTAGATGTGTTAGCTCTTCTTTGCATCCATTTTGCAGGTTAGTTCTTTTAACATAATGGCTACAGTCTCTGTCATATCACAGACGTCTGCATTTTGTCTAATTCGAAAGGCATTCATTCAATTGATTATTCCGAAAGTTTCTTGTGTGTCAACCTGTGCTTCTGAAGAGATATTTTATATTTCGTCTCAAACGAACAACACTCACATTTGTACATTCTTGTTTCTGAAGAGCTTTTATGGACCTTAAGATTACCTTTACTCTTTGTTTGGTAAGAACAAGAGTCACATTGGCATACTGTTGTTTCTGAAGGGTCCTTATGGATTAAGCTATGCTTCTCAAGTGCATCTTTATACTTTGATTTATATGAACAGGAAAAACACTGGTATATTGTTAATTCTGAAGACTCCTTGTGAACTACTGTATGTCTTTTGAGGTTATTTTTGTATTTCGACTGAAACGAACAAAATTCACAATTGTATACTGTGAATATTGACGGATTTTTATGAGTAAGTAAATGTTTGTTAAGGTAAGATTTATACTTCGTCCGGAATGAACAGAATTCACACTGATAGATCATTATTTCTGAAACATCTTTATGAACGGACTTATGCTTGTTAAGATCTCTTTTGCGCTTTGAGTGATATGAACAGGAATCACAATAGTACATCGTTATTTCTGAAGGATCTTTATGAACTACCAAATGTTTTTCCATACTAGATTTGTACTTTGTCTGGAATGGACAAGATTCACATTGGTATATCTCAGTTTCTAAATGATCTTTATGAGTCAGCATGTGTCTTGAAATGTATGTTTTACGTTTCGCTTGATATGAGCAAAATTCGCATTGGTACATTGTGATTTGTGAAGGATCCTTATGGACTAACATGTGTCTTGTGAGATACGTTTTATATTTCGTCTCAAATGAGCAAGAGTCACATTTATACATTGTTATTTCTGAAGAGTCCTTGTGTACCAAGCTATGCATCTTAAGACTGCTTTTTTCCCTGGTTTGATAAGAACAAGATTCACACTGGTACATTGTTATTTCTGAGGAATCTCTATGGATCAAGTTATGCCTCTCAAGTACAAATTTCCTATTTGTTTGATATGAACAAGAATTACACTTGTATATTGTTAGTTCTGTAGGTTTCTTGTTAAGTGTTTTATGCCCCAGTATATGTTTTCTAAGATTACCTTTGTACTTGGTCTGATAAGAACAAAACTCACAGTGATACAACGTTATTTCTGAACTGTCTTTATGTATCAAATTATGCGTATCAAGATTCCATTTATATTTTGTTTGAAATGAGCAACTATCACAATGATACATCAGTATATCTAACGAAGTAGTATGCTGCAGCAAATGTGTGTCGACTTCGTGGATTGATGTTTCGTTACTGGAAGGTATTGCAACGTCACTTTCAAACAATCTGAAATATTTAGATTCACTATAAAAACATAACATAGTATAAGGCAATGAGGTTCATTACTTCACATAGAGCGCTCATTGCATATTTTTATATGTTGAGATTTCATGATAAATTCTAACGTTGTTTATACCATGCTCATGACCTATATCAAAATCTTAAATTTTAGGTGTCATTCACCTTTCGTTATTGACGTTTTCCTATGAGATCCACTTAACTGGTAACCCAGTTTTAATCATATCCCTCCGGTGGTACTAACATAGTTATTAGAATTTACCACAAAATCTAAAAATATAAAGATACAATTGTTCAATTTAAAATAATGAAGCTGCAAAAAAATTATTGCATACAGTGCTAAAAATCTCACATAAAAGCTCATATACAGCTGTCCATTTTATCAGGGCCCTCGAAAATATCTCACTTAATATCGGTCGTACAAAAAAAAATTATTTTTACGAAAATTGTGCCGATTTATATACTACAAAATAATTTAAAGACATTTGAAATCCATGGCCTACTTTAAGAGTTATGACGGAAAATATCGAAAATGCGGAAAACGTCTAGGCCAAATATCTCCGTTATTTGAAGATACGAGAAAAATTCTAAGGCGAAAATTTTTTGCAAAACAGAGTGTTTCAACGAGGTTTTATCTAATTTTTTTCAAAACCGTTGGATTTTGAAATTTATTCTTCAGGCTGTTAAAAAAATTATTTTGAAACGGGCGGGAAATGGCGCCATTAAATAGAGTATCTTCCTCCCTTTTCAACGATTTATCACATGCCATATTTATTCATTGGTACTACGTTAGTAATTATAAAAACATTTTTTAAAACCAATAAATTTTTTTAACAAGCATTATACTTGCCGTGAAGTATGATTAAATAAAATGATAAAACAATTTAATAAGTTGTTCAAATCTTTGCCATAATAAAACATTAACACAATTAAGTAGAATAAAGTAAATTCATGTAACAAAAACAAATTAATAATAAAAAGAATATAGCACACAGAACATTAATATTTATCTAATCCTCAAAATAATTTTTAAGAAATCATATCAAGTGTTCAGTGTCCACCGCGATTTCTTATGCACAATCGAGCGCGGCGAGGCACTGCATTTAGAACACTACTCAGCATTTCGGGGGTAACTGTAATACATGCCTGTTTAATTCGAGCTTTTAGGTCCTTTACATTTTGCGGTGTCGTCGAAAACACCTTATCTTTAATATACCCCCATAGAAACCCCATTGGGGTTATATCTGGAGAACGAGGGGGCCATCGAATAAATCCATTGGTACCTGTCCAATGTTGAGGCAAAATTCTTTTCCGCCACCTACAAAAAGTCGCCCTCCTTGGTTTGTCCCCCGCTTATAAATTGTGAACTTTTTTGGTTTTATAACACCGGTAACCATTTTTCTTTAAAATTTTTCTTAGCACTTGTTTTATTTATATGACAAGCAATTTGCATTTCTCTTAATGATGTTTCCAAATTTTCTGTATTTTTATTTCTTACATAATTAATAACTCGGTTCACCTTATTTACATTATCAGTAACACTATTCAACCTTGTCTTCTTCTTTAAAAATGAACCATTATTTTTCAGTTCCATAGCTAATTTTCTGAACAGAGTTTTATTTGGCTGTAGTGCTTGTGGAAATCTGTTTCTATATTCTACTTGAGCTAATCCAGAGTTAAAATTGCATTGGCAATATGTAATGAACATATTATAACGATCAATGTGAGTGAAAATCAGTTTGTTCATAGCCAACTATTTTAAAATAATTGAAATAATAGTGAAATCATGAAATACAAACAAATGGATATTATATTTAAATTAATTGGTACAGATATTTTAACTTTCTGAGCAAGGAGTGACGCTTTTATGGACTCTTACTCTTTCCATAATTGCTCCATGTTGCTTTCTTGATTATCATTTTGTTTTTGTTACCTGAATTTACTTTATTCTTCTTAATTATGTTAATGTTTTATTATAGCAAAGATTTGTACAACTTATTGAATTATTTTATCGTTTTATTTAATAATACTTCTCCACAGCCAGTATAATGCTTGTTAAAAAAAATGTATTGGTTTTAAGAAAATGTTTTTATAATTACTAATGTAATACCAATGAATAAATATGGCATGTGATATATCGTTGAAAAGGGAGGAAAATACTCTATTTAATGGCGCCATTTCCCGCCCGTTTCAAAATAATTTTTTTAACAGCCTGAAAAGTAAATCTCAAAATACAGCGGTTTTGAAAAAAATTAGATAAAACCTCGTTGAGACACTCTGTTTTGCAAAAATTTTCACCTTGAAATTTTTCTCATATCTCTTCAAATAGCGGAGATATTTGGCCTAGACGTTTTCCGCATTTTCGATATTTTCCGCCGTAACTTTTAAAGTCTGTATATTTAAAAATTTTATTTTGATATATATATATATATATTTACGCCCTTACGAAACCTATTAGTATTTATATGTTTTCATGGTGATTGAAATACATTTTTGAAAGTTTTGGTCTGTGACTGTGTGTTTTCAATACATATTCCATTCCTGAAGTTTATTTATCGTTATATCATAAATAAGACGGTATAGATCCGGTATTGTTTAGTACATGTAAGTTTCTATGATAAAGGGAATATGAATAAAGCCTTAATAATTTTGTTAGGCATTTGAGATTTACTTTAAATGTAAATTTCCCAATCGAAACCAATCTGTATTTACATGTTTTTGTGGTATTTGAAATACGTGTTGTTTTTGTGGGAATTTCTACTAGAGTACTTTTAAAACTTACAAATACCTTTAAGGAACATTATCGAATTTTTCTTTTCAACTTTCCAAAATCTTATACGAAAATATTTGTAAAAGCTCGTAAACTCTTGACTGTAAATTCTTGGAAAATACTTGCTCTTTTCAATTCTTTAGAATGCTCGTAAAAACTGTGATTTTAAAAATCTCTCCAAATTTGATACAGACTTCACTCATAAATTCATGTGAAAGCTTTTAATCACGTAACTCACTTTATGGAGAACTTTGAGAACACACATGTTCAAAATTGTATAAACAAACCGGTTGTCTGGTGGAGATATGTTGACGACATCTTTGCAATTTGGCCTCATGGTGTCGATTTAGTAGATAGTTTTTTGGAAAATATAAATAGTAAGGAACCGTCTATTAAATTCACATTAGAAGTAGAAAGTAGAAATGAACTACCGTTTTTAGATGTTTTAATTAGAAGGGTAAATAATACAATTGAAACAAGCGTTTATAGAAAACCAACACATACTAATAGATATCTAAATTTTAACTCAAATCAGTCAATAAATGTTAAAAGGGGTGTTGTAAAATGTTTATACGATAGGGCCAAAATAATTTCATGTAATAATGAAATATTAAATAACGAGAAAAAATTCATCAAAGAGGTTCTAGTACAAAATCAATATCCTGAAGCCTTTGTTGATAGAGTTTTCATAAATGTTGAAAATAGGGACAATCAGGTACGACAAAAACCTGAATGTCATTATACAGCAATAATTCCTTACGTATACGGACTATCGGAAAAGCTACGCCGTATAGGTGACAAATTTGATGTTAGGATGGTATTTCAAACGGGGAACGCTTTAAGATCTATTTTAACAAAAACAAAACCGATAAACAGGGAGCAGAATTCAAAAAACTGTATTTACAATATCCCGTGCGAATGTGATAAATGTTATGTGGGTGAGTCATCCAGACCTTTCAGTGTGAGGTTGGATGAGCACAAGAATTACATTAGAAAGAATGAAATGCAGAAATCAAAGATTTGTGAACATGGTTGGGAAAACGGACATAGAATAAACTGGGACTCGGCAAAAATTTTAACAAAAGAAACAGATACCAAAAAAAGAAAAATTAAGGAATCAGCAATAATCTTATTAAATGAAGATAAGTGCGTATCGAATTGTTCTGTAGATATTTGTACAACCTGGCTACCAATACTAAAAGAAGAACTTAACAAACTCAACATTATATAAAAGAAAATATCATCAGTTCTATGTTCTGTGTAAGTAGTAAGTATCTATGGAAATAACATAAACAGAATCTTAAAGCTGTGTATTTGACATACACAGCAAAATAAGAGTTCTTCCAAAAAAAAGCTTTGAAAACAGAAAGAGATTGCTTTCCGAAACGTCAGCTAAATACATTATTTCTGTGTTTATTCCGATTTATATTATTTGCAAAACATCTGACTTTTCCTTTGGCGTAAACTTCATGGGCGCAGAGGCTTTTTTTCCAATAATTCTATTATTTTGTAGATTCGGTGATTTGTTTTGAAGAGGATAATAATACATGTGGTAGAAAACCCAAATAATAGGAAAGAATGTAACTGCAAAATGTCTTAAAATCAATGTTCACTTATATTACAAATACTGTTAAGAGACATCATGGAAACTCTCTGAAACTTTCGAAAATTTTATGCGAAAATACTTGTAAATTCTTGTAAAATATTTATTATACTGCAATATCTTCAATACATATGAAGTTTCGTGGGCAATTTTTTTTGAAGTCCTCTGTAAATTGTGTTCATAATCTCCTACAAATGCATACAAAGCATACATTCTTATTAAAGATTCGTTTTACTCATGCGCCTATTGAGAACTTATAATCAATTACTCAAGCACATCAAGAAATTAACACTTCAAATCTTTTAAAAACTCTGCTTGATTCCTTTTTAGTGAAGTAAAAAAACATTTTAATTTGTACAGTCTGGATACAGCAAGATTATGATTTTATCCTGTTTTGGGTATCACCCGGAGTAAGCTTTGGACCTCAAAAACCTTGTGCTACTTTTTTTATAAACAATAAAAAAAAAATACCACGGTTTTTGAGCTTAAAATGCGAATAACTCCAGTTCTTTTTTTACCTCACTATTTAGGTGCTTATAAAGTTTTTAACGCAATTCATTCTGAAAGCTTTGATAAACATATTTATTTTCAATTCTTATAAAAACTTGTGGAATAAAGTGAGTAGAATTCTAATAAATACTCATAAAACATTCTCGGTCTTAAGAACTTGCAAAAATCTTATAAAACCTACACCTTCGGCTCATAGAAATATGAAAAACTCATATATGATTACAAAAACTAATAAAACTTTATGAGTTCTGATTGTATATTGATGAGACATGTTTATCAGGGAGGTCATAGAGACATACCCTGCATGCATCATCTTTAAAAGGATTCAAACATTAAAATTCTAGAAATCTACAAAAGTGGCTAAAATTTCAATTTTTTATTAAGTGTTAACTTGCATTTCATATAACGCGTCTAGCTTATACATTATGTTTTTATAAACTAACGTGGTTTGCAACAAATTCATATACATGTTTATACGACTTTTAAGTAAATTATTTAACATTACTTAATTATTTGGCTCTATAAACAAGAATCCTCCGAAAATCTGAGCTGCAATTCTACACAAAATAAACCTGTGTTTGGTATGATTTTACGTTGGTTATTACGATTAAGATGAATTTTCAAGTATATTTAAAATAAAAATATGTTTTGTTTTCTACATGTGGGCTTCATAATGGCAGACGACTGAATTGTGTTTTATGTAGTGTTATATTTATCATTTAATTTAATATTACCTGCTGATATCATGTTGATCTGTTTTAATTTCAATATCATCCCTGCGAAGAAATTTTTGTTCCTCCATTTCTGCAAAGTTTTCATTATCCTGTACAACCTCCTTTACTGGTTCCACACAAAAATCTTCCTCGGTTTTAATTATATCGACTTTTTTATATCCTTCTTTAAAGGTCAATACATTTTCAGACGTAAATAATACATTGTCAAATTTTTGAACCACCGTTTTAATAAAATTTCCTTTTTTATCTTCAAACAGCTCATCAAGATTTTCTGGATCCATCCAAATTTTTTTCTCTTTGATTATGTCAACAGTATTACCATCTTCATTATTTGCCAATTTATTTCTTAGCGTAAATTGCAGCACATGGGTTAAATCTACTAAGCATTTCTCACTTAATATCTTTAGACTTTCACGATATTTTTTAATCTTCTCTTCTATAATTAAACAATTTGTCAGGAAACGGTAACAGTCCTCCAGAGATGAGTGACAGGATGCACAAATTATAGGTTTCTCTATGATACTTAAATCCTATAAGAAAAACAAAAGATTAGGTACATTTAATGAATAATAAGAATATTTTTTTAGAATTCTATATAAAAAGAATTATATAACAAAATAGTTCTACATGTTTTTACTAAACTTTAATTGAAACACTTTCAAATGTAAATTTCTAATGATTTTTAACTCATTTTATAACACTTATACAGAGTCTTTCCTAAGTACGTTAAGAAAATTCATCAATTTAGTATTTTAGGATACTTTGTTAGGCACATTTAGTTTTAATCTTATCCTGATGAGGCTAACATAGTCGGCGAAACGCTCGTCAAGTGTTCAGTGCAGTGTTCGAGTGTTTTTGGTGTTTGTAGAGACTACATCGATGAGCTGTGCCGAGCACTGACAAAAAGTGTTCACGAGCACTAAGCACTGATAAAAAGTCTTAACTTTTTCGAGCACTAAGCACTGTTAATAGATTACTAATAGCCCAGTAAAATGGGAAAATTTGGATGAAATAATTCAGAGCGGGCTGAACAGGCATCAAGAATTCATATCACTTTATAGAACACATAAAAGAACACAAGGTAGAAAGAAAAGACATCCTAGTCAGCTTTGATGTAACATCACTCTTCTCAAAAGTACCAATTGAAGAAGCATAGAGTTAATCCAAGAACATTTGCAACACAACAGACTGATCTGATAGAACTCTGTGTAAAGTCGACATACGTTCCTTTCAGTTGAACGGAAACCTATACAAACAAAACAAGGGGGCAGCAATGGGCTCACCTCTGTCATCAGCACTGGCCAATATTTTCATGGAAGCATTTGAAACGTACCCCCTGGACACCTACGACCTCAAACCTAAATGTTGGTTTAGATATGTGGATGACACCTTCATTATCTGGCAGCATGGGCGGGAAGAACTGGAGAATTTCAAAACCTATCTTAACAACCTTCACTAAAACATCAACTTTATCATGGAAATTGAGAAAGATGGTGAGCTCCTGTTTCTAGACATATTCGTATACAAGAAATAGGATGGAACATTAGGACACAAGGTGTACAGGAAACCAACACTTACAGACAGATATCTAAATGCGCAGTCTCACCACCATCCATCACAGAAGAAGCAGGCCGTCGTCAACACACTGATACACAGGGCAAAACAAATATGCGAAAAAGAACATCTCCAAGAGGAATACCAGACTTTAAAGACATCTCTACAGAAAAATGGATACAGACCCAAATAAATAACGCCATCAAGAAACAGAGCATAGCCAATACGAAAGAAGAAAAGAAATATACAGGGACCACTTACCTACCATATATACAAGGTTGTATCAACAGGATTGGAAGAGTGCTAGCAAAGAAGAACATCAAACTGGTTTACAACTCTGCATCAGTGTTAGTGTCACCCCAATCCAGGACCGAGAAATTCAGGACCCCAGGAGTTTTTAAAATATCCATTTTGAGCAAAACACTTTCATTTTTAGCTTAAATCAAAAACAGTACTGACAAATCAGAATTTGAAATTCTGGGAAAATCTAAGCACTCTCAATATTCTACAATTCTACTAGATATTTATGAAACCTTTGGGGATAGTAGCTCAGTGAGTTTGCGTGTTTAGCTTTCTCTCTGTACATACTGAAGAGGATTCGAGCTCCACCTACTACTGTGAAATAATTTTTAAATATAAATTATCCCCAAAAAGTGGTTCGGATCCCACTATAAACTGTAGGACCCCGTTTTCTTTACTCAGACAAATCTAGATCTCCTAAACTTATGAGAAGGGTATTCAGTTGAGCTTCATCTGGTAAAACAGATAAAGCAAACAATAGATATAGTTGAGATTAGCGCTTCCCGGCACATAAAAAACGCAAGAAAAACTTTACGACCTCATTAAAATACCATCACTCTTTGTGCTGACTCGACCGCAAATTGACTTGCTTACCTTTATAGGTTTTTAATGTGCGTCGGGTTGTTTGATGACAGGCATGCCACATGGCCCGTGGTGATAATAATTATATCGTAAAGTTTTTGTTGAGTTCTTTGAGTATCAGGAGTGACTTGGCCTATACATGTTTGCATTCTTGAAATTTGATAGTCTTTAGGAACTAACAACCTTGAGAAATCTTGAATTTAAATTGCTTGGCTATATATTAAATTACCAGCTCTGGGAGACACATCTCTAACATCGCTTTCAGCTGCATATTCTCTCCTTCTTTAGTATCCAGGGATACAGCATAAGAATTTTCTACTAGGCACATACAAAATCCGCATAAGTCATGATCCTCAGGAATGCCATTAACTATTTCCGTATTGCTCAGATAAATATCTTTTAGATGCATTTTAGCCTTGTTCTTATCCCGAATAAATGAAATAATATAATTGCGTGCGTCAAGGCATTTTGATTTTAAATCAAAAAATTTTTTAGTTATTTCTGCACAATTTATGCATATAACGGGTTCTTCACTTACAAACAGATTCTGAAACAAACACCAACATCAAATAAATGTTGAACTGGACATTTCACTGCTTACTATGTTTGGCAGAAACAAGTCCAAGCGATTTTTCGTCCTACTGTCTATTAATTGAGAACTGTCACATTTTGTTAAGCAAAGTCTGCATATTCTTTCCGTGTTTTGGGGCGGATTTTCCATTTTATGAATTTACAAATGGGGAAGAACGTAAAGATAAACACAGAAACAATATCGAGGTTATTTCGCAGATTAAAAAAGCTTTCTTAATCCGAGAGGCTATTCCCGAGCTATTCCTACCGTAAACTAGGTGATTCCTGGTGATTCCAAAGAATTTATATGGTGATTCTGACCATAATAATAGGTTAGGAAACTGGGGCTGTTATTTCTTCTTCTTCTTCAAACTTCCAGCCGTCCAGCGTTAACTGCATCATTCTCATTCAATAGCTGTGCCTGTGCAGGAAGATACAAATGAAAGATCTAATAGGTGACGCGCAAGGATTGGTGACGCGCAAGGTTTGTAAAGTAAGATAGGTAGCATGGTAACTTTCGACCAATCAGAGATCACTATTTAAAATGCGGGAACGCGTCACTCTGCCTACTCATTCGAATTTCTGGCATTCAAACCATTAGTATAGAAGTATAATTAGTTATGATTTTTTGATTAATGATTATTAACATCGATAACGTTTTCCTTGGAATTTAAAATTGACATTACTATATATCAAATTTATAAGTAATTAATGTATGCAGTTAAAGAAGTACATTTTATATCAAGGGACTGAAGTAGGTTTTTTTAATCTTGTGTGCAATTTCTTGCCCGAGACTTCAGTCTTGATTTCATTGCTTTATATAATTCTTAGCGAATTTAATAAGTTATAAGATAGATGAAGAAACATACATGATACTAATTTTCGCCCTAACGAAAAGAGTTACTTAGAAAAGTTTCTTATTTTATGACGTACTGAGTAGAAATTTTTCCCCAGGCCAACCTTTACAATTACGTAGTATTAAAAAATTTTAATGCAAATTTTTTATTAGAATTAAATGTGCATACAATAATTTATTAATAAAATTTAACAAGAGAGCCATTAAATTTTATCATGTCATATTAGACACAGCAATTAATAAGAGGGTCTTTAGGGAAGGAAAAAAACATCAACATCCCACCACTCTCTTTTGCCTTTTTTGAGTTGTTTTTGCAAACAGCTACACTACAAACCTTTCCTCCAGTCATCTAATAATTGTATGTAACATTGTTATTTGTTATTATTATGAACGGAAAATAATAAAAACTGTTTACCTTGAAATTATTCCTGTAAATACACAGGTTACAAACTCTATACTATGAGTGTTTTCTCTTTAACAGTAATTGACAATTAGATTATACACTAAATAACTATAACTGCACGATTATAAACACAAAAATAACAAATATTTCGAAATAACTCAACAAATAAGTGCAACGTCTCAAAAAATGCATACGTACAATTAAGTTTCGGCAGGCACGATGACGCGCAAGATGGCCGCCTTCTCGTAACCCCTCCATTCCGTTCAAGTTACCATGCTACCTATCTTACTTTACAAACCTTGGGTGACGCGCACGATTTGACAGTTGGCCTACCTGATCATGGGCTTACCCTGAAGGTAAAATAACCTATTGCTGACAACGGTGTTTAAGGTTTATTATTAACGTTCAAGTTATTTATAACGTTTATTTTCTAGAAGGAGGATTACATTATTGGTGAAATATAATTAATAAGTAATAATATTTGTTCTTTTTGTGCTATTGTTAACTGTAGTACCATTACAGCACGAGATGTAAGAGTCAAATTTTTCGATAGTAAACGAATTTTTTAAGTATTTATGTGCTAAATTACTCCTAAATAAATAATATGATATTTCTGAATGTGAATACCATGCATCCCCAGATTATAGCAGGAGCATGAGAAATAAATATAAGATACATATCTCATAGAACTTCTAAAGATGCTTTAGGGGTCCGGTCGGCTTGTGGATACAGCAAAAAACGCGGCATTTTGAGTGGCACGCTTCAGTTTAACTTTTTGTACTAATTATGGAAATGTAAACAGTCTCCTATATGTTTCCTCCCAATTATATGCATAGGTATTCCTCCCCAACGATGAGCTCGAGCAAGTACAGTCCGATACGTGCGCCGCGAAAGTTGAATCTCCAACCGTGCCACTACAACTGCTTCCTTGGCCGAAACCAAGCAAAAAAAAAGTTTTAAATCAATTCTATTCTGCCTTCGCGCATCTAGCAAATAAACAAATTTTTCATTTAAATCTTAATATTCTCAAGTGAAGTCCAGTTCGTTACGTGCGCCCCGAACGTTATCTGTATAACCGTGCCACTGCAGCTGCTTCCTTGGCAGTACCAAGTAAAAAAAGCTTTACCATTTTGCCATCGCGCATTTAACAAAATGTGAAGTTCGAACAGTCTGCCGTGCTCGTTCAACGTGTCAATTTCTGTCCCTAACGACTTAACCTATCATTACTCACTTCGCAGCGATCATTTATCCACAACATCCTAACTGGTAACGCGTCTTAGCTACAAAAAAAGCGCTTACTAAATTCCAACTGTAACTAAACAAACAAAATAAATCGTTTTACCTTTTTTAAATATTTTAAATAGAGTGTTAATATATTAGCTTTTGAAAACGGTGGCTTCCATTCCATTGGCACTAGTCTACATATGACCTTCTCTAGCAGAGCTTACTTCCCTGAATATAAAGTAGGCATCATCGCAGGGGCTCCATCCCTGTCCAAAATCTAAAAACAGTATCTAAAATCTAAGTGACTACGCCGAAGCTGGGCACAAGCAAGCTTTCACTACACAAAACAAATTCCTGGTCTATCTCTCGAACCCGGTGTAAAGGGAAAACGCTTTGAGATACAACCTAGTTCTACAATGGGTGTTCGTACCGAGCTCCTGACGACGTCCGCCATAAGAGTGAAATCTACATCAACCCAACGGTAGTCCTGTTGACAGGCCAGGCAAATCAGAAAAAAATATCCATATGAATGAATGTCAGTGACGTACCCCTTTTTTAGTAAAAAAATATCAGGGGATATGTTTGCAGGGACGCCACTGGTGGAGAGATAAAAGAACTTTTTTAACTAAAATATGTAGTTTTATATCCTATTAATACATACTTACCAAAATTGAAAATGATATCCAAAGTACTTTCCGAGACATTAAAAAAAAATTCAACGCCCTGCCTGCAACCACAAATTTAAGCCGGGTAATACTAAAGTAGAACGGAAACCTCGAATTTTTGCGTGATTTATTCAGGATACCCTATTTTGGGGTCGTAGAACACGAATCCGAAATTAGTTTTGCGTGCATACGAACCGTTTTTCCAAAAAAAAAAACATTTTTGAAAATTTTTCTTATGACACGCACTTTTTCATGCACTAATTTATACACCAACAGCACTTGTATATCGTCTTTTTTCTTATTAAGGTCACACTATGGCCTTTATAGAACAATAAACCCTTCACTTATGGCAGAAAACTCACTTTCTTTTACATAAAAATAACAAAACTATACAACTGTCAACCCGATGCGCATGAATTTACAAAGTTGTGTCTAAAGTACCGACACCGACCAATATCATTAGGCGATTTTTCACGTTTTCAATGTTAAATCAATATTCCTTGTGAAAGCGGTATGGGTCATTCTATAGAACACTCCCCTCTTCTGAGGAAAAAACAGAAATACTAAACGACGATAAACACTGCTTTAACGTCATCTGCCCCAGATTTAATAAGGTGCTAAGTACTATTATATATCCCTTGCCCTTCAAGACACGTTCGCGCCCGTCGCGACGCTTCGAAAGTGTCTTGAAGGGCAAGGGATATATAATGGTACTTAGCATCTTACTAAATCTGGGGCAGACGGCGTTAAGTATTATTTATAAACATACATATCCCTTGCCCTTCAAGGCACGTATGTGTGTACTTAACGCCGTGTGCCCCAGATTTAATAGGGTGCCAAGTACTATTATATATCCCTTGCCCTTCAAGACACTTTCGAAGCGTCGACGGGCGCGAACGTGTCTTGAAGGGCAAGGGATATGTATGTTTATAAATAATACTTAACGCCGTCTGCACCAGATTTAATAAGGTGCTAAGTACTATTATATATCCCTTGCCCTTCAAGACACGTTCGTGCCCGTCGACGCTTCGAAAGTGTCTTGAAGGGCAAGGGATATATAATAGTAGTTAGCACCTTATTAAATCTGGGGCAGACGGCGTTAAGTATTATTTATAAACATACATATCCCTTGCCCTTCAAGGCGCGAATGTGTGCACTTAACGCCGTGTGCCCCAGATTTAATAGGGTGCCAAGTACTATTATATATCCCTTGTCTTCAAGACACTTTCGAAGCGTCGACGGGCGCGAACGTGTCTTGAAGGGCAAGGGATATGTATGTTTATAAATAATACTTAACGCCGTCTGCCCCAGATTTAATAAGGTGCTAAGTACTATTATATATCCCTTGCCCTTCAAGACACGTTCGTGCCCGCCGACGCTTCGAAAGTGTCTTGAAGGGCAAGGGATATATAATAGTACTTAGCACCTTATTAAATCTGGGGTAGACGGCGTTAAGTATTATTTATAAACACATATATCACTTTCTAAGCGTCGACCGGTCGCGAATGTGTTTGGAAAAGTAACGTCGCATATGTCTTTCGACACTAAAAATGGATTAGTTCAACCCAGTAACTTTCCCTTCAAGACACGTTCGCGCCCGTCGACGCTTCGCAATCTACTGTTCATATTCTTTCCAAATCTTATTAGAAAATTGTTAAAATCGGAGGTACTTAAACTTTACCAGACCCGTCGTTCCTTTAGACACCAAGCCTTAATATTGCATACATGCGCATGCAAATATATATAATCAAATGACAGATGGAGGTTCATCTAATACAGTTTCTGTGAATAAAATTCTGATTTTTATACAAAAGAAAGTGACTTTTCTGCCATAAGTGAAGGGTTTATTGTTCTATAAAGGACATAGTGTGATCTTAATAAGGAAAAAGACGATATATAAGTGCTGTTGGTGTCTAAATTAGTGCATGGAAAAGTGCGTCATAAGAAAAATTTTTTTTGGAGAAACGGTTCGTATGCGCTCAAAACCAATTTCAGATTCGTGTTCTACGACCCAAAATATAGTATCCTGAAAAAATCACGCAAAAATTCGAGGTTTCCGTTCTCCTTTAGTATTACCTTAAGCCGTTGCGGACTTATGATCTATGAACTTTTCTTCATAAAATGACTTAAGAAATCATACCCTAAAATATTGGCGTATCATTAAAGAACACCCTGTATATTCTTCCTGAATGGAACGACTGGACCGAGCTTGAAAGTCAATTCGAATTTTGCCGCGTGATCGTGATATCACGACTGCGCCTGTTCAAGTGAGTCGGTACTTCCTTCGTGATATATTACGTCTATTACTTTATTGTGTAAAAATATATGTACGTCCCGATATTATTAAACCTGCAAATCAATCGTTTTCTTGTCACATATATTTTAAAACGAAATGAAGTCCAGAGGAAGAATATGCGGACTTTGTTTAACAGTATCTGTATCTGATGACTTTAAAGCTATCAAGGGAGACATTAAAGACGTCTTGGAAATAGTTCTGCCAAAAATGGTAAGTGTGGAATATAGCGCCCAACTAGAAGGAGGAAGTGTATTTAATTAAATTGCTTCAATTAAGTGTTTATACATTTCGACACATTGTTATTGTGGGATGTATTAGACGAATTTTGTTTTAGAATTTAGGTGCAATACGGAATCCCGTAATGTGTGCATGCTGTACAGAAATGCTTTTAAAATGTTTCGATTTTAAAGCAGTGTGTTTCTATACGTACGATTATTTAGTTCCGTTTGTTAACGACAAGGGCAACATTAAACTGGATTTGAAGGATGTCTACCCGATTAAAAATGAGAATGGTGCAGATGTTCTAGACCATGAGATATGTGGGTTCTGCATGATTCCAGTAAAAGTCTGTTTGACTATACCTCTCGATGTTGAGAAAGAAAACAGTATAATGAAGGAAATGGTGGAACAATGTCTACCAGAACTGGTATGCAAAATATTTTTCATATTAGAAATTATTATAATCTCATTGTGCAAGATAATTTAGAAGTACTTTTCCATACTTCTTGGTAACTAAATGATAAGCTAACTAGTGATGGGTCGTATTCGTATGAATCGTATAATAATACGACTCTTTCCGATGAATCATATGATACGAATCTTTGCAACCGATACGGTTTCGTATTCGTATTTCATACCACTTGTACCTAAAGTATACACTGACCGAACGAGAACGCGTGCTGTAAAAAAGAAATTTAACAAACTACTGGTTCATATTTCGTATTGATATAATTCGTACTTACTTGAGGTAGACGGTACCTAGTATATTAGTAGTATTTATTTCGTATTTGACTGACGGACTGTTGAGATGAGTCAATGGTGGAGTTGTAGTAATTGTAGTATCGCTATATGATTACTAATATTACATTAGGTAAATAAGAAATAGATACAGAAAAAATATATGAAGCTCAAACCTCATATTTGTTTTTCATGCATTGTTTAGGATACCTCGAGTTATGATTGACTAATTTAAATCACCCAGTCAATACAGATATTTTCATGTTTCGTGTCCTACAGTCCTAGCATTGTGAGATGCAACACGTTTAGTACGAAATACGGATACGAATCTTTTAGTATACGGAGTCAGTACGATACGAATCTTTGAAAACAGTCGTATTGCCCATCACTAAAGCTAAGTGTGGGTGGGTACCTATATCTTAGTTATAGAACACCCAAGAAAATACAGTGGTGTATTGCAATTGTCTCCTCTCCTTTTTGAACTCCAGAATGATGAGTGGAATGTGTGTTCTATTAGAATATGCATTGTAAGGTCTAAGCAGAATAAACCTCTTGCTTATTTCATAGCATCACATATTTCCTAAAAAAACTGTAACTTCTGTCTACATAAATGCCATAACATAGTAGCCCAGGCGGTATTTGTCTTGGGTTGGGGGAATCTGGTAGTATGGTAGATTTTCGGCTTAATTGCTCCTAAAAATCATAAGAAATGATAATTTCACTATGCACTAGTTTGAAAACGTGGGCTGAATTTTTTATTAAACAAAATGTGAAGAAATTCCAAAAAATCCCGTTTTTTCTTCCTATTTTTTCATCATCGCTTTTAGAGGAAAATTATAGAAGTGAAAAAGTTTTGTAATTAAATTTTCAATAAGATGCAGTTGGTTGCGAATCCAAAAATCCATTTTTGCTATTGCAGAAATAGTCAAAATCGCAAAATAAAATTTTAAGTGGCAAGTTCTTTGTGGATTTTTTTTTTCAAATACTTATATTATACGTAGGACCTTCATACTTAGCTAAAGAAAACTTTTTAATATAATAAATCTTCCCACCAAATTTCATCAAGATCGGACTTTTAGTTATTGCACAATAATTTTGCAATCTAGACTTCATTTTGAAAATTTGCAAATTTTCAAAATATTGCTGAGGCTAAACTAAAACATTTAGAAAGTTGAAAATTTTTAGACATATAGAAGAGCACTAAAATTTTCAAATCCATTTTGAGATATTAAAATCCTTTAATTACCTACCCAAACAGCACAAGGTCCAATGGATGTCCAGCAGACAAACAACGGACGTTCAATGGATGTCCAGTAGAGATAGTTTGCCACATGAAATGGATATCCAAAACTGGTCCACGTATGGAACAGAAATGGACATAATGTCAATTTCTGGAGTCTACTGGACGTCTGTTGGGTGTCCATTGTTTGTCTGGTGGACATCCACTGGAAGTCCATTGGACCTTTTATGCTGTTTAGGAATATGTAATTTTTATGTTTGTAAATATTAGATAAAAATAATTATCCAATTTTCAGAGTAAATAATTGAGAAAAAAATTAATGAAGTTTAAAAGGAGGTAAACAAATTGCTGGGTATATATTTTTATTTTTTATATAGATCAATAAAAAATGTAATGCATTAAATTATGACCTTTGTAATACCTTTTGGAAGTCAAATAAATTTATTAACTTCCTAATGGCGAAATTATAATGCTCGTAATTTCGTGCGCTAAATTTTTTTCTTGGCGTTTTATACAAAAAACGAAATAAAATATTATGTCCATATAACAGGTTCGAAAACCTTTTAAACGTAAATAATTTTTTTCAATTATTTTCTACGAAGAATTTTTAGAAATTGGGATTTAACTAATATTCACAAAATAAAAATCACATTGAGATGATTTTTTTTTTTAAATTGTACATTCTAAAGGTATTTACCGATATATTTTATATATAATATTTATGTTCTATATTAGTTTTTACTTTCAAATATGTTCAATTTGTCTCTTCTTTCTCTGGCTCATATTGTCTTTCCTTTCTCTGGGCCACATAGTCTTTCCTTTTCTGGCTCGCCTCAATCATTTTCTTATGTTTTCTTCTGTCTTTCCTCGTTAGTTTACTGTCAAAAATTTCAGAGGCCCCTCAAACAAATGAGGAATCAAAAACAAAATATGTGATGTCTACATGAAAAAAATCATTCATTTATAAAAATTATGTTTTACAGCTCACTATGTTATTTGCAGATTTTCATCGATAGATTGATCAGAAACCGTATCATTTTCATTCGAGTTTGTAGCTACCGGACTTATGCTACTTTCATCCGAACTATAAATAGGTGGTGGTACACTAGTATTATTGCAGTCAATGTCAGAATCAATATTTAAATTTCCCGCGGTTGCAGGTCCTGCATAATAGGTGCTTTTTTTTATATAAAAATGTATAATGAAATATTGTGAAGTATGTATGATGTATCGTGAAGTATCGATGTAGTATATAAAGTATAATTGTAGTATGATTGAAGTATCTTGAAGTATGCATGAAAGACTATGTAGTATGATGGAGTATATGGTCATGGAGTATATTGTAGTCATGAAACATGACAGTGTTTGACATTGTTTTCTAGTGGTATGTTTAACTTGATCATAAATAATATCTGAACAATGACAGTTGTAAAAATGCACGGCGTAGTTGGCGGTTAAGCAACGCACGCTTGTATGTACTTACGCATATAAAGAGGTTTTCGCCTCCAAACTAATTAAAGTTGGTTGGATAAATAGAAACTATTACATTAGTATGAATGCAAAAACTGTTTCACCTCGTCACGTTGGTTAAATAAAGATTTTAGATATTCAATAGTAAGTTTATTTTTAACAAAAAAAAATATACTCCAAAAGTAGCTACAGCACATTTTACTGAAAACGGATAATGCTTTGATATCATACCTGGAAAAAAAATTAAGAAAGCTTTATTTATTCTTTTTTACGTCAAGTAAATTTATAACCCACTGTTTATGACTAGAATACTTTATTTATAGTCTAGTAATTTTTAGGTTTCATCTTATTAAAAATTCCTTGTGAGTTGGATTTTTGAATATACCTTTATTTCCATGTTTTAAATAACGTGTTAAAAGTCCCAATCGTTATCATGCCGGAGTTGCGAAATATGGAAGGTCAAAAGTCTCAAAAAATGGTTTTTCGCAAAAATCTTGCTTCCTATGGCCCGGATGTCGATTATGAAGATTGTAAATCTTCAAATTGCCTACAAAAAAGGTTCTATACATTTTTTTCGTACAGCCAACCGTTATCGTGATATAAAGTAAAATAGGTATATCAGTGCATTCGTTTATAGGATAATGCACTTCAGGGCTCTCCTTTAGTTTTGAAGATAATTGATTGAAATTTAGGATATACTACATACATAATAATCACCACTTTTTGACATACAATTCTTTTTTTTTCACTTCCGGTTTCGCCGGAAGTGACATTAACTTCCGATTTTTAAATAGAGCACCCTGTATATTATTGCATTTTTGAATTCTGCATAATTTTCTGAAACGATGCCAAATAAGTGACATTTCAAACATCAATTTTTTTAAATATAATTTTTAGTTTTCCATTTAAGTGTGCCATGGCGGTTCCGATTTATTCTAAATGACCCGTGTAATGCTACAAAAATCGAAATCTCGTTAAAAACACTAAATTACGTGATTTATAAGCAAATAAATTTCACCAAAATTGTTTTTGGGGCAAAACTCAATTTTTCCAAATGGAACCATATCGGTACCATGGTACCATTTATTAGTACTATTAATAAGGAATTTGTACATATGTCATATTAAAATGTGCGATAAATACAAATAAAATTACAGCTAAAAGAAAATAAAAAAATACAATTTTCTTCTAACTACTTTGTTACACATAAGGTGGTTTTGGAATACAAAAAATTAACACAAAACATTATAACAGTTGTTCAAAATGCTGTCCATTAACGACAATGCACTTCTGAACTCGCATAGCTGCTTCTCGAAGAACGTTCGCCAATTGCTAGGCCATTATGCTATTAATTGTTTGTCTTACTCGTAGCTCCAGGTCTTTACGGGGTATAATGACGGTTGCATAGACAATATTTTTTAAATGACACCAAACAAAGAAATTAAGGGGCGTTAAATCAGGTGACCTTGGAGGCCACCTCACGACCATTCGTCGAAATTACGTTTTCTCCGAATCTTTTAATTATGAGGAGGAGCGCCATCTTGTTGGAATTACATTCCCTGTCCTAAATCTAAAGGTAACTCATCTAAAATGTTCTCAATCTCATTTTCCAGGAGTCTCAAGTATCTGGCACCAGTCAGAGGTCCTTCAACTATTATTGGACCACTGATTCTACTACCGATCATTCCAAGCCAAACATTTGAAAGTTACCCTTCCGTAATAAATTTTGATTTTCTTGTGACCAATATTTTGTATTTTGTTGGTTAAATAATACGAAATTTGTAAACCTAGACTCGTCCGAAAATAAAATCAGTCCCAAAAAATCATTGTTTGGCTGTACGGTCTTATACAAAATCCAATTGCAATATTCCATCCTACGTTCGTAATCACTTTCGTACAAATGCTGGTGTAATTGGTATTTAAAAGATTTATAGTGGTATTTGTGCAAATTCGGCTTACTGTTTGGTGACCGATGTCCAATTCAAACCCAACTTGCCTTAAAGAAACAGTCTTGTCAACTTCTATTCAAGCCGAAATATTAATTTCCGTTCCTTTGTCAGTAATGAAGTTTTCTTCGGGATCATTGTTGGGCTCTCTTCGGAATTGGTTTTCAACACGTTTAAAATAATTTTTCACTGGACATTGTCTATCAGGATATCTTTGGGCATAAATGTCGGTAGCCGCAACTGCATTTCATTTACATTCCCCATAAATAATTAACATGTCGACTTTTTCATCTCGTGTAAATTTGCGGCATTTTGAACACAACAAGAATTTTAAACAATTTTTAAAAACAGAATAAAACACCGTTAAACCAACAAATGTTTGACAAGCTAAATATTTCATTATTTTCAAAGCCACTTTAGTCACTTCTTAACATTTAATTAGAACAAAATTGTATTTTCTTATTTTCTTTTAGCTGTAATTTTGTTTGTATTTATAGCGCATTTTAATAACACAAATGAATAAATTCCTTATTAATAGTACTAATAAATGGTACACGGTACCGATATGGTTCCATTTAAAAAAATTGAGTTTTTGAATTTTCAAAATGTTGCTGAGGCTAAACTAAAACATTTAGAAAGTTGAAAATTTTTAGACAAATAGAAGAGCACTAAAATTTTCAAATCCATTTTGAGATATTAAAATCCTTTAATTACCTACCCAAACAGCACAAGGTCCAATGGATGTCCAGTAGAGATAGTTTGCCACATGAAATGGACATCCAAAACTGGTCCACGTATGGAACAGAAATGGACATAATGTCAATTTCTGGAGTCTACTGGACGTCCGTTGGGTGTCCATTGTTTGTCTGGTGGACATCCACTGGAAGTCCATTGGACCTTTTATGCTGTTTAGGAATATGTAATTTTTATGTTTGTAAATATTAGATAAAAATAATTATCCAATTTTCAGAGTAAATAATTGAGAAAAAAATTAATGAAGTTTAAAAGGAGGTAAATAAATTGCTGGGTATATATTTTTAGTTTTTATATAGATCAATAAAAAATGTAATGCATTAAATTATGACCTTTGTAATACCTTTTGGAAGCCAAATAAATTTATTAACTTCCTAATGGCGAAATTATAATGCTCGTAATTTCGTGCGCAAAATTTTTTTCTTGGCGTTTTATACAAAAAACGAAATAAAATATTATGTCCATATAACAGGTTCGAAAACCTTTTAAACGTAAATAATTTTTTTCAATTATTTTCTACGAAGAATTTTTAGAAATTGGGATAATTATTTTTAACTAATATTCACAAAATAAAAATCACATTGAGATGATTTTTTTTTAAATTGTACATTCTAAAGGTATTTACCGATATATTTTATATATAATATAAAGTCATTTTTATGTTCTATATTAGTTTTTACTTTCAAATATGTTCAATTTGTCTCTTCTTTCTCTGATTCATATTGTCTTTCCTTTCTCTGGCTCGCCTCAATCATTTTCTTATGTTTTCTTCTATGTCTTTCCTCCTTAGTTTACTGTCAAAAATTTCAGAGGCCCCTCAAACAAATGAGCAATCAAAAACAAAATATGTGATGTCTAAATGAAAAACATCACTCATTTATAAAAATTATGTTTTAGAGCTCACTATGTTATTTGCAGATATTCATCGAGAGATTGATCAGAAACCGTATCATTTTCATTCGAGTTTGTATCTATCGGACTTATGCTACTTTCATCCGAAGTATAAATAGGTGGTGGGACACTAGTATTATTGCAGTCAATGTCAGAATCAATATTTAAATTTCCCGCGGTTGCAGGTCCTTCATAATAAGTGCTTTTTTTATATAAAAGTGTATAATGAAATATTGTGAAGTATGTATGATGTATCGTGAAGTATCAATGTAGTATATAAAGTATAATTGTAGTATGATTGAAGTATGCATGAAAGACTATGTAGTATGATGGAGTATATGGTCATGGAGTATATTGTAGCCATGAAACATGACAGTGTTTGACATTGTTTTCTAGTAGTAGGTTTAACTTGATCAAATAATACCTGAACAATGACAGTTGTAAAAATACACGGCGTAGTTGGCGGTTAAGCAACGCACGCTTGTATGTACTTACGCATATAAAGAGGTTTTCGCCTCCAAACTAATTAAAGTTGGTTGGATAAATAGAAACTATTACATTAGTATGAATGCAAAAACTGTTTCACCTCGTCACTTTGGTTAAATAAGGATTTTAGATATTCAATAGTAAGTTTATTTTTAACAAAAAAAATATACTCCAAAAGTAGCTACAGCACATTTTACTGAAAACGGATAATGCTTTGATATCATACCTGGAAAAAAATTTAAGAAAGCTTTATTTATTCTTTTTTACGTCAAATAAATTTATAACCCACTGTTTATGACTAGAATACTTTATTTATAGTCTAGTAATTTTTAGGTTTCATCTTATTAAAAATTCCCCATGAGTTGGATTTTTGAATATACCTTTATTTCCATGTTTTAAATAACGTGTTAAAAGTCCCAATCGTTATCATGCCGGAGTTGCGAAATATGCGAGGTCAAAAGTCTCAAAAAATGGTTTTTCGCAAAAATCTCGCTTCCTATGGCTCGGATGTCGATTATGAAAATTGTAAATCTTCAAATTCCCTACAAAAAGGTTCTATACATTTTTTCGTACAACCAACGGTTATTGTGATATAAAGTAAAATAAGTATATCAGTGCATTCGGTTATAGGATAATGCACTAAGGGCAAGACGTATACTTTACGTAATCTATATAATAAGTATAAACATTATTATAGTATGTTATAATTACGTAGATGGGGACGGACTATGTATTCTGGCGATGTGTAATGCTCCAAAATCAGAAAATTCAATAGACAAACTACAATTTTCATAATAATCTTATTCGGCCTCTAGGCTGTAGGGAGCAACGCTAACACGATATAAGTTGGGACTTTTAGCATGTTAATTAAAATATAAAAATAAAGATGTATACAAAAATCCAGCCCATTGGGAATTTTTAAGAAGATTGGTCATTTTTTTGACTAAAATTATAATAACTGTACTATACCGGGTGTAACAGTATCATGGTATACCCCCCTTTTCCCCTTTACTTTTGAAGATAATTGATTGAAATTTAGGATATATTACGTACATAATAAGCGGCAGTTTTTGACATACAATTGATTTCGCCGGAAGTGACACTAACTTCCGATTTTTAAATGGAACACCCTGTATATTATTGTATTTTCGAATTCTGCATAATTTTCTGAATCCAACAATGCCAAATAAGTGACATTACAAACATCAATTTTTTTTATAATGTAATTTTTAGTTTTCCATTTAAGTGTGCCATGACGGTTCCGATTTATTCTAGATGACCCGTGTAATGCTACAAAAATCGAAATCCCGTTAAAAACACTAAATTGCGTGATTTATGAGCAAATAAAATTCACCAAAAATTGTTTTTGGGGCAAAACTCAATTTTTTCAAATGGAACCATATCGGTACCGTGGTACCATTTATTAATACTATTAATAAGGAATTTGTTCATATGTCATATTAAAATGTGCGATAAATACAAATAAAATTACAGCTAAAAGAAAATAAAAAAATACAATTTTCTTCTAATTACTTTGTTACACATAAGGTGGTTTTGGAATAAAAAAAATTAACAGAAAACATTACAACAGTTATTCAAAATGTTGTCCATTAACGACAATGCACTTCTGAACTCGCATAGCTGTTTCTCGAAGAACGTTCGCCAATTGCTAGGCCATTATGCTATTTATTGTTTATCTTACTCGTAGCTCCAGGTCTTTACGGGGTATAACGACGGTTGCATAGACAATATTTTTTAAATGACCCCAAACAAAGAAATTAAGGGGCGTTAAATCAGGTGACCTTGGAGGCCACCTCACGACCATTCGTCGAAATTACGTTTTCTCCGAATCTCCGTTGAAGGTAATCAATTACTATCTTTTAATTATGAGGAGGAGCGCCATCTTGTTGGAATTACATTCCCTGTCCTAAATCTAAAGGTAACTCATCTAAAATGTTCTCAATCTCATTTTCCAGGAATCTCAAGTATCTGGCACCAGTCAGAGGTCCTTCAAATATTATTGGACCAATGATTCTACTACCGATTATTCCAAACCAAACATTGAAACCGAACCGCACTTGAGAGTTACCCTTCCGCAATAAATTTTGATTTTCTTGTGACCAATATTTTGTATTTTGTCGGTTAAATAATACGAAATTTGTAAACCTAGACTCGTCCGAAAATAAAATCAGTCCCAAAAAATCATTGTTTGGCTGCACGTTATTATACAAAATCCAATTGCAATATTCCATCTTACGTTCGTAATCACTTTCGTATAAATGCTGGTGCAATTGGTATTTGTGCAAATTCGGCTTACTGTTTGGTGACCGATGTCCAATTCAAACCCAACTTGCCTTAAAGAAACAGTCTTGTCAACTTCTATTCAAGCCGAAATATTAATTTCCGTTCCTTTGTCAGTAATGAAGTTTTCTTCGAGATCATTGTTGGGCTCTCTTCGGAATTGGTTTTCAACACGTTTAAAATAATTTTTCGCTGGACATTGTCTATCAGGATATCTTTGGGCATAAATGTCGGTAGCCGCAACTGCATTTCTTTTACATTCCCCATAAACAATTAACATGTCCACTTTTTCATCTTTTGTATAAATTTGCGGCATTTTGGACACAATTAACAAGAATTTTAAATAGTTTTTAATGATACGATAAAAACACCGTTAAACCAACAAATGTTTGACAAGCTAAATATTTCATTGTTTTCAAAGCAACAAAATTGTATCTTATTTTCTTTTAGCTGTAATTTTGTTTGTATTTATCGCACATTTTAATATGACATATGAATAAATTCCTTACTAATAGAAGTAATAAATAGTACCACGGTACCGATATGGTTCCATTTGAAAAAATTGAGTTTTACCCCAAAAACAATTTTGGTGAATTTTATTTGCTCATAAATCACGTAATTTAGTGTTTTTAATGGGATTTCGATTTTTGTAGCATTACATGGGTCATTAAGAGTAAATCGGAAACGTCATGGCACACTGAAATAGAAAACTAAAAATTATATTATAAGAAAAAAAAATTGAGGGGGCGAGCGTAGGTGCGTCTTTACTATGTACATACTTCGGTATGCGATGTAAAGCAACGACAGGCGCAGTTAGTACTTGGATGGGTGACCATTCCAACAGAAACCGCGTCCTCGCCTCACACATCTTCCAGCGGCTTGTATATCAGTGTATGCGCGGAAGCTATACAACCTTAGGCGAAGGTTGTATAGAAGATATACCATCCTTCGGAGGGGATGTAAAGCCGTCGGTCCCTTGTCTATTAAATGTTAGGCAAGTAAAAGATCCCTACTCTTCTTAAGGGAAAAGGTTCGGCAAAATTCCTGGTTAGGGGTAGCTCGTCTACAGGCATCGGTGTTAGGCCTCAGTAGCGGAAATAGGCCGACGTTAAATAAATGTATAAAATATATATATATATATATATATATATATATATTTGCTCCAGTTACTTACTTTCCCTAAGAAAAATTATTTTCGTCCGATTTAACAATTTCTTTCCAAATAAAATATCATTTTTTTAAATAACTATATATTTTAATTATACATATATAAATATCGAGAAATATCGGTATAGGGTGTATTTTTGTGAAATAATAAACAATACTGTTCAACCTAAGTAACTTTAACGCAGTAAAATTTCGAGTAAAATATCCTCAAAAATTTCTAAATAATTGTAAATTAATTTTGCCTCTACATAGGAACCGTCGTACTCTTTAATGATTTTATGACAGTGATAACGATGATGCAGTGTACGGATATTGGGTACCCAAAAGCTTAAATAATAATTATAATTAATAAAGTCAGTAGTCCTAATAAAATAACTAGCATAATTAATGTACTCGTCTCTTCGCAAGTTGTACAGTTTACATAAGAACGTTCTATTGCATAAAGTAGTAGGTACTGGTATACATAAATAACTTGTCAATAACACACACTACACTCATCACACCATATACTTTTACATTGGGACTCCATTACTACATATGTACTACAGGATACTACACTGGCATTACATAATAATACATGATATACTTCATGATGATACTATATAGTACTTCATGATACTACATTGGCACTTCAAGATACTACACTAATAGTACACGATACTTCACACAAGGGTGGTCAATATACTTCACTAGTGATTACCCCCCTCAAAACAAATCCAATTTACAAAAACCAACAAACTTTTTGGTCATGTATAATTTCATTTAAAATATTTATTTATTGATTGACAGGATTTAAGCATTATCGAGAAACCTGTAATATGTGCCCTCTGCCATGAGAATCTAGGCAACTGTTTTCGTTTTGTGACCAACTGTTTAATGGTAGAAGAAGAGATTAAGGAATACTGTGAAACTCTGGATTTAAACGGAATAGGTCAAATGGAACTAAGAAGTTTATTGCAGTTTACAGTAACAGACATAAAAAGTGGAGTAGCTAGTCATTCGATTAACAAAATTAAGGTAGAAAAACAGATCTGTGATGATAGCAAATACACTGAAGAGAAGACTGATTTTAAAAATAACAATTACATGGGAACGACTGATTCGAAATTTACCATTGAACAGAAGGATTTATTAAAAAATATAGCAACCTGTAAAGAGGAGGGTAAAATAAATGAAACATTTTGTGGAATAACCCAGTCTGAACTTGATGAGAGAAACATTGTTCAATTGGGCGACCAGAAATTCTTAGTTAACGAAGAAATTGAAATCAAAACAGATGAACAGGATTTCAATAGGTAAGTAATATCAAATTGAGTTTTATTCTCAATGTAGAAAAGTTTTTTTTTTCTTCAAACTTCAAAAAACCTTGATTTTTATGTCAAGTTTTTTAACTTAAATTACCATATCTCTGACACTTCATCATACTTAGTCTCTTATTGCTGCTGTCGAGCTCTAAGCAGCAGTGAAAGTCTTTTTACTGTTGCTCACGAACTGCACTAAAAGTAGATGAAGAAAAAATGACAGTATTTATTTAATTCATATTCGACGTTTGAAACAAAAATGGCATATATGTGAAGTAAAGTGATTTGTTATCATCGTTATTATTGATTATAGAAAAAAAAGTTTTAAATAAAATTTATGTGGTTATGACTAAACCATGTTAAAATGCTAACAAAAGTACAGTACCTAGCGTGCAGATTTTAGGGGATACAAAAAAATATATTTTTTAAAATGGGATACCCTGTATATTATTAAATTTTTGGAATGATCCTTTTTTCCTGATTTCAAAAATATACCATATGTGACAACAAAATGACACTTATAATATTTGATAATAATATACTTTATTTCTCAATTAGTTGTATAAACAAGTAATTGTAGAGAGCATCAAAGTACTAAAAAACTAACAACTAAAAATAAATAAAAATATATAAAAGATAACAAGTTTACATATTGCAATAAAATTAGTCATAAAAAGAAATCATCGAGTGAATAACAGGTTTTATCGATAAGAAGAGTCTTCCAGTCTGAAGTTAATAATGATAATAAAACATCTTTATTTAAATGGCGAAGGTTAACCAAAGGCTATTCCTCCACTTAACTTAACCCTGTCATTACAAGTTAAGTATGTAGATATAAACAAAGCGTAAAATAATATAAAAGACAAAAAAAGAAAGGTGAAGGCAGTGCCAATTAGAAAGTAATAGATTTCAAACCTCATACGCATCATGTGTATGGTGGCTAAAAACAGAAGAAATATTAGCACAAGGAAAGTTAAAAAAATTGCAACGACTTGCCTGTTTAGGGACTACAGGAGCAATGTACTTGTGTCCCACAGCAGCTATGGAGGCAATGCTTGACCTACTTCCTTGCACTTACATGTGTGGAAGGAGGCAGCACTTAATGCCTTAGGACTGCATCAGGCACTGAAATTTAAACCAGGGGATCTGGTTGGTTACTTAAGGATTTTGGAGCTAATCCATTTTGAGTCCATGATCAAACCTGCTGACTCGATGCCAATCAAACAAGATTTTGACTATCCGTTTAACGTGCTGATCAAACGCCGTCAGACGAGCAAGATGGAGGCACCGGGATTGGAACAAGGATCACTCATGTGGTATACAGATGATCTAAGATGGCTGAAGGGGTAAAAAGCCCTTGGTAACACCCCAACCATCTTCCAGGCAGAAATTCATGCTATAGATATGTGTGCCCAGGAATGCCTAAATAAAGGCATTCGAAGGGCGAAGATTTATAGACTATCAGATAACCTTGCAAAAAAAGGAGCTGAAGCACAATTCATTGGACCTGAACCGTTTTGTGGCCTGGCCAAGAGACACATAATGGAGGAGATCCAAAAACGGAGGAATACTCCAGGCCAAAGACAAGCGAAAAAGTTTATAACTTATTCGACAAAGAATGCCACAAGGCTTCTCGAAATCACGAGCTTTGTAAAAAGTCCTGGAATCCTAGGCAATAACTAGTTGTAGGGTTATTCACAAAAAATCTTTTAGGTCGAAGTGAAGTAAGGCTACTTAAAGCCAAACGACCCCTGAAACAATCTACAATGTCGTACTAACGAGAGCTAACAAGCTCGAAACTAGTCAATGGCTGGGGATGCATAACAGCCCTGCGCTGTAGTCCTTTCTTTAGGATTAATCTACCTGCTGGCGGCTTATTGCAATCAGAATTTATTTTGCGTTTTCCGATTGAAGACATAGTATGTCGCAAGTTATAGAACATTATTTTCAATTGATTTGGAAATGCACATTGTGCACCTTGATTGGAGGCAATGAATCGATTTCCATTCGTAGGAAATGGTGGAATACTGGACTTCAGTAGTAGGTGTATTTTTACTTTGCTACACATTTATTATTTTTTTATTTTCCATGTGGTACAGATTCTTATCTAAATAAGAATCAGAAAAGTTTGGCTCATGGCTCACTAATTTCCTCTTTATTAAATAACTATAAACATTTAAATAGTTCACAGAAATATGTATAAAGTCTGTACATTTCCGGGTGTTCTAAATACCTACGTATTTATTATTCAATCTACACTTATATCAAATTATATCACACCACTTATGTGTTTCTGATAGCTATAAATTCGGTGAGTTATTATTATTTCGTTTTTTATGCCAACTAAATAAACACAACCCACAATACGTCAAGACGTTCTATGTGTCACTGAGGTTTTGCAAAAATTTGTTGCAACTGGTACATACAGGCTGTCCATTTTATCAGGGCACTCGAGAATATCTCACTTAATATCGGTCGTACAAAAAAATAATTTTTACGAAAATTGTGCCGATTTATATAACCTACAAAATGGTTTAAAGACATTTGAAATCCATGGCCTACTTTAAGAGTATGGCGGAAAATATCAAAAATGCGGAAAACGTCTAGGCCAAATATCTCCGTTATTTGAAGAGATACGAGAAAAATTCTAAGGCGAAAATTTTTTGCAAAACAGTGTTTCAACGAGGTTTTATCTAATTTTTTTCAAAACCGCTGTATTTTGAAATTTACTCTTCAGGCTGTTAAAAAAATTATTTTGAAACGGGCGGAAGATGGCGCCATTAAATAGAGTATTTTCCTCCTTTTTCAACGATATATCACATGCCATATTTATTCATTGGTACTACGTTAGTAATTATAAAAACATTTTTTTAAAACCAATAATTTTTTTAACAAGCATTATACTTATAATATATGATTTGCAGGAAACAACTACTCAGCGGGCAAATACCCCGACCTGCATTGAATTACACCTTACAAATCATGAGAGAATGGTAACCAATATCATTTGTCAATTCCCTGACCAGACATAGACCGGTTTCGTACTTATTAGTTCTCATCAGTATGCCATAGGTCATGGAACAGACAAATTATAGTGGCCAACCTGCTAGTTTTATACAAACTATAGTAAATTGAGTAGTGGTGAGAGGTAAGTGAAAGCGAAAATAATTCAATAAGTTGTTCAAATCTTTGCTATAATAAAACATTAACACAATTAAGAAGAATAAAGTAAATTCTGGTAACAAAAACAAAATAATAATCAAGAAAGCAACATGGAGCAATTATGGACAGAGTATTCGCAGTTATGCCAATGTGTAGAGGTCCTCCATAAAAGCGTCACTCCTTGCTCAGAAAGATAAATTGTCTTTACCAATTAATTTAAGTATAATATCCATTTGTTTGTATTTCATGATTTCACTATTATTTCAATTATTTTAAAATAGTTGGCTATGAACAAACTTAACAATTTAATTTTTTAACAGATCATCTCAGTTAATACTTAAACTCTCACTCAATCACATTCGTTTAAGAATTTAGAATTTTCAAAAATGATTTTCACTTACATTGATCATTATAATATGTTGGTTACATATTGCCAATGCAATTTTAACTCTGGATTAGCTCAAGTAGAATATAGAAACAGATTTCCACAAGCACTACAGCCGAATAAAACTGTGTTCAGAAAATTAGCTACGAAACTGAAAAATAATGGTTCATTTTTAAAGAGGAAGACAAGGTTGAACAGTGTTACTGATAATGTAAATAAGGTAAACCGAGTTATTAATTATGTAAGAAATAAAAATACAGAAAATCTGGAAACTTCATTAAGAGAAATTCAAATTGCTTGTCATATAAATAAAACAAGTGCTAAGAAAAATTTTAAAGAAAAATGGTTACCGGTGTTATAAAGCCAAAAAAGTTCACAATTTACAAGCGGGGGACAAACCAAGGAGGAGGTGGCTGTTGGAAAAGAAGTGTACCGATCCATTAATATGTAGTAAAATACTTTGGTGCGACGAGGCAAATTTTTCCAATACTTAATGGAATGGGCATAGACCGACTGAGTTTCAAAATCATTTATCAATAAATGTGTGGATAGGTATTTTAGGCACCAATTTAATAGGTGACCTTATTTTTATGATGATCACCTCAGTGGTCAAAGGTACCTAAACTTTTTGAGAAATGAATTTAATAAAGTCTTAGATGACCTACCTTTAGAGAATCGACACAACTTTCAATATTTTCAACAAGATGGAGCTCCTCCCCACAATTCCCAGATTTGCTTAGATTATTTAGACGAAATTTTCTCAACGTTAGATAGGTACCAATGGATTTATTCGATGGCCCCCTCGTTCTCCAGATATAACCCCAATGGATTTTTTTCTATAGAGTATATTAAAGAAAAGGTGTTTTCGACGACACCGCAAAATGTAGAGGACCTAAAAGCTCGAATTCAACAGGCATGTATTACAGTTACCCCCGAAATACTGAGTAATGTTTTAAATGCAGCGCCTCGCTGCGCTCAATTGTGCATAAGAGATCGCGGTGGACACTTTGAACACTTGATATGATATCTAAAAAATTATTTTGAGGATTAGATAAATATTAATGTTCTGCGTGCTATATTCTCTTTATTATTAATTTGTTTTTGTTACCTGAATTTACTTTATTTTTCTTAATTGTGTGATTTATTATAGCAAAGATTTGAACAACTTATAGAATAAATTATTTTATTGTTTTATTTAATCATACTTCTCCATGGCAAGTATAATGCTTGTTAAAAAAAAATTATTGGTTTAAAAAAAATGTTTTTATAATTACTAACGTAGTACCAATGAAGAAATATGGCATGTGATATATCGTTGAAAAGGGAGGAAAATACTCCATTTAATGGCGCCATTTTAGGCCCGTTTCAATATAATTTTTTTAACAGCCTGAAGAATAAATCTCAAAATACAGCGGCTTTGAAAAAAATTAGATAAAACCTCGTTGAAACAATCTGTTTTGCAAAAAATTTTCGCCTTAGAATTTTTCTCGTATCTCTTCAAATAACTATCTGGCCTAGACGTTTTCCGCATTTTCGATATTTTCCGAAATAACTCTTAAAGTAGGCCATGGATTTCAAATGTCTTTAAACCATTTTGTAGGTTATATATATCGGCACAATTTTCATAAAAATAATTTTTTTTGTACGATCGATATTAAGTGAGATATTCTTGAGGGCCCTGATAAAATGAACAGTTTTGGTTCTGGTTCCTAGACTGGTGTGGCTTCTGTGTTATCGACAGGACGATGTAATTCGATTACTTACAAATTTACTCACGATTGACGTGCATGCAAACGCAGTCTTAAAGTTTTCAATATTATTGGACAATAACAATAACAATTTTTATCGTTTTCAGGACTGAAGATGACACTTTGCCACAACCAAGGATCACCTCTAGGTTAGGGAGAAAACGAGATTACAAAATCAGAAACCATTCGTTAAAGCTTAACGATCCTTCATCAGTAACAATGTACAATTGTAACTCGTGTTCATATAAGACAGAATATAAATGTAACTTTAAAGTACATTTACTGATACATGAGGATTCTTCAGCAGTAACACTGTATCATTGTTATTCTTGTTCATTTAGTACAAAACTTAAAGGTAACCTTAAAAAACATGTACTGCTACATAGGGACTCTTCGGCACTAAAAATGTACAGCTGTCACTCTTGCCCATTTCAGACACGATATAAATTTCACGTTAAAAGACATTTACGTGAAGAAAGGTGTCGTCGACCAGCAGTAACGTATAATTGTGATGCTTGCTCATATCAGACAAAATATAAAAGTAACCTTAAGCAACATTTACTGGTACATAAAGAAGTATACAAATGTGAGTCTTGTTCGTTTGAGTCAGTCCGAAAAAGCCGACTTATAACACATCTACGGACACATAAGACAGAGATAAGAGAGAGAAATGCAGAAGGAATTTACAGTTGTGATAATAATTGTCTGTATAAGACAAAATGTAAAAATTACTTTGAGCAACATTTACGCACGCATCAGGATCCATCAGAATTAAAAATATATAATTGTTACACCTGCGGTTTTCAGACAAAACATAAAAGTAGTATTCAAAGCCATTTGGTGACACATAAGGATCCTTCTGAAGTAACTATATACAAATGTGACTCCTGTTCATTTCAGACAAAACATAGAAGCAGTCTTAAAAACCATTTGGTGCAACATAAGAGTCCTTCCGAAATAACAATGTACACATGTTACTCGTGCTCGTTTCAAACGAAATGGAAATATAAACTTAAGCTACATTTATTACGGCATAGGGATCCTTCAGAATTAACGATGTATAAATGTAACTCTTGTTCATTTCAGTCAAGAGAAAAACGTTTTCTTAAGAAACACGTAGTGCTACATCAGAAGGCGTTTTGGCGATATAGGGATCCTTCAAAAATAACGGTCTATAAATGTAACTCTTGTTTATTTCAGTCAAGACAAAAACGTGATCTTAAGAGACATGTAAAGGTACATCAGGAGTCTCGGCGATATAAATTATCAAAATAAGAACCTAAATGTATTTATATTAATATAACGTTATTTAAATAAATATTTAAAGAAATCACTTAAAATTCGACTTTTTACAGGGGTTCCTAAAACTGTAGCGATATCATTACACCCATTAAATAAAACAGTGATAATGTCAAATTTACTCGCTTCAACAATACGTACCACGTGTCCACGGCAATGCGGTATTATAGGTGTAAATGACAATTTTTTTGAATTACAAACACAGTTTTAGTATGTTAGACTTTAAAAAATTTATAGAGGGCGCTGGTAATTAACAGTTTAAAAATAAAAATCGCATTAGGCAAAATATCTTTTCTGTGCGAAATATTGAAAAAATTTATTAGAGAAACTTGCTCAGAATTAGAAAATATGACGTACCACATTACAGAACTAAATCAATTTTTTTATATATAATTTTTTTTTTTTTAATTATAAATGTAATTTAAATTTATTTATTCTACCCATGTTCCTTCATTTTCAGCACACATCTCAACTCTGTTCTTAAATTCTTTGTAGCTATTTTGAATGGCTTGAAGGTTAATTGAATTTATAGTATTTATAATTCTCTCTTTCAATAGATAGATAGATTTATTTTCATACTAGGGACAACATACATTGTATTGTACAGGTCAGTGAATGTGAGCTTCGGCGTTCGGCAGAAGCCCACGTTTACAAATTACAATGGTAAAAATATAGTAAAAAAAAAATAGAAAAGTAAAATAGTATAAAAGAACAATGTACAATTAAAAGAGCCTTGATACTACATTAATGTGAAATATAAAAGATAAAAAACAGATTAAAATCAAAGAATTATATTAGCACAGAATTTCTTCGCACCCCAGAACCGCCGAACCCCTCTCAGGAAGGCAGCGACATTTATCTCATCCATACTATATGATTCTAACTGAATTAATACCTTCTTGACTGTTTTTCTGAATAGGTGTAGACTTTTTATTTCTTTTATGTCTAGGTAAGCAGTTATACCATTGCAGGCATTTATAATAACAGCCGTTTTCAAGTAAGGTACTCTTATGGAGTGGGTAGCAAAAATTATCTTTATATCTTCTGTGATGTTGATGTTCCATCAGGGCATATTTAAAGATGTCTCTGTTGATATAGACAAAACACAGACTTTCATATACATATACCCCGGACAAAGTTAATACATTAAGTGTTCTGAATAGACCGCGACATGAATCGCTTAGTCTACGTCCTGTCATTATCCTGATTTTACTCTTTTCTGGAGCTTAAAAACCTCCTGACTGTGTGAACCACACCAAAAGAGTATTCCATAGGTCAATGGAATAGAAATTACCATAATAAGCTGTTAATAGGGTACTCTCGTCTACAACTTTTTTTAATTCCTTAATAGAGTAGCAGACCTTGCTGAGCATCTGCACATGCTCCGACCAATTCATATGCTGATCAATAGCGACCCCAAGAATTTAGTTGACTTTGTGAAAACGACGTCTACATCATTAATTATAATTTGTGCCGGATAGGTGTTGTCATTTCTACTGTGCCTGAAAAGTATACAATTGGTTTTGCTCATATTTAACAATAATGAATTATTATAAAACCAATCTGAGATTAGTGACATGCTTGTCAGTGTCTTGTCTTCTATTATGGCAAAAGTTTTTTCACAAATTAAAACATTTGTATCGTCTGCGTATTTCGTTAGCCTAATTGTGTCATCTGTAATTACCGTCGATAGGTCGTTTACATATAATCGGGCCCAGTACACTACCCTGTGGAACTCCCATAGTTATGCCTTTTAGTTCTGAATAATAGTCAATACCATTGTCTTTAATGTTTACTTTTTGAGAACGTCCTTTGAGGTAGGTACTAAACCAGTCATGCGCTTGTCCTCGTATACCTATTTTTTCCAGCTTATTTAAAAGTATGTCATGATTCACACAGTCAAAAGCTCTAGAGATCCAAAAAAATGCCAAGAGCAAGGTATCCTTCATCCAATGATTTTAGTATCTTTTCAACAAAGCTGAAAATCGCAGTCGTTGTTGATTTGCCCCTTTGAAAGCCATGTTGGTTAGTAGAGATAGTTTTGTGAAGGTTAAGAAAGGATAGCAATCTTGTACTCATGGTTATTTCAAATATTTTAGAGAAGCTCGATAGCATGCTTATTGGTCTATGATTTTCTATTTGAAGTGAGTCTCTTTTTTTATACAGGGTGTTGGATCATGAGAGGGACATAGCTTAATAGGAGATAGAGAACATCAGTGGTAACCGGAACCTCCCATAGAAATGTCTCATTGGGCCTTCATTACGAAGTTACAGGGTGTTAAATAATTTTTGGCCAAACCTGTTTTTTGTCATAACTTTGACAGGGAATGAAATAACGGATTCATATTTGGTACGGCTAATGTACCTACGAGCCCCAAGAGGTACATGTATAAAAAAAAATATATCCAGGTCCGGACTCACTATAATTTATGTTTCTTCTTTGCATCAATAAAACATCACCCTGTATATATTTTTTTGAAATTTCGATACGATATTCGAAAAGAACAAGAAAAAACAAACAAAATGGCCTATTTCATTTTTTTGTTACACCTTCGTGGTTATTTAAATACGTTGTTAAATGTGCAAGAAAATGGATTACAGAACCCTATTAAATGAGAGGCACGTGAAATAAATAGTTTTATAACTAAAATTTGCAAAAATTCTATTGAGCCTAGGTGGTCTGGGTGAATCCTAATTCCGGCACGTTTTAAAGGTCCATTTTGGTAAAAAACTGTGGTCCTAATAAGTAATCGGGTATGAAATAACAAAATTTTTAATCAATCACAGTAGGCTTGTTCAAAGTGGCAGATAATAAAAAGAAATCTCCTAAACAGTTGAATAATTGTTTGTTAGTAATTTAATGTGTCAATAATCCGCATTTAGTTAGTGAAAACTTGTGAAAATATTTTAACTATGCCAGTAAAATTTACAAACGTGGAATATGCTGACATAATATTCATCTATGGTTTCTGTAATGGAAATGGTAGGTCGGCGGAAAGAGAATATCGGCTGCGTTTTCCTGGTCGTCGATGCCCTAATCATAAAACCTTTAGTACGGTGTTCCAGTATGCAAGACAACACGGAAAGTTTCCTACTTCTGCAATTGTGGAGCGTGTTTTACAACAAGGTGTGCAGGAACAAAACAATATTATAAACGTAGTTCAAGAAAACCCAAATATGAGCACTAGACGAATCAGTTTGGCAACTGGTATTCCTCATTGGCGAGTATGGAGAACCCTAAAAAGAGAACGTTACCATCCATATCATATCCAGCAGGTACAGCGTCTTCAACAAGGCGACGATATCCCCCGCCTGGCATTTTGTCATTGGTTGTCCAATCATCGCCCAGTCATTTACAGAACCTTATTTACGGATGAGGCACAATTTACAAGGAGTAAACAATTCACGAAATAATCATAAATGGGCACAGGAAAACCCACATGCGGTACGCTAACACCGTTCGCAACACAGGTTTTCTGTAAATGTTTGGGTCGGACTTGTGAATAGACATTTGATAGGGCCACATTTTTTTGAAGAAAGATTGAATGGTGAAATTTACTTTGATTTTCTTCAAAACATTTTACCGAATATGTTAGAAAATATCGGTATAAGAGGCATGTTGTTTCAGCATGATGGGGCCCCACCACATTTTAACCTTCAAGTAAGAGAACACTTAAACAATGTGTATCCTAATAGATGGATTGGATGCGGGGGTCCACATGAATGGCCACCAAGATCTCCTGATTGTAACCCTTGTGATTACTTTTTATGGGGCCACTTAAAAAACGAGGTTTATAGCATTGAAATTGAAAGTAGACAACATTTAATCCAGCGCATCGTTACAACCTGCGACGAAATACGGAATAATCCAGAAATGATACGTCGAGCAATTGGTGACCTTTCTAAACGCGCAAGAAAATGCACAGAATGTGTGGGAGGACATTTTGAAAATTTACTTTAGTGTCAATTACGTTTTATTTTTAAACACATTTAGTTATTGTTTTGTTATTTATTGTTAATTGAATGGAAAATATTTTATTTATTTAGATTTTAGTTTGTTCTCTTCCAATTTTTATTAAGTATAAAATGTTGATGATTATCTTGATCAAAGTAACTGGTTGCTTAAGCCTAATTGGTTTAAATTATCTGTCACTTTTATTCTTTGAACAAGCCTACTGTGATTGATTAAAAATTTTGTTGTTTCATACCCGATTACTTATTAGGACCACAGTTTTTTACCAAAATGGACCTTTAAAACGTGCCGGAATTAGGATTCACCCAGACCACCTAGGCTCAATAGAATTTTTGCAAATTTTATTTATAAAACTATTTATTTCACGTGCCTCTCATTTAATAGGGTTCTGTAATCCATTTTCTTGCACATTTAACAACGTATTTAAATAACCACGAAGGTGTAACAAAAAAATGAAATAGGCCATTTTGTTTGTTTTTTCTTGCTCTTTTCGAATATCGTATCGAAATTTCAAAAAAATATATACAGGGTGATGTTTTATTGATGCAAAGAAGAAACATAAATTATAGTGAGTCCGGACCTGGATATATATTTTTTTATACATGTACCTCTTGGGGCTCGTTAGTACATTAGCCGTACCAAATATGAATCCGTTATTTCATTCCCTGTCAAAGTTATGACAAAAAACAGGTTTGGCCAAAAATTATTTAACACCCTGTAACTTCGTAATGAAGGCCCAATGAGACATTTCTATGGGAGGTTCCGGTTACCACTGATGTTCTCTACCTCCTATTAAGCTATGTCCCTCTCATGATGCAACACCCTGTATATAGGTTTAACGACTGCAACCTTCAGCCCTACTGGAAAGACACCTCTTGACAGCGAAATAATGTATGTCAATGGTCCGACTATGAGAAGACTGATTTTTTTCAACAATATATTGGAGATATGGTCATCTCCAGCAGATACTTTGTTTTTTAAATTATTTATTATTTCCAATACTTCAATTTGCGTTACCTCTGCAAGGTATATTGACTTTGCATTTGCCGATATATGGTCTAGATTAGAGTTTACGGGATTATTGCGAAAAAAATTAGGTGCTGCTGTGATAAAAAAATTATTAAATGCATTACTTGCTTCTAAAGGTGAAGTGATGGTTTCGTTATTTATAACAATTCTCTCAAATTCATTATTTTTATGGCTAATTTTGTTGTTTTCAGCATTTATAATATTCCATACCGTTTTGGATTTATTATTTGAATTGATTATTTTTTGTCCATAGTATTTCGTTTTCTCAGTCATAAGCAGTTTTGTGTAAAAAAATTTGTATTCATACATTTCATTCGTTGTTATTCCCGGGAATAAACAATTTGCTTCAGATAACCCATAAATAAAAATTGCAAATAGTCAAATCAGGCAATCTAGGTGGATACGAAAAGGATCCAAATCGTCCAATCCACTTTTCTGGAAAATTATTATTCAGCCAATTCCTTACTATTTGTGTGCTGTGGACTGAACAACCATCTTGCTGAAAATACAAACGTGCTCTTTCGTCCAGTGGCAAGATATGTAAATATTCATACAAAAATGTTTCCGGTAGATTTAAATATTTATGCTGATTTAATTTTCCATCAATGAAGTATGGTCCAATTGTACCGTTGTAGGATGTTGCACACCGAACATTAACTCTTTTAGAATATTGACTGCCAATAACAATTCTAAAATTTGGGTTTGTATCGCTCCAGTAGCGGCAAGTCTGACTAGACACTACACCATTGGTGGTAAAAGTAGCTTCATCACAGAAAATTATATGTCGATGAAAAAACCGGTCTTCTGCAAATGTTTTTCCCGTTAACGTACAAAAGTATAAGCGCTTATCTTCATCACTATACTCAAGATTATGTCGACATCTTGGTTTAAATGGAAAAACTTTGTTTTCTTTGCATACTTTACAAATTAACGATTTACTTATCCCTGTATCACTAGCACGCTTTCTTAAAGATAATTTTGGATTTTCTCTGAGAGAATCCATCGCTAATAATGTTGCTGCATCATCTTTATTTATTTATTCATTAACGGGATAACCCCTAAAATACAAGAATAATGTAAAAAGAATAAAAAGACTTAAAACTAAAAGTAAAACTAACAAGTGTAATACTATAACTCATTTACAGCATATTTAAAACTTTGCAAAGGGTGATTAAAAAAATCTAGGCTAGTATTGGCACCATTAGCAGACCGCAACATTCTGGTCATAGGCCGATGGAAGCCATAATTAGAAGAGTGATATTTAATATGAAAAAGAGACTTATCCCTGGTGTTAGTTGATTTAACACTGAAGTTAATATTTTGAAGGAGTTCAGGACATGATAATGCCAGATAGTAATTTAAATACAAACAACAAATCATCTCGGGACCTCTCGTCACTCAAAGATTTGATATTCAAAATGTTACATACCTCATTATCCAACAGGAATGAATTATTACTATTTGAATACAATTTATGTGATATACATCTCATAAATAAATATGAATGTTATAAAATGGACTTCACAACACAGCAGCATATTCTAAATGTGAATGAACATATGCACAATATAAAATTTAAAGTTTGGGCTGAGAATTGTTTCCCAATTCTAAAAATAAATTCAAGCATTTTGCTAGCTTTATTAGTAATGGTAGATATATGGTTAATGAAACATAGCTTTGTATCAAACTAAATGCCTAGATCTTTTATTTCAGTAACCAGTTTTAAATAAATATTTAAAGTATAATCGAAATCTAACGAGGAGTATAACCAATTAAAGTTCACACCAAATAACAAAGCTATTCAGGTCTTCCTGAAGTAGCAAACAGTCAGACTGATTGCTTATTTCTAAATAAATTTTTAAATCATCCGTAAAAAGCAGAAACTTGGAATGTGTTATGTAACCAGCTGTATCATTAATAAATAAATTGAAAAGTAGGGGGCCACAATGGCTACCTTGAGGAACAGATATTAGATAAGAAGTTATTGATTTTTACCCATTGATTCCGTCCTTAAGCTTTCAATCCATGCAAGTAGTGCGCCACCAATTCCCAAAGAACCTAATTTTGATAGTAGACGTTTATGATTAACGGTATCAAATGCCTTTGAGAAGTCACTATATATAGAATGAATCTGATGTTTCCTTTCAAATGCATCAAGTATATCATTTTGAGAAATAAGTAAGTTAGTGAGCGTCAATTTACCCTGACGGAACCCATGCTGTACAACATTCTTAATTCCCAAGTTAACAGTTGAGAGACAAAATAATCTAGCATTTTTGGTATACATGACTGTAAACAAATTCTTCTATAATTCTTAATATCATTTACATCCCAACTTTTGAAAATAGGTCTTATGAACCACAATTGTGTACTGTTTCGTTTGCGTAGTCTTCTTATTTACATTCCCGGTTTTCTTGAGTGTTTTCACAATTCTCCAAAGATTGATTTATTTGTGAATTTTTGAAATTTTTTATAGTACCGATATATGAAAGGTACTATAACAGCCGCCACAGCGATTCTTCGATTTATAATCGTAAGGTACGTGACATCCTTCACAATAATATCCGCATGCAAAGGCTGATGTTAGAGAGGTTATCACGTTATAGTGGCCCTTGTGATATAATAGATTAAGTTTCTTTCCTTCGTTAGCACCCTCAGATATTACATTGCGGCTCTTGTTACCATATTGGTACATCACAATCTTATAGTTTTGCAGATACCGCTGAAACCTTTCCAGCTCGGGGATACTACAGTCATCTTCAGGAATAAGAACACCCGATTCCTCTAGCAGATTAAAGAGCCCAGGACGATATTCGGAAACTTTTCATTAAACTTTGGAATCGCATATTTCATGCTAGATTCACCAGCGCCTTAGCATATAGTACTAGATAAGCTTTTTCTTGTATAGTTGACATTTTTAATACAAACAATAAATTATTTTGACACAAATACAGATCATTTTTATTTTTGTTTCCATGGCATATTCTTTTTAAGACATCAAAATTTTATAAATAAAAAAAAATGTATTTAGTTCTGTAATTTGGTACGTCATATTTTTTTAATTCTGAGCAAGTTTTTCCAATAAAATTTTTCAATATTTCACACAGAAAAGGCACTTTACCTGATGCGTCTTTTATTTTTAAGCTGTCTATAAATATTTTAAAATCCAACATACTAAAAATGTTTTTGAGTGAAGCAAGAGCAGAAAACAAAATAAGTTGTCATTTACACCTATAATATCGCTTTGCCGTGGACACTAAAATTGGAATGATACAGAGAAGATTAGTGTGCCCCCTGCACCAGGATAACACGCAAAATTGTGAAGCGTTCCACATTTGTGCTAGCAACTCTATTTTAAAGCGGCTGGATACTGTACAAAATAAAGCACTACGCATCTGTTTGGGGTCCATTACACACTGAAGCCTCAAAACCACCCTTGGTTTTTCGATAATTTCTTCGTGAGAAATATATTCTAAACGCCGAATATAAAAATCTCTATTACCTCTAAGATTGCACAATTAAGTATACAGAATTTGACTAAGAAATACTGGTTGAAAAAACTCTACATCCCTTTAGTCTGGTTTCCGGGAAATAAGCGAATAATTAAATACTCTTAAGAAATAGTAATCTTCTACATGGAGCTGAGCTAATGATTTTTAATGAATCGAAGCCAATAATGTGATTTCTTCTACTAAAAAAATAGTTGCAAGTAAGCTTAACCTTCATACCTTGCAAGATAATGGAGAAAATTCTAAGCGAAGAACTTACAACATTCTTTCTCAAAAAGGAAATTATTTCCAAGAAACAACATGGGTTTTTTCCAGGTAGATCCACAGTCTCCAATCTGCTGGAGTGTGTTAACTCTTGGATATCATCAGTGGATAGAAATGAACCTATAGACATAATTTACCTTTATTTCAAGAAAGCTTTTGACCAGATCCTTCATATTAGACTGATTCACAAGCTGGAGTTTTATGGCATAGGGGAAACTTGTTAAATTGGATCGAGGATTTTCTGTCTGGCAGGAAGGGTAGAGTGAGAATTGAGGGAAAAACGTCGGACAGCTACGGAATGACAAGTGGAGTGCCTCAAGGTTCCGTACTGGGACCCGTCTTATTTAATATTCTCATTAGCAACCTTATAGTAGGGTTAAACTCAGAGATTTCAATGTTTGCTGATGATGCCATGATATATAACAATCCAACAATTTAGGATATGAGATTACCGTTGGATTGGTTTTGAAAAGCTGCACTTAACCGAAGGGGTGTGCAGAGTGGTGTCATTTGAAAAGAAGAAATTTTAGCTTTTGCAAGAAACTAATTTTGAAAGATTAGAATGCACCTAGCTATTAAATAAGCATTCAGAAAGAGATATCTAAAAGAATATCAATATCCTTTACTGGTGTTCAACGTGTGCATCAATAAGCATCTTTTTTATTATTGACAGTTGTCAATAACCAATATTAGATAATTTCGTATGAGAAATGACTATTGTTTTATCATAATAAGCCTGATTAACTGTTTTTGTAATTTTCAGATTTGAGGATGAAGTTGTTTTGCGACAGTCAAAGGCCATCACTGGTTTATATAGCAGACAGACACGTTCAAGGACAAATCTTGAAGGGGATGAAGCGAAACCATGCCTTAAACACATACTAAATAAAAATGCCTCGAAGATAAAAATGTACCCATGTAAACGCTGTTCATTTCAGACAAAAAGTAAATCTTATCTCAAAAAGCATTCGCTGAGACATAGGCAACCATCAAAAGTAACGATGTACCGATGTGACACTTGTTCGTTTCAGGCGAAAAATAAATATTATCTCAAAAAGCATTTGATGGTGCATAAGGATCCTTCAGAAGTACCAATGTACAAATGTGACTCTTGCTCATATCAGACAAAACATAATACAAACTTTAAAAGGCATTTACTGGTACATAAGGGTTCTTCAGAGGTAATAATGTTCAAATGTGACTCTTGTTATTATCAGACAAAACATAAAGAGGCACTTAAAAAACATTTACTCTCACATAAGAGTCCTTCAGAAGTAACAATGTTCAAATGCTACTCTTGCCCATATCAGACAAAATATAGACATTGCTTCAAAAATCATTTGCTGATACATAAGAATAATCACAGCACATCACATTTACTTGTACATAAGAGGCCTACAACAGAAGTAACAATATACAAATGCGATTCTTGTTCATATCAGACAAAACATAAAAGGAACCTCAAACGTCATCTGCTCAATTTTCATTTGGATCCCTTAGAAGTACCAATGTACAAATGCAATTGTTGTTCATTTGAGACAAAACATAAATATGCACTTAAAACACATTTACTCATACATAAGAGTCCTTCAGAAGTATCACTGTACAAATGTGACTTGTGTTCGTTTCAGACAAAATATAAAAGGAACATCAGACTTCATGTGCTCAATATTCATTTGGTTCTCTCCGAAGTAACAATGTAGAAATGTGAATCTTGGTCATATCAGACAAAACAGGATTACACCTTACTCACTGGTACATAAGGATCCTTCAGAAGTAACAATGTACAAATGTGATTCTTGTCTATTCCAGATAAAACGTATAGGTACACTGAAAAGACATTTACTCGTACATTAGAATGAGTTTTATAAAAATTTAATGTAAAAGCTTAAATGTATTAATATTAGTTATATCGTTATTTAATAAAAATAATTATTTAAAATTCTAATTTTTAAAGGGATTTGAGTTTGGAGAAAATTTAAGGATAAATTGCCTTTTAAAATACAGTGTGTCCATCAGCCAGGAGCGTTCACGATCCATATCTCGAAAACTACTGAACGAATAATTGTGAAAGTACGTATGTATACTAAACAGCCCAACCAGCACAACAAGGTCCAATGGACATCCATTGGACTAACCCATTTAAAATCATGGACATCCAGTGGATGTCCAGTACACAAACAATGTACACTCAATGGACGTTGTTACCTCCTTTCCCTTATTATTTATTTTTGAGAAAGAATTGAGGCAAGATATGTGAACAACTAGCTGGTTTAAGTCGGAGCAGAGAGCCGTGGGTCCAGAGTATTCGTAAGAGTGGAGAAACTTACCCTTTTTGATGTTTAGTTCGAGAAAAGAAGGCAAAGAAAAATTGATGTTAAATTGGGCACCATCTATAGTGAAAATAAGTAGAATTGTCTCTTTTTCTCGAATAACGAGTCTACTATAGATCAGACTGAAATTGTTGGTAAGAGAAATAAAAAGATAGTTTATAATGAATGTTAAAATATATTACATGAATAATAGATAAATCGGTTTATAAAGACTAATTGAAATTTAAAATATATATATATATATATATATATATATATATATATATAACAAATTTATACCAGGATCCTAGATTGACTATTGTTGAGATGACTGGTTCTGGAACAGCAACCAGGCCACAATTGCCTCTTGTTGCGAGAATGTGGATTCTAAATGTTTCCTTGGCAATTTACATATCTTAATGAAGTGGAGTGAAAATTGTAGGAAAATTAATCAACTATGTGGTTTTTGAGCTGTGCAAAAGCTATGCAGAAATGTAGAAGCTATGCAGAAACGTATACAGAAATGTATAAGTATATATGTGCATAAACATATAAGTACATATAAATTTGCATATTGGACGATTACGAAGATTGCATGTTTGTGTTATTTGCTGAATCAGGGTTTGAATTTGTTTATTTCCTTTAGATGGTTTTCAAAATTTATTTAAATTAGCTAAAGATCCGAAAGGTATGTGTTTTAGAATGTTAATACTTGTCTAGAGTTGTTTTAATAGTTTTAAAGTTTTTATTTGATGTCAACAGTAAGTTTGATACTGACATCTATGTTAGTAGTTATTAAGTTATTGTTGAAATAATTTCTGACTTTAAGTCATTATGACTTTTCTTTTAAGTAGGAAATTTTATTTTATAGTTGGTAAAATTTTTCCTGGAGAAAGATAAGGAGGTTTAATTAGGTTATGTTTGGAATGAAATTAATCAAAATTCATATGGTGTTTTGTTTTGTTTATTTTGGATACTTTGATATTTAGTTATATATATATATATATAAGCATATATATAGAATATCTAAGAATTTAAGTATCTAAGCTAATTTCATAAACTATAAAGTGCCAAAACATGAAAAAGCAAAAAATGAAAAAGAAAAGAAAAAAAAATTTTAAAACCATGTGGTACATATAGTATTTTAACTACTTATTAAGTTAAAAAGAATTGACCTTGAATTTAAATTTATTTTAAAAATAATTGAAATTACATCAAAGACAAAAATTGAAGATTAATTAAATTTTAAATGAGTAATAAATGAAATTACCTGGATGTTATTGTTAACGCGGATATAAAAATGTAATACCAATACTGAAGTCCATAGTTAAAATTTATATACGTTCGAATCAGTACAAAGGCTGCAAGCAAATTATTTCTTGGTGAGTTTTACTGATAAGGTAAACTTCTTTTTGTCCTACTTACTGGAAAATAATGCTACCAAACAAACTTGAGAAATCTAATTCCAATTTGGTTTTAGAAATAATCTATCGACATCAGACGCTATATATAGTCTTACTAGGTATATAAAGGATGCTTTTGAAAATAATGATAAATATATTGGTGTCTTTACTGATCTAACGGCGGCTTTTGATTGCGTTAATCATCAAATTCTTATTAGTAAGTTACACTTTTATGATGTAAGAGGTTTATGTCTAGATATTATACGTTCTTACCTAAAAAATAGGTATCAAGTTGTCGAAAGTTGCCATGTCAGAAGTAATAAATTGCAAATCGTCAGAGGCATACCCCAAGGCTCGGTACTGGGCCCGTTGCTCTTTCTTGTTTATATAAACGATTTACCACACATGTTCAGCTCTCAAAGTATCAAAACAACAATGTTTGCAGATGATACAACACTAAGCAAGAAGATTGGCAAAGAAGAAAATCCACAACATATTCTAACTGAAATACTACATAAAGCTAAATCCTGGTTTACACCAAATCAACTACTACTAAACGAGAGTAAAACTTTATCATCGTTAATTTTTGAAACAAAAAAAAATAACCAGACAGGGCAAAGTGTCAAATTTTTAGGGGTTCAAATCGATGCCAGTCTAATTTGGACTGAACAAATTGAAAACCTCCGAGGTAAATTAAGCAAGATCGTATATACAATTAGAAGAATAAAGATGACTGTTAATCAAAATGCAACTCTAACTGCTTATCATTCACTTTTTCATTCAGTTATGGTTTATGCCTTAATTACATGGTGTAATGCATCCCATACTCTTATACATAAAATATTACTAATTCAAAAATCAGCTATGCAGTAGAAGTATAGTAGGAGCTAAGTATGAAGAAAGTTGTAGGCCATTTTTTGCATCTCTGAAAATAATGACTGTGTTCTCAGCAATAATATATCAATCTCTATTAGATGTTCATAAAAATCTAAATGAATATTGCACTCACACTGATGTTCATCAACATAACACACGTAATAAAATGAATCTTGTCCCCCCAATGACTAGATTTAAAAAAACGGAGAACATTGGTATGAAATTTTACAACTCCCTATCAGTGAATTGGCGCTGGTTGCCGTTGAAAATATTTAAAAATAAAAGATGTCTTAAATAAAAATCCATTATATAGTCTAAATGAATTTTTCTATATTGATTTTGATGACTGAAACGTTTCTGGATCGTAAAAATATATTATGTGATAAATTATCTAATATATGTAAATGTGTCTGTTATTACAAGAAGAATTTATTATTGTAGTTATTACACGTTTTTAGAAGTTGACTAGTTATTGCAAAAATAAATAAATTTTTAATGTGTTGTAATGTATTGCCTTGTAGTGAAAACATTTTTTTTTGATTTCTAATTTTACTCTTTCAATTTATGTGACATTTGTGATTGTGACTTGTCTATAAAATTTTATATTTTCTTGAAATCAATAAATTATTATTATTATTTAAAAAATTGAAGATGTTTGATGTTTCTGAATTAAAAGTTGTGACCACTTTTGTACCCACCCTGTATAATATTCAAATGTTTTTAATTATTTTGAAATAACTTACGGCTGTTCTGATTACTTCCACAATAAAAGATATTTAATTTATTTGGTGGGTTATTCACAGGAAGAATTTTTTAGGGGTCTGCAGCCATCAATTTTTCGTTAAAAATGTTAATATCTCCAAAACTATAGATTTTAGGTATAAGGATTGTTATACAGAGTGATCTTAAAATTTTATAACTATCAATTCCCCAAATAAAAATATGAATATTCTAACTAACAAAGTTGACATCTACTTCCGATATAAGCGGAAGTAATAGAACTGCCAAAATATTTTAGTTGGATAGATCATACACACTGTTATTAACTATACATGCGTAATTTTACAAAAAATTCGTTCAGTGGTTTTCGAGATATGGATCGTGTAAGCTTCCGGTTGGACTGTATGTGGTAGCTGATATTGTCCGAAAACTTATCAATAATTCCACATCACATCGTGTTGTAAGCGTGATGTCCCCATGGAATTTTTTACCAAAAATCAGGGACTAACTAACCTTATACTTGAAGATCCTGCTCGATCCAGGCAGTTTGCCAGTTTGAAGTTGATGGTTCCTTCTTCTGAAGCGTTGAAACGCACGTTAATGCTGATTATCGGCGGTAACTGAAGAAATCCTACCGACTGCGCTAGTTAAGAATCCTTGTTGAACAGAAGGCCTTTTAAAAAGAACTGAAATTTGATTCTTCACAAAATTTATTGTCTGCATTCAAAAATTACACTTCAGTTAACTAGCCAAAGTCTAGGATGAAATCACTCGATGTGTGCTCTCGGAACTTATATTTATAGACAATACCAGATAACAATTTCTGCTGATGTATGTATTTAATTGTATCATTACTTGCGTACAGGACAAGTCTTGCCTGAACGTAAATAAAAATTTCTGATTAGGTCTAGCATATTAAGCTCTATCTCCGAGTGAACCGAAATTACCAATACTAAATACAGATATTAAATACGGAAAATAGGCAGAAGCCCAAAATTTGCAAACTGCAACACACGAGGTCTTCCAGATAGTCACCATGTGTGATATGGACCAATATTTAGTTTGTTAACGTATTATCTTATCTCTTATAACCAAAAAACTGTCCTGCCTGCTCAACTTCACTTCTTTATATACACCCTTGGAATTGTACCAGAATCCCATTCCATAACTTTCCAGAACAGGCTAGAATCCTCCATAGTTTTCTACTATGTGCTAGATGGCGGTTCGTCAATTGGCCCAAAGATGGCGCCACCCCACCTACCAGCCGTCAACAGCATAACAGGTTTCCCTTCGCTTTGACCAGGGACTTAATCACATCTCTCCCCGTTAGAGGGCAACACATAACACTAATATAAAATTTTATGTTCGGGAAGTAATGTTAAGAAGTATTTAGAAATAGTAAGTGTTAGACATTAGGAAGTGTAGTGAAAGTTCCAGTTGATACCATCTGCCGGAGCACTGTTGAGCAAAACTGAAGTAAGTATAAAATTTTGTATTTTTGGGTGAACATCCTAATCTTCCAATTGGAAAGTCCCACAAATAAGGATGGATCGTTTACGTATTCCCTGATCATATCTCGCATATCTATTACCTTTGAAAATAAGTTATGCCTGATTAATAGCTAACAAATAATATACCACATAAAATAGTGATTATAGGTAATAAATCATATGATAATTAACTTAAGTAATATTACGCGATTGCAGTGGCGGCTCCAGCTACTTTTGAGAGGGAGTGCATTATTGTGAAAAATGACACTAAGCTAAATAGGTTGTGTGGGGAGGGGGAAAAGCGCCGCAGGCGAAAATTTTGAATTTTTCAAGGTCAAACGGCCTTAACTAAAAAGTTAGAAATTTGATTTCAAATTATATTGTTTTCAAAAAGTAGGTTTAGTGGGCGCAAGTTTTTTTTAAAACTAAACAATTTTAATAACCCCAAAATCATAATATTTGAACAATTTAACATTTTATAATTAAAATATCATACCATGAATAATAATTTTTTTATTATTTTTCAAAAATTCTAAAATCTGTTATAAATTAATGGTTTCGTCCTGTAACATACATTCCAGTAATTCATTTTGAATTATTTTCGAGGTACCTTTAAATGGTGTCGACTCATTCATTATGTGATTTTTTAATACATTGTCTAACTCGGCACTAAAGTTTATTAGTTCCCGGAATATACCTTTGTTTGTCGAATTATCTTTTTCATCATGACCTCTCAATGCCAACTCAAAAGCTCTACAAAATCACACACAATTAATTATTAATGTTAAAATGTGCCTATTTTTTGTCACTTCTTCATTATGAGCATGAATTGACCTTAAATATGCCGAACTTAGTTGACTTTGTATATTAGTTTTTCCCAATAAATTTAAACTTAAAATATTTTTTACGTGAAGTTTTTTGATTTTCATGCTTATATGAATTAAATCTTTTACCCCATTTTTGGTCCATGCCGGATCCCCGCCGAATAAAACACAAGGGAAACAAAAAAATGCATTGCGTTTTTCGCACCCACATATCCAATTGTTTTTATTATATGTTTCAACATTAAATTTACGAAGTACTTCTTTTCCTTTATCGGATTCTTTATGAACTAAATTCAAACTCGGCGTTGGCCTCTTAAGATTTTTAATTGTTCCTTTTTCATCATAAGTATGTCGAGAAAATGGATTTTGCAATAAGAAGTCAATTGTATTGGCCATAACAATATTTTACAAAAACGAATAAGAATAAATAAATGCACTAGTTGCAGATAACACCTTATCATTGCATACTGAACAGTACTAAACGTAAACTCTCAGATCTCGCATATACATAATTACATACGAGCATACGACTATGGCCGATCAGTGCCGACTTTAGCGAAGAATGATGTGAGCACTAACTACGTTTTGCTCCAAGCTTTGCTAATTTAAGTGAACAAAATTGCAGTGCGCGCATCGAGGAATATACAATATCTGCGATTGTAAGTGTTAAGTATATGAGCAGCGGTAAAAGTTGCTCTGATTTATTAGACGGGCGGTGCTCGGACTGCTCGGTGCCGATTTAAGTTGCAACTGGGTCTACTGGAGGGCGCAAGAAACAAAGGACAGCGGCAATAAACGTTTGTTGCACCAACACCAAGCTACCAAATTAAAATTTCTAAAGTGTTCACGCTTTTCACCAAGCTACCAAAATTAAGTGTTTAAAATCATTTAAAAAATAACTGAGCCCAGGGAGTACATATGCTCACATGCTCCTTATGTAGAGCCGCCACTGCGCGATTGCACCAGAATGTTACAGAAAAGATATTGATGTGAACCAAAGCTATACATTTTATATCAGTATTCACCCGTAAGTCAAGAAAAACAACATCTATTATTAGGTCTTTTATTGAGAGCACTTTTCTAATTCTAAAGTAGTTTGTAATGCACTTCCGCAAGAATTCTGCTTACGGAAACATGTCTTGTTAATAATGAGTCCGGGAGAATGAAGTATCAGTTTTCAAAATTAATTCTTCATGTCATAATATAATGAGATAAAAATAAATCAAGTCGCCATGCTTTTGTGATAAATGTCAGTTTAGCTGTGAATATTCAACGTTCTTTTGCGGTTGAAGCTTATTTAAGAAATAACTATTCTGTTGTAATCACCCAATGTTTATTTCTTCATCACTCTGATTTAAATCTACGAAATCCAGTTCCTAGTCGAATAACAATTATATTTATTTATATCGACAACTTTCTCATCACTACTAATATTTGCATGTAATCCGATCGCTTCACTGCCAACCACATTGGAGTTTCTCTTCTGCGATGCCAATTATTTTCGACTGTTGAATTTGCATCTGATGTGAAACAGGTGATTCATATATTTTTATAAAAAATCAATGATTTCTTCAGATTGGAACTTCTGAAAAATGTATATGGACATTTTAAATATCATATTTGTAGTTTGTTTGATGTAAACAAAATAGCTATTATTTCTCAATAGGCCCATGCACTAGTAAATATTTTTTAAGGACTCCTTTGTATTTTATCTGAAATGCACAAGATTCGCAATGGTGTACTACATCTGAACGATTTTTATGTTAGTACGTGCTTTGAAATGCTATTTTTATGCTTTGTCTGAAACGGGCAAGAATCGTACAAGTACATTGTCATTTGTGAAGGATCTTGATGAGTTAACATATGCCTTATAAGACACCTTTTATAGTTTGTCTCGAACGAACAAGATCGACAGAGGAACGTTTTTTATATGTCTGTAGAGACTCTATGGATCAATCTATGACTCTTAAGATATCGTTGTTATACTTTGTTTGATATGAACAAGAATCACATTGGTGCATTGTTACTTTTGTGGGGTGTTTATGGACCAAACTGTGACTCTTAATATTTCTCTTTGCTTCACAGAAACAAGAAGCATAATGGTACATTTTTATTTCTGAAGAGTTCTTGTGAGCCACGCTATGCTTCTTCGGCCCACCGTTTTCCTTTGTTTGGTACGAACAAGATTCACATTGGTCTATTGTTACTTCTGAAGGATCCTTATGCGTTAACAAATGTATTTTAAGACTACATTTGTACTTTGTCTGAAATGAACAAAATCCACATCGGTATAGTAATATATATCATGCTCAAATTGTTTTTGTGTCAGCTGTAATTTTTTTTTGAAATGGATGGTTTGTATTTTGTTTTAAGGAAACAAGATTCAGACTGATACACTGTTATTTCAGATATATTCCTATGCATCGAGTTATGTGTCTCATAAGTCCATTTATTTTCTGTTTGAAATAAGCAATGTTCACAATGGTATATTGATAGGCCTAACGAATCTGCAGGCTGAAGTGAATATGTGTTGGTATGTGGTTGTTGCTAGGTTCAACAATTCCCTCTTGAAATCAGAAATTTTTTAAATTATTATTTAAATAATACCTATAACAATTACTTTATTTTGATTTATTGTCTAAACAGGAATAATAATAATAACAGCTTTATTGCCCAACAGTATAAACCATTTACAGAGCAATATAACGGAAAAATATTAAAATACATAAAACGCTAAAATATAAAGTACATGACAATTAGTACGTTACAAATATAGAAACAAGTAAATACATAGGTACCTGTATGACTACATAGGTTCCTCGTCCACAATGACTGCCCTATTCATTAACTCCTTTAAAGTACAGTTGTTAATATCTATCTTTTTTATAGTGTTGTAGACCGATCAATTCTAAATAATTTTGCAAAGGGAAATGTATCGCAAGTCAAAAAAAACTTTAATTCTAATTTCCCTGTTATAATTAAAGAAAAATTAATATATTTTACAAAATAAGGCACTTAGAAATTAATTTGTTTCAATGTCATCTTATTATTGTTATGCAGCTATATATATTAACAATTTTATCATAAGTAGCAAATGATTTCTGATTTAAGACATGATTTGACTTGCAAAGTTATTTGAAATCGATTAGTCTATAATACTGTATAACAGAATTTCCCATTTAAATTTTGAAAGTTAAGGTAATTTTGGTAAAAATAAAGTGATGGAAACTATTTAATCATTTATTAAATAAGCTCTTAGTTTATAAAACAATATAAAAAAAGATCTAAAGAACTTATAACGCATATTCATTAACAAAGATACAAGGGTGGATTCCCTTTAAAAAATCTCTGGATATTTTCTATCTTTTTAATCTAAATTTTTTGAGAAAAACTAAATTCGTCAGAAAAAGTTCAGATCTTCAAAATAAAAATAATTTAAATAAAAACAATTATAATTTACGATTACATCTAATTTCCTTTCAACGATTATAGTTCACCAGCTTTATGAGGTTTTGAAACCTCTATATTTTTAATTTGAAATATGTTCACCTTACGCGAAGTCATATATTTATATTCTCTGAATATATTACCTAAATTTTGGCATTGCCAAAAAAAGTTTGATAAGCTGAAGCAACACTATAAAAAATTACTTTCTCAAAAAATTTAAAATAAAAATGTTTGTTAAGTATTAGATATTCCATACAGGGATACCCTATGTATGTATGTATGAATTATAGTGGATAATAAAGGTTTATTACACGTATACCAGCAACTGGAGAAAAGGGTTTTCATAACCGTGAGAAAAACCTTTACATCATACGTATTATCGACGTATATGGAATACGTTTATTTGAGGTTTCACATAAAAGTATATATCTCGTATATGATGTGACAACAATATAACGTTTTCTTAAGACGTATATATTTAGAATATGATGAACCATATATATATATATATATATATATATATATATACGTTTTTTTAAAACGTCTATATTTAATATATGATAAGACAAATATATACGTTTGTAGCGCGGACATTCGAACGTTAAATATAGGTTGCAATAAACATTATATATACTAATCGTATAAACGAAATCAAAATGTTTATTAAACCATTTGGTGTTGCTTGGGTATGTTACTTATACTGTAAATTGTTGCTTGTGCTTGACTTATCATGTCATTCTTGTATTGACTCAAAAGGAAATAAAGATATATTCTATTCTATTCGACCTGTTGCATTCTATTGTATAAGTAAGACTTAAAAGCTAGTTTCATACATTTCAACAGTAAATTGTTTGTCATTTGGAACTTTTGGGAGTACCAACATCATTTAGCGGCTTTCTACAAACATATTGAGAACATATAAAATAATTTCATTAATCTGACATGATATTTCACAGTACTAAGTCTTCTCCGTTGACTGTAAAACATTTCCGTTTTACTACATGCAACAATAAACTGAAATGTCTTTGTAATGATAAATGTTCTAAATAAAACAGTTTTAAAGATTATTATTCAATGCAGATTTAGCTTGCACCATAAAAGTCTTAATAAACTCTTTGGTCTTAAGACCAAATACTCTTATTATAGATTTTATCAACCACTAGGTTTTCACAGAGATAACTCGATAAGTTATTCATGAATAGGATGAGTTGTATAATAGCTTTAACATTTAGCTTTGACATTCTCATCAGGATCATTTATTCTTTGGGCCCATTTTGAGTTTATAGCCTTCTGTCCCACAAGATTGATCGAATGGTATGCCGTGTGTCGAATGAAATAATAAACAAAATTTGAGAGGTAAATCTAAGGGTCTAAGAAAGAAATTATCTTTTCATTTCTCGAAATCGTTTCTCTCCTTTGAAATGAATCCTACTCAAATGCTTCCTGAGAGTATATCTATATTTCGTTTCATATGAACAATGGCTACATCTGTATATCTTTAATTCTGAGGAACCCTTATGTCTGAGCAAATGAAATCCGAGACAATTTTTGCGTCTTGACTGAAAGGAATAAAAATCACATTGGTACATTCCGTCTTGTGTGGAATCCTTATGCGTTAACGAATGATTTTTAAGGTGCTGTTTATATTTTGTCTGATATGAACAAGAATTACATTTATACATTGTTACTTCTGTGGGGTCTTTATGGACCAAAATGTGACTCTTAAGATCCCTCTTTCTCTTTGATTCATAAGAACAAGAAGCACATCGGAACATTTCTATTTTTGAAGAGTCCTTGTGAACCATGCTATGTTTATTGAGCGCAATTTTTGTCTTTCCTCGGTATGAACAAGAATCACATTGGTATATCATCACTTCTGAAGGATCCTTATGCAATAGCGAATGTGTTTTAAGACTACATTTGTACTTAGTCTGAAATAAACAGAATCCACATTTGAATAGTGATATCATGCTCGAGTGGTTTTTATTTGTCAGCCGCAAATTCTTTTTAATGGATGCTTTGTACCTTGTCTTGAAGATGTCAGGCTGATACACTGTTCTAGATATATCATAATGTACCATTGAGTTATGTCTCTTATGAGCCAGTTTATCCTTTGTTTGAAACGAGCAATGATCACAATGGTATGTTGATAGGCTTAATGGATCTGGAGACTGAAGAGAATGTGAGATGATTTTATGTGTTGGTATGAGGTTACTGCTAGGTTCAACAATACCGCCTTGAAACCTGAAATTTTAAAAATTATTACTGAAATAAAGTCTAGTAATTATTTTATATGAAGTTTTATAATAACTAACAGTAATACACAGCTGGCTTTAGGTATAACACACTAAACATAAAAATAATATTATATAAACAGTTGCAGCCTGACCCACTGGACACAGTTTTCAATGTTTTTACTCTCAATACCGAAAGCCTATAAGCCGATACCTATACCAAGCTCTTGTGCCAGTCATCTCACATCACTTGCAGACTGCAGTTTCGAGCTGTTGGCTCTCGTCAGTGCAAGGTAGGCATGTGACGACCGATACGAGCATCCTTTGACTATTTGGTACATCTCAGTATCTTTAGGATAGCGACATGCGAAATAGTCAGCAGGCGCCATCTAGCGGTCCAGTGTATGTTACAATCGAAAAATAAATAAATAACCTGACTGGGCTTGGCATAATTCAAATGTGCTTCTTGAGGGCGGAACATTAAACATAATATTTTTAGTCGCAAACTCCTCTATAAAGTCCTTATTTTACTATAAGGAACGTAACCAGACTGCAACCAACAGCTACTCTCCGGGCTATGTGCCCCGTCGAGCGCTGAATTGCAAGTTACAAGCCTGGCGCGGTAAATGTAATAACTGCATATTACCAACAGAATACTAATGCTTCGATTGCAACAAACACCAGCCGAAAGGCTGATCCTACTTAAAGGAGCACTCGTGCCAGTCGTCCTACACCACTTGCAAACTGCAGTTTCGAGTTGTTGGCTCTCGTCAGTGCAAGGTAAGCATGTGACAACCGACACGAGCATCCTTTGACTATTTGGTTACGTTCCTTATAGTAAAATAAGGATTTATAGAAGAGTTTGCAATTGAAAAATTATGTATTAATATTCTGCCCTCTAAAAGCACATTTGAATTATGCCCAATTAAGCCTAGTCAGGCTATTTATTTTTCGATTGGGACATACGCTGGACCGCTAGATGGCGCCTGCTGACTATTTTGCATGTCGCTATCCTAAGGATACCGAGATGTACCAAAGAGCAAATAAATAAAATTCACCCAAATTGTTTCAATTTTTTCAAATAGAACCATATCGGTACCGTGGTACCATTTATTAGTACTATTAATAAGGAATTTATTCATGTCATATTAAAATGTGCGATAAATACAAATAAAATTACAGCTAAAAGAAAATAAGAAAATACAATTTTATTCTAATTACCGTGTTACACATAAGGTGGTTTTGGAATACAAAAAATTAACACAAAACGTTACAATAGTTGATCAAAATGCTGTCCATTAACGTCAATGCACTTCTGAACTCGCATAGCTGTTTTTCGAAGAACGTTCGCCAATTGCTGAGCCATTATGCTATTAATTGCTCGTCTTACTCATAGCTCCAGGACTTCACGGGTTGTAACGGCGGTTGCATAGACAATATTTCTTAAATAACCCCAAACAAAGAAATCAAGGGGCGTTAAATCAGGTGACCTTGGAGGCCACCTCACAGGACTACTGGTCGAAATTACGTTTTCTCCGAATCTCCGTTGAAGGTAATCAATTACTATCCTTGAATTATGGGGAGGAGCGCCATCTTGTTGGAAATACATTCCCTGTCCTAAATCTAAAGGTAATTCATCTAAAATGTCCTCAATCTCATTTTACAGGAATCTCAAGTATCTGGCACCAGTCAGAGGTCCTTCAAACATTATTGGACCGATGATTCTACTACCGATTATTCCAAGCCAAACATTGAAACCGAACCGTACTTGAAAGTTACCCTTCCGTAATAAATTTTTATTTTCTTGGGACCAATATTTTGTATTTTGTCGGTTAAATAATCCCAAATTTGTAAACCTAGACTCGTCCGAAAATAAAATCAGTCCCAAAAAATCATTGTTTGGCTGCACGTTATCATACAAAATCCAATTGCAATATTCCATCCTACGTTCGTAATCACTTTCAGACAAATACTAGTGCAATTGGTATTTAAAAGATTTATAGTGGTATTTGTGCAAAATTCGGCGTACTGTTTGGTGACTGATGTCCAATTCAAACCCAACTTGCCTTAAAGAAACAGTCTTATCAACTTCTATTCGAGCCAAAACATTAATTTCCGTTCCTTCGTCAATAATGAAGTTTTCTTCGGGATCATTGTTGGGCTCGCTTCGGAATTGGTTTTAAAACACAATAAAAACACCATTAAATCAACAAATGTTTGACAAGCTAAATATTTCATTATTTTCAAAGCCACCTTAGTTACTTCTTAACATTTAATTAGAACAAAATTGTATTTTCTTTTAGTTGTAATTTTGTTTGTATTTATAGCACATTTTAATAAGACATATGAATAAATTCCTTATTAATAGTACTAATAAATGGTACCACGGTACCGACATAGAAATCAATTTTGTTATAAAAAATACGATTTAATCCAGGTAAACACGATAAAAATCGAAAAAAAAATGACTAAGTTTGAGCGACTAAACTTTTTGAGGCCACCATTTCAAAGGAAATTTCATCAACTTTTTTTACTACAAAGCAATCGCTATACCTAACTCTGCTCAAAAAAGTTATAGGCAAAAAGTAAAAAAAAAAAGCCAAAAAATTTGATTTTTTGCTTTGACAGTGAGGTCTATAAGTAATGGATAAATTAATTATCTACGTAATTAACAATTTTATAAGTGGAATCCTAAAACACGTCAATTTTTTATTCTAAAATGACATGATTTTATGCCTTTCCCTTCAACCTCCTTGGAATGACAGCTACCCTTTCATTTTCAAATTTAATTTTCTTGATGAAGAATATACAAAATTCAAAAAACCCTGTATTGTTGGATAGAGAATTAGAGACCCTTTCAAATGAGCTATCCATTTAAAAATTGTAACTGTAACGTTTCCATAACAATTAATGTTTTGGTTTAGTGGGAAGCTGTAAAGTATAAATGGCAACAAGAACATCTATAGTCGGGGCAAGAATTCAGGCGATACACGTCACAGATCAACAAAATTACTATAATTATATGAAGATTATGAAGTCAATCAAAGCGACTGCACCTGAAATAGCTGCAACCCCCAATTCAGGTCACATGCATAAAGCTTTATGCTGTGCCTGTGATAACTGCAACGTCTGCAGCCCACAATACATATAACAAAACTCTATCAAAATTCGATTAATTGGAATAAAAATAGATTATAAATAATTTCTCAAATGAACTTTATTTAATAATTGGACAATGAGTTTTATAATATATATTATAGTACAATCATAATTATAATTAAATTCTGCTAATTAAATAAAATTACTATGATATTAAACAATTATACATTTTTTAGTTATTTACTATTCTTGATAAGAGAAAAAACATTTACATATTTAAGCAAATTGAAACCATTCACATATTTTCTTCTTCGTCTGAACTGTCGTCTGTATCAGATCCATTTAAATTAATAATAATGGGATGGATAATATCTTCTCTGTCAAAAGCCATTTCCCTGTCCCAATATTTTTGTATTTCCTTATTTGTGTTTTTAATAGTGTTTGACCAAATTTCTAGAGTAATAGTATCTAATGCTTCCGTCCACATATTTATCACTTTTTCCACACCATTACCATCTCTCCCAATATATTTATTATAATATGTTTTTGCTATGCCCCAAACTTTTTCAATTGGCTGGAACATACAATGATATGGTGGAAGTCTGAGAACCTCATGACTGTATTGTTGTGCCAGCTTATCAGCTTCATATTCCTTGGGCGGTTTGTTTCTATAAAAATAAGGTTTGTTAATACATAAATATAAATTCATATGGGTATTTGAAGAGTATAGGAAGACAATATTATTACTACAAATTACAATTTCTGTTCCTGGACTCTTGATATTAATAAATTAAAATAACCAGAAGTATCTGTTAAAATTAGTTATGATATCGAGTCAAGTGTACATACGTACCCACAAGAGTTAAAAGGCAGTGCACTTTTTATGTACTCGCACTAAATCTCTAAATATATAATAAATAACTTACTGTGCCACCAACTCAAGTAATTATACTTTAAGCATTCCTTCTTCATTATCAATATTTCTGTTTTGTAGCCAGGATATAATACTCGAATTTGGAATTTTATCCACCAAACTACTGTGTTAACTAGCATTACCCATGATTATTAAAGACGGTTCTTCTAAATGTTTTAATAACTGGTGTTCAAACCATTTCAAAAAATTTGTTTTGTTCATCTCACCATGATAATCAGGATTTTTTGTTGATGACGAAAATAATAATGATGCCTCAGGAATAAAACCATTTTCATTTCCAGCATGAAGTATAATAAACCTAAAAATATATTTCTACATTAATAATAAATAAATTTATATTTAATAAATTTATTATATACAAGGGTCCTATCATTTCAGAAACGAATTTTAGCTACATTGTATATTTTTTCTGTGATTGTACGTGTAAAGTACAAAAAAAAATGCATTTTTTTAATCTCCTGTATGTAAACTCGTTTATGAAAAAAAAACAGACATTTACACACCTTTTCCCTTCAGTTTTGGTTTTTTTCACACTATCTTTATTTCCATCTTGCCAAGATCCACGTCTCATCTAAATACACAAATTGTCGAGGATACCCCAATGAAATATTTTTTACATATTTCTGCAAAAAAGTGACCCGGCTGAAAACAATATTCGGCAGTTCCATTAATCCTCTACGTGGATTATCTTTTAGAAATTTGAAACCTATTTTTTTCAATATTTTTCCCAAGCTACTCAAACTTCCTTTGTAAATGTCCCGTTCAATCAACAGCTCTAAAAGTGATTGTCTGGTAATATGTTGATCTAAAACAATAATAAATACTTTAATAAATATTTCCATACGTTATTTTAATAAATACTCACTGTTTTTGTACATTTCATAAATAACATTTCGAATTGCTGCTTGGTCAAAGTTATCAATGTCGCATACAGGCTTTGTTGTTGGTCCAGTTCTTTTAGGGCTACCTAAAGCTTCCCCAGCCTGCATTTTTTTGGAAACATTGCTAACAGCACTCAAACTTATGTTTAAAGCATTAGCAACTCTCTGAAATTTACTGGTTACGTTATGATATATATTTAACTTCTGGAATTATACTTGCCTCTCTTACAGCAGTTAATGGTAACAGTGGTCCACCGGCATCACGTTCTCTCTCAAAATAATTCATTAAAGAACAAATTAATTCCTGGATATCTTTACCAAATGCCTTCCGCATTATGACAGGTAACCTAAAAATATAATGCATTAATTTGTTTTCACACAAATAAATCTTGGTCCACTTACTAGAATAACACTAATAATACAATTATATTAGTTCTGAAAAGAACTGATGGTAAATAAAACAAGGAAACAACAACTAATTAAAAGCACGAGAGAATGAAATCAACAATAAAACAATTCGAATCAATAAAATCGATAGTAAATCGACTTAAAATATCGGTGCTTTTGTAAATTTAGTAAATTTATACTACCAACCTTTCGCGACGAAATACGATTTAATTAACTTCTATTTCTAAAAATAAGACAATAATGCTAAGGATTATGAAGCCACATTGAACTGTCCTTATTTCTGAAAAAAGCTTAATAATTTGGTGTCAAGAATTACTCTTTTTAATGCAATTAAAACTTTAAAATTATATTGGCATTAAAATGTTTTCAATTACGTCACTCGTGACGTGCATCGCCTAAATTCTTGCCCCGACGAGGGCAGTTTGATTTCATGCACAAGTAGCAAAGTAATAATTATTCCAAGACTAAGAAAAGCATATTGTTGCAAAATGGTCGTATTATTGCCCCCCAAGCTGCAAAATAGTTTTATTAATCAGCTGTAAGAATACTGAACAATTTGGCTGTAGTCCAAAGATTGTTGAAGACCTTAACGTTAAGTCCACAATTGTGGTGGACAGTTTCAAAGACGGCGTCGGAATAATCTTCACGGTAGCTCACATACAACAATTCTGCGCGACAAAATTGTGTATTATAGTTTACATAGTTAACATTCAATCTAATATTACCTGTCGAAATCCTGTTGATCTGTTTTTATTTCAATATCTTCATCATTGAGAAATTCTTTGTATTCAATTTTTACAAAATTTTCATTTTTTTGTGTAATGTAATTTGTTTCTTCCTCATAAAATTGTTCTGCTTTAATTACATCAGCTTCTTTGTATTCACAGGTCAATACACTTTTTGGCTTAAATGGTACATTGCCAAATGTCTGCTGATCCTCTATTTCCCTATAATTGTCATTTTTATATTCAACAAGCCCATCAATATTTTTTCGAGCCAAGCAAAATGTTTCTTCTTTGATTGAATCAGCAGTACTGCCATCTTTTTTACTTGTCAATGTATCTCTTAACAAAAATTGTAGAACATCGGTTAAATCTATTAAAAATTTATCGTTTAGAATATTTAGACTTCACAATATTTTTCAATGTTTTCTTCCACAACTAAATAGTTTGTTATGAAACGGTAATAATCCTGTAGAGATCCTTGGCAGGATGCGCAAATTATAGGTTTCTCGACAATACTTAAATCCTAGTAACAAAAAAATCACATTTAAAGGATATAGATTTTTTTAGAAAAGTGCATGTTGTAATTGTAATATTATATGATACGTGGAGAAGATACTCTACACTAATACACCAGAAGCTACTGAATTTTTTAATGAATGTCAGAGAACTTCCTTCAACTTCTGTGGTGCGTATAACTGTTTAAGGAGACAACCTTACGCCGGATCAGAGTTTTGATCATGTTCTGATGATGCTAACATGGTTTGTAAAACACGGGTCGAGTAGGGTATTAGTGTGGTGTTCAAATGTTTTGACGTTTTGAAAAAGTGGTGTTCAGACACCAAAGCTATTGATTTCTAAAATATAGCCCTCATACGAAAACGCCCATTATGATTTAAAACACAACACGGACTACCACAAGACTATCTACTCTCGCCACTAAATAACAACTCATCAACAGTTATCATTAACAATAACATTCTCAGCACTTAAACAACGGTCAAGTACCTGGACTTAAGTTTAGACAACAAACTGAGCTTCAACAAACACACCAAGCCCATAAAAAACAGGTGTATCTCCAGAAACAAACATTTTCCCTGCATGACCTACAAAAATGAGGGAATGTATAAAAAGACAGCAACTCACATCTATAAATCAATATGTAGACCAACGCAGCCACCCCCTTTACCTAAATGACAGAAAGCCTGCAATAAATAATATCCATATTGTAGAAATATCAGCACTCAGAACCATCAATAAATAGTGATACCCCACAAAATACTATGCACAACTCCCTAACATTCTTCTGTATCAAATAAGTAAGACAGAGCCAATTCCACATAGGACATCCAAAATGTCTACTAAATTTGCTAAGATGGATCACAACATGGAAATATTACGACCTCTCTGTAAAACGAGAAATCATTAAACACCTGGTACGGTCGTGAGCAAAAAAAAAATAGGACAAGTCTTATAACGGTATTTTGCTAAAATCTAGTTGTGTACATCTAACTTTAATTTTTGTGACATTGTCAGTTAGTTGTCATAATTTATTGCAAGTATGCAAAAAACTAATATGCCTCATATCAGCGATTTAGTTAAATCTGGAATTATCGCTAAAGCAGAAGATGGATGGTCAATGAGACAAATTGCACTGCGTTATAATATTGACAAAAATTCGGTATGTAACATTTGAAGAAAGTGGAGAATAAACGGTACGATTAGTAGAAATCTTGGATCAGGGCGATGAAGGATATCAACTCAAAAACAAGATTTGCAATTGGTAAATGCTTTAGTAGAAAATCTATTTTACTCAGTTATTCAGGCTGCTGAAGAAACGAATTTTCCTGGATCGAGTAGTTGGTCGTCGGCGAGTAAGACAATCGGAGCTACTCTGTCATGCAGCAGCACAGAAATACTTACTTAAAGCTGAACATATAGAAGCTCGAGTAGGAGTTGCGCTTAAAGTTTTAGCGAATGATGTAAATTTTTGGAACAATGTAATCTTTACAGACGAAAAAACTTTTCAGTCAACACACAGCGGTCGTATTCGTGTTTACCACCCTCCGAATACTCGATTTGATGAGAAATATATATCTAACAATGATAAAAGTGGTAGATTTTCCGTCAATATGTGGGCTTGGATATCGGCACGTGGTCCTGGTGTTTTGTGGCATATTGAGGAACGATTTAATAGTGAAAAGTATATTAGGATTTTAGACAATATTATGCTCCCTTCTGTGTCACAATTATTTCTTAATTATGAGTTCATATTTCAACAAGACAATTGTTAGGTTCATACTGCTCATACCATAACTAACTGGTTTCAAGATAACAATATCAATGTTCTTAACTGGTCCAGTCATATTCCAGATCTTAACCCTGTGGATGAAGTATGGGGACTGGGACTACTCGTAAGAAGTATCTAAAAACGAAACGTGAGACCACGGAATGCCGAAGAATTACTGGAAATAGTAAATAATGCGTGGAAAAATATTATTACTAATGATTATTGTATAAGGTTATTTGATTCTATGCCAAACAGACTTATAGAAGTTATAAATAGAAATGGTGCAATAACGAAATATTAATAGTTAGTTTCTTGTTAAGTAGGATGTTCTTTGTCCTTTGATCTAGGATTTCTACTAATCGTAACGTTTATTCTCCACATTCTTAAAATGTTACATACCAAATTTTTGTTAATGTTACCACTAATTTGATGTTCAGTGGCGAACTTGGAGATGTAATGCGAGTAGGACAGTTATTATTTACGTACACCAAAAGGAGAAAACTTAATCTTAGAACTCATATGCTGAATGGAACGATTCTAAACATTTTCAGTGAAGTCAAGTGTCTAGGAGTGAAATAATCCTGGATTAAAAACTACCTTTAACTCACATCTGAAGAGGACACTTACTAAGGCTACTGTATGGTAAGACCTGGTGTCTGAAGCCGAAAAAGACACATTTGTCTTATAAAGATAAGGCAATTTCGGTTGTTAGAGATCTATGGGTGACATACGCATCATGTATATGTTGGCCAAAACAGAGGAAAGAATAGGTCAAGGGAAGTTGCAGAGATTGCTACGTCTTGCCTGTTTAGGCACTAATCGCACGCAGTGTCTGTAACTAGACAGATACATTAGAAAAAAAAAGTTGTCCTATTTTTTTCTGTTCTCAGTACCAGAAGTTTTCTAAAAAAGACCTTGGATAAAGAATCAACTAAGGACTTCGTAACAAGCAACTATTGATTATTATACAAAAGAATGTTTTTCCACATATTCTTAAATAACTGTAAATATATTACACTGTAAAACCACAGTAAATTGTAAAATTAAATGGATTGAATGAAGTTTGTCAGTCACCCTTTGAAACTTAATGTCAATACTCTTATTATTATCATTATTATTATTATTACTATTAAACATGGAGATATTTGGCTTTGTCAAATAAATGTATATTTTTTAAAAAAATTATAGTTTGTTCTTTGGTCGCATCTGAACAACTTTAGAATGAAACATTTTTACGGTTTTCATTTTTACTAAGTATACTAATGGGCAATTAGACAATTTCTTTATTATTATTTTAATAACATCTACACATAAAAACAGTTGACCCGTATTTTTTATTTTATTTTTTTAACAATGCTTTGTAGTAAAAAAAATCATGAAGTTTAAACTATGTTTAAACGGTTAGATATTGCCGCAAATGTTCGGGCTATTCTATTGGCTATGACGTAATAGTGTAATCGGTAGAGAAACGAGCTTTAGTGGAAGGGCGAAGCCAACAAAGTTGTGCTGTGGTAGCGCATGTTACGCTCTTACGTCACGAGATAACCGGCAAACTGCCCTATTTTAAATCCACTCTAATCTTAGGCATATTCATATTACAATAAAACCAATGATAATCGGTAAAATTACCTTGGAATTATATTTGTAACATATGGAAGAGCCATACTATAATGCTATATTATTACTTTTGTCATTTCCGTTATTGTCTACTAGCCCATTCTATTAAGAAACACTTCAGCTATAATATATCTCTTTCATCTAGAATGTTGATTAATAATAAGGACGCTCTGGCCAACATCAGTTTATTGTCCTGTATCTCGGTGATTAAGCACAACAAACATTTTTTTATGCTGTTCTGTTATGCTGTGTGGATATGTCTTTGAAATCCAATAATATTTATGAATTAAACTTAAATACCCAGTTAATTCTCCTCTAGAATAACTGAAGAGTTAGTATTATTTGTGTTCGCATTATACACGTCTTAAAATAATTCCATTGTGTGGAGCAGTTTTCCAGGCCAATACTTACTAAACGAGAATTGCAAAAAACTAGTGCAGGGAAATCCTATACATTTATGTATATGTGCAATATGGGTTAGAATCACGAGCTAATATGAAATGCATGGTGGGGCATAGGCATGACAGCTAATCGACCCGCTGCGGTTAGCAATATAGATGTATTTGGAGCAGGTGTAGGTGATCAGTCGTCAAATAAGGAATTTATGAATTACCACGTGTCATCCCAACGTATTAATTTGTTGAAAATAATTATGGTGGTTAACAAATAACCAATATAAACAAAAGTATCTTTCTCAAAATATGGGAGTGGGTAGATATTCGAAAGCTCTAATAAATAAAATGTTTGTATCGCCCGTCGAATGCCCACCACCATAGTACCATTTAATTATTTGTACTTTCTCTTAAATAAATATTAATTTTAACAGGTTATTATTTTAAGTGCAATAATACTTAAATTTCGTAAGGTTACTTGTGACTAAGCCAAACGGACTCTAGTAAATAATAAATAAATAAATAATAAATCATAATATATCAATAAATAAATCAAATCATTAAAAAATCCGCTCTACCAATGTATACATACTTATAATTCTCTACCCAATTCATTGAAAATCAGTAATACAAAAGTATTTATAAAAGTATGCAAATCCTATATACAAACTATGTAAATTAGGCTAATTAAATGCCATAATTTCCTTTATATTCTAATTTATAGTACTTATGTCATGTTTTACTTAAATGTATTTTATTTAATTTTCTACAATTTGTAAATTTTATAAATACTATTTTTATGTATCCACTATGTTATGATATATTTATAATATATTCAGATACCGTAGTTTAGAAAAAGCAGTATATATTATTACATTACCTATATTATACCTTATCGAATAAATAATTTTTAAATATTTGATATTAACACACTGACTTACCAGTTCTGGAATACATTTCCTTAACATTATCTGAAGCAAACTGTCACCATCCTCGTTATCTAGGTATATAACAGAGCAAATTTCAACTAGACTCGTACAAAAACCACATACGTCGTAATACTGAGGAATAGAAACAATATCTTTTTTGCTCATATAGACCTCTTTTAGATCCACTTTGGAATTGCACTCATCGTTGACATGAGACACTATATAATTTTGTGTGTCAATGCACATCGTCTTAAAATCGGTGTATTTTTTAACTATTTCTGCACAGTTTCTGCATATCATTGGTTCGTCATTTACAAACGAATTCTAAAACAAAATACACCTTTAAGATAGGTATCACCTGAATCGAAAACTTCAGTTTTACCATTTTCAGTAGGAGCATATCCAATTTTTCTTTCATATCTACATCTATTAATTGAAAATTGTTGCACTTCGTCAAGCAAAGTCTGCATATTATTTTTCGGTTTTGGGAAAGGTTTTCCATTTTCTAGATTACAAATAGAAATTTATGTAAACCCAAAGACAAACAATTCTAGTGTACTTTGAGTTTTGTGAATTAATCTAGTAAATTAATTAATAGTACAATTTTAATCATTTAACTTACGATTTTAAGGTTAGGTTACCATACACCGTAACGATTAGCTTTCTGAATTTCTGATTCTTCTTCTGTAGCACCGAAATATGGACGGAATAGACGAAAATCACGTATCAATAGATGGCGGTGCAAATTTCTGAATTGACAAATTGAGTAGTGAACAAAGTTTTGATATTTAGTCATATAAGTATTTAAGACATTAAGGTGGGCATATCCGAGAGAGAGAGAGAGAGATCTGATAAAAGACTACCTTAGTGCTAAAATATGAATTATCGCCTAATAATTTCAGTTGTTTGCAAAATTAGATAATTTACATTAAAAAATAGTGCCAATCTTCATATCGTGTAGTTTTAAATTAACTAATTTTGCAGACAACTAAAATTATTGACTGAAAATTCATTGCACTACACGTGTGTCATAGTTATTTATTTAGGTAGTCTTTATGTTTCTTTTACCACTAAGTGTATTTAAAAAAAGTTATGGCCAAAAATAGTAAATATTTGCTTATCAGATCTCTCTCTCTCTCTCTCTCTCTTGGATATGTTCACCTTAAGCAAAATAGTTTACTGAATAAAAGTTGGATTTTTTGTGATCCATACGTAACTTTCTAAAATATTTAAAAAGACGAATAGATAAGTATGAAATTATGCCTAGCATATATTTTTTAAATAAATATAATTTATCTCGCCCCCCATGAGAATAATATATATATATATATCCATATAATTCAGACGAGCCATAATGAAATTGAATTTATAAGGAACAACTGCTATTACTTCTGAGAATTACTTGCACGGCCGACTTAGAGTTAGAAAAAAAATTCTTACAAAATAGGATTTTCTGAACTTTCCTAAATATTTTAAAAACCGTTATAGTCAGGTATAGGGAAGTAAATATAAACTGATCATATTTTTAGCCGTAGGATTTGATAAAATTTTAGAAAATGGAGGTTTCCCTTAAAAAAAGATTGAAGATATTTAATGTTGCTAAATTTAAAGTTGTGATTACTTTTGTACTCACCCTGTATAATATTTAAATGTTTTTAACTACTTTGAAATAACTTACGACTGTGCTGATTACTTCTACAGTAAAAGATATGTAACGCCGAATTTGAACTCCTACAAAGAAACATCTAATATACAAAAATGTTAGTTTTGATATGTCTAGTTTTAACAGCAGTACAAGACTTGTATTCGATTATTTTTAATTCGCGTATATTATACTTTGGGTTGCTAGTGTCGTATGAATTAAAGGTATTTGTCCGGGTAAACTATTTTGGTTGCCATGGAGACGAATGACGTCGGGTACGCACATGTCTATTTGAATAAAGAGAGGTTTTTCTAAAGGGAACTGATAAGAGACGGGGGATCGAAAATCGATATATATCGAACCAGACAGCCATATTGTTGCCCTGAATTATCTAAATTATAATCATAGCTAAAGGTTTCGGAAAGTTGAAAAAGGCCATTCTTAAATGAAGATTTAAGGGCCTGTAACTTTTATGTACTTGAATTGCGACAATTTTGGTGACCAGCTAGCTAGAGGAGCTATATTAAGTTATAACACCAGGTAACTCCAATACTCTGCCGAATTATTTATCAGCCCAATGGTAAGGGCACTACTGAACCGGGAAACCGCCCTTACAATACCTCTCTAGGACCCAGGATACAAAAGGTCAGACAAAATCCTTTTGACTCATATTGTGCAAGATGTGCCTCTGAAAAGTATATTGCTTTTTGTGCTGTTAGATTTGAAATTGCTTCGATTTAGATTTTGTTGCAAATTGAGTTAGAGAAAAAACCTCTCGTGAAGATTATGTCAATTACAAAATAATTATAAGTTATTTTACTAATTTTGAATGAAATTAATATGCTAAAACGAATGTAGATCTACATACGGCTCGTAGTTTAAATTTAACTGTCAACTAAAATATTTTAAGATAATTCCACAGTAAGCGTTAACATCATAATTTTTCTGCACCCGCATAATATTGCATTTAACTATCATTAATTGTATTAGTAACTCATTAAATTTTAAGTAAAACCAATTTCTAGTACATTTTCTTAATATATTAAAAGTACCTATAGTTTTCTTGATTTTCACTTAAAAATCAAGTGGCGCCTACAAGAGCAAAACCTTCCCAGGAATTATACGGCCCACCCTAGTGCTCTCCGGCGAAGAGCTGCTGCCACGCAAGTGTGCCCACTCTGCCCAAGTAAGTCACAGATATTTGATTTCTTCGGTGGGTTATTCACAGGAAGAATTTCTTTAGGGGTCTGTAGCTGTCAATTTTTCATTAAAATGTTAATATCTTCGAAACTATAAATTTTAGGTTTGTTATTCACTGACCTTAAAATTTTGTAAGCTATCAATTCCACAAATAAAAATATGGGAGTTCCATTTAAAATAACAAAGTTGACATCTACTTCCGGTATCAGCAAGGTCACAGAACTGTCAAAATATTTTAGTTGGGTAGATCATACACTGTTTACTATCCATACGTAATTTGACAAAAAATAGTTCAGTAGTTTTCAAGATATGGATCGTGAAAACTCCCAGGTCTACACACTATTTTAAAAGGAGATTTCTTTAAATTTTCTCCAAACTCAAATCCTTTTAAAAATTAGAATTTTAAGTCATTATTTTTATTAAATATTTATTTAAATAATGATATAATTAATATCAATACATTTATGCTTTTACATTAAACTTTTATATAACTTATTCTCATGTATCGGTAGATATCTTTTATGATGTGTTTGAAGATTACTTTTGTTGTCTGAAATAAACAAGTGTCACATTTGTGCATTGTTTACTTCTGAAGGGTTCTCGTGCTTCAGTAAATGTAAATTGAAGGTAGCTTGTTTTTTTCCGAAACGAATACGACTTATAAAGGATACTTATGCTTTAGCAAATGCACTTCGAGGCACTCCTTACGTTTTGCTTGATGTGAGAACACTTCTGAAGGCTCCTTATGCACCATGCTCTTAAAGTTATAACCTGCTTTGTCCTAATATGACCAAGATTCGCATTCCTACATTATTACTTCCGAAGGAACCATATGAAATTTGAGCACATGATATCTGAGGTTCCTTTTATATTTTGTCTGAAACGAACACGAGTCACATTTATATAATGGTACTTCTGAGGCATCCAAATGGCGATTAAACACATGAAGTTTGAGGTTCCTTTCATATTTTGTCTGATATGAACAAGAGTCGCACTTGTACATTGTTATTTCTGAAAGATTCTTATGTACGAGTAAATGTGATTTAAGTGCAACTTTACGTTTTGTCTCATACGAGCATGAGTTACATCTGTACATTGTTACTTCTGAAGGACTCTTATGTACGAGTAAATGTGATTTAAGTCCAAATTTATCTTTCGTCTCATATGAGCATGAGTTACATCTGTGCACTGTCACTTCTGAAGGATCCCTATGCTTCAGCAAATGTATATTGAAGGCAGCTTTACGTTCTGTCTGAAACGTGCAAGAATCGCATTTGTACATTATACACCCATGCTGCAGCAAATGAGTTTTGAGAGAATATTTATGTTTTGTCTGAAACGGACAAGAGTCACATTTGTAAATTGGTACTTCTGAATTATCTTTATGTACCAGCAAATGATTTTTATGATGATGTTTATATTTTGTCTGATATGGGCAAGAGTCGCACTTGTACATTGTGACTTCTGAATTATCCTTATGTATCAGCAAATGATTTTTATGATGATGTTTATATTTTGCCTGATATGGGCAAGAGTCGCATTTGTACATTGTTACTTCTGAAGGACTCTTATGTGCGAGTAAATGTATTTTAAAGTTTGTATTCTGTTTTGTCTGATATGAGCAAGAGTCACATTTGTACACTGTTACTTCTGACGGACTCTTATGTACGAGTAAATGTGATTCAAGTGCAACTTTATGTTTTGTCTCATATGAGCATGAGTTACATCTATGCACTGTTACTTGTGAAGGATCCTTATGCTTCAGCAAATGTATATTGAAGGCACCTTTACTTTCCGTCTGAAACCTATGCTGCAGCAAATGAGTTTTGAGAGAATATTTATGTTTTGTCTGAAACAAACAAGAGTCACATTTGTAAATTGGTACTTGTGAATTATCCTTATGTACAAGCAAATGATTTTTATGGTGATGTTTATATCTTGTCTGATACGAGCAAGAGTTGCATTTGTACATTGTTATTTCTGAATTATCCTTATGTATCAGCAAATGATTTTTATGATGATGTTTGTATTTTGTCTGATATGGGCAAGAGTCGCATTTGTACATTGTTACTTCTGAAGGACTCTTATGTACCAGTAAATGCTTTTTAAAGTTTGTATTATGTTTCGTCTGATATGAGCAAGAGTCACATTTGTACATTGGCACTTCTAAAGGATCCTTATGCACCATCAAATGTTTTTTGAGATAATATTTATTTTTTGCCTGAAATGAACAAGTGTCACAACGGTACATTGTTACTTTTGACGGGTCCTTATGCATCAGCGAATGCTTTTTGAGATAAGATTTACTTTTTGTCTGAAATGAACAGCGTTTACACTGGTGCATTGTTATCTTCGAGACATTTTTATTTGGTGTGTGTTTAAGGCAAGGTTTCGCTTCATCCCCTTCACGGTTTGTCTTTAAAGATTTCTGTCTGCTATATAAACCAGTAACGACCTCTGGTTGTCGCAAAACAACTTCATCTTCAAATCTGAAAATTACAAAGACGGTTAATCAGGCTTATTACGATAAAACTAGTCATTTCTTATATGAAATTATCTAATACTGGTTATTGACAACTATCAATAGAAAAAAGATGCTTATGCACATATTGGAAATAAGTAAAGGATATTGATATTCTTTTAGATATCTGTTTCTGAATACATGAAAGATAAATGCATAAATAAGTTATGACACGTCGGGTGCCAAAAATATATGACGAGCCTATTTAATTACTAAACCAAAAAGTAATATTTATATAACAAAAAGAAATGAAGTGAATATAAACATTAGTGTTCGAGTCGCAAAGGCTCACAACAGGTGTGCCGAGGGCTAGCTCAGCTCTAGTCGGTGAGGGGGTAGGTTAAGATTCATACACAAAAAAAATAATAATAATAAAGCATATACACATTAGTTACTCATGTATATGCATAAAGGGTGCCACTAGCTAATAAAATGACTGCAACCTAGCTAGAAGGCTCCCAAAATTTCCAAGGGTACCCAATCGCTACACTATATTTATTCGAGGTATGCATTTAAAAGAAAACCAGTATGTAAAGTCAGAATTTGGATATCAAATTTATTCAGTAAATGCGTATTCACTTGGAGTAGATATATATATTCACAAACAATAAATATATTTGAACCGGTCCATGGTTATATGGTGATATCACGAAGGGTTCACATTAGGTTCACGCGAGATAATAAAAGTTGTGCATATGAACTTATTTATATATACTTATATATCATAACTTATATAATATACCTCCCCAAATGACAAAAGGTTTGAATTGAATTACCCGACATGTGAGTCTATTTACATTTAACATAAAAAAACAAATCATATCCAAATACTTAAAATTTTGAATAGCCAAAAAAAATTAATTATTTACAAAATACAGGCATAATGTGTTTACAACTCATACACTACATATAAAAGAAAACCGTGCCCAAATACTTAAAGTTTTCAAATAGCCAAAAGTGAAAACACAAATTATTGGCAGAATGTATCCCGAACTCATACGCTAAGTATAAAAACCTGTATGGCGAGCTGAGTAGCTGCCTCCCAAGAAGTACCACGAATCATTGTCCAAATTGGTCGCGTAAGTTGTCGTTGTTAATTCCCATCCATCAAAAATGATCCAGACCACGAATCGTTGTCCTATGTCGAAGCCTGCAGTTGTCAATTTAGTTCCATACCTGGTTTCCAAAGCCCCGAATCGTTGTCCAAAGTGAAAGCAAAAGGTTGTCAATAAAATTCCAATTAGGGGTCCACAAGTGGAGAACAAGAATAGGTGACCGAAACCCAGGCCTCTCTTGCTCCGGAGATGGGTAACGCCAGGCTCAATAAATATGTGGGGGGAATTCGTAAAATTCGGGATGCATATTACGAAAACAACAAAAAGCAACGTAAATACAAAAAATTGAATAAAATAAAAAAAGAAGAAGAAGAAGCCTCAAAGGTGTAGGGCGGTTTAAAATCGGTGATCCAAGAGATCAAACTTGGAAGTAATTCCTCGTGGGACGGCTTTAATTCAAAAATCCGAACTAGTCGAGTAAGGTGTGTCGTTCTAAACAACCATAACGTACACAACCAATCATGAATTTCCAATATCCCATGAAAACATCAAATGGAAAGCCCCATTAACGGCAATTAAAAGGAAAATTCACAAAGAACGCCAAACGCACTGCTACCTAATGGCTACCCGTCTCCAAACTCAACTCCTTCTTTCATCTCCTGACCATACAAGCCAACCAACGCAACCCCTAATACACCTACGAGATGCCTACTGTATAGCCAAAGGATTCTAGTCTCAGCTATAAAATTTAGCAGCACGGCAACCCTCGATACACCTCTCAGTAATTACTTACTCTCTACCTAAAAGGCATAAAACAGCATTTAGCACGTAACAAAGTACCATAAAGAATATTGGAATTTCTGGGAACCTGTGTTTTAATAAATTGTTTTTTATGTACTGGTTAAATTTGATGCGAATCACGACGGTTTCATTTTAATTTACCACCTATTTCAAAATTTTATTTTGATTGAGTATTAAAATTGCTTATAACAAAATATATTGACGAAATAGGTAATTCATAACTTATTTAAAATGGATGGAAGATAATTCAACATTAATATGCTGAAGAGTTATACAGACAAAACAAATTAAATCAATAAACGTAGAGTTTAAGATTAAATTGTATGCGGAGCATCCAATAAAAATAAGTATCAGTAAACAAAGTAGATAGTTTAATTATGTCTTTTACGTCTTTATTTTCGGTTTTTAAATGTAGAGGCCTAATAAATTTCATAGATTTTTTTAGAGCCAAATTTCGTCCTGAACCTAGCGTATTGCGATTGAATTTAAATCATCATAAATGACATTATCAATAATGGAAAAATACAAACTTGACTTTTAACCAACAAATTTAATAACTAGGTGCATTCTAATCTTTCAAAAGTAATTTCTTGTGAAAGCTAAAAATTATTTTTTTTTCAAATAACACCACCTCACGGCACCCCCTTGGTAAAGTACAGCTTTTCAAAACCAATCCAACGGTAATCTCATACCCAAAATCTGATATATACTGATAGTAGCAAAGAAGTCTTATAATTCAAAGACTAAAAAAGGCATATTGTTGGAAAATTGCTGTATTATCGCCCCCAAGCTGCAAAACAGTTTTTTTTAATTAGCTGTAAGAATATTGAACTATTTGGCTACGGTCCAAAGTTAGTTGAAGATCTTGACGTTCCGTCCACAACTGTAGTGGACATTTTCAAAGACGGGGTCAGAGTAATCTTTACGGTAGCTCACGTACAACAATTGTGTCACAAAACTGTGTATTATAGATGTCATAGTAAACATTTGATCTAATTACCTGTCGAAATCCTGTTGATCTGTTTTTATTTCAATATCTTCATCATTGAGAAATTCTTTGTATTCAATTTTTACAAAATTTTCATTTTTTTGTGCAATGTAATTTGTTTCTTCCTCATAAAATTGTTCTGCTTTAATTACATCAGCTTCTTTGTTTTCACAGGTCAATACACTTTTTGGCTTAAATGGTACATTGTCAAGTAACTGGTGACCCTCTATTTCCCTATAATCGTCATTTTTATATTCAACAAGCCCATCAATATTTTTCCTATCCAAGCAAAAAGTTTCTTCTTTGACTGAACCAGCAGTATTGTCATCTTTTTTACTCGTCAATGTATCTCTTAACGAAAACTGTTGAACATCGGTTAAATCTATCATAAATTTATCATTTTGAATATTTAGACTTTCACAATATTTCTCAATGTTTTCTTCTACAACTAAACAGTTTGTTACGAAACGGTAATAATCCTGTAGAGATCCTTGGCAGTATGCGCAAATTATAGGTTTCTCGACGATACTTAAATCCTAAAAAAAGTGCATTTAAAGGATATAGATTTTTTGAGAAGTGCATGTTGTAATTGTAATATTAAATGATTTGTGAAGAAGATACCCTAAACTAATACACCAGAAGCTACTGAATTTTTCAGTGAGTGTCTGAGAACCTCCTTCAACTTCTGCCGTGCGTATACCTGGTTTGGTTAAGGAGACAACCCTAAGCTGTGTCCGGGTTCTGGCAGTGGGGCATTTTCATGTGAGTCTATTTTTCACAATGTTTAAACACCATTTTCAAAACGCCAAAACATTTGAACACTACACTAGAATACCCAAGTAATAATTTAAGTTTTTTAAAAACCTACGGGAGCATACAGATAAATTGATATTTGAGTACACCACTCGAAGCGTGTTTCACTAACATTAACAACATCACCAGTAGACGAATAACACTGGTTCTCAGCTTTGATCATGCCCTGATTATGCTAACTGGTTAGCAAAAAAACTCGAGTGTAGTGTTCGATTGTTTTAGCGTTGTAAAAATGGTTTTCAAACACCAATGATATTAATTTGTAAAATATAGCCCTCATACGAAAACATCCCCACCCAAAATGATTTAAAACACAACAAGGACCACCACAATGCTACCCACTTTCATCACTAAATAACAACTCACCAACAGTTATCATTAACAATCTCATTCTCATCACTCAAAAAACGGTTAAGTACCTGGGCTTAAGTTTAGACAACAAACTGAGCACATTAAGTCCATAAAAAATACGTGTATCACCAGAAGCAAACATTCTTACCTATAAAAATAAGAGAATCAATAAAAAGACGGCAACTCACATCTATAAATCAAAATATTGACCAATACCAGAATACGTGACATGACATTCTCACCCGTATTGCACATGTACATAAGTGTATAGGATTTCCCTATGCAGCTAGTAGCGATCCCTGTACTGTGCTTTAAGAGAGTTTTTAGATATTCAATACTAATCTATTCATCATGTTCTAATAATGTATACAACAAATTTCAAACATTACAAAATAGAGCTATTAAAACATGCTTTGGACTACATCTTAGAACACCCACACAAGAGATTTCAAATAACACTAATATATCATCATTACAGCAGTTAAATAGATTAAAGCAGTCTAAATATACACATAAACTTATAAACAGAAATCAAAAATCCAACAAAGAGTTACAGTACATCAGTAATAGACACGGTCATAACACCAGTGGCGGCCCGTCAGGGATGGCAGGGTAGGCAGTGCCCACCCAATTACATAAGCGTTAGTTATAAAGGTATATTTATATTTTTATTGTTAAATTATCAAGTAAAATTTTGCGGTTAATTAATTGTAGTATTAAAATTCAAAAAATAGTTTTATTTATAATATTATTTTTACTACATATTATTCTGCCTCATATAGGTATAGATACGCTTATGAATCCGTTTAGAAACCGGGCGTAATGTTCTCTGCCGTAATACTATCTAAAGTGTCATGCGCCAAGCCCAAGAATAGTTTACCATCCTTGCGCCAAGCCAGGGTGGGCAAGCATCGCTCAGAAATCGTGAATTCAATCATAATACGTCTACGTGCATGTTGGTTATTCACTTCGATCTTACGCCTGTAATGTATATCAAAACGAGACGTATGTCGTGCATGCTTAGGCTATTTCAACCTAGAGTGGGCATGCCACCCTTGAACAAAACTTGTAATAAACAATATGAACATTGAATAGAATATGTTCACAATTGAAAAGATATCAAACAGGAAAAATAACTAATGTGTTAAAATTGATTAATCAATCCTCTATGAATATCAAATATGATAGCAATTTCTAATTTGATAAATAGGGACAAAAAGAATTTAAATACATATCAGCGGTGCCATATAGTAAGTTACCTATATAACTATAATTTTATTTTTCTTTGCGTTTTGAGGTATAATGTATTAGAACACATATTCCTCTATATTATCCAAAAAGTTCTAAAATAATGTTTAATTTTATTTTAGCAGTTTTAGATGTGAAATTAATATAATATGTAAATGAATAAATGTATAATATTCAAATATGGGACTTCGCGCTCGATGGGATGTGGACACTGCCACCCTCATCCCTTCCCTTTTCTTTTACAGTGTCGTGATGTTTCGCCGAGAATCGTTTCATTTTAGGACGTGTGGAGTCAAGCCAGTATTCGCGAATCTCAGATGTTGGAAATTGTTGCTGCTGTTTTAAAATTGGAAGATTTTGTTATTTGGTTAGGTTTGTGTAATGTTTTATTCTCTCAATTTTATGTTTTTTAAGTTTGTAATCCGTGATCTTTGTTGGTATTTAGTAAATAGTAAGTGTCTACTTTAGCAGAAAGAATAAATGTGGACAACTGACAAATTATTAATATTAAAATATTTGCCATGGCCGACGTAAGACAAACGGCAAGCGATAATTCTGATATTATACATTTTTTATTAGAAAACAGTTTTGCGAGAGTAACATACGATGACAAAATTTTTAACTAAATTAGAACGATCTTGCTCCTATGGGAAATCTCATTAAAGTAAATTCAAATTTATCCGATAGAAAATTTTGTGTCACAGAGTATCAAAAATGTTTATGGCTTTCTGGAAGTGAAATAAAAAATAAACTTTATTGCTGGCCTTGCATGTTATTCAGTAACAATAGTAAAAGTTCGTGAAATTCAACAGGGATAAGATAATTTAAAAACATACAAGTTGATTGAAATGGGCAGAGGCATCATTGAATATTTTTTGCGTGGTTTTTCTGTGGAGAAGTGTCATTATTATTCGGTTCTATCCCCCATCCTGCCCACCTAGAGCTAAAAACCACGAGCCGCCACTGCATAACACATGGGCAAAAATTAACATCTATCTAAAAAAACGTATCGAATCATTTAAAAATCCGTTCTAACAATGTATACATATTTATAATTCTCTACCCAATTCATTGTAAATAAGTAATACAAAATTATTTATAAAAGATTGCAAATTCTATATACAAACTATGTAAATTAGGCCAATCAAATGCCACAATTTCCTTTACTCTACCTCTAATTTGTAGTACCTATGTTATGTTTGATTTAAATGTATTTTATTTAATTTATCACGATTTATACATTTTATAGATACTATTTTTTATGCATCCATTATGTTATATATAATTCAGATACCGTAGTTTTGACATTTAGGAATAAGAAGCATTATATATTATTACATTATATTATACCTTATCGTATAAATAATAATAAAAAAAATTAAAACACATTGACTTACCAGTTCTGGAATACATTTCCCTAACATTATGTGAAGCAAACTGTCATCTTCTTCGTTATCTAGGCACATAACAGAGCAAATTTCAACTAGACTCATACAAAAACCACATATGTCGTAATACTGAGGAATACAAATAATATCTTTTTTGCGCATATAGACCTTTTTTAGATCCACTTTGGAATTGCACTCATCGTTGACATGAGACACTATATAATTTTGTGTGTCAATGCACATTGTCTTAAAATCGGTGCATTTTTTAACTATTTCTGCACAGTTTGTGCATATTACGGGTTCGTCATTTACAAGAGAATTCTGAAACAAAATACACCTTTAAAATAGGTATCATCTGAATCGAAAACTTCAATTTTACCATTTTCAGTAAGAGCATATCCAATTTTTCTTTCATATCTACATCTATTAATTGAAAACTGTCGCACTTTATCAAGCAAAGTCTGCATATTATTTTTCGGTTTTGGGAAAGGTTTTCCATTTTCTACATTACAATTAGAAATTTATGTAAACGTAAAGACAGAAACAATTCTAGCTCACTTTAAGTTTTGTGAATTAATCTATCTAATGAATTAATTAATGATACAATTTTAATCATTTAACTTACGATTTTAAGGTTAGGTTCCCATTCTAATTAATCTAATTAGCTTTCTGATTCTTCTTCTGTAATATCGAATACGCAAAAAGCACTCATCAATAGATGGCGCAGCAATGAGTAGTGAATAGTAAAGTTTTGACATTAGCCATATAAGTATTTAAAACATTAAGCAAAGCAAAGTTCACTAAATGAAAGTTGTGTTTTGTGATAAATACATAACTTCCTAAAAGACAGTGACGCGTACTAAATACATACGAAAATTAATGTTACAATGTATTTATTGTAAAAATTAATAAAAGATAATGGGTAAGTAATAAAGAGAACGTGTACATTATTATACGTTAGATATTGTGATGAAAGTATTTGTTGATTTTTAAATCACTACATCTCTATTGACGAATTATTTTTATACAATAATTATAAATATTGATATCCCTAATTCCACCCGTCACTGAACAACGAGGAAAATAGTTCCGCCGTCACCCCGCAGCCCCATATATTCAATTTCATGTAGTGTACTGTCGTGAGCAGAAAAAAATAGGACAACTTTTTTTTCTACTGTAAATCTATCTCTATTTGAATATGTAATGAGTAGCCGAAATAAAACAGATATCACTTTTAATATATTTTTTATTTTAATGCTGTAGTTTTTGTTGTAGTAAATCGATGGATGGTTAATGAGACAAATTGCACTGCGTTATAACAATTAACAAAAATTTGGTGTGTAACATTTTAAGAAAGTGGAGAATAAACGGTACGATTAGTAGAAATCCTCGATCAAAGGACAAAGGATATCCTACTTAACAAGAAATTAACTATTAATATTTTGTTATTGCACCATTTCTACTTATAATTTCTATAAGTCTGTTTGGCATAGAATTAAATAATCTTATGCAATAATCATTAGTAATAATATTTTCTCATGCATTATTTACTATTTCCAGTAATTCTTCGGCATTCCGAGTATATAGCTACTACATGATTTTTTAAAAGTGTTAGTGCTCGTGAATTTTAAGCACTTTTTCAGAGTGCTTAGTAACTACGACCACTTTATTATTAACAGTGCTTAGTGCTCGAAAATTTAAGCCGCATAGAGGGCGCCGCAGGACCTGTATTTGATGATGAATTTTTTTATTTTTAAACATTTCATTAAACATTTCAATCATTTTTTGAAAGACAAATTCAAATTTAATGAAACAAAGTGTATTATTGAAAAGTGTGCTTTGGTTTTGGTTACGTTTTAGTTCTGTCATTTACGTCATTTAATCATTTTATTTTGTTCTTGTGTTCCTCGAGCTAATTTATTTAACTTCTTTATTTACAATGCCTAGACATAATAATTTTTCAAATAGGGAAATGAGGGATATGATATGTGTTTACGCACAAAATAATTTTACCGGACGTGCTGCAGCGAGGAGATACTCATTGCACTATCCAAATAGAATGCAGCCAGACCATAAGATTGTCAAATATCTGTTTCGTCATTTGGGAGAAACGGGTTCATCTCGCCATAAAAACGATGTAGGACGACCGAAACGAATTACTCCAGATCAAGGACTAGAAATTTTAGTTCGTGTGGATAAAGATCCTCAAGTCAGCTCTTAGCAGCGGCAATAGGGGTAAGTAAATAATCTGTTCTAAAAGTCTTATGTAAAGAACGCTTCTACCTATATCATTTCACTTCGCTGTACAAAACTTACTTCGAAGGGATCTTCCACAAAGGCTACAATTTTGTCAATTTGTTCTAAATAAACACAACAGGGATTGAAATTTTGTTAAGAACACTTTATTTACCGATGAAGCAACTTTTACTCACCGAGGCGTTTTTAACTGGAGAAATACCCATTACTGGGAAGTAGAAAATCCTCATGCCATTAAAGGAAGGCATTTTCAGCAAGAATTTAAGATTAACGTTTGGTGTGGTGTCATCGGCCATCAATTATTGGGACCCTTTGTCCTTCCTCTAAATTTAAATTGACAGTCTTCTGTTTTTTCTTCAAAATACTCTTGCTTTTATATTACATGCTTTCATGCTAAACATACGGAATAGAATGTGGTTCATGTAAGATGGAGCTCCCTCTCATTTCTCCATTGAAGTCAGGAATTCTCTTGAAACTTTCCCACGCAGATGGATCGGTCGAGGAAGTGAGTTTGCTTGGCCACCAAAGAGTCCTGATTATAATCCTTTGGGTTATTATGTTTATTATGTTTGGAGACATATGAAGTCCTTAGTCCATGCAAATACTATCAACTCAAGAGAAGAACTGTGGGACAAAATACAAAACGCAGCGAATTTTATTAAAGGACAGGAAAATGTATTTTTCAATGTAAGAAAATCTTTTATGAGTAGAACATTTACTCTAAGTTGCAGCAATGGGGTTTTTGCATGCGGGGAAGGAATAATAATAATAATCATTTATTGGTGTCAACATGCACAAAGCATTTACACAAGTCATACAATAAGGTATATAAATTAAAAATGGTAAATAAAAAACATTAAAAATTGACATATTAAAGTAGTAAAAGTTAATTAAAATCCAGTGGAGAAAAAGTAACGAACAATTAATAACACAATACTATAAATCTTACAAAACTACATGGCTAAATCGATCTAGATAAAGCAGCCCAATCAACAGAATTGTTTCTGAGAAACTCATCAAGACTGTAAACTGTAAAAGGCTTTATTTTTTAAATATTGCTTTAAGTTTTGTTTGAAAGAGATTAAATTTAGATTTTTTACTAGATCAGGTAGGACATTAAAGAGTTTTATTCCATAGTAACTACGGCCATCTCGAGTTTTTACCAGTCTAGAGAAATTAGGTAGAATTTTATCATTATTTCTGGTTGAATAATCATGTACTTCTTTGTGTTTTGTGTATTGGAATTCTTGCTTTTTTATATACAAAAGGCATTCCATAATGAACACACATGGGAAAGTAAGTATACCTAATTTTATGAAATATTCTCGACAACACTCCCGTAGCCAATCTGTGCAATTATTCTAATGCATTTTCTTTGAATTGCAAATATTTTATAAGCATGAGCTGAGTGACCCCAGTTTATGATTACATAACTCATTTTAGAATGAAAACATCCATAGTAGGCAGTTATTAAAGTTTTTTGTGACACTGTTTTGGATAAACGTCGAAGGAGAAAGATACTTTTAGAGAGTTTATTTGAAAGATATATAATATGTTCCTCCCAAGTGAGTTTGGAATCCAAGTAGACGCCTAGGAATTTAACAGGATCGGATTTTTTATGTTCGTGCTCGTTGCGGAGAGTGAAAAGTAAGGATTGAGTTTTGTCGTCATTAACAAGCAATGAATTTGAAAGAAACCAAGTAGTTATCGTTGACTGTGTGTCGGCTACCTTAATATGTATTTGAGGTAATGATTTGTCTTGACTGATAACTGTGGTGTCGTCAGCAAATAATATGGGAGAAACGTCCGAGTTGAAATTTGGCAGATCGTTTATGTAAATTAGAAAGAGTGTTGGACCTAACACAGAGCCTTGAGGTACATCATGTTTACAAATTTGTTGAGTTGACTGGTTTTGGTTATAATATACATATTGACATCTTTCTGTGAGGTAAGATTTTATTAGCTCAATACTATTTTTATCGAAATTATATGCTGTCAGTTTCTTTAATAAAATGTGGTGGGACACACAGTCAAAGGCTTTTGTTAGGTCGAAAAAAGAAGCCTGAGTGTAAAATTTGTTTTCGAATGCATCTAGGACGTTTTGGGTGAGACTGTTTATAGCTAGAGATGTAGACAGATTGGTTCTAAAGCCATACTGACTTGGGCTGAACATTGCATTTACTTCAAAATATATATTTATCTGATTTTTTAAAACACATTCAAATATTTTTGCGAATAGCGGAACAAGTGAAATAGGTCTATAGTTCGTCGGATCATCACTAGACCCTTTCTTAAAAACTGGAATTACTTTTGTAATCTTCAAACATTGAGGAAAGCAACTATTTCTTCTGCACAAATTTATTAGTTTTGTTAGAGGGATCAGAATGAGATTTAATAAATTTTTAATGGTTTTAACTGTGAAATTATAAGGGTCTTTACTTTTAGTGTTTTTTAATTTACTGATTATACCTCTAACTTCATTATATGTCACTTCTTTAAAAGTGAAATTGTTTAATACGTTTATCTCATTCATATAATTCAACGGATTTATGTCAGTTTTAGCGAGGTCCTTTATAATATTTTATGAGATATTCACGAAAAAGTCATTAAAATCATTGGCATTTATATTTACATTGTCGGGACGATTTGTCATTGGACTATTGTTTTTGATTATATTCCACATAGCTGTCTGCAGATTTTTTGAGTTTTTAATGTAATCATCATTCATGTTACGTTTTGCATTACAAATTTCTTGGTGATATCTTGTTTTAAAGTTTTTTATTTCAGTATTTGACACTAATTTAATATTTCTTTGATTTAGTTCACATAACAGTTGTAATGTCTCTCTCATTTTTTTCAGTTCATCACTAAACCAGTCATCTTTATAATCGCTTTTAAAGCTGTTAATGGAATAATGCCATTATGTCAACTTTTACGTTATTTTTTGGTCTCCTAATAAGAGTAGATCCTTATTTTAGACAGTCTTTTGATTTACGTATTTATCTCAATACCATGAAAATAATCCATTAATTCATAAGAAAGTGAGAAAGATACGCTGTTATTACGATTTTGTTTTCCCTTACGTTTTGTACTTTTTTCAATAAATACACATTGTTTCATTAAATTTGAATTTGTCTTTGTGTACCTTTTATACCATGATATGACGCCCTCATCAGATTTTCTGGTCAGAAGTATGAAATATATGAAAAAAATTCTTGCGACGCCCTCTATGATCTAACATAATATAATACATAAATTATTGTTTCTTTGAATAAAAAAAGTTCCTCTAGCAAATTTGGCGAAGATCAGTCAAGAGGCTGTTGAGTTATTGCAAAAAACGAAAAAATAATTTGAACTTTGACACCCTGTATCTTTTTCCACTGCAACATTTTACTAAAGCATACTCGGTAATATCCTCATATTTTGGCCCAAAGAATCTACTCCTGAGCTATGGGCTATTATTAATGGTTCACCCTGTATAGTTATGACCAAATCGACGGCTCAGTACTTATGTGTCCGGGATGAGACGAAGGAGTCCAAGGTTCAGAGTGAGCATACGGCTGAAAATGTCATTTTCGCGTTTTACCTGAAAAAGGCAAAATTCAAATTGGAACATTATTACTTCTGAAGGCTGCTTATGGGATAACATGGCTTTGTAAGATCCATTTTATGCTTTATCTGATAAAAAATTCGCACTTACACATTGTTATTCTAAAGAGTCCCTATGGAGCAAGCCATGTATTTTAAAATCCCTTTTCTTCTTTGTTTGATACGAACAATAATCACACTGGTATACTGTTATTTCTGAAGGGTCTTTGTGGATCAAACGATGCGATTTAAGATTCCATTTCGTCTTCGTTTGATACGGGCAAGAATCACAATGGTACGTCGTTTTTGCTGAGTCCTTATACGTTTGCAAATGTTTTCTAAGACTACTTTTGTATTTTGTCTGAAATGTACAAAACTCACAATTGTATACCATAATCTCTGAACGATTTTTATGACTTAACATATGGCTTTTCATGTCATTCTTATGTCTTGTCTGATATGGGCAAACTTTACATGGATACATTGTTATTTGTGTGGGATCTTTATGGTTTAACGTGTGCTTTGTAAGTGATCCTTTACGTTTTGTTTCAAATGAACAAGATTCACATTTGTACATTGTTACTTCTGAAGAATCCTTGTGGACCAAGCTATGTATCTTAAGAGACCTTTTGTATTTTGTTTGATATGAACAAGAATGGCACTTGTACACTGTTACTACTGAAGAGTTCTTATGGTCTAAGCTACGCATATTAAGAAGCAAATTTTTCCTTTCCGGCGACTCCGTATGGATCAAGCTATGTATCCTAAGATACTCTCTTTTCTTTGATTGATATGAACAAGATTCACACTTGTACATTGTTATTTCTGAAGCGTCCTTATGGACCAAGCTATGCTTCTTAACCGCCCATTTTTTCTTTGCTTGATATGAACAGGAATCACACTGATACATTGTTATTTCTGACGGATGCTTGTGCACCAATATATGACTCTTAAGAGCATCTTTTTTCTTTGTCTGGTACGAACAAGAATCACACTGGTATAACATTATTTCTGAAGGGTCCTTATGCATCAGCATATGCCTTTTTAGGCTTTCTTTATATTTGGTCTGAAATAAACATGTCTCGCATTGGTATGTCTTCTTTTCTGAATGGCTTTTATGTTTCTGCCGCATATGCTTTGGAATGCATTCCTTGTATTTTGTCTTAAATGAACAAGATCCACAATGATACATCGTGATTTCTGAAGGAGCTTTATGGATCACCATGTGCTTTTTAAAGATACATTTTACTTTTTGTCTGAAACGAACATGATTCGCATTGGTGCATTGTTATTTCTGAAGGCTTCTTGTGTGCTAGTAAATGTTTTTTAAGATTACTTTTGTACTTTGTCTGGTAAGAACAGGAATCGCATGGATAAACTGTTATTTCGGAGACATCTTTATGCATCCAGCTATGCGTCTTAAGAGTCCACTTATTCTTTGTATGAAATAAGCAATAAGTGCACTGGTATGCTGGAATTTCTAATGGATCCTTACTTAGCAGTAAGTGTGGTACATTTTTGTGGGGTAATATGTGGTTACTGCTAGGTTCGGGAACTTCATCTCGAAATCTGAAAATTTGTAAAATCACAATCACAAATATAAACTAGCAACTATTGTATGTGACAGAATTTACACTTATGTAAAACAAAAATTACAAAACCAGATAGAATTTGATACAAATTAGTCAGTAGCACTTTTCGGAACTTCAAGGTCATAATACAATTTTCGTTTCAGCTCTCATAATGGCCTCTTTTCTACAATTATGAGCAGTTAAGTCATGTTTTCATAAATTGAATCCTGAGAGTACGGAAATAAATATTTTCCACTATAGTCCGTTTTTAAACTAGGAGCAGCGTTTCAAATTTACCACGCCAAATCATACATCTGTTATTGGATACGCCTTCGCCAATTTTTATGCAAGGCAATAGACGTAAATTTTTACATACAGTGCGTGTACTGAATCATTAGAAATATACCTCCACATAGAGCGAGAAATGTGACAACCTCGCCAGCTTGCAACACCATCTCGCACTTCGGTAGCTTCTCAGTCAGTGTCAGTATCTGTTTGTCAGCGTGGAGAGTTGGTTGATTTTTATTTAAAAAATTAATCAAAGAAACTTTCGATTAAAAAATTAATCAAATGAACTGTCAATTAAAAAATTAAATAAACTCTCATTAAAAAATAAATAAACATCTTCATTATTCTAAAAACAAAAGAAAACACTCTCAATAAGAAAATTAATTAAATAAAATCATTAAAAACATATAAAAACTCCGTACAAGAAATTTTTTTACAATAACGGTTCAAATAATCCACCTTCCTGTGCTAGGCAATAACCTAACCTGTCATAAAAATTGCTCCTTACATTTGCAAGCATTTCTGGCAAAATTAAGTTGCAGGCATTCCTTAAATTTAACTTTAACTCTTCTAAGTTACTGCCCTGCCAAATTCAGGGCCATAAACAGAGGATTTCATATGCCCCCCAAAAAAAGTCCATTGGAGCTAGATCTGGAGATCTAGCTGGCCATTTAATACCCCTCGTTCCACTTATAATACGGTCGTGGAAAGTATTTCTCAAATACCATGACACGTCATTTGCATTATGAACGGAACAACCGTCCTGTTGGAGCCACACTGTATTTAAATTTAGCCCTTGAAAATTTTGAATAGCGGGAATCACACTGTCTTGTAAAAGAGTGAGATATTTAGCTGTATTTAAATTCCCTTCTATAAAAAATTGACCAACTACATGATCACTTAAAATACCGGTCCAAACGTTCAGTTTTTGAGGACGTTGGGTGCGACACACAATATTTCTGTGCTGGTTTTCTTGAGACCAATATCAAGAAATAGATGAATTGTGTTTACATGTAAAGAAAATGAAGACTCATCGGTAAAAATATTTTTTATGAAATTTTCATTCTGATTTTGTATTTTACAAATTTTCCATTGCTGTCTGTAATTGAGGTGTTTTGTATTCATTTTATTTTAGATTTAGGATTTAGATTAGTTTAGTCCAGATTACGTCACTTTGTGTATGTAATCTGGTATGAGGTTAAGTGGAAGAGCAGGATTTCGTAGCCGCAAGCTGCGAAAAAATGAACTTCGCCTCTTAAGTTAATTAGCTCATTCATGTCAAATATGTATGCTACCATTGTAGGCTTATGTAATTGATGCTAATTACTTAATAAAGACAATATTATTATTATTATTTGCCTTTTCCATAATAATTTCACAAGACTCAATTCTCCGAAATTGGTCCCCTGGATGCAATTCATGTGTCTTGGTATACCTAAAACTTTTAAATCCGTTTTTTTTCCAAACGACCGCCACAGTTCTATTGCTAACACCCAACTCCTCGGCAACGCTTTTAGTATTCCTCGAGCTAACTCGAGTGTAGCACAAATCTGTTCATCCCGCCTTTCTCTTTCTTCGATTCTTTCAGGAGGAATCTCTCTTTTTTTGGGTGGCATTTTTTACACTCTTTCAAACAAAAACAATTTTAAAAACAAATTGTCTGTTTACAAGGGACAGGTCTTTCTTGAAATGTAAGAGAAAAAACTCCCCGCACCGTGTTACTGAATTGCCTGCATAAAATCATTTAATTATTTGTACCTTTTCCTCTGGTGTGTAAACAGACATTATGTACGGTGGATTATTTGGACCGAAAATAACGCTCTTGCTTTCACCGTCGCCACTCAAGGAATGAAATAAACACATAAACAGTGCAATGCAACCCAAGCTGTTTTCAATACGCTGCGCGCCGGCCTATCGGCCTCGTGCAGAGCTGACACGGGTACAAGACACAAGCGACGTTGCAATTTTCATTCCCTATGGTTAATCGACAAGTAAACGCACTGTATATGTCAACTAGTGTTCAAGTTTTGAAGTGTTTGCAGGTTGCACATTAATGATTAACAGTTAACCTGCTTTTTATATCAGAATAGGAAAACAAAAGTTCTTTTAAATCTAAGTACTTGGAGCATTATTATAGTGCATAAACCCTTAACTATGCATGCAGTAGCAAGTACAAGTCCGGCAGCAGTTTCACTCACAAAGAAACGTAAACAATTGAATTTAGGTGAAGAGGTTTAAGATTAGTTGAAAAGTAATGTACAGTAAATATATATACAGGGTGGACCATTAATAATAGGCCAGTTCAGGGGTAGATTCTTTGGGCCAAAATATGAGAAAATATGCTTTAGGAAAATGTTGCTGTGGAAAAAGATACAGGGTGTCAATCAAAGTTCAAATTATTATATCGTTTTTTTTGCAATAACTCAACAGCCTCTTGACTGATCTTCACCAAATTTGCTAGAGGAACTTTTTTATTCTAAGAAACAATAATTTATTTATTACATCACGTTAGATCATAGAGGGAGCTGCAGGACCTGTATCTGATGATGAATTGTTTTCTTTTTTTCGACGAAACGTTGTGGTACTTCTGACTAGAAAATCTAATGAGGGCGTCATTTCCACGTATAAAATGTACACTTGGTAGAGCTTGATAATTCCAACCATTTTCGAGGAAAGTGCCGTTAAACATTTCAGAATTTTTTGAACGACAAATTCAAATTTAATGAAACAAAGTGTATTTATTGAAAAAAATACAAAACATAAGGAAAACAAAATCGTAATAACAGAGTAAACTCTTTCTCACTTTCTTATGAACTAATGGGTTATTTTCATGGTATTGAGATAAATACATAAATCAAAAGATTGTCTAAAATAAGGATCTAATCTTATTAGAAGACCGAAAAATAACGTAAAAGTTGACTTAATGACATTATAAACTTTCCCCCCATGCAAAAACCCCATTGCTGTAACTTAGAGTAAATGTTCGATATGGTCTCCACTTACTTTTATGCCTTTTCTAATTCTATTCATAAAAGATATTCTTACATTGAAAAATACATTTTCCTGATCTCCAATAAAATTCGCTGCGTTTTGTATTTTCTCCCACAGTTCTTCTCTTGAGTTGATAGTATTTGCATAGACTAAGGACTTCATATGTCCCCACACATAATAATCCAAGGGATTATAATCAGGACTCCTTGTTGGCTAAGCAAACTCACTTCCTCGACCGATCCATCTGCGTGGGAAAGTCTCATCAAGATAATTCCTGACTTCAAATGGAGAAATGAGGGGGCGCTCCATTTGCATGAACTACTTTCTGTTCCGTATGTTTAGCATGAAAGCATGTAATATATCCGCAAGAGTATTTAAAACAGATAAGACTGTTCATTTAAATTTGGGGAAGGACATATGGTCCCAATAATTGATCGCCGATGATACCACACCAAACGTTAATCTTAAATTCTTGCTAAAAATGCCTTTCTTTACGGCATGACGATTTTCTACTTCCCAGTAATGGTTATTTCTCCAGTTAAAAACGCCTTGGCGAGTAAAAGGTGCTTCGTCGGTAAATAAAGTGTTCTTAACAAAATTTCCATCCCTGTTGTGTTTATTTAGAACAAATTGAAAAAATTGTAGCTTTTGTGGAAGATCCCTTCGAAGTAAGTTTTGTATAGGAGTAATATGATATGGGTAGAAGCTTTCTTTATGTAAGACTCTTGGGACAGATTGTTGACTCACCCCTGTTGCTGCTGCTAAACGACTTGAGCTGACTTTAGGATCTTCATCCACACAAACTAAAATTTCTAGTTCTTGATCTGGAGTAATTCGTTCCAGTCTTCCTACATCGTTTTTATGGCAAAATGAACGACGAAACAGATCTTTGAAAATCTTATGGTCTGGCTGTATTCTATTTGGATATAGCAATGAGTATCTCCTCACTGCAGCACGTCCGCTAAAATTATTTTGTGCATAAACACATATCATATCCCTTCATTTCCCTATTTGAAAAATTATTATGTCTAGGCATTGTAAATAAAGAAGTTCAAGAAATTAGCTCGAGAAACACAAGAACAAAATAAAATGATTAAATGACGTAAATGACACAGCTAAAACGTAATCAAAGCACACTTTTCAATAAATACATTTTGTTTCATTAAATTTGAATTTCTCTTTCAAAAAATTACTGAAATGTTTAACGGCACTTTCCTCGCAAACGGTTGGAGTTATCAAGTTATACCAAGTGTACCTTTTACACGTGGAAATTACGCCCTCATCAGATTTTCTGGTCAGAAGTACCAAAACGTTTCGGAAAAAAAAAATTTATCATCAGATACAGGTCCTGCAGCGCCCTCTATGATCTAACGTGATGTAATACATAAATTATCGTTTCTTAGAATAAAGAAGTTCCTCTAGCAAATTTGGCGAAGATCAGTCGAGAGGCTGTTGAGTTATTACAAAAAAACGAAAAAATAATTTGAACTTTGACACCCTGTATCTTTTTCCACAACAACATTTTACTAAAGCATATTTTGTTATATCCTCATATTTTGGCTAAATATGGTTAGACAATAGTGTCAAAAATCGAAGGCAAGCATTTATAGAGGGCCTATCTACGGTCTATTAATCTGGGAAAGGTCTTATAATTTTATAGGTACCATGAGGAAATGAATACAATGATATTTGAAAAATAGTTTCAAAAGTTATTACAACTATTACCTGATAATGCTGTCATAATAATGGGCAACGCATGATGCCACAGCCGTAAAGTAGGAAAAATACCAACATCAACGAAGAAGACAGATATGCAGATTTGGTTATTGTCAGAGTGTTGAATTTGACATAGATATGGTTCGATCTGAACTTCTATAGTCAATTAAACTACACAAAAAATAATACGATTTGTATGTAACTCATGAAATGGCAAAAAGCAATAATAAAATTGTATTGAGGTTGCCATTGTATCACTGCGACTTAAACCCTCTCGAGTTAATGTGGGCTCAAATAAAAAATACAGTGAAATCTAAAAACCGTACATATGAATTAATAGAAGTCAAAGAAATATTGCAAGCGTTTGAAATGTTAAATATTTTAAACTACAATTTCTCGAAAACGGTTGGATTTTATAATTTTTTGCATATATCGAAATCTAATTGAAATTAAATTCTCTTCAACAGGGATAACCTTTCTGAGTTCTTGTCATCCAAAAGATTCTTTGTGGTGCAGCGCTATCTACCCCTTAGCAGATTAAAAAACTATTTTCATTCAAAACTAAAGCCATTTATATATTCTAGCAATAGACTTTTACAGAACTCAAATATCTCTAGTAGTTTCCAAAATATTTCACCTAGGAGTTTTCCTTGGCACACTCTGCATACACAATACATTCAATTTTGTAGATGAGGAATGCATGATATCTTATATATATTGTACCTAATTAGTAATTAATATATCTACCTGTTGAAATCCTGTTGATCTACTTCAATTTCAACATCTTCACTATGGAAGAGTTTTAGATCTTTCATTTCTACAAAGTTCTCATTTTCTTGGGAAATATCGTTTGCTTGTTCCATATAAATTTCTCCTTCCGTTTTAATTATATCGGTTTTTTTATCCTCTTCACAGGTCAATAAATTTCTTGATGTAAATAATACATTTTCAAATTCCTGATGATCCTTCAGTTCCACAAATTTTTCGTTGTTTTCTTCAACAGGCTCATCAACATTTTCTCCATTCATGCAAAATCCTTCTTCTTTGATTTTGTCAACGGTATTGCCATCTTCTTTACTCGTAAATACATTCCTTAATGTAAACTGTAGCACATCGTTTAAATCTATTAAAGGTGATGTGTTAATAATATTTAGACTTTCACAATATTTCTTAATATTTTCTTCTACAATCAATTGGTTTGTCATAAAACGGTAGTAGTTCTCGAGAGATCCATGACAGTATATGCAAATTATAGGTTTCTCGATGATACTTAAATCCTGAAACAAGTTTTTAGAGAAGCATATTTTAATTATCCTATTAAATAAGATACAAAAGCATTGTCAAATAAACGTATTGTTTCCTGCACAAATTACATTTTCAAATGTGCTTTTAGAGGGTGGAATATTAAAACATAATATTTTTAGTCGTAAACTCCTCTATAAAATCCTTATTTTACTATAAGGATGTAACCAGACTGCAACCAACAGCTAATCTCCAGGTTATATGCCCCGCTGAATGCTGAATTACAAGTTACAAGCTTGGCGCATTAAGTGTAATAATTGCATATTACCATCAAAACACTAATGCACTGATCCTACTTAAAGTCATTGTTGTTTTCTCTTTTAACTTTAGAACAAAATGTTTTTAAGTTTTTTTTTTGTTAAATAAATAATATTGAAAATATTAAGATTTGCATTATTTGTTGAACATACAGGAGGTTTTTTGGTGATAAACAATCTTGCAATAAATAAGACTCTTTTATATCGGCTCGTTAAGGGTGCATTATCAAGGTCAAATAGTACGTTAAATATCCTCATTCTTATTTTACAGAGTTTTTAAAAACGGGCCAACAGAATCCAGAATTGATTTCATTATGTAAACTAGCAAACGGAAGACAAGGACCTATTATATTTTATATTGTAATCCTACATAAAACTAAGTTTCCAAAATTTTTTCCTCCTTGATTATTCAATGCGAATGTTCTACTCATTTGTTCCAAATTCACCATAAATTGTTTTATACTCTACAAAAGGACTTAAATATTCAGATAAAATATAATACGATGTAGTATAAAGTAAAATAACATGAAAAAAAGTAAAAAGTCTGCATAATATTTACTCCTATTAAAGTTTAACGTCGAATACGAATTGATTAAATTTCGTGTAAAAAAGTTGGGCGTTTTACTACTAGACGCAGCATCAAACAATGACATTGTTAGACGTGTGTCAAAGCAGGGTCAGGCTCTTAATTTTTCATTTTTAGTGTTTGAAATAGCGTGACTTGGTTTAATTATTTGCTCATAATAAAGTTGAATGACATTGTCATTAAAAGTATTGCTGATTATATATATATATTTTGAGCAATTACTTTTTATTTATTAAGATTGACAGTACTTTGATCTCTACCATAATGGCCATTTATATATCATTTTTATTACTTCCATGTCCAGTGGATAAACCTTTCCGCAGCAATTGCAGTTGCCGCAGCAGTATCAGTTGCATTTCACGAAAATTTATCATTATTTATAAACTTTTGCTGTTGCAATAGGAAAATGTTTCACGCATGCGCTTCACGCCTAAATCTCGTGATGATTTGTTTACGATCTCCATGAGCGTTTTGAAAAAGTGAGGTTCTGTACTTCTGTAGGTTGTGTTAAAATTGTTCGTTCTCAACAACTAATAAACGAATTAAATTGGATTCGAAACAAATCCTTTTGGGAACTTTTGGACTTCTGTTATGTTCTTTTATAATCGCAAAAAGACGTAACCTGCGAAGGTTAAAAGAAGGCCATTAAATAGACGACAAAAAGAAGAAGGCAGTTACAAATATTTTTAAAAATGAAAGCTTGTGATTCAGAGCTCATTTTTTTGTTCAAATTTCTTTAACATGTAAAATTTAAATATTGTAAAAATTTCACAAAATCTCAAATGTCAAACACTAGTCACGTTTTTTGCTCAAAATGGGTATTTCCTTTCACTTGTTCCAGTATACCGTGACCGAAACTGACAAACGTAGAGGGGTCGAAAACTACAATTTTATTGGCTATCAGCTGGTAGTTCCGCAGCGGTTGCCATTCAAGATAAAAGTTGGTTATCTACCTGCGGATTATGAATTCCAGCAGACTTTATAAATGGAAACATTGCTTTCGTATTCTTCAAAAACGCTACAGGTGAGGCAATTGTAACTGCTGCTGCTAGTTTATAAATTGACCTTAAGAGACTGTTAAAAAATTTAAAATTCCACTGTGATGTTATGTGAATAGCCATATGCATCCACAATTTTCACGATTCCGAAACATTTCAAATTAAAAAATATTTTAGATTTAATTACCTACTTATTCTTAAAATTTAAGTAATTCTTAGGCCCATTTGTTTTCTATGGTTATATCAATTTACCTTACTAAACTAGTAAGATACGCAATGGATTCCCATTCAAGCGTTCTTAAAATCTGAGAGCATTTAAGAACTGTGGTAATCGTCAGAAATACTATCAAATCTTTTCTCGTCAAAATTAGCTCGAAACTTACTCTTATTCGAAAAATATTGACATACCATCTCTGGGAGGCATTTTCCTATCAGTTTTTGCAGCATATTGTTTCCATCTTCGTTTTCTAGACTTATAGCAGAACAACTTTTAACTAGACATATACAAAAGCTGCATATCTTGTAATCCTCAGGGACACTAATAACATCTTCCCTTTTGCTTATATAAACTTTATTTAGATCCACTTTGGCATTGCTTTTGTCGAAAAATGAAATCATATATTTGTGTGTATCAATACAGGTTGTTTTAAAACCAATACACTTTTTAACTAGCTCTGCGCAGTTTGTGCATATAACTGATTCGTCACTTACACGTAGATTCTGAAAAAATATACGAAAATATCTAGTAAAGGTTGAACCGAAAATATCAATTTTACCATTTTCAGCAGAAGCATATCCAAGTCTTGTTTCGTGTCTTCATCTATTGCTTCAAAATTGTCACATTTTACCAAGCAAAGCCTGCATATTATTTTCCGGTGTTTGGGAGGGTGTTTCATCTTCTAATAATTAAATTAGGAAAAGATAAACAAAAAATGCAAAAACAATACAAAATTACTTTGACATAGTTTTGTGAATTAACCTATTTTATGATTCTTCTTCTGTTAATGTACACAACCTTCGAGCAATAAGAAATAGAGAGCCCTGCATGTCTTACAACATTGCGAATATTTGTCTTGAATACTGATGGGCGAGAGGCAGAGGTATTTGTTTACATCTCATCCCAGCAGTGGCGTACCATTTGTTTTTATTTTATCGTATTAATTATTTTTATTTATTTCCAGAATACGAGGACGTTAATAGTATTTAAGTACATTAAAAAATAACATTAATCTATGATGAAGGTGTAAATTTTACGTATCTACAATAAAAAATTTAATGATTTCAAGAAGCAGCCCAAACATATATTTACCTATATGCAGAAACAGTCAAGCAATTATATCAAAACTTTGTTGTTCACTACTGAATTTGTCAATTACACAGAGATATACAGGGTGGACCATTAATAATAGGTATGGGTAGATTCTTTGGGCCAAAATATGAGAATAAGGGATTTTCAGATCATCTGACTTAGCTTTCCCACTAGGGAAAATTCCCGTCTCTCCGAAAAATAATAATAAAAAATCAAACAAATGGGTTACTGACGAATGTGATACATTTATATAACAACTTAAAAAATGCATAACTTATTAATCAATATGAAAAAAAAGAAGTACTATATATGACAATATTATTAGCGAGTCGACAAATCCATCAAAAACTGCATGGACCATATTAAAAAATGAAACTTCTCATTCAAAACCGCCAAATGAAATTACACTCCTACATCATGGTAAAGAAACATCAGATCCTCAAAAATTAAGTAATATTTTTAATGATCATTTTATTTGCAACTTATCCACACCGAATGTATCCTCAAATATATCATATATAAAAAGGAAAACACTTTGTTCACTTTACTTATATGACGTGGGTGAAAAAGAGGACATAATATTATCTGTCTCCACAAAATGGTCCTCAGGTTTGGACAACCTTCCCTGCTTTATATTGAAAGACATTGCTAAACATATAGTGACACCTTTAACTTATCTGATAAATGAATCATTTAAACAGGATACATTCCCCACAATACTAAAAACAGCCAATGATGTACCCATACATAAAAAAGGAAAAACAAATGAGGTCGACAATTATAGACCTATTTCTCTACTATCAATATTTTCGAAAATTTTTGAAGCCATGTATATTAGGCTAGTATCATATCTTAATAATGCTAAATTATTTAGTGAATCCCAACACGGTTTTAGAGAAAATAGGTCGACCACCACTGCAGTATACAATTTTTTGACTGAAATTTTAGACTCTCTGGATAATGGTTTGTGCACTCTAGGTATATTTTTCGATTTTTCAAAGGCCTTTGACCTGTTGAATCACTCAATATTGTTTGAAAAGCTAGAATCCTATGGCATAACAGGCCTTGCCAAATTTTGGATACAGTCCTTTTTATCCTACAGGTCACAGGTTGTCGAAATAAAAGGCATAAATGGGCCTACTGTGAATAACTCTTACTTATCCGAGAAGATTATAACTAGCGGCGCGCCCCAAGGAGCAATATTAGTTCCTCTACTTTTTCTAATATATTGCAATGACTTAAAAGAATCTTTTACCCTCTGTCCTAACATAAAATTGTGTCAATATGCGGATGATGTGTCAATAAATATCCGAGGGTCAAATATCGATCAGGCGATTGCACTAGCAAACTCCGCTGTACAAATTATGTCTAATGACCAAATGATCAATACTCCTAAAACTAATTTTATATATTTCAAAAACCATACCAATAAAATAAGTTCTAGTCTCTCCTTGTTAAACACAATGGTACTTCTAATAAACAAGAATTGAACACAAAATTTCTCGGTGTATTGCTTAATGAAAACTGTAGATGGAAAAACCATATTAATTCAATAGCATCAAAACTTAACAGTGCGAGTTTCGCTTTGTTAAATATTAGAAATTTTGTCAGCTTTATATCATGCAAAGCATTTTATTTTGCATATGTACAAAGTCAGTTATCCTATGGAATCATGTTTTGGGGCACTGATAGTGAAGTCGGCAGACTATTTATTTTATAAAAAAATGCCGATTATAATGATCATTGTTCTCCACTTTTCCGGAAATCTGGCATTATGACAATATATTCTCTATATGTATAGGGTGACTTACCTAAACATGCGGAAACTTATTCAGTGGGTTGTCGCCACCAAAAGGAGCTAAAAAAATTAAGAAATAAAAAAAATTTGGAAAAAAAATTACCTAAAATTTTGTCAATTTGTTCTAAATAAACACAACAAAGATCGAAATTTTGTTAAGAACACTTTATTTATCGACGAAGCAACTTTTACTCGCCGAGGCGTTTTTAACTGGAGAAATATCTATTACTGGGAAATAGAGAATCCTCATGCCATTAAAGAAAAGCATTTTCAGCAAGAATTTAAAATTAACGTTTGGTGTGGTATCATCGGCGAAAAATTATTGGGACCATTTGTCCTTCCTCCAAATTTAAATAGACAGTCGCTTATCTGTTTTTTCTTCAAAATACTCTTGCTGATATATTACATGCTAGACGTACGGAACAGAATGTGGTCCCTGCAAGATGGAGCTCCCCCTCATTTCTCCATTGAAGTCAAGAATTATCTTGATGAGACTTTCCCACGCAGATAGATCGGTCGAGGAAGTGAGTTTTCTTGGCCACCAAGGAGTCCTGATTATAATCCTTTGGATTATTATGTGTGGGGATATATGAAGTCCTTAGTCTATGCAAATACTATCAACTCAAGAGAAGAACTGTGGGAGAAAATACAAAACGCAGCGAATTTTATTGGAGATCAGGAAAATGTATTTTTCAATGTAAGAAAGTCTTTATGAATAGAATTAGAAAAGGCATAGAAGTATAGGTGAAGACCATATCGAACATTTACTCTAAGTTGCAGCAATGGGGTTTTTGCATGGGGGGAAAGTTTATAATGTCATTAAGTCAACTTTTACGCTATTTTTGGCCTTCTAATAAGATTAGATCCTTATTTTAGACAATCTTTTGATTTATGTATTTATTTCAATACCATGAAAATAATCCATTAGTTCAAAAGAAAGTGAGATAGAGTTTACGCTGTTATTACGATTTTGTTTTCTCTTACGTATTGTAGTTTTTTCAATAAATACACTTTGTTTCATTAAATTTGAATACGTCTTTTAATAAGTTATTGAAATGTATAACGGCACTTTCCACGACAACGGTTGGAGTTATCTAGTTCTACTAAGTGATGCCCTCATCAGATTTTCGGTCAGAAGTACCACGTTTCATCAAAAAAAAAAAAAAAAATGAAAAAAATTCATCATCCGATCCAGGTCCCGCGGCGCCCTCTATGATCTAACGTGATGTAATACATAAATTATTGGTTCTTAGAATAAAAAAAGTTCCTCTAGCAAATTTGGCGAAGATCAGTCCAGAGGCTGTTGAGTTATTACAAATAAACGAAAAAATTATTTGAACTTTGACTGTATCTTTTTCCACAGCAACATTTTATTAAAGCATATTAGGTTATATCCTCATATTTTGGCCCAAAGAATCTACACCTGAACTATGGCCTAGTATTAATAGTCCACCCTGTATATATTTCTGTGGTCAATTCAGAAATACCGTACAAATTTATCATGTCCTTTCTATATAAAAAAACAATTGTATGAATACCTAGAATATAACAAACTGTTCATAGAATCACAATTTGGCTTTAGAGAAAACAAAAGTACTATAGATGCCATAAATAAACTTTGTGAGACTGTAATCAGAGGCTTTGAAGACGGAGACTGCGTAGGGTCAACTTTCTGCGACCTCTCCAAGGCCTTTGATTGCGTGTCACACAAGATCTTGTTAAAAAAATTACAATATTATGGAGTCGGTGCTAGTAGTCGAAATTTGCTTTCTAGGTATCTAACAGATCGAAGTCAAGTAACCTATTATGGCGGCAATCTATCTGAGGAAAGAACAGTAACCCACGGAGTTCCGCAGGGGTCAATCTTAGGACCTCTGCTTTTCCTCATATATATCAATGATATTCCTTCATCCCTCACAGACAGTGCATTAGTACTATATGCTGATGACACAAATTTCACACAATGCAATATTGATATCGATCAGTTGAAGGCTCGCATGAATGCCTCAATCTCCAATGTGGAGGATTGGTTTTCAGCGAACCAATTAGGTTTAAATGTAAATAAGACAGAAAATATGATTTTTTCCTTACGCAGAAATGATAAAATAAATAACACAGAATCCGTTAAATTTTTAGGAGTTTTCTTAGACCCCACTCTAAATTTTGGAAGTCATGCTAATTATATATCTAACAAAATAGCCAAAAGTATATTCTTATTGAAAAATCTAATAAAAACAGTTAGTCAACAAGTTTGCATTATGACCTTTCATGCAGTCATACAGTCAGTCTTAAGTTATGCGATCATAGTGTGGGGACACTCTCCCCATGCAAACAGGGTGTTTAAACTGCAAAGACGGGCAGTTCGTATAATAGCTAAAATAGATTACCGTGAAGATGCTAGAGAGGCATATAGAGAGCTCAACATTATGACCCTTCCTTGCAGATATATCTTTGAGTGTATATTATACATAAAAAAGAATAGAGAACATTATAATGCCTCGCAGAATATACATGATCATAACACGAGGCACGAAGATGACCTTAAAATTGAATTCTTGCGATTAAATAAATCCTGGAATGCAACGCTACATTTGGCCCCAACATTTTTTAACAAATTACCTTTAAGTGTAAGATCTTTTGAAGGAAACAACTTCATAAACAAAATGAAAAGATTCTTAATAAAAAAAGCCTACTACTCTTACAATGAATTTTTAAATGACAATTTTACAATTAAGGATTTCTAATATAACAATTTTTTTCTCTTTTATCTAGTTTTAAATCAGGATTTGTATGTGTGTGTTATATATATAATTTTAATATTGAAATTTTATCATATCATTTTATTACTCTTTCTATGTATTTGTGTAGTTTTACTGTAACTGACTTATGTAAGAAAATGTATTTTCCTGTACATCAATAAAGGTCTATTGTCTATAGAAATCCAAAAATTAAGTATGAACCATATATATTTGTTTTTTGTTACAAATAATAAAGAATTCTAGATTTTTTTAATATTTATTTATAACTATATACATTTTATCACCTTAATTCCTGAAATTACATAATTTTTTGATTTTCTCGTTTTTATTGATTTGTCATGTGTTAAACTGGTCATTGCATACATTGGTCAAAGCAAACATAAATTAATGGGAAGTGGCTTAACTATGTTTATTCAGTAAATAGACTATAGTAGTGAATAATGAATAAACTTGTAATTGACGAAACACAAGTATAATTAAGCCGAGATATTATAAAACAGTTGTGGACAAAGGAATTTAAACCACCACATCTCAGCCACAAAATTATTATACTACACACAAAGTCCACTAGAATGTCAGTGACAATGAGGTGGTTATTCTAACGTGTGCGTACCAAGCACACGTTAGAATAACCACTTGTTGGTACCTTTGAGGAGCCTTCATATGGTTTAATACTTTACTTGATATAAACTTAAACACACCGGTACACTATTTACTGGAGAATCCTTGTGCACCCAGCTGCGTCTTAAGAGAACTGTCTTTGTGTTCGATATGAACTTGAATTACACTGGTACACATTATTTTTGTGCCAAGTGCGCATCTTAAGAGTCTCTTCTTTCTCTTTTTAATATGAACAAGAACCACAACGGTACTAATTACAGCACCTTTTGTTTTGCATTTTGTCTTAAATGAATAAGGTTCACATTGGAACCGAATAATCTCTTAATAATGCTTATACCCAAGCAACACATGATGGTTTAATAAACGTTTATTATATCAAATTACGGTTTAAATTTCGTTATCGTATATTTAATCAAGTCTATGAAAAGCGTTTATTTCATAAACGATTTTTCTATGTATATTATAAATGTATTTCTCCGAAAATTTGTGGAGTAACGCAGAATATTTGAGAAATAATTAACTGAGAGTTGAGACTACACTTCCGTCAAATGTTTAAATTGTAAATTGGTGAAATTGATACTACTTGCATTTTTTCAGCCATATTAGAGTTTTTAATATACGATTTTAAATGTATACGATAAATATGTATGTGCGCTACATTTTTTATAGGCATGTCACAAACAATTGCAACTAAAAGTTCGAAGATTATAACAATATCTAGAAATATGAGTAAAATAATTACATTAATCATAATTTGTTATAGATAGATGATGAATGAAAATATTTGTACAGTAATATTGAAGTTTATAATATATGGATTTTAAACGTATATCAATCTACATCGATTGCGCAGTCGCCAGCAATTGGGTTGGTATTGTTGTCTTTGTTGCAGAATACATTTCTCATAAATATATACATCTCTCTCATTGTCTCAACAGTACAGCTGGCGAGCAACCGCGGATCGTCGTGTTAATTGCTGTTCCGTGTGGTGGTAGTCAACCTTAGTAGTGTGGCCTTGTGATCGAAACAAAGAATAATTTACTTGTTTGTTTTTGCGTATATATCATTTAATTGAAATTCAACAAGTGTTATGTTGATGAGCCGCCCTTATCCTTGAGTTATCACGTTGTAGTGCATTAAAGTTACAAGAACAAACCAACTTGTGATTGGTAAGAATTATTGTTTATCTGAGCGATTTCATAGTAACTGCATTTTTTTTATCACAGGAGGTGTAAAACTCTGCACGGCTAGCGTTGAAGGCGTGGGTGAGACCAGTGACAATAAAATTAAGGGACGATTCAAGATTGGTTGAAGCTTACCAAAAGCCGCTATAGTTACAATAATAATAATAAATAGATTCTATTTTTGGATTTTAGTAAAGAGTAATGAACAATGTTGTGGTTTGTTACCGTTGTCAAACATCCTAGGTCCCCAAGGGTGAAATAGTAAATGATAAAATAGTTTTACGTATTTAGCCAATCCCGCAGAATAGGTAAAGCTTAATATAATATAAAAAAGCTAGTACTAAATAATAAATATTTTTAAAAAATTACTATCTGCATACGTATATACAATTGAATTATTTTTCCTTGATATCAGTACTTTTATATAAGTAGGAGGTTTAAAATATGTACTTTTAAAAAATTGGAGATCATTATAATATTAACTTTCGAATTTAAAAACGGATACCGTCTATCTTTTTTATAGTGTTGTAGACCGATCAATTCTAAATAATTTTGCAAATGGAAATGTATCGCAAGTCAAAAAAAACTTTAATTCTAATTTCCCTGTTATAATTAAAGAAAAATTAATATATTTTACAAAATAAGGCACTTAGAAATTAATTTGCTTCAATGTTAACTTATTGTTAAGCAGCAATATATACTAACAATTTTATTGTAAGTAGCAAATGATTTCTGATTTAAGACATGATTTGACTTGCAAAGTTATTTGAAATCGATTAGCCTACCTATAATACTGTATAACTCATTTAAATTTTGAAAGTTAAGGTAATTTTGGTAAAAACAAAATGATGGAAACTATTTAATCATTTATTAAATAAGCTCTTAGTTTATAAAACAATATAAAAAAAGGTCTAAAAACAATTATAATTTACGATTAGATCTAATTTCCTTTTAAATATTATAGTTCACCAGCTTTATGAGGCTTTGAAATTTCTATATTTTTAATTTGAAATATGTTCGCCCTGCGCGAAGTCAGATATTTATATTCTCTGAATATATTACCTAAATTTTGGCATTGCCAAAAAGAAGTTTGATAAGCTGAAGCAACACTATACAAAATGACTCTCAAAAAATTTAAAATGAAAAAGTTTGTAAGTATTAGATATTCCATACAGGGATACCCTATATATGTATGAATTACAGTGGATAATAAAGGTTTATTACACGTATACCAGCAACTGGAGAAAAGGTTTTTCATAACCGTAAGAATAACCTTTACATCATACGTATTATCGACGTATATGGAATACGTTTATTTGAGGTTCCACATAAAAGTATATATCTCGTATATGATGTGACAACAATATAACGTTTTCTTAAGACGTATATATTTAGAATATGATGTACCATATATACACGTTTTTTTAAAACGTCTATATTTAGTATATGATAAGATAAATATATACGTTTGTAGCGCGGACATTGAACGTTGAATATAGGTTGCAATAAACATTATATATACGTCGTATAAACGAAATCAAAACGTTTATTAAACCATTTGGTGTTGCCTGGGTAGGTTATCATATAGCTTGGAATGTTATCTTTACGTTTCGGCTGACATGAATGAAAACCACCACGCTAGCACGTTGTCATTTGCGAAAAATCTTTATGGGTTAGCACATGCCTTCTAATGCATCTTTTATGTTTTGTCTGAAATGGACACGATTCGCACTTGTACATTGCTACTTCGGAAGAGTCCTTATGAACCAAGCTGTGTCTATCAAGATTTCTCTTCGTAGTTGTTTGAAATGAACATGTCTCACAATGATACATTTTTATTAGATCTGAAGAGTCCTTATGGGCCATGCTATGCCTCTCAAGATTCCTCTTTCTATTTGTGTTAAATGAACAATAATCACACTGATACATTTTAATTATTTTTGAAGGTTTCTTATGGGCTAATGTATGCTCCTCGAAATCCCTCTTTCTATTTGTCTGGAATGAACAAAAGTCACACTGATATCTTATTATTTCTGAAGGGTCCATGTGTACCAAGCTGTGTCTCTCAAGATCACCCTTCCTCTTTGTTTCATATAAACATGATTCGCATTTGTACATCGTTATTTCTGAAGAGTCTTTATGGACCAAGTTATGACTCTTCAGATCCCTCCTTCTCTTTGTTTGATATGAGCAAGAGTCACATTGGTACATCTTTATTTCTAAGGGTACCTTACGTGCTGCTATAGGTTTTTCAAAACTAATTTTGTATTTTGCCTGAAATGAATAAGATTCAGGATAGGACTGTATTACTTCCGAAGGAAATTCATGAGTTAGTATGTGGCTTGAAATGTCATCTTTCTGTTTCGTCTGATATGAGCAAAATTCACATTGATACATCGTTACTTGCAAGGGATCTTTATGGGTTAACATATGCCACATAAGGCACCTCTTATGCTTTGTCTTAAACAAACAAGAATCACACTTGTGTGAAAAATCCTTATGAACCAAGCTATGTCGCTTGAGATTTCTTTTTTTATTTGTTTGAAATGAACAAGAATCGCATTTGTACATTATTACTGTTTCTGAAGAGTCATTGTGGATCAAGCTATGTCTTTCAAGGTCAGTCTTTCTCTTTGTCTGATATGAACAAGATTCACATTGGTATATTGTTAGTTTCGACGAGTCTTTATGGGTTAAGTTATGCTTCCTAAGGCTAGCCTTATGCTTTGTTTGATATGGGCAAGAATCGCATTGATACATTATTACTTGTGAAAGATCCTTATGCACCAGCGAATGTCTTGCTAAACTATCTTTGTATTTAGTCTCGTATGAACAGACTTTACATTGGTATATTTTCACTGTTATTTCCGAGATATCTTTATGCACCAAATTATGCGTATCAAGAGTCAATTTATCATTTGCTTCAAATTCGCAATATTCACATTTGTACACTGATATCTCTGATGAATTGTTACACAACGGTGGTACGTTTTCCTGTGTCGATATGTGGTTACTGCTACTTCCCACAACGCCATCTTGAAATCTGAAATGATTCAAAATATGACTACAGAAACAATAAGGACTCTTTTTATACATTGACAAGTTGAAGTTTGAAATGTGAATATTGGTATTAGACCCAGTATCGTGAGCATGCACTGAATTATTTTGTGGGAACTTTCCTCGATTTGTTTCAATAAAAATTAATGCTACACAATGACCTACATAGGGAAACGGTAAGATATGATGCTTTTCAAAGATGGGCCTACAGGAATCTAATGGGTCAACAGAATTTTTTTCGTATTATTCTTTTTTGTATAACGAATATGCGGTTGAGCTCAGTAGTTTGCCCCCCAGTAAATCGACATGTAATTTAGATGAGAATATGCTAAGGCATGGTATACCTTAATTAAGTTTCTGGTATCTAGAATATTTTTTTAGATTTACGATTGCAAAATATGCTGAGCCAACACGTGCATCCCAGGATAACTGATAATCAATATAGAGACCTAGAAACTTGCAATTATCTAATTTTTTCAGCAAGGTGTAATTAAGTTTTAATTGAGTCTGAAATTTTACGTCTCTTAGAAAAAATTATATAGTGAATTTTAGAGGGATTAAGAACAAATTTATTTCTACAACACCACCTGTAGACTTCAGAGAGCAATATTTATGCATTGCAGTATAGTTCCTGTTCTGAGGAAGCAGATAAGCCGATTGTGGTGTCGTCTGCGTGCAAAACTAGTTGTATATCCATGTTATTCCCTACATATTTCCCCACATCGTTAATGAAAAGTGTAAATAGAAGTGGTGATAGAACGTTGCCTTGTGTACGCCATATTTCAGATCTCCGAAATCAGAAAATTCTTGGCCAACTTTAACTCTGATTTCGGTTTGTTAGAAATGACTTTATCCAATCATTCGTGAAGCCCCTGATACCCATCAAGAACAATTTGTTAATCAAAATAATTCCTATCAACACAATCAAATGCACGTGTGAGATCAAAAATAAAACTAATATATACTTGTGTCCGTCTAGTGATTTATAGATGAATTGTTTCAGGGGTCGTGTGGCTTTAAGTAGCTTTACTTCACTTCAACCTAAAGAGATCTTTTGTGAACAACCTTACATCTAGTTATTGTCCAGGATTCCAAGACTTTTAATAAAACTTGTGATTTTCCTGGGGGCTAGTTTCTCTATATCTTCAGGCATTAATTCCACCTGCTCTAGGAACTTTAGCCTAGTGCGGATTAATGCCTTGCATTCGCAAAGTATATGTTCCGCAGTTTCAGTTGCAGTATCACAGTATCTGCATTTGTCGTCTACGCCTTGCCCATGTTCTTGAGATAATATCTCAAGGGGCAGTGGCCAGTTAGAAGGCCTGTGATCAGCCTTAATTCGGACTTTTCAAGTTCGAGAAGCCTTGTGGCATTCTTTGTCGAATAAGTTATAAACTTTTTCGCTTGTCTTTGGCCTGGAGTGTTTTTCCAGTAGACCTTTTTCTGGTCCTTTTCCCATTTCTGGATCTCCTCCGTTATGTGTCCCTTGGCCAGGCCACAGAATGGTTCAGGTCCAATATTTATTTATTTATTCTTTACAGCAAATTACACAATAACTTATATAATACGTCAACAGAGAAAAAGAGAAAAAAAACACATATGCCGATAAGGGCATTATGTTACACAAACATTTGGTTAAAATATAAAATATCAATAGTGTCTTATGCAAAGTAAGTATAATTAGGAAGGAATTTTGTGGGCTTTCCACTGAGAGTGCAGCTTGATTAAAATTCATCACTGAGATATTCATCCAGACTATAGTAAGCCTTTTCTAAAAGAAATTTCCTAATATCTTTCTTAAAATGCTTGCAGGTTGAGATTTTTATACGACTTTGGCAATTTATTGTAGCATTTTATGCCTATATATGTTTGGCCAACCTCAAGACGACTGAATGGCACTTGAATCAAGTCATTGTTTCTTGTGTGGTGGTTATGCAGTTGACATCTGTGTATAAGTGTGTGTTCATGTTTTTTAATATGCTCTAATAAGAGATATATGTATAAGCCGGGTATGGTTAGAATTCCTAATTTCTTAAATTCATGCTTGCATGTTTGTAAGGGACGCAGTTTTTGAATACATCTGATTATTTTCTTTTGAATTATAAAAATTCTTTCCAAGCCACTTGCTCCTCCCCAGTGTATTAACCCATATGATACTACTGATTGGAAAAGACCATTGTAAGCAAGCATTAGGACACTATTACTAACCGTGTTATGAATTTGTCTTATTAAAAAGCACATAGAACTTAATTTTTTACAGAGATGCTGTATGTGATCGGACCACGTCAGTTTATTGTCTACGTAAACTCCCAAGAATTTGGTATTGTTTACTTGACAAATCGATTTGTTATTTATTTTTAATAGTTTACTACTGTCCGTGGATATGTTCTTTGGACAGAAGTCAATGAAATTTGATTAATTGATATTTAACAAGAGTCCGTTTTGTTCACACCATTCCCACATTTCATTTATCATATTTTGTGCCATTTGTAGCGTTGAAGTTGTATTTTTACCTGTTACTATCATGCTTGTGTCATCTGCATAGACAACATTTTTACCTGATTTATTGCATTGGACATGTAGATCGTTTATGAAATAGCAAAATAAAATAGGGGATAATATCGAGCCTTGGGGGGTGCCAGTTTTTATTTCTTTTTTAATCGAGATATGGGTTCCTAAGCTGACTACCTGTGATCTGTCAGAGAGGAAGGATTCTATCCAACTGTTGGCTGGTCCCCGAATACCCATGTTACTTAACTTTTCTACCAATAACTTGTGGTCCACCATGTCGAACGCTCTGCTTAAGTCAAAAAAGACCCCTATCATGGCTTCTTTTTCGCTTAACGAGTTTGTAACATATTTGAGATTTAGCGCCGTCATAGTGGATCTGTTTTTCCTAAAGCCATGTTGACTGTTGGATAATATTGAGTTACTCTCAAGAAAATTATATAGCCGAGTATAAAAGCAGCTTTCAAATATTTTTGCAATTTGATTTTGCAGGGATATCGGTCTATACTGTTGTATATCTTCTCTATCACCTTTAATTTTATATATCGGCACTATTTTAAATAATTTAAGTGAACTGGGAAATTTACCGTCTTCAAAAGATTTATTGATGATTGCTGCCAGCGGTATGGAGGTTATGTCGGCTATTTCACAAAGAATAGTTCCTGGTATACCATCGACACCTGCTGAGGGTTTATTGCATACTTTTTTAATCATTTCATGTGCCTCTTCTGGGGTGGAAGGTCCCAAAAAGAGGGAATTGTTATAAGAATTAGTGGTTGCGGGTATAGTCGGTCTGATCGCGTTGTTAGCGAGATTTAGGAAATAGTTGTTGAAGTTCTCAGTGATCTCTAGTGGATCTTGTATCGTTTCATTATCTACGCGAATTACTGGTATGTGATTTTTGGTAGAGTTATATTTATGTTCGTTTTTCAATCATCCAATATAAACTTGAATTTTAACAATGAATTATAAATATGTACCTTTTTTTATGTTCATTATTTATTTGTAAATATAATAAGTTTTAAAGTTGTAGTAATGTATTGTCAAGTTATATATTTGTTATTGTGTTTTTAGATACTTAGATATATGAATGTATTTTTTTGTGTACTATTTGACGTTTCATATCCTGTAAAAGGCTTAAGTGAATAAAGGTTATTATTATTATTATTATTATAATACGCCAACTTTCTTTGCTTATATTTCTTGCCTCCGAGATTCGTTCATTATTATAATTAAGCTTAGCCTCTGCCACTGCTTTCCTATAGCTATCTTTTAGTTGGGCATATCTAATGTCATAGTTTTGATTATTTATTGTCTTAGTCAGCTCACACATTTCTGCCAGTATATCCGACATATTTTTTAACTCTTGGGTTAGCCCAGGCGGGTTTTTTATGTTGTTCTTTTTTTTTATTTTTACACGAGTGAGGGGAAAGGCTTTGTTAAAGATTTCCAAGATTTTTTCATAGAAAGTGTCAAATATTACGTCAATATCATCACGATAGGAGCTAATTTCCCAGCAATCCCTCTGAATCATGGCTCTGAAGATGCCAATGTTTAAATCGTTAACGATGCGCTTTTCAATGATTTGGACACTATGCCTGGTGTTATTATTTGGAGTTTTTATTAGCTGAAATGTGTGATCTGAGAAGGCTGAATGGTGTACCTCTGTTATATAGTGTGTAGTGTCAGTAAGGATGTTGTCTATGCAGGTTTTCGAATGGTTGGTTATACGAGTGGATTGATTTATAGAGGGACTGATGTTAAACTCAAGTAAAAAATTTCTGAAGTCGATAGACTTTTTGGATGAAGATATCAAGTCGATGTTGAAATCACCGCATATGAAATACTGATAGTGTGGTTTGTAAATTTCATTCATAAAAATTTCAAATTTACTCAAGAATTCTGTAAAATCTGCCTCTGGTGATTTGAATAAATTGTGCATCAGCTCCTTTTTTTGCAAGACTGTCAGCAAGTTCATTACCTTGTACCCCCTCATGACCTGGCACCCACATCAAGGTAACCTTGTTGGCCAGTTGCTTCAGGGATTGTTTGCATTCCCAGGCAATTTTAGACTCAAAGGTGTAGGACCTTAGAGCTTTCAATGCTGCCTGGCTATCTGGTAATCTTTGCCCTTTGAATGCCTTTATTTAGGCATTCCTGGGCACACAGATCTATAGCATGTATTTCTGCTTGTAAGATGGTTGGGGTGTCGCCTAGGGCTTTTGATAGCCCACATCTTGGCCCTACTACGCCCACTCCTACCCCTTCAGCCATCTTAGATCCATCTGTGTACCAGATGAGTGACCCTTGTTCCAATCGTAGTGTCTCCAACTTGCTTGTCTGACGGCTTTCGATCAGCACATCAAAGGGGCAGTCAAAATCTTGTATTGATTGGCATTGAGTCAGTAGGTTTGGTCATGGTTTTCTAGTTTTTATCGATTTTATTATGAAACAAACAAGTGTTCTGATAGCGCGCTATAAAGATGTTTAAAAATTCATATCTCTGCCAATAATGATCAAATGGAAATGAAAAACAAAAGGAAACTGTTCGTAATCGAATTCTCTACAACTTTCATTTGACACATTTTGCGATCCGAATGACCATTTTTGAGATTTTAGCGAAAAACTCGCGTCGCAAAACTGTCAGAATTTCAAAAAAATCTATCTCAGCTCCAATATTTCGTATGAAATTAAAAAAAAAAACGAAATTGTGCAGATTTTTATTACCTATAATTATCATGTGTATATATTTTACAATAAAATTGATACTTTCCGAGTTTTTTGCGAAAAACTGATTTTTTTAACCTATTTTCTCTCCCCTCCCCTCCACCGGCGTCTATGGTTGGGGACTTTTGATGTGTTACAAAGTACCACAAAATAAGCCTGTTCCCAAAATTTCAGCCCGTTCTGAATTATTTCATCCAAATCGACAAATTTCGTCCCATTTTATTGGGCTAATATATTGTATGAAACAAATGGTTAATAAATATATTATTATTATATGTCTGACCGTTGGTTAACGTGCGAGGTGACAATCGCGATTAATAACATGGGTATCGCACCACCGGGTTAGAATCCTGGCTCTGGCACTGTCGGAGGAAATGGCTGGATGTCCGCGTTTTTTCAATGTGTAACCCCCTTCCGCACAATCCCCTGGCTTCTGGTGTTGGGGGTTGTCTAATTTCTCTGGTGTCTATTATTTATTATTATTATTATTATTATATTATAGTTGATTTATGTTATTACCTGTTGAAATCCTCTTGATCTGTTTTTATTTCAATGCCTTCGTTATGGAGGAATTCTTGGTCCCCCATTTCTATAAAAACTTCATTTTTCGGTACAATCACATTTTCTTGTTCGGAATAATATTTTCCTTCCATTTCATTTACACTCGTTTTGTTATCTTCCTCGTAGATAAATAAATTTTTTGACGTAGATATGACATCATCAATTTCCATGAAATTTTCATTTTTATCTGCAACAAGCTCAGTAACAGTTTCTTGATCCATGCAGAATTTTTCCTCTTTAATTATATCGACAGTACTGCCACCTTCTTTACTCGTCAATATGTTACATGGTGTAAACTGCCGCACATCGGCTAAATCTAGTAAACATTTCTCATTTATAATATTTAGACTTTCGCGATATTTCTTAATGGTTTCTTCTGTATTCAAACAGCCTGTCACAAAACGGAAATGGTTTAATAGAGTTGCTTGGCAGAATGCACAAATTATGGGTTCCTTGATGACACTTAAGTCCTATAAACAAGAAAACGAATTACATTTAAAGTATATGTACATATAAAAAATACATACAGGTGTCTCACCAGGTATTGCATCGATCGATATAGGGAAAAGTACGTACCAGAAAATTTTGAAAATTTAGGGAGCTACTAATAGCAGTGTGGCCAATCCAACTAAAATAATTACAAGCATCTGGTGGAAGTCGATACCAACTTGCTTATTTTAAATATTACACCCCATATATTTTAGAGTTTTTGAAAAGAGCAATTCTGAGTCAAAAATATATGGGATATCCTATGCCTAAACCCAGACGTTTCAACGGAAAAATTGTCTATTTGCAAAATTAAAATCAAATCACAATTAACAGTATCGAAACTTCGACGTAACACCTCTGGAGTGACCCACTTAAAGGCAGCGTCCCCTGAGGGTATTATTCACAGTAAAATGTCTTCCTGGATGTACTAGACACGATTGGTTAATTGAAAGTTACTACAAGTTGCTGAAGGCAGAATTTATCAAAATATAACAAAGACAAATTAAAATTATTAGCAGAAAATACCGAAAATATTCAAAGTCCAAAATTACCACAAAAATAAATATTAATTCAGAATAGTGAATTATTACCAAAATGCGATTGGTCACGTCGGACGTAGGAAACCAAAGAGCAGAAGGCCTATGCAGGATATCCCAGTGCTGAGCTAGAATTCATCCTGTCGGACGCACATTGCGCGAGCATATGTGAGCCAGGCAGTCCTCAATCGAAGGGGTAGCAAAATGTTTATAACCGGTAGCGTCAATTGACATAAACAATAATTTCTGGACAATTTAGATGATTGGGATCGATTGCAAATAAATTACTTATATGATTACAGAAAAAGAATGAATATAATCGCCCCAGTATTAATAGTTATAAGTCTAAATCAAATTGTTGTTTTTGAAGCCGGTGCATATTGAAAATTTTGAGTGTTAACTAATTTAAACAATTAACCCTCGCGGTTGAAACCATATGCGATCAGTTTGAAATTAAAACTTTACCTGTTTACTAAAATGAACCTAATTTAATCGTCCCCGGTTTGATAAAAATAAAAGTATATTACTTCAGACCCAAAGTTAAACTGAAAATATATACCGGGTGTAACAGGATCATGGTATACCCCCTTTCATCCTTTAGTTTTGAAAGGGCGCGAATGTGTGTACTTAGCGCCGTCTGCCCCAGATTTAATAAGGTGCCAAGTACTATTATATATCCCTTGCCCTTCAAGGCACTTTCAAAGCGTCGACGGGCGCGAACGTGTCTTGAAGGGCAAGGGATATGTGTGTTTATAAATAATACTTAGTGCCGTCTACCCCAGATTTAATAAGGTGCTAAGTATTATTATATATCCCTTACCCTTCAAGACACGTTCGCGCCCGTCAACGCTTCGAAAGTGTCTTGAAGGGCAAGGGATATATAATAGTACATATCATCTTATTAAATCTGGGGCAGACGGCGTTAAGTATTATTTATAAACATACATATCCCTTGCCCTTCAAGACACTTTCGAAGCGTCGACGGGCGCGAACGTGTCTTGAAGGGCAAGGGATATAATAGTACTTAGCACCTTATTAAATCTGGGGCAGATGGCGTTAAGTATTGTTTATAAACATATATATCCCTTTCTAAGCGTCGACCGGTCGCGAATGTGTTTAGAAAAGTAAAGTCGCATATGTCTTTCAACACTAAAAATGGATAAGTTCAACCCAGTAAGTTTCAATTCTTTGTGCCTTTAGACACCAAACCTTACACATGCGCAAACAACGCATGCAAGTATATGTAATCAAATGACAGATGGAGGTTCATCTAATACAGTTTCTGTGAATAAAATTCTGATTTTTATACAAAAGAAAGTGAGTTTTCTGCCATAAGTGAAGGGTTTACTGCTCTATAAAGGACATAGTGTGATCTTAATAAGGAAAAGGACGATGTACAAGTGCTGTTGGTGTATAAATTAGTGCATGAAAAAGTGCGTCATAAGAAAAATTTTTTTTGAGAAACGGTTTGTATGCACGCAAAACTAATTTCAGATTCGTGTTCTACGACCCCAAAATAGGATATCCTGAAAAAATCACGCAAAAATTCGAGGTTTCCGTTCTCCTTTAGTATTACCAAAAATTCTTGTGTAATGTGGAAGACACATGTTTAAAAACAGCTAAAAGACGATCATCATATTTGATAAACCAGTTGAACATTAACATACCACTTCAGGAAGACATTTCTCTAACATTATTGTCTGCTGCATATTATCGCCGCCTTCATTATCAAGAGATATAGCCGTATAACTTTTTATTAGACCCATACAAAGTCCACATATGTTGTAATCCTCCGGATTGTCAACAGCATCTTTCTCTTCACTCAGGTAAATAACTTTCAGATCCATTTTAGCACTGTTGTCGTTAATAAATGAAACTATATAATCATGTGTGTCAAGGCGTACTGCTTTGAAATCAACACATTTTTTAACCATATCTGCACAGTTTATGCACATCAGGGGTTCTTCGCTTACAGCTAAATCCTTAAACAAAGAACACGTTTGAAATATCTGACAAACGTTGATTGGAGTATATCATAGCTTACTATTTTTAGCTGGAGCATATCCAAGTCGTTTTTCTTATTTTCGTCTATTAGTTGAAAATTGTCACAGTTTGTCAAGCAAAGTCTGCATACTTTATTTTGATTTTCAGGGGGACTTTCCATTTTCCAAGTTACAATCGAGAAGAACTAAAAAATATAATATAAATAAAGTATTCATATAAACAAAGTAATACTAGGTTATTTTTCTTCTTCTTCTATCATGGCTCGGTGCTCACTGCAGGAATGAAATACTAATTCTTCTTTTGCAAAATTCCAGAACACAAATAATTAGCAAGCACCTCATCAATAGATGGTGCTGCCAAAGAAAACTATATTATTCTTCTCTACTATGCAGTAAAAATTTAACAAAGAAAACAAATTGTTCACAGAGAGCCGTGCATTTCTGAGCCGCCCTGTAGCAAGAATAATGACTGTTAATTATATGTCCGCTAGGCAGTCAAAATTTTGACGCCATATGACTATCTGATCGATGATTTTGACGAATGGACATTCGCAGTAGAAAATTTTCTCGTGCTTGACGGTTTATCGGAGGTGTGTACCGGTGGCACAGACACAAATGCTAAAAAGATTGCAAAAGCAAAATTATTAGTGTTAACGATAGGTCCATCGTTATTTGTGCATGAGAAAGAGCAAGAAACCGTGAAAGAGTTAAGTTATTGTATGACGACTGGGGTTTCGCGCGAAAAATCGGTCTACTTCCTTCTATTAATATCACTCTATGGGAAATTATGTAAACCAAGTGATTTAGACTGCACAAAAATTACGTCGCATAGGTTTCAAAATCGATAATGATTGATAAGTGGATAGGATCTGTTACTAGAACATTCGGGAATAGCAATGCAGTTACATCTGACTCCATTAAGAAAACTAAACTTATGAGCATACGGTTAGAGACGCCGCGTACAGGTGGTGCGCTGGTAAGTAAAATGTTCGATTTAAACAATTGGTCAAAATGTGGTAGCACTATTTACCAGCATGATTCAAGAAATCGGTCAAAACGTGGCAGTAGTAAACGGCATGATTCAAGAAATTGGCCGAAAGATGGCAGTACTAGTGACAATCAAGTAGAGACCCTCAATCAAGTTTTTTAAAAGTGATGTGAAAGGTAAGAATATTAGCCATACACGTCTAAAAAGAGATTTCCAATTAAATGTAAAACTGTTTTTTGTAGCTTCGGCACCGCTCGAAATATTAACTTCTCGGCATAGCGGCAAACAAATTGACACGTCAGTACCGTCAAACGGGTATTTATGAAACGATATTTTTAGATTTCTTCAAATTGCACGTCTACGTACTTTACAATGTATTTGTAAAAACTGTTTCGGGTATTATGAAGGACACCCCAGTAGAATCTTTTCTAATACAATTCATTTTTATTTTTCATATTTACCTACTATTTCTTGTCTTTCATTTTGTCGTTTCATATAACCCGGGGTACGTGGGTTATATGAAACAATATTTTAACAACATTGAAGTTCGTTTTAATTGAGCAAAACGTTTCATATAGGTACACTTTCCTAGGAGGTCATATGAAACATGTAAACTTTTTTTAAAAATCCCACATTTTATGGGAGACGCTAGGAAAAAGGATTAAGTGAACACCTGGTACTTTCGTATAATATGTTTATTGTTTCAATTAAAACGGAGAACACTTATTATCACTGTCCAAAGCAAGTGAAAGAGCAAATAGGAATTGTCAAGAACATCTAAAAAATAGCTAATACAATATAAAATATAAAACACCCAGAACTTCATAGGAACATTAGGAACAAAGTTTTGCTTCCAAATGAATAACTGAAAAATATTTAAAACTTAAAAATAATAATGTTAAATCCAAACATATAGAAGGAAATATTTTTCTTTGATTTAAAGAAAATAAGCGAATGTTCTAAACCTAAAGAATGTCCCTGAACGAATTACTTTAAGTTTTGTCTATTAAAGGCATAACGAAAGGTTTATGCAGTTGTAAGTGCTTCTACGATGTTCTTTTCATCTAAAGTGCTCAAAACGGGAGGTTTTCCTATTTGTCCGATATCATTCCACGATATTTTCACCAAATTGCACATTTTGGCCCTCCATGCTGTTCTGCTGCATGACCAAAAGACGTTCAGACAACAATAAAATCTAAAGCATTTTCTAATCTATACAAAGAATAATTTCTTCTAAATGCGCTACCAGGACTGTGGATGTGTCTTCGCGGCATTGTCGTTTCACATTACCCTGTAAAAATGACACTATTTGTTTTTTCTCGTTTTTATAGACTACGAAATAATCAGGAATAAACTATTATGCAAAAAATGTAGCTGAGTTTATAAGTAAATATTTGTCCCATGGGAGCAAGTGTATAGCATGAACCGTTTACACGATTCAGAGTAGACACTTTGTACTTATAAAAAAAAATTAAAACAGCAATTTTTAAAGTATTTTATTACAGTACTTACAGTTTATTTCCATTGAAACTTAATGTACCCCATTGAAAGATAAATAATTTCCGCACAGCTTGCAATTGTCAAATATCTAAAAAATGCGAACTGAACAAATTTTAAGAGAAAAATTTTAAAAAGTTGCTAGTTGTTTCATATAACCCGGGGTGTTTCATAAATACCTGCTTGACGGTACCATACTTTAAATTTAGGAAGTTTCAGCAATTTCCATTCAATTCAATACATTTATTGTACCGTCTTTTAATGTTTGCCATAGCGTTGCATAATTGGTTTGATGTAATTTCCATGCAAGCCTGTCTTATTCTTTTAGGCAGTTCTTCTGTGTTGGTTGAGCGGGTTTTGTAGGCTTTTTCTTTAAAAATCCTCCATAGAAAAAAATCTAGAGGGGTTAAGTTGGGAGATTTGGAAGGAAACTCTACTAACCCACTATTTCACTCTATCCACCGATTAGGGAAATTTTCATACAACCAAGCCCTCATCCTCATAATCCAGAAATTGTGGAATAATAGATATATGGTAAGGACAGAGCCATCTAATTGAAAGATTACGTGAGAATTTTTTGCTAATGAAAGTTCATCCATAGTGTTGGTAAACTCATTCCTCAGAAAATGTAAAAAATGCTGGCTGTTCAAATTGCCTTCAAAAAAGAAGGGACCAATTATTTTGGTATTTAATATGCCGCACCAGACGTTTATTTTTTATTAATACTACCGTCTACAATCTATTTCCCAGTGTGGATTATCTTCCGTCCAACACCTTGAATTTTAAGAATTAAACCATTACACTCTAAGTCTAAACTTGCAATTGTTAAACGGTTTCTCGGATTACCAGTAAAATAATTTCTAATTCGTTCATTATTTGGTCTTTGTCGTTGTAAATTACAGTTCTTTAAAACGTGTTTAGATACAGCTCCATACTGATTACTAATTTTGTTTACTCGATCAATGGTAACTTTTGCCTAACATTTAATAGACAAGGGACCGACGGCTTTATATCCCCTCCAAAGGATGCTATATCCCCTATACAACCCTCGCCTAAGGTTGTATAGCTTCCGCACATACACTGATATACAAACCGCTGGAAGATGTGTGAGGCGAGGACGCGGTCTTCATTGGAACCGTCACCCATCCAACTACTAACCGCGCCTTACGTTGCTTTACATCGCATATCGAAGTATGTACATAGTAAAGACGCACCCACGCTCGCCCCTGTCATTGTCATTGTCTTATAATTTTAATTTTTTAAGTAAAGTTAAATGATCAGCCATACTTATATTGCGGAGCAATAAACTTCACTATTGACGCGAATAAATCGTCGTTTGTTCTGCTGACTTGCCATGGCAACTTAAGAATTTGCAAAGCTTGCTAACAAAAATAATTATCCTTAATATGGAGCATGTTTAAGAGGAACTCATAACTCGATAACATAACAAATTTTAATTATGTTATATTTCTGTTAGAAACCAATATTTTTTTTTGTTAAGTTTCGGTAACACACTTTGGAAAGGATTCTAAACCCAGTGGCGTAGTCAGATTTGAGATAAAAAAATTGCCAACACTTTTCTTGGCTTTTTGGCCCTGATAAAAAATTGAAATAGGCCTTGAAATTTTAAATTTAGATCTGAAATTTTGCATAGTATACCCATCTCTAGTTCAGAAAAAAATTTTGTCATCATTCGCTGGAATAGGAATGGCGCATTGCACAGACCAAAACTTATTCGTAAATATTCGTATTTACCATCCGGGGTAATGAAGGCAGTTTTTCCAATCGAATTAGATGCTATTGGAATTTGATAATACACCGAAAAGAAATCTAAACTTGTAAAATATTTAAAATTTAACAACTTGTCAATTTTAAAACATAATATTTTTAGTCGCAAACTCCTCTATAAAATCCTTATTTTACTATAAGGAACGTAACCAGATTGCAACCAGCAGCTACTCTCCGGGCTATGTGCCCCGCCGAGCGCTGAATTACAAGTTACAAGCCTGGCGCGTTAAGTGTAATAATTGCATATCACCATCAAAACGCTATGCTTCTATTGCAACAAACACCAGCCAAAAGACTGATCCTACTTAAAGGAGCTCTCGTGCCAGTCATCATACACCACTTGCAGACTGCAGTTTCGAGCTGTTGGCTCTCGTCAGTGCAAGGTAGGCATGTGACGACCGACACGAGGATCACTTGACTATTTAGTACATTTCGGTATCTTTGTGATAGCGACATGTAAAACAGCCAGCAGGCGTCATCTAGCGGTCCAGTGTCTGTTGCAATTGAAATATAAATAGCCTGACTGGGCTCAGCATAGTTCAAATCTGCTTTTAGAGAGCGGAATATTAAAACATAATATTTTTAGTCGCAAACTCCTCTATAAAATCCTTATTTTACTATAAGGAACGTAACCAGACTGCAACCAACAGCTACTCTCCGGGCTTTGTGCTCCGCCGAGCGCTGAATTACAAGTTACAACACAGTTGGTTGCAGTCTGGTTACGTTCCTTATAGTAAAATAAGGATTTTATAGAGGAGTTTGCGACTGAAAACATTATGTTTTAATATTCCGCCCTCTAAAAGCAGATTTGAGCTTGTCAATTTGGTCGTCAATCAAAGGGATTGGGAATTTTTCCTTAATTGTTATGGCATTTAACTTTTGAAAATCAGTGCGAAGTCTTAGCTCACCATTTGGTGTGGTAACTAGAACTACTGGGCTAACGTATGCAGACATAGATTCACGAGTGATCCCGTACTTGAGCAGATCAGCAACGATTTCTCACAACGTTTCACGCTGATTATTGGCTAATCTATAAGGGTCATAAATTACCGGATTTGAAGTTGATAGCTGTATTGACATTTCACAACAGCTTGTTTTATCTATTTCCAAAAGGTTTGTCGCTACCATTTCGTCGGTAATACAGGACTGAATGTATATGCTTGAACAAACGTTAAAATACATTAAAAAATTGATATCTGGTCCGTTTTTATAAAAAGTAACAAGCAAGAAAGTCATTGCCAATTAAGATCTCCGCCGGACACATGTAATCCGGAACTTATGAGTAGGGTCAATTTAGCAAATATAGAAATGATCCAAGATTGTTTATTTACTACATTCGACCAAATAAGAGAACATTTTCTACCTGTATCAATTATTCCGGTGGACTTATTATTTATCAAAATGTCTTTAAAGTTTGCAAATAAAGTTACCTGATTTCTTCCTTCTTTCCTTTGTACATTCAAATTCTACATGACCTGGCTTGTGACAAAAATGCGCGTTTCTGTGCCGTGTTTCTTCAACTTAAAGTCACGAAAAAGATCTTTACAAGCGAAACGGAGAATCTGTAATGAACTGGTATGCACACTACTGTAAGAGGTCATTGTTTCAGAATGCTGATCACAATTTCTTAAATAGGTGAACAAATCTTCCAAACTTTCGTAATTAGCAGACCAAGCTATCTGGCAAATTTCACGTTATTTGGATATACCATGAACAATTATATTAATTTTATTTTTAACTGAAATATTCCAGTTTAATTTCTGAAACTTATTCAGTTTCACTGTATGATAACCTGTTAGTGTCTTTTCATTATTGGAAGTAAAGTTTGCAGTTTCTTGAAAAATTTTACTCGTCATGGATTCATCAACATCAAAAGTGTCTTTTAATGCGTCTTTTAGAATATAATAATAATAATAATAATAATAATAATAATAATAAGTCTTTATTCAAAGAAAGGGCGAAGTTCAGTTTGGTAAGCCTTACGCTGACCATCTGCTCTTACACATATCCGCCTGGCATGGCGGCTACGGGTTTCCGACAAAGATGGTACAACAGCAACTACCGCATCCCAATCTGGAGTTTTAATGGCTGAACGACACACACAAACTTCACAAAAAGACACTAGAAAACCACTTCTGACATATTGGATGTAGGAATTTAGTAAATTGGCATATATATTGCATATATTATTAAACGATTTTCCACAAGAAGGTTTTATTAATTAAAATCTAAGTTCACAACTTAAAATGCGCTCTCAATGAATTCTAGTAGTAGAATGATTCACATATTCTGTTCTTTTCTTCGAAATGAGAAGTACCGCCATTTATTTTCAAGTAATAACTTTATTGTCGTAAGATGTTATAAAAGATATTGATGTCAATTGATTACTAGTAATTATACATGTAGGAGTAAAATAACAAGTCATACAAAAATTTAAGGACAATGTACACAACTTAAAATGTACGAACAAGGTATATAGTTAAAATTAATTACAGTTGTAGTATTCTTGGAAAGAGTAGGGGAATGGTAGCTCAGTTGGTTAAAGCGTCTGGCTAGCAAACTGAGTTGCCTAGCGAAGTGGGTTCGATACCCACAAGGCGAAACAATTTTTCATTAAAAAAATTGCCCCAAGAGTGGTTCGGAGTCCACATTAAACTGTAGGGCCTCGTCTCTCTTTACCTAGCACAAGATCCTTGAGATCTTCCAGGGGGTTACTTCGGTAACTTGAGAGGCGGTTAAGAAAACATTTTAAGAAAACAAGAAAACATTTAAGTAAAAACAGTTTTCTAGAAGGTAGCGCTTGATTTAGCTCTTGAATTTGCTCATTGGATTAATAAGAAATAAGAGTTGGGCAAATAATTGAAAACATGACTACAGAAACAGTGAGGACTCTTTTTATACATTGACAAGTTGAAATTTGAAATATGAATATTAGTATTAGACCTTGTATCGTAAAAGCATGCACTAAATTATTTTGTGGGAACTTTCCTTGATTTTTTTCAACGAAAATTAGTGCTACATAAATGACTACACAGGGAAGCGGAAAGATATGATGCTTTTTAAAGATACATACAGGAATCCAATGGGTTGACAGAATTTTTTTTCGTATTATTCTTTTTTGTATAACGAATATGCGGTTGAACTCAGTTGTTTGCCCTCAATAAATATCCATATAATTTAGATGAGAATATGCCAAGGCATAATAGACCTTCATTAAGTTTTTAGTATCTAGAATATTTTTTACATTTATGATTGCAAAATAGCTGATAATCGATATAGAGACCTAGAAACTTGCAATTATCATTTTTTTTTTAGCACAGCGTCATTAAGTTTTAATTGAAAGTCTGGAATTTTACGTCTTTTAGAAAAAATTATATAGTGAATTTTAGAGGGATTAAGAACAAGTTTATTTCTACAACACCACCTGTAGAATTCAGAGAGCAATATTTGTGCATTGCAGTATAGTTCCTGTTCTAAGGAAGCAGATAATCCGATTGTGGTGTCACAACAAGGCTAAAATTTGTTTAAATTTCGGCCACGAAACAATTATATAAACTACAAATTTATGCAAATGGGCCGATAACTGTACGGTCGTGAGCAAAAAAAAATAGGACGTCTTATAATGGTATTTTGCTAAAATCTAGTTGTGTACATCTATAACTTTAATTTTGGTGACATTGTCAAGTTGTCATAATTTATTGCAAGTGTGCAAAAAACTTAATATGCCTCATATAAGTATTTAGTTAAATCTGGAGTTATTGCTAAAACAGAAGATGAATGGTCAATGAGACAAATTGCACTGCATTATAATATTGACAAAAATTCGGTGTGTAACATTTTAAGAAAGTGGAGAATAAACGGTACGATTAATAGAAATCCTGGATCAGGGTGACGAAGGATATCAACTCAACAACAAGATTTGCAATTGGTAAATGCTTTAGTAGAAAACCCATTTTACTCAGTTATTCAGGCTGCTAAAGAAACGAATTTTCCTGGATCAAGTAGTACTGGTCGCCGGCGAGTAAGAGAATCGGAGCTACGCTGTCATGCAGCAGCACAGAAATACTTACTTAAAGCTGAACATAAAGAAACTCGAGTAAGATTTGCGCTTGAATTTTTAGCACATGATGTAAATTTTTGGAACAATGTAATCTTTACAAACGAAAAAACTTTCCAGTCAACACACAGCGGTCGTATTCGTGTTTACCACCCTCCGAATACTCGATTTGATGGGAAATATATATCTAACAATGATAAAAGTGGTAGATTTTCTGTCAATATGTGGGCTTGGATATCGGCACGTGGTCCTGGTGTTTTGTGGCATATTGAGGAACAATTTAATAGTGAAACGTATATTAGGATTTTAAACAATATTATGCTCCCTTCTGTGTCACAATTATTTCCTAATAATGAGTTCATATTTCAACAAGGTTCATACTGCTCATACCATAACTAACTGGTTTCAAGATAACAACATCAATGTTCTTAACTAGCCCAGTCATAGTCCAGATTTTAACCCTGTAGAAGTATCCAAAAACGAAATGTGAGACCACGGAATGTCGAAGAATTACTGAAAATAGTAAATAATGCATGGGAAAATATTATTACTAATGATTATTGTATAAGGTTATTTAATTTTATGCCAAACAGACTTATAGAAGTTATAAATAGAAATGGTGCAATAACGAAATATTAATAGTTAGTTTCTTGTTAAGTAGGATATCCTTTGTCCTTTGATCCTGGATTTCTACTAATCGTACCATTTATTTTCCACTTTCTTAAAATGTTGCACACCAAATTTTTGTTAATGCTATAACGCAGTGCAATTTGTCTCATTAACCAATTATCATTTGCTATAGCGATAACTATATAGAGCATTAAAATAAAAAATAAATTAAAAGTGATATCTGTTTTATTTCGGCTACGCATTACATATTCAAATAGAGACAGATTTACATTAGAAAAAAAAAGTTGTCCTATTTTTTCTGCTCACGACAATACAGTTCATATCACAATTTTATATTTGTCATTCACTTGGCAAATACCTTTTGAAATTGACAGTTGTCACGGAACTACGTCATTAATTAAAAAAGGACAGAGTACTACATGCGTGTATAGCTACAGGGTATACTTTATTATTTTATATTAAACTCCCTGATGATTATCCTATCGTGTTTTACTGGACATCAATAACGAAGCCAGCTGTTAGATGAATCCACCTAGGTACATAATTTTAACACAAAACATATAATGCAGTTATTAAATATTAATGTTTATTTTTCTTAATAAAAACGCAATTTTTACAGTCACAATTTTAATAGTGTATAATGTTTATGTACTATACATAGGTATGATAAAGCCTCCTGAAGAGGGGGAATCCATACCATAAACCCTTAACACTTTAACTTTTGTTAAGGAAACGTAAAATTATACTTAAATCATGCTTTTATAAACACTTATAGTAGTAGCTCTGTATAATTTATTGCTAATAAATTGAAGCTAAACGTCAGTGTACATGTTTATACAATTCCATCTATATCGAAGATGCATGGTATGAACTTCGCCCTCTTAGTTGTACATATTTAGAAACATTTTAGAGGTATACAGGGGGGATTCAACTGAAACCATCGAACAGTACTTGAATTATTAACGTAACTACAGCCATTCGAGGGAAGCATTTCAGTGAGTTCCCTATTTTTTTGTTAAGAGAAAATTACAGCTTTCCAGATATATATCTTATGATATTATGTACATCAAAATTAAACTGACCTTAGATTAACATGTCTTTAGTTGTACCGTTACTTTAAAATTCGTTTAAGGTTAAAAAAATTCTACCTATGCCTATACATGTAAAATACCTTACTGTAAATAATACCTATCAAAAATTATTTACAAAAAACGGCTACGTAACTTTTGTAGGTGGGCTATTGAATCGAATAAAGATACAAGTTTGGCTAAGTAATATACAGGGTTAGTACAAAATAACATAACACACAATACATCCTCTGGATACCCTGTTTTATATTCTTGAGGATATCAAAATGTCGCTGACCGGCATGAGCACCTGACATGAATTCTACAGAGCATCAGGAGCAGCGGAAAACTATATTTGGGAGAAATTTTGCATATGTAATTTCCGTCGAAAGAAACAGAGGATTCACAAGGAAAAAATTCCTCTTTTCCACCTTCGTGTTAATTCCATTGGATGTATCGGTGCTATATCTAGGTGCGAGAATCATAGAATTGAAAGAAAGACATATCTCTGTCGCTTAATTCTTCAACGTCCCACTCCCATATCACCAACGAGCAATAAAATTTCAAATAAATTAACAATAATTAATATCCTTTGCTAGCTATAAAACACTTAATATAATATAGTAAGAAAAATTGATGTATTTGGTATTTACTAACAATTTTCTAGTAGGATATCCATTAATTAATATTCAATTAAATAGAACATAATCTCGAAAAAAATACACCAAACGATCTACACATTGTGTAACAGTGATTTGTTTAATTTTTTTTCGTTACATTAAAGCAAGGTCTGAGTAAATGGTAAGTCGGTGGTAAGACGAGACAATAGCATAAATATAATAATAGTAAAGAATATATATTCTTCGTTTTTTCCTTCCTTCGGCTCTGGGGTCTAGTATGGGTGCGGTTAAGCCGCTCTAGCCTTGAAAATTTCTCTCAGGTATAAAGAAATGCCATTTCGATAGAAGCGTTCAGAAGTTTACCCATGGAGAAAATAAAAATTGTGATCTTTTTGCTTGATCGAATAAAAAATATTTTAGAGGTTATTAGTAAGTGCCAACGACAGACAGCAACCCAAAAAATGGCAGCCCTACAACTGCGGAAGTACAATTCATACCTCCCCAGCTATAACCTGTGCTATTGTCTTTTTAACACTGACTTATCACTCATTTCTCTCCATAAAAACAGTCTCAAGAAGGAAATATGTTAGGACTTTGTTACGTTCATTCTAAGGCCTAATATATACTTCGGGAAGAGCTTGATTCAGCTTGATTTGTGAATCTGGAAACACTTGCAAAATGAGTTTTGAGACTATACTTGCTTTAATAGGTCTTCAGATTTATTACGTACCGCAAAACATCCCCAGAAGCAGTTTCGGATCCATAAAATTGGAGATTTCCCGCCTCCAATACTTTTAAATCAAATCTACCAGAATTCCACACGACAAATTCTCGTTTCACATCTGACTGCAAGTGGCCTTCGACTACAAAGCGTATAATACATTATAGGAGCTATAATTGTGAAGTAGAAGGTCTCGGTTAAAAAAAAAAGGAAAATTATTGCCACTTCGAATAATTCTCTATTCCTGTTATCCGAAGTTAGATAATATCTTGAAATGATTTTGAATTTAACACATCATTTATTTACTTCATCTTTTGTCCAAATTAAACTTGCTTGTTTTTATGGAGAGAAAAATACCTATGTATACCCTACCCTCAGTTTAAGGCAAAACTGAAACTGAATATTGTCTACAATTTTTAGCCCGCCAATGGAGATATTAGATACAGAGACTTCGCTGCGCCTGCGCCCCCTCCTTGATGTGGTTCCGGATTTGTACCTGTCGCTCCTTGGGCTGGAACGGCCTGGGGCGGTGGTGGTGGTGGTGCGGCTGCTACGACTTGGGTTGCAGGTGCTGCCGCTTGTTCTGGCATGAATTTCACTAGATATTTTAAAAAAACATTTAGTAAATTAAAATCGATTTGTTGTGGGAGATGATGTAGTCGTAATACCTGACTTTATGTATCAAGTAGAGGATACGATAGGTAATCAGTGAATGAGTTAAACAGTAAGTAATGTAAAGTTGTGGCTGAGGCAAATAATTCATAAAAATAAAACCACAAATGTCGACTTGTTGTAGAGAATTATAGTAAGTAATAAGTATGAACCATAACTCTATGGTATCAATTCCCACACTGACCTTAAACGGTGATAATTTTAAATTTGTCCAAAAAGTATAATTTAGTAGACCAGAATTTTTGTTATTGCACTAGACTGATAATAGTTCCATCAAAGTAGGAATTTCGAGGTTCAAAAGTTTAGGGTATAGAACGATAATTAGACACCTTCTATAGACAAGGTGGTCCAAAATTGTCTCCCGATATTTCTGCGGCAGATAGTACATCCAAAAATAATTGTAGTCCTATAAACTCATTCCTGAAAATGAATAATAATAAGGGGGATGCAATCCTTAAAAGGGGGATAATAAATTTCAATTTTTCTGCAATATCCTCTTAAAATATCAAATTCAGGTAACAAAAACAAATTAATAATAAAAAGAATATAGCACGCAGAACATTAATATTTATCTAATCCTCAAAATAATTTTTAAAACATATCAAGTGTTCAAAGTGTCCACAGCGATTTCTTATGCACAATCGAGCGCGGCGAGGCAGTGCATTTAAAACATTGCTCAACATTTCGGGGGTAACTGTAATACATGCCTGTTGAATTCGAGCTTTTAGGTCCTCTACATTTTGCGGTGTCGTCGAAAACACCTTATCTTTAATATACCCCCATAGAAAAAATCCATTGGGGTTATATCTGGAGAACGAGGGGGCCATCGAATAAATCCATCGGTACCTATCCAATGTTGAGGCAAAATTTCGTCTAAATAATCTAGGCAAATCTGGGAATTGTGGGGAGGAGCTCCATCTTGTTGAAAATATTGAAACTTGTGTCGATTCTCTACAGGTAGGTTATCAAAGAATTCATTAAATTCATTTCTCAAAAAGTTTAGGTACCTTTGACCACTGAGGTGACCATCATAAAAATAAGGACCTATTAAATTGGTGCCTAAAATACCTATCCAAACATTTATTGAAAAACGATTTGGAAACCTATCTATGCCAGTGTGTATTTTCAGAAGTTCATTTGTAATGAATATTGGGATTAAAAAATCCATTATTGGAAAAATTTGCCTCGTCGGACCAAAGTATTTTACTACATATTAATGGATCGGCACGCTTCTTTTCCAACAGCCACCTACAAAAAGTCGTCCTCCTTGGTTTGTTCCCCGCTTGTAAATTGTGAACTTCTTTGGATTTATAACACCGGTAACCATTTTTCTTTAAAATTTTTCTAGCACTTATTTTATTTATATGACAAGCAATTTGAATTTCTCTTAATGATGTTTCCAAATTTTCTGTATTTTTATTTCTTACATAATTAATAACTCGGTTTACCTTATTTACATTATCAGTAACACTGTTCAACCTTGTCTTCTTCTTTAAAAATGAACCATTATTTTTCAGTTTCGTAGCTAATTTTCTGAACAGTTTTATTCGGCTGTAGTGCTTGTGGAAATCTGTTTCTATATTCTACTTGAGCTAATCCAGAGTTAATATTGCATTGGCAATATGTAACGAACATATTATAACGATCAATATGTCTGTCAAAAAATTAAACTGTCAAGTTTGTTCATAGCCAACTATTTTAAAATAATTGAAATAATAGTGAAATCATGAAATACAAACAAATAGATATTAACCTAAATTAATTGGTAAAGACATTTTAACTTTCTGAGCAAGGAGTGACGCTTTTATGGAGGACCTCTATACATTGGCATAACTGCGAATACTCTTTCCATAATTGCTTCATGTTGCGGGTGGGGACTGCTGATATGTTAAAAAGTACCACAAAATAAGCCTGATCCTAAAATTTCAGCCTGCTCTGAATTATTTCATCCAAATTTTACTATCTTATTGGGATATATTATTCATTTTCGGAAATAAGTTTATATACAGGGTTACTGGTAATTCGATACATTCCTTTGGAGATGTGATGGGGCATGATCTAAGAAGTAAATTTAGCCCTAACATATATTATGCAAAACTCAATAGTTTTGAGATATTTAATTTTTTTTGTTTTTCTCAAAAAGTAGATCTTAATGTCCTAAAAGTTAATTTTCGAAAAATCTATTAGACATTTTAAAATTTTTTTTTACTGGATTACTTGTCCAATATTATAGATATCCGTTTGGAATGAAAAATATCTGGAAACATTTCGATCATGTGAACATCTGAAATAAAAACTTTAAAATTTTTTTTTTTAAATCAGCTATGAAATTTACCTATTAGATTTTTTCAAAAAAATATTAACGTAACACGCGTATAAATTATTATAAAAACTGCCTTATTTCAATAGCTATCTAACAAGGTACAAATGTTCAATGTACCCTTAATAGTTCTAAGAAAATACTAGTAAAAATAACACAAGTAGTACGAATTTTATTTTTAGATAAACAGTAAAAAACATTTTAAAAGTAGAGTTTAATTCTTCATTAATTTCAAAGTTGTACTTTATTTTTTATATGTCTTGCTCAAAATGGGAGCCCCTATTCCGTATACAGACACGGCAGCATCTTCTTATTTCCGCCCTTGTTACTCTGGTTGTCAGATTATACCTTATGTGTTGGGTAGCATCGACTATCCTTTGTCTAAGGTTTTCTATAGTATTGACTGGTGTGGCATAGACCATCTCCTTCATATGACCCCATACGTAATAATCAAGGGGCGTTAAGTCAGGGCTTCGCGCTGGCCAAGGTATTGGGCCCGCTCTTCCAATCCAACGGTTAGGGAAACGTTGATCAAGTAACTGTCGTACTGTCAGCCGATAATGTGCTGGACAACCGTCGTTCTGAAACATCATTCGTTGTCTGACGGCGAGAGGAACATCTTCTAAAATCACCGCCAGATCATTTCTTAAAAAATTTTCATAGATTTCCCCGTTTAAATTATGAGGAAGAAAGTGTGGCCCTATTAAATAGTGGCCAATGACTCCCATCCACATATTAATAGAAAACTTCATTTGGAAACTAGTTTCACGTGTTAACTTGGGATTTTCCTCTGCCCAATAATGTAGGTTGTGGAAATTTGTTATACCCTCGCGATTAAATTTCGACTCGTCCGTCCATAAAATACTTGTTAAAAAATGTGCACTTTCTGCACCTGAATTTAAAATAAAGTGGCAGAATTCCACTCTCCTTCCAGGATCACCTTCCTCCAAGCCTTGGACAGGGGTATAGTGGTAAGGATGACATCCAACTCTACGTATCGTAGACCAAACTTTCCATTGTGACGCTCCGGTTAGTCTTGCGACTTTATTAGTTGAAATAGTTGGGTCTTCCTCAAAATACCTCAATATTTCTTCCTCATCATCTGGTTCATAAACAGGAGGAGCGCCAGCGTCACTTCTTCTACATTTCACGGAGCTAGTTTCAGCGATATTTCGATATGCCGTACTGAATACACGTGCATTTGGTAAGCGGCGGTTAGGGTACCAAAGACCATATTCTCGGCGAGTTTCAGCAGCGTTTCCGCCACAGTATCCATAGACAAACAAGATATCAGCGTATTCTGCGTTGGCATACGTGGCCATGGCATAGAAAATACAATAACAACAACTAATAACAACAACTACGAGTAAAATCAAAATCTTCGATAACTAATTTAACAAAACCAACAAACTCAAGGGACACGGAGATAAGAATGTCAGTTAATGACATATATGCACAAACGTCAAAGTCAAGGACTGACTGACTTAAATGAAAATGAACGATTAGTCGTTTAATAAATTCCGCCACCAGCATTATATATCTTTACTAATTTTTTATTAGAACTATCAAGGGTACATTAAACATTTCTACCTAGTTAGATAGCTATTGAAATAAGGAACTTTTTATAATAATTTGTACGCGTGCTACATTAATATTTTTTTGAAAAAACCTAATTTCATCTGATTTAAAAAAAAATTTTACAAGTTTTTATTTTAAATGTTCACATGATCGAAATGTTTCCGGATATTTTTCATTCCAAACGGATATCTATAATATTGGACAACTAATCCAGTAAAAAAAAATTTAAAAATGTCAAGTAGATTTTTCGGAAATTAACTTTTAAGACATTAAGATCTACTTTTTTGAGAAAAACAAAAAAATTGAAATATCTCAAAAACTATTGAGTTTTGCATAATGTATGTTAGGGCTAGATTTACTCCTTAACTCATGCCCCATCACATCTCCAAAGGAATGTATCGAATTACCATAGTAACCCTGTATATAAAAGACTATCATTATTTTTGAATGTACTATCGTCCGCAGAAATGTCGGAAGACAGTTTTGGACTACCTTGCATAAATATTAGTACCTACCTACTATTAGTAGCGAAAAAATGTTTATTTGGGAGTTTGGTAACTATTTGTATCTCGAGGCGAAAAATGTGTTTTCTCGCTATAAATAAAAAAATGATATTTCTTTTCTAGTAAACAACCATTTGAATAGATTGTGATACTGTACAAAAATGGTAACTAATACATATACTTTTACGCAATTTCCACAGGACGAGATGTTTCAAAAAACGGATCTGAATCATTTTTTGGAGGCGTTTTCACGTACACATCAATGTAGTCGAAAACTTGTACTTACTTACACTTGGGCAAACCCCTTACAACTTCCGAAAACTGAACTGATACGAAGGTTAGAAATCCACGAGTTGAATCCTTCCAGAAAATGGAAGGATGTCTGCCTTCTTAGTTTTTTATCCGCTGGTCCAATGTCCAATAGTAATGATTTTTTTTAGTTCAGCTTCAAATTTTACGAATAAAAATAAAATGCTGTATAATTTTGTTGTATTACTTAAAGTAACGACATTAAAATTAAAACTAATCATCAGAATTTCATTATTTCCATAAAAAAATTTACAAAGCTAAAGAAATACTGAAGTTATAAATTAATGAACACCTCTCTTGTAGTCCAAATCTGGCGGCATCTAATTCCAATGGTTAAAAAAAATATTGAGGTTACCCAGTATTCTTTAGAAGGCCGTGAGTCCGACACCCCACCACACCTCAAGGACCACACCTTACGTCTAAGGGTTGTGAATATAAGAAAGGTTAAAAAAATAACGATATATTAAAATACTTTACTTTGTTTTATCACTAATTTATTGCAACTTCAACGTTACTGCAGTTTCAATACTTAAAAGTAAAGTATATACGATTGGAATTGAAACTGGTCAGTTTTAAAGCACAGGACCGTGCGTATTGACCTTGATATTTTGTCCTATATATTTGGCAATGGTATTGAGATTCGAACGGTAGTTGAAACTGTGCAGGCGAGTCCGAGACTGGCAATGTAATCAGCCTGAATGAACCATCTACCACTGCACTGGTTTAAAGGTAATAAAACGGGCAGGCCTACTAGCACAAAAAAAACTCGTAAATCGTTTCTTTATCTTGGAACGTGGAAGTCTAATATTGTGCTGTCTATGTGCCAGTGCAGCGCATAAATACCTATTTAATATCAAGCGTAGGAGTTTAGTTAATTACTGTTCATATTTATAAATATTTACTACTGTATAAAAGGTAAAATATTTTAATTATTTACTAATTTACCATGGCTTTCTGGAGACCATTTGAAACAGAGGATAATATAATAACGCCCGAAAATCTTATCATTTTGTTATGACAAGCATTTCTATTTACCTCCGCCCATGCATGTACAATAAAGAGATTCCGACTGTTTTTGCCGACTTTTAGTTTTTATACGGTTTCAATTCCAATCGTATATACTTTACCACTATCAAACGAATGATTCAAATGAATGAATTTGCAAAGGGATGCCAAGATATTTAAATACATTCTGAGAGTAAACGCTGTAAAGATTAAAGTTATGTACATTAGTTTTCAGAAATGAAATGAATGGATTTACAAAGAGATATAAGGTACTGTTATGTGCTGCCCTCTAACAGAGAGGAGAGTGTAATTACTCCCTAGCTAGTAGGGTAGCGCCATCTGTGAGCCAACTGGCGAACCGCCATTTGGTAGTGCCTAAGAAAACTGTAGATGGAGATTCCAGTACATTCTGGAAAGTTCCACAATGAGATTCTAGACATTCCAAGTGTGTACATAAAAGAGGTGAATCCAGCAGATGGGGGAACAGTTCAGTGAATATATAGTACAGTTCTAGTATACAGAGAGAATTTTTAGGTTAGATAAGAGTTGACAAGTGATTTAAAAGTAAAGTACAGTTGTGATTTAAAAGTAGTGAATTTATATTAGATTAAAGTTATTATTAGTTGTGTGAGGTTTAAGGATTAACTATTGTAATGTAATAAAATAGTGGTTAGTGGAGATTCTTGTTGCAAGTTCCCAGATAGCACACGACGTCCCAGAGACGTCCAATTTCGGTCTTAATTTGGTCTGAACGTCTTAGGATCTAAAATGGACGTCCTCAAGACGTCCAGAGTGGGACGTCTTTGGGATATCAAAAAATGTGTATCTTTAGTGTGTCCATATTAGGCCTCCTAGCTTTTTTATATTGTGTTTTGAAAAATAATACATTTATATCCAAATCAATAATTCTTTGCGTGAAATAATAATTTCGTCGTAGATGTACAACTTGGAAATTCTAAAAAATAGCAAATTAATAACTTCTAAGTTTTGAATGTACCGCGCTTTTTCAGCGATAAATGTCATTCCGGCACGACCGCATTCGTTTGACTTCGTCACGTTTTCGGGTTGGCCTTATGTCTGACAGTTGAGTTGATCATTTCATTTCAACTCCTTTGTTTTGCAGTGTTTTTTGCTGTGGTTTTATGTATAGTTGGCCAATATTGTCCTGACTTAATAATTAAGGTAATTTATTTCGATTATATCATGCATTTTCTGGCACAAAATTAAAATTTAGAAGAACAAAATTTTATTTTACTTCCCAGTACCAACTGTATTGTTAGTCCATACTTGATTTAATTATAAGTTTGTTGAATATAAAGGACTAAAAACAGTGAAAATTGTGTAAACTTTTGAGTCGAGGCGGTATTCTTGGGTATAGAATTTGCCTCTAATTCAACCTTTCTAGTCTCTGTGGTGTAACTGGTGTATACAAATTGACCACTAATATGGCAGACAGGCAGGCAGTTTACAATAGAGGAAAGGCCGATTCATCCCACAATGCTGCATTCGTCTTATTGGCAGCCAAGCTGTATATAATTAGATAAAGTATATTTTGATGTGTGGATGGGTTGATAATATGCGTACGATTTCGTATGTGTTGCACACAAAGTTATCGCAATAGCGGAGAGATTCAGTAGACTTATGCGACAATAATTTTTAGCTATTACAGAGTGTGCCACACGTGTAATCGCATGCATATATTATCAACTCATTCACATGCCAAATTAGACTTTACCTGACTATATCGCTGCTAATAAAGATGACATTTTTTCATCTACTTGTGAATATCTCAATAATATCCCATGAAGGTCTTTTTTGGGACTAGAATGGACCAGAATAAAATGTCTTAACAACGTCTCCGTAATGTCATATAAATGCCTTTTTTAGGCTTAAAATGGACTAAAATAAGACGGTTTGATTAGTAACAATGGACATCCCCAAGACGTCTTCTGTACGACTTACGTCTTAAAGTGGACGTTTTAAGACGTCTCGAATGTCCCTTGCAGACGTCCCTAAGACGTCTTTGGTATGTCTTAGTGCTATCTGGGTTATTTGAACCTACAGAGTGTTTACTGAAGACTGTAAACACGTAACAGTATTTAACTAAATTTTGAATAAACATTACCCAGATTTAAATGCAAATTAGTTTTCAGAAATTAAATATATTGGAAAAGGATCGATCGATATAGGTCTATCTGGTTATTTAGAAGATTATTGTCTATTCTATTTAATTTAATCTATTTAATTTCTGAAAACTAATTTGCATTTAAATCTTGATAATGTTTACTCACAATTTAGTTAAATACATCCCTAAACTAATTTACAAAATAATAATCTTGATAATGTTTACTCTCAGAATATATTTAAATATCCCTTTGCAAATTCATTCATTTGCATCATTCGTTTGATAATGGTACGTTAAGTATCGAAACTGCGGTAACGTTCACACACGGTATTATTTTCTATTAACTTTTACAACTATAATACCTATACTGGGTATCCAGAAACTCTCGTGGCAAACGAAAACTTCAAACCCTGGAGATGTTTTTACGTCGATTAAACCTAATTAATCATCTTACACAAAATGGGGGGACTTATGGCTTTCTAAAGAATAATGGGTCGAATAATGGTAATACTTGCTGGCAACCCAACATTTTTTTTTTTTTTCATCAAACTTATGTAACCTTGCCGCAAAACTTTTAACTGCAAAGAAATCAGAAAATAAAACTATTCTACATTCTGAAAACAAATCACACTAAAAAACGTTTCTGTTTTTTCTGTTTTGTGTTAAATCTGTCTGTCTTTCACTGTATTTCAAGAGATGTGATGAAAATGTATGTAGCATGAATCATCAGGCAAAAATGTAGTAAAATTAGTAAAAAGTCAAGTGTAATGTAACTTGTAAACGACATGCAAAAAAAGAGGAGGAAAATAAATACCTTTTCGGGTCCTTTATCGCGTGGTCGTTCTGTCTTCCCTCTACCGGCCTTCTCGGTGCCCAAAAGGAGGCATGTCTCCATACAGCTCTTATTTATTTAAGTTTTTGCTTTTATTTGAAAAGACGCAGTTTTTTTGGATTTGATCCCTACTAATGTCAGCGAGTCATTTTAAGACTATGTTAATTTCAATAACAATAATTAATGCCTTGATCATCTAGAAGTATCTCGTAAGTAACTGAACACAGAGCAACTACTTATGCAGGGTTATTCACTGTATAATTGACCCCAGTTATTTCTGTTATTATTGAAAATAAAAAAAAAAGTCTCGTGTAAAAGTTGTAAGATCTTACGTATATTTTATTGAAATAAGAAAAACAATATCATGTATAGGTCACATGATACGAAATAAATATATGTTTTTTAAAGGGAACACCCTATTATTGCATTTTCGAGAAGCCCTTTTTCACCTGATTTCAAATATATCATATTGTATAGGTGTATCTTAAATACTTCTCGACATATTTGACACTCAAAATGCAAATGAGCTGCTTTATTGCAAAAAGAGTTGTATGCGCGTCAAAACACAAATGAAACAAAAATAACAAGGTAGGCCACGAAAATAATTATTTTATTGTTTATTCAATTTTGACATTTCAAACCGTCATTATTAACATTTTTCCTAAATTTTTACTACAAACTAATGGGGGGAAACTAATAGCGTATATTTTTAGCAAATTATCAGTACTTAAAAATAGTTTAAATCGTGTTTATAGGGCGGAAAAGCGCACAATTTCGTTTTGAAGAAAATATTTTTTAGCTACCAGAGGGGTAAAAATCATTTTTTAGGTTCGTAGAGTTTATATGTAATTTCTATTGTTATTGAACACGTCAGGGAATTTTCACATATTATTTCATTTTTGGTCAATTTTGTGGAAGGGTTAAATGTGTCCTCATAAACGGTTTTTTTAGGACAAAACATACTTACGCTGTTTCTATTAATTTTTCAGAAAAATATAAAGATTAAGAAAATGTTTAGAATACGTTTTTGTATAAGAATAATCGTCAGTAATGATTTCTAAGTACTTTGATAATAGTTGCAAGATGCCTCTAGCTATTTGTAAAATCCACACTCTAGTTTGGGAACATGAGAACCCATTACGATGATTAGTATGATTACGCAGTCTTGTTTGCACTTGAAGTTTATGACCAGTGAAACCCGGGCCGATAAACTGTTTTAATTCGAATATTTTTTATTGTTTAGTTCTTATAAAATATTTTTCATTATGAGCAGTGATTCTGATTCCGATAATATAGAGTCTACTAGTCACAGTACACTTAAAAAGACAAAATATACGAAATATGAACAACAGTTTATATATCGTTAAAAAAAGTAGAAAAGGTACAAACTACTTCCATTCTGCTTGTGATTGTGATAGAAAATGTGGTATACCAGGATTAACAGTTTCACTAAAATAAATTCCAAGTTTTCTACTGTTTTTTTTTCTTATCTACAGTTTCTTCGTCTAAGAAAGTTGGCAACGCTGGCCATGACGGAATGTTCGTCGAATCTGAATCGTTTTTACAACGCAGTTTGTGCCGGCCTCATTTTTCGTTAAAAGTGTGTGATTTTATATGAACTTGGGTGCTATACTATTTGCTTCTGTAAATTTTATATTACATGTGATTATAAGGTAGGTATAAATTATTAGACCAATTTCTTAAAAATGATGTTAAAACCGTCCAATTTTTAGGTTAGAAAATTTTCTAGTTTCGTACATTATATAACGTACCTAAGTATTTTATTGTTTGTATATGATGAACCCTCAAGAAAAAGGCAGAAAATCACGTCAAGGAGAAAACATATAATTCCATGTTGTTAATTACATTTAGTTCTCAAGTCGACGAATATGAACCTGAGTTACATAATAATTTTAATTATTTTTCGTAAATTACCGTTGATTTTAAAATATGCTTAAAATATATTTATGTTAAAATATTCCTTGTTTTATTTGGATCTGAACCTAGGACACGATATACACTCGGCGAGTAGTCCCGCTATTCTTATATAATTGATAATATATCGTGATCATTCCGCATATGTACAGGGTGTCCCACGACGAACTGCGGCGATCGATATCTCGAAAAGTAGACATCGGAAAATTTTGAAAATTTGGTAGTATACTAATGTCGATGGGGGCAAGGGGCAACTCGGCTAAAATATTTTCAAGATCGTGGCGCTTCCGGTTATACCGGAAGTCTATACCAACTTGCTTATTTTAAATGGGACACCCTATATTATTACATTTTTGGATTATACGCAAAATTCTAGGCCGATTTTGTGTATCATGTCCTATACCTAGGTCTCTCCGTTTTTGAGATATTTCAATTTTTATGTCAAAAATTACGTTTACGGGCCCTAAAAGAATTATAAATTTTTCCTATAAGGAAGCCTTTATTATCTAATTTGGGTTCGATTCTTTGTTGAAAAAGACCTACTTTAATAGAGTTTTTATAATATTTTGATAAGTATTAATACAGACTGTTCAAAAAATAAGAATAAAGATGAAATTGAGAAAACTGTCAAAAATCAATTTTTTCAAATGGAAACCCCCAATTTTTATAATCTTATCTTATTCGCCAGTAAAAATAAGGGTAAATTTGTATATGGATGTCTATTCCGAAAATTTTTAGTTTTCGAGATATTCCCAATTCAATATTTCTATATGGGTATTTTGTTATGGATATTAAGTTAAATTACTCTTAGTTGGCTATGACGGCGTTGAGTGCTAAACAAATGTATGTAGCTGTCACTTACCAATTGACAAATATCAATTACCATGCCGGGGCGCTTAAATTATACGCACGAGGATTATTTAAATTTGTTTATAATTTATGGAGAATGTAACAAAGTTTTATCAAGAACGTGTGAAATATTTGCTAATAGATATCCAGATAAACAAAAACCGTCTCCGAACAGTAAGTATTAAATGAATAATGGAGAATTTCAAAAATTTTGGCACCGTTAAGGCAACAGTTCATAAAATAAAACCAATTGTCGATGATGAAAATATCGAAATTGCTATTTTGGGATATTTTGCGGCATATCCTATGACATCCTTAAGACAAGTGGCCTTACAAACAGGAATCTCCAAGAACTCTATTCATAGAATTCTTTTGAAACACAAACACCGATTTGACCAGAAGAGTTCACTTTTGCGAATTTATTTTAACAATGTTACAAGGCGACTTTCGATTTTTGGACAACATAATTTGGACTGACGAGGCAAAATTTACGAAAAATTGACTTTTCAACAGACATAATTCCCACTTTTGGTGTGATTCAAATCCCCATGCCGTGAGATTGCGAAATTATCAAGAAACCTGGCAATTTAATGTGTACTGTGCTGTGAGAAATAATGGAGTCGTAAAACTTAATTTTTATGAAGAAAACTTAAATGGTAATGAATTAATACTTAAATAGTTTCGGTTTTTCAAATTACGTATCACCTTTTTTTTTAGGTGAAAGATATTTGAATATATTACAAGATTTAGATAATGAATATTTGAACAATTTACCGCTAGCTGAACATAGGCAAATATTTTACCAACACGATGGCGCGCCACCACACAGTAGCTTCATAGTTAACAACTTCTTGGAAAAAACTTTTTACGATAAGTGGATTGCTAACAATGGACCTTTTCTGTGGCCTCCCCGTTCTCCTGATCTGTCTGTCTTAGACTATTTTATATGGGGAACAATAAAAGATATGGTTTATTTTAATTCAGTCACAACAATGGAAGATTGTCAGGCAAGAGTAAAAAATGCTTTTGAAAGATTGTCTCCAGGTTCTATTAGAGCGGCCACCCATGACGAACTAATCAAGAGGTGCGAAAAATGTTTGGAAGTTCAGGGTGGACACTTTGAACACTTAGTAAAATACAATATTTTCCTGAGTATAAGTAGTTATACCTACTGTTAGTAGTTTATGTAAGAACCTTTTGTATCTAAGTTACATTTGTTTAATTATTTTATGAACTGTTGCAGTGCCAAATTTTTTTGAAATTCTCCATTATTCATTAAATACTGTTCGAAGACGGTTTTTGTTTCTCTGGATATCTATTAGCAAATATTTCACATGTTTTTGATAAAACTTTGTAACATTCTCCATAGATTATAAACAAATTTAAGTAATCCGCGTGTGCATAATTTAAGCGCCCCAGCATGATAATTAATATACATACATTTGTTTAGCACTCAACGCCGCCATAGCCAACTAACAGTAATTGAACTTAAAATCCATAGCAAAATCCCCATATAGAAATATTGAATGAAAGTCGGCGACAAAAGTATATGCAATGTATGTCAATTTCATATCCATTACATATACATTGAATATATTTGCTCCATCAGGTGGATATACATATCCATAAAATGGATATGCATTGTATGTACCTTGCATCTGATTTTGTTGTTTGGGAGTTGATTTTGGTTACGGGCTGCCGTACTGTAAGAAGACGCTATGAGTTTTGCATTGAAAATGATGTTGGTCACTTTAAACAATTTCTTTAATTGATTACTTATGTTATTGTTTTATTGTAAAGAGTTCTTGCTTTGCTAAATCTGTGTGTTAATAAATTAAATATGAAGTTAATTCTAATATCATATTAATTATATACATGTGATTATAGTTAGGTCACATATAATTTACATGTTGAAAATAGCACTTTTCATACGTGAAAGTGTTTTCACACGCTATGTGAAATCAATAATTTTCAAGGGTAATTATTAGTGCGTAGTTAGTAGCACTTTTCAAAGCAGTCATAGAAAAAACTTTTTATTTTATTAGGAGATAAACAACTATTTACGGTTGTTGCTATGGAGACATGGGCGCCGACTTTCGAAATTTTGGCCGGGGGCCCGCAATACCCACTATATAGATATTTCAGACAATATTAAAACAAAAACTTTTTTCATTATTTTCTATACTATAATAAGCAGTAGTATTAAACCAATATTAACAGTTCTAGATGCTTATGATAGTATTAACAAAAAATATTAAGACAGAACACCTAATTTCAAAAGTCCAGTAATTCTAATTATTACGGAGCCCAGTTTTGTTAGTTTTGGAGTAAAAAAATATAAATATAATCACAATATTTTTGGCCGGGGGCTCCGCCCCCGTCTTGACTTCTGGCCGGGGACTCGAGCCCCGGAGCACCCGAGAAGTCGGCGCCTATGTATGGAGATAATAATGATGGTTTGAAATGTCAAAATTGAATAAACAATAAAATAATTATTTTCGTGGCCTACCTTATTATTTTTGTTTCATTTGTGTTTTGACGCGTATGGCTCACTCTTCCTGCAATAAAGCAGCTCATTTGCATTTTGAATGTCAAATATGTCAAGAAGTATTTAAGATAGCCCTATACAATATTGTATATTTGAAATCAGGAGAAAAGGGGCTTCTCGAAAACGCAATAGCATATAGGGTGTTCCATTTTAAAAAACATTTATTTGTTTCATATCACTTGACCTATATATATGATATTTGGTAAAATATCAGTCAGGATAAACAGATGATCATTATATCTGTGTCTAATTAGAATTTTAATGTAACTTGTATGGTCAGGGCAATTTCAATTCAACATGTCAAGTTGAGTTCATGTTTTAGTTTTGCAATTTCGGCGAGGTCGGTGTATTATTTGTTCAAACAATTTAGTTTTTGGCATTGGTAGCTCGTAAGTCTCAGCATCGGCCACACGATGCGACAAAGTATGAAATGAGTAGGTATGGGGTCGATTTTACAGGTACAGATATACCTTTTTACAGGTACAGCATTTGCGGGCACAGGCCTGTAAAAAGCTGTTTAAATTTATCATCATAGTTGGCGGCGAAGCCTCTTCGATGAAAAGTTGAGGGGTGGGGGTGGTCTAAAGCGACCACATGTCTACTCGAATGTCTAACGTTGGCAGGTGTTCGTAGCGTCGTGTAGTGCCGGCTTTATCCACTCATGTTTGTAGAATTCGACCTTCAACTGACATTAGCAGAGACCAGCCGAGCTATGCAATTTCCAGCTCGCTTATTTCCGAATCGAAAAACTCTTGTAATAAATAAACCGTTAGTGCCACATATTTTATTAATTCGAATTTTGAAATTTTACATTTTTAACAAATTAAAAAATGCTACAATAAAAAAACCATCCTGATGTAGCCGATATTTTTTAATGTCATTTTTCATCATAAGCGATCATTTAGGCTATTTACATTTATGAACATGTCCTTCTACCAGATGAATAAATTTAAACTAATTTCCTTACGCTGGGTAAGATTTTCTGAATATGAAGTACTTACATCTAATTATTTACATATCCAGTACAAGATAAGTGCAGTCAAAACGGAAATATGTATTCTTAGACGAAAGGAAAGTGCCACAATATTTCGCTGTCAATGGATCGCGCAGAAAATGAACAACGGGCAACGCTAGTGACATTATAATGCAGTCACTTAAGCCTGAAAGAGGAATGAGAGATAAAAAGCTGTAAACTTGGCATAAATCTTTACTTTGGCATTCTAAAAGTTGTCTCGAAAGTCTCATAAAATCTAGTGTCCGCGTCTTAAAATATTCAAGGTTAAAGAAATCGGTTTTTCGCAAATATCTCTTTTCCTACGGCTTTAAGGATATTTGCATCTATCATGAAAATTGTAGAGCATAAAATTTTGTTCCAAACATTTTTTTATACGCTTAACCGTTTTTGAGATAGAGCGCGCAGCGCTTAGCCATACATAGCATAATGCAAGGTCAACTCTGGGTCCCGGTAAATAATACGTCGTTTAACGTTAATTAATCACTAAGAAATCAATAATTACAACTAATTTGCATTATTTAGTAATTAATTAATACATTATATTTAAAAATATTTTTCATTTATTAAATATATTCGTTTAATAATACTTACCTTTATTTCGTGTAATCAAAAATTGTTAAGTGAAATACTTAACATGACATCTTTATTTGATAATAAAGCATGAGAAAAATCACGAAAGCGACATATTATCACAATATGACACCTGTCGATATCTACCTTGATGAAAATAATGTAACATACATTATCGATGGTGGATTTCTTCTGTATCGCGACATATGGAGTAAAGACGATACTTTCTCCATACGTAAAATATTTACAAACACATTGTGGCTCAAGAATTGTTGTTGTATTTGACGGATACTCGGACTATAGTAAAAATATAAAAGTAATGGAACAGCTAAGAAGAACTGCTGCTGTTTCAAAAATCAAAATCATATGAAGTTTGTTTCGATAATACAGTCATTCAACGTTAAAAAGGGGCCAAATCTCCGAAATCTGAAGTACTGCTACGATCTTCTTGAAAATTCAGAATTAAGTTCATCTTATCCTCCTCTTCAAACCTGACTTGGTCGCAAAGTGTGCTTTTTGTTTTTAAGGGGTGAAAACTACCCCTTACTCCAATAAATTGAAAACTAATAAATTAACGCAGTGACGGGTTATAATTATGTTCAAATATGTTAAATATCAATTGTTTTTAATCATGGATCTAATATTTCAATATTTTACTATTTAACTACCCTTAAAAACAACCCCTCGCACGAAAATTAATAAAAAAATGTGTTTAAAAAGCATGAAACCTTTTTATTTTGAATCGTAATAGGAGTATTTTTCCCTTTAAGTATAAGAAATCTGATACTTCATTTTTTTAATGATGCAACCCCCAAAAGCCACCCCTAACAATAAAACTTAGGAAAAATTGAAAACTAATAGATGGAAGCAGTGATAGGTTATCATTATGTTCAAATATGTTAAATATTTGTTGTTTTTATAATGTAACTAATATTTCGATATTTTACTATGTAACTACCCTTAAAAACTACCCCTAACACAATTATTAAAAAAACGGTTTAAAAGGCATAAAATCTTTTTATTTTGGATCTTGAATCGAAAAAATATATTGTCTAAATGTAAACGACCTGATACACCATTTTTCAATATGATTCAACCCCTAAAAACCACCCCTTACAATAAAAATTTTCATTCCTTAAAAACATTCCTTTCAGGGAAATTAAACTCTTAAAACTTCACATTGTAATTATAATAAAAATATTTATTTTACAATATTACGATGATTTTTAAAGTGAATATTAATAATTTAATTTTAATTTTCAAATTCATCCATTTCTTCACTATCAACTTCCTTTTCTTCTTGGTCGACTGGAGGACAATTTTGGCAACTGTCACCTGAGCAAGTGGCCCAAGTTTCATTGCAATATAACCCAAGTTTGCGACACCCTTGAAGGGAATTTCAGAGGAATTTCGCCTAGAGAAGCGCACCTTTCCTTTTCTATCTTTTACTCATATTATCTATATAACATCTTTTTATGCATGTGTTTATACATGTGGGAATCCAGATATGTATGTATCAAGAAGACACAGCATGTACAAAAGAATGAATGCTCCAAAACGTTGAAAATTTAGGCGCTCCGTAATTTTCCTACGTTATCTCTAGAAAAATGTATTTAGTTTTTTAACGATAACTCGGCTTCCTTTTAAGCTTTTTGCATTCACCCACACATCATTTTGTAGGGAATTTCATTAAGGTTGAAGGGCAAAAAGGAGGTTTCCTTCGCATAGAAATCAAAGCTTTAAATGCCCGTATCTCGCTTAATTTTTAAGCTACATGAATTTAAAAATAAGCAAAATTTTTAGTGAAAAGAAAGCTAAATTTTTGTTGAGAACACTTTTTTTAGTAAAACCATTATTTTTTGAGTTATTTTGAAAAAACAACGTATTTTTTGAAAAATTGAAAATAAAAAAATTTACTTAAAACAACTTTCTTCAAAATGTACATTCTCTAAACCATTCAAACTTTTGGAACGTGTTACTGGGATATAAATAAAGTTAATTCTTCATGGGCTACGATTAATTTTAATTTTGCCGCTCATGGCGCCAATTTTATTGTCAATTTTTTTTCAAAAATTCCAGAGACTTAACTTATTTTCGTCATAACTTCCTTAATTTTCATGCTAGAGGCTTTTGTAAAAGCTTATTTTAAAGGTCTAATAAAGCACTTTAAAAAAGGTTATGAACATTTTCTCTGAAAAATTACTAATTTTTCCGTTATTTGAGTTTAAATCTTCAGATAAATTTACGACAAACAAAAATTCGTCTTCAATGACTCATAAGTCGCTTAATATGACCTATAACATTAAAGAAATACGACGAATCGTTTTGTTTTTTTATAAGCTTCAATCTGATAAGAATAGTTTTATCCAGAAAACGTTTAGTTTTCGAGTTATTCACGAAAAACTGTTGAAAAACGTGTTTTTTTATTGGAATTTTCAATCGCGAATAACTCAGAAATTATTAGGTTGCAGAAAAACCTTTATACTACATTTTCTTCTTAAAATTTGATCCTCTGTCATTTTGAATTTTTAAATTTCCACCTCCGAGAAAGGGTGGCATTCACCCCCGGGAAGCACATATCGGCACTAAGTCAAGTTTGTTATTTGCATCACTTTTGAGCTACTGTCAAAATTTCAAACAAGTCGATTGAGTTCATCAGGTTTCGGAGGTGAATCGGTTCATTGATTGTACTATCAGCCAAGAGAAACTTTTGTCAAATCGATGTAATAAAAAGAAACTTATTTATATCTTTATTGAGAAATTAGAAACTGTTAATATCATTACAAAACAAGCCAGAAATGATGCTGATGTTCTTATCATCTAAACAGCTATTGAAGAATCAAAACTGGCTCCAGTATTTCAACAAGAAAACTGCCCTATACAAACATTGTATGAAGATGGAGTACGCATCTTGCTGGCAATATATAATTATCTAAAATCTGAGGACAATGTCGATCATCTTTACTACACGCAATTCGTCAAGCCAACAAAGCTTAATAAATTTTTGCAGCAATCCAATCTTCCACCAACAAGTGCAGCGACTCATCAACATATCAATCGCGTGTGTGTAAATTCAAACTTGGTTAGGGAATGATTTAGAACCTCAGGGATGAGGCTGGGCCTGCAAAATGAACTTTTGGAACCTATAACGACACTATTACCATCAATTCCAGATGAACTAGTGAACACAATAATTTGCAATTGCAAGAATGGCTGTGGTAGTTCGTGTTCATGCTGTGTTATTATTATTATTATTATTAATGGGCAAGCTTGCCTCAATGTTTCATCATATCAAAGCGATCTCGATGAAGAAAATGCATTTGACCCCGAAATCCTTGACGATTTAGAGACAAATATCATTGACAACGAAGATGAAGATAATGAATTGGAAATTTTCGAGCGACTGGAAGACGATGATGAAGAAGAAGAAAATTGAGACTCATGTCCTTCTAATTATTAAAGGTTACGTAAATCCTCCCCACATTTGAACGTCAATTGTAGTAAATGTATGATACATAATTTCTAAATAAAGATATAATTAAAATGTATTTTTTTTATACATTTATTTAACGTCGGCCTATTTCCGCTACTAAGGCCTAACACCGACGCCTGTAGACGAGCTACCCCCAACCAGGAATTTTGCCGAACCTCTTCCCTTAAGAATAGTAGGGATCTTTTACTTGCCTAACATTTAATAGACAAGGGACCGACGGCTTTACATCCCCTCCGAAGGATGGTATATCTCCTATACAACCCTCGCTTAAGGTTGTATAGCTTCCGCGCATACACTGATATACAAGCCGCTGGAAGATGTGTGAGGCGAGGACGCGGTTTCCGTTGGAATGGTCACCCATCCAAGTACTAACTGCGCCTGTCGTTGCTTTACATCGCATACCGAAGTATGCACATAGTAAAGACGCACCTACGCTCGCCCCTATTAAAATGTATTTACTCTATTCTTTTTCTACTCAAAATCTAATTTAGATATATTAGAATATAACTAAAATATACTTAAAGTGCTGTGCGATACTGTTTTTGTGGAACCGGGCAGTGCCGTATGTTCTGCATGCCAGAAGTAAAAATTGGTTCGTACCCAACACACTGCTCTTGTCAGCCAAAAATATAAAACAGTGTTCTGCTGACTATCATAGAGATATGACCGCGGATTTGTTTGAAAAAATGGCTCGCTGAACAGCTGTTACCTAATACTCCCCCAAATTCAGTTATAATTATGGATAACGCTTCTTATCATTCGCGACTAGTAAATAGAGTACTAAATAATATGAAAAAAGGACGATATCATAAAGTTTATTAGATCTAAAAATATAAATATTCCCGAAAAAATTCCAGTGACAAGGGTTTTTTTTAAATCATCAATGAACATAATTTTAAAAAGAATATGTTGTAGACCATACCTGCGAAATACACGGCCATAGTCTGTTACATTTACCGCCATATTACTGTCTATTTAATCCAATAGAATTGATTTGGGGCAGTGTTAGGCCGGCCGCACACATGCCCGATGTTGTTATTTTAATATAAATTCAATTAGAAAATGCATACTTATTAGTCGCGTGCCTTAAAACACGTTTAATCGCATTTAGTCACAATCAGGCTGTTCGACGTCGATCGCTCCACCCTTGTTTTATAACGAAACATTTGTCTGTGCGCATGTCCCAATACCAACAACTACAATGCCAACAGTTTGCGACTAATTTTTGGTCAATATGTATGCGGCCGCCCGTCTTTCTCAAAACAAAAACGTTTTCGTGTGAGTCAAAGACGTTTTTGACTAAAACAGTTGTGCTTGATATGTGTGCGGCCGGCCTAACACACGAGTTGAGAAAATACAATCAGATCACCACTCTGTCATAATTTATTAATTAAATTAATAATAAATATTTATTAAGTCTGCAAAACAGTTTACGCGCGCTCTTATTTTTTATATCATTTTAAACTGACATTGAATAAACTATACACATATTTTAGTCTTATACTCCGTCTGGAATAGATAGACAGCAAAATGAACACCGAACATGGAACCGCATCTGAGGATTGCATCCAAAAGACGATCATTTTAAATTTCAGGGATTTTTTTGTACCATTTGTTTAAGATCCATTTTCCGTTTTGACTGTACCTCTCTTGATTAGTTTAAATTTATCAGTATTACAAGTAAAAATGATCAAATACCCTACTTAAAAGTAAAAGAAATTTACATTGAAAATGTTCACTATATTTTACATAACTTAAATTATCATTAGATAAGTTCGTTTAATACATTTTTTTTAACACAGCTCCCATTCTTATTCGAAAAAAATGCCAAGTATATTTCCCCGTCATATGTCTTATACGAGACGGCTGAACTAAATTTCAAGCCTGCGTATATGTGTAAGATAAGCCGGAGAAGGAATATCCTGGCGGTTTTCTCGTCATAAAAATGACCCAAGTTGTGGTTGTGTTGTGTTTTTTTAACGACAGATTATACTTGTTACCGACACCTATTATTTACTCCCTATCGCTCCGTTCTATTTTTATAAGTATTTTTATATTGGTATTTGTTTTGGTGTATTGTATTTATAAATTGTAGGTTTTCTGTTTTTGCCAATTATCCGAACTGGAAAAGAATTACAAAAACTAATGAGTTATTAGTTTTTATTAGTAGACTGCGCCATTTACATGAAAGGAAGGATACTTGAATTTACTTTTCTTAATTAATTGTCATAAAATGGCAAACGTATTAAAAATATATAACTTGTCGTTATCATTGTTTCTAAAAGATGGTTCAGCCCACTTTTGTCTAATCCACATGTACCAAAAATGACATTTTTAAATTCAAAGATAACCAAAAAATTGGGGGCGTACATTGATTTGTAGCTATCCGGTATACATATACCTACAGTGTGTCCTCCGATTGAGTTTAATATACAGGGTGATATAGGCTAGTGGCTCACTTCTATATTTCATTTATTTTTTAACATCCATTTGAAACTTGGGGTGCTTAAACTATGACCGCAACTTTTGATTTTTAAATGGAACAAGGAACACCCTGTATATTTTTACATATTTGGATTCAATACAACATTCTGAGTATACCATGAGACTATCGACAATTTTTGAGTCGATGTTCAGTTTTTTAAAGCATTTTAAGGCATTGGTCTAGAGTACTGTGGAATTGTTAGATATAGCCAAAATATAGGGACCTTAGTTTTTGTAATGTTTAACAGTTGGCAGTAGTCTAGGGACATTTTAGTTTTATTTATGTGTATCCCGTGTTAAGAACCTTACTTGAACGCGGGCTTTCTTTGTGTAAATACTTGTTTTTTGGCTGTTGTTAATATTTCCATTTTATTGGTGGACATTACCGTTTTGTATAATAAACCTGTTTTCTTAAGTTTGCCGTTAATTATCAATAGGAATACCAAAATTTGTTCTACGGCAGGTAAAGTCCATGGGAAATATATAATAACTATTTACGAAGCCTCCAAATTTGAACATATCACTTCTTTATAGAAAACTTTATTTTTTTAAATGGGAAGGTGGTGGCTCATAATGTTCCATAAATTACAGATTTTTTTCTGAATTCATTGATATCCATTTCAAATCTGCCCACAGAATAACTTCAAACAGTGAAAAGATAAATTGAAAATAAGTCGCAGAGTACTGCGTTTTTTTCAAAAACTTCTTTGATGTGTTAGCTTCATTCCATACGCACACAATATGGCAAAATTCCTTAAAGTAAAACAGTTTCTCGCTTACTGAAAAAAGTGCTGCAAGAAAAATAAACGTTAAAAGTTTTACCTAATTTTACAAAAAACTAGTTTTTCCATAAAAACTAAATTAATTCAGTGATCTCCGCTCACGTTTCCTTTATCGACTAAAAATAAAAATCTTGATTATCTCAATTGGTTCCGGAGATATCGCGAGAGATGTGTGCAAAAGTAGGAAAAACTAATTTTGACAGATTTACTATATTTTTCATAATAAAAAAAGTTGACCTCCTAAAAAAATGTTGTAATTAGCCATTTCAGATGACCAAGTGCCTAATCTATTATTCTGTAAAGGTCCCATGTGGTTATACAGTCGTGAGCAAAAAAAAAAAATAGGACAAGTCTTATGACGGTATTTTGCTAAAATCTAGTTGTGTACATCTAACTTTAATTTTTGTGACATTGTCAGTTAGTTGTCATAATTTATTGCAAGTGTGCAAACAACTAATATGCCTCATATAAGCGATTTAGTTAAATCTGGAGTTATTGCTAAAGCAGAAGATGGATGGTCAATGAGACAAATTGCACTGCGTTATAATATTGACAAAAATTCGGTGTGTAACATTTTAAGAAAGTGGAGAATAAACGGGACGATTACTAGAAATCCTGGGTCAGGGCGACGAAGGATATCAACTGAACAACAAGATTTGCAATTGGTAAATGCTTTAGTAGAAAATCCATTTTACTCAGTTATTCGGGCTGCTGAAGAAACAAATTTTCCTGGGTCAAGTAATACTGGTCGCCGGCGAGTAAGAGAATCGGAGCTACACTGTCATGCAGCAGCACAAAAATACTTACTTAAAGCTGAACATAAAGAAGCTCGAGTAGGATTTGCGCTTGAATTTTTAGCGCATGATGTAAATTTTTGGAACAATGTAATCTTTACAGACGAAAAAACTTTCCAGTCAACACACAGCGATCGTATTCGTGTTTACCGCCCTTCGAATACTCGATTCGATGAGAAATATATATCTAACAATGATAAAAGTGGTAGATTTTCCGTCAATATGTGGGCTTGGATATCGGCACGTGGTCCTGTTGTTTTGTGGCATATTGAGGAAAAATTTAATAGTGAAACGTGTATTAGGATTTTAGACAATATTATGCTCCCTTCTGTGTCACAATTATTTCCTAATAATGAGTTCATATTTCAACAAGACAATTGTTCCGTGCATACTACTCATACCGTAACTAACTGGTTTCAAGATAACAACATCATTGTTCTTAACTGGCCCAGTCATAGTCCAGATCTTAACCCTGTGGAAGAAGTATGGAGACTACCCGTAAGAAGTAGCCAAAAACGAAATGTGAAACCACGGAATGCCGAAGAATTACTGGAAATAGTAAATTATGCATGGGAAAATATTATTACTAATAATTATTGTATAAGGTTATTTAATTCTATGCCAAACATAATTATAAAAAAAGTTATAAATAGAAATGGTGCAATAACGAAATATTAATAGTTAGTTTCTTGTTAAGTAGGATATCCTTTGTCCTTTGGTCCAGAATTTCTACTAACCGTACCGTTTATTCTCCACTTTCTTAAAATGTTACACACCAAATTTTTGTAAATGTTATAACCCAGTGCAATTTGTCTCATTAACCATCCATCATTTACTATAGCAATAACTACAGCATTAAAATAAAAAATAAATTAAAAGTGATATCTGTTTTATTTCGGCTACTCATTACATATTCAAATAGACAGATTTACATTAGAAAAAAAAAATTATCCTATTTTTTTGCTCACGACCGTACCTTAAGAAAATAAATTTTTTGAAATGTTTTTGTCGCTTTTTCAATCGACTATAATAAAAATAGGTCAAAACCAATTTTCTTTAAATTGTTATGCATAGTTCTTGCAGGAAAATCTTAATTTATAATAAAAAAGAAATTTTTGCTCATAGGTTTAACCAGCTGTAACTCGTGAACCATTCATCGTATGAAGGTCACTTGGAGCTCATTTTACAGATAATTTAATTCTCTTCAAAATACCCTTAGTGTCATTATTACCTAAAGCCAATCAAAAAATAGCTATTTGTCAAAATGCATTTGAAAATGACAATTTTTCATGTTTTTCCCTTTTATCTCCATTAACTCGTTATCAAAACGATTTTGTACATACACCAACATATTCAAAATTTGACTCTCTTTAACTTTTATTAGATACACTATATGCTTACGATTTACTGTTTTCGAGTTTTTGTCGATTTTATCATGAAACAAGTGTTCTGATAGCGCGCTATAAAGATTTTAAAAAATTAATATCTCTGCCAATATTGATCGAATGGAAATGAAAAATAAAAGGAAATTGTTCGTAATCGAATTCTCTACAACTTTCATTTGAAATATTTTGCGATCCGAGATTTTAGCGAAAAACTCACGCGTTGCCGTTGCGTCGCAAAACTGTCAAAATTTCAAAAAATCTATCTCGGCTCCAATAGGTCGTATGAATTAAAAAAAAAAGAAATTGTGCGGATTTTTATTACCTATAATTTTCATGTGCGTATATTTTACAGTAAAATTGATACTTTACGAGTAATGTAAATAAGTACCTTTTTGTGAATAATAGCCTTTTAGTTCTCTCTTTTGTTTTTTAATAGTTGTAAGTGCTAGTGCAAACTAAAAGTATCAATAAGAATTATTTTGAAAGTGATGTTTTATTTTCAAACAAATTAAATAAAATAGAAAAACAAATGGCACAGATTTGAAATGGATATATCAATGAATTCATAAAAAATTCTGTAATTTATTAAAGATTTATGAGCCACCACCTTCCCATTTAAAAAAATAAAGTTTTCTATAAAAAGGTGATATGTTCAAATTTGGGGGCTTCGTAAATAGTCATTAATGAAATTAAACGAAAAATTGTATTTTTCCCATGGACTTTACCTGCCGTAGAACAAATTTTGGTATTCCAAAGCACTCTAGACGGATGTCTTAAAATGCTTAAAAAACTGAACATCGACTCAAAAATTGTCGAAAGTCTCATGGTATACTCAGAATGTTATCTTGAATCCAAATATGTAAAAATATACAGAGTGTTCCCTTTAAAAATAGAATCTTTGCATAGAACTATAACTTTTTAATCTCAATAACTTTCCTTAATGACATTTTGCTGTAGCTTTACAGAAAAGGTGCTTTACCTAACAAGAAATTCGTTTTCGTTAGCTGTCATATGGCTTACGTGATTATAAAAAAACAAAAGTACGCGTAAAATTATCTTCCAGCAGGGGTGAATCCCAAAATATTAAAAAAAAAAAAATCGAAAATTTGTTGTAAATTTTACCTATAGCGATCTCAATCGGAGGACATACTGTAGATTGCATTTTTAAAAAATTGATAAAGCATTTTTTATAACTAATTTTTCATATCAATACAGAAATTAAAATATACAAGTCACACCATTATTTTTCATTTACCATAAACGTTAGAGTTTATTTTGCAGCGAAAATCTCTGGAGCTTTGTTATAAAAAAAAACTCTCTTTAGGCATTACGACCCTGTATATACCGTAGCCCGTTTCTCAAATTGGCAAATTGATTTTTTTCAACAAATCAAAAATTTAAAAAAGAAGCCATTTATTGTCATTTCAAACCCAATAATCCTATGTTAAAACAAAAACCATTAGGTTTCTTATATGTTTATTATACAGTATATCAAGTATTCTTCCTTAACAGCGTCACTCTGTAGGTCTCATGCAGACACATGCTTTAAAAAAGTCTTAGCCGTATTGGTATTAATATAAGTCCTAATAATACATATGTGTTCATCTTGTTTTCGTTTATAAATAATAAACACGCGTTGCACAATTTAAATAAAATGTGCAAATTCCTAAAAAATCATTTCCTTTTATCAGTAAGATATATGGTATACAGGGTGATTCACATAGGCCGTTCACTAGAAGTTTTTCTTTTTCATTTGGATTTGGTTTGGATTACAAACTTGAAACTTGGTATGCTGCCATAATCGATCATATCCGGTCCACCTAAAATATGTTCAATCCTCCAGCTATACAGGGTGTGACAAAAGTCGGTGCCAACTTTCTTATTTTAAATGGAAACCTACATTTTTTTACATGGCTCGATTGGCCTTCCAATTCTGAGTGTATATAACCTAAGTTACGTCAATTTATCTGTTACAGGTTTTGATATATTCAGTTTTTTTGAGAAAAATTGCCGCTCTAGTAGTTTACGATCAAATTTGTATATCACAAACTGTTCAAAATTATGAAACCAAATTGATGAAGCAGTTGGCTGGAGGTCCAGGCTAACACCTGGTGTCCCATCGGTGGTCCCATCTTGTACCATAAGGGCGCAGGCGATTTTGAAACGTCGCAATAAAAAATCGTCAAGAAGTCGATTTTCTTCAAATGGCATTTTAGGGTGAGTATTTAAGCATTCCCTCTACCTACCTTATTTTTTCAAGTATGCCATGGAGTCAAATGACAATTCTAACAATTTACTTAAAAACATGTATGCATTGCATATCTTGAGTTACTGGCATTTTTTTAAAGAAATATTTTTTTCCTCATGGGTAGTAGGCTTTGGAAATAATCGTTTCATTGGAATTTTTCTCCAATAATCGTATTACAATAACAATAACAACATATGAAGAGATTAACAAAATAATTTATTTCAATACAAATGCTCAATGTATGCACCGTTTTCAATACGCTTCTGAACAGACTGCGTTGCTCTCCAAATTTCGAAAGGTTCCAAACGATCAAAAGCTCCAACTATCCTTATGCTACGTAATTTAAATTTGTGTACACTACTGCTTTAACCCGACCCTATAAATAAAAATCTAACAGAGTTAGATTCGGAGATCGGGCGGGCCAAAGTAATGGATCTCTGTTTCCCTACCAACGATCTTCAAAGAGTACCATTAATTTGGCATCTACAGTTCTAGTCGAATGTGCTGGAGCTCCGTCCATTTGATACCAACGATTGATAAGTCGATTGAGCGGCATATCATCCAGGTAGTTTTGCACAACTTCGCTTAAGATTCTCAAATAACCCTCGCCATTCAAGTTTTCATCGTACATGAAATATCGTACCTCACTGTCCATTTCTTCGACTAGGTACCCCTCCGTTGACAATATTTTGCTTCGTCTGTCCAGGTGATTTTTTGTAAAAAATTACGATCATGAATCGTTATCAAAAATTGATCCTGCGTACGTAGTCCCCGGGATGTTGTTTTTGTAGACTTATAAATTTATAAGGATGTAACTCATGACAACAAATAATTCTTTGTAACGAGGTATAACAAATACACGATGCTGTTCTGTTGGAAGCACGTGGATATGCTTGAAAATATCCCAGGGCGTTAATTCCAATATCTTCATTTCCTGTTATAGGTTTAGTTCTCACAATAGGCTTATCTACCTTCCCATGGCCAAAAACATTATTTTTAAGCCTAAAAAATTTACCTTTTGTCATTTGCGGTAGATGTGGATACTTGAAATTGAACACGCGGCATACTCTGACAACTATTCTGTTATTTTCACCATAAATTATAAACAAATCAAAGACAAAACATCATTCGGATAATGTTCCATGATGAAAATTGCACGAGTTAATTGAAACAATAAGATAACAATGAGACAATAGTGGCTAGGCTTTTCCAAAGCCTACTACAAAAAATGCCAATAACTCAAGATATGCAATGCATACATGTTTTTAAGTAAATTGTTAGAATTATCATTTGACTCCATGGCATGCTTGAAAAACCAAGCAACATCTGGGCAAGATAAGATATTTCTTGATTTTTATTGAATAACTCGATTGCGGGTGAAGTTAGATATAGGGAAGGCTGAAGTAACCCTAAAATTCAATTTTCTTTCGAATGATGTGAAAGGAATAGTAGGTTCCATTTAAAAAAATCGACTTTTTGATAATTTTTCATTGCGACATTTGAAAATCGCCTGGGATCACCAATGGAACATCAGATGTTAGCCTGGACTTTCAGCTACCTGCTTCATCAATTTGGTTTTATAATTTTGAACGGTTTGTGATATACAAATTTATTCGTAAACTAGTACAAAGGCAATTTTTTTTTTTTCAAAAAAATTGACGTATCAAAACCTGTAACAGATAAGTTAATACAACTTAGGTTGTATAAACTCATAATTAGAAGACCAATCGAACCATGTAAAAAATGTAGATTTCCATTTAAAATAAGAAAGTTGGTACCGACTTTTGGCACACCCTGTATAGCTGGAGGACTGAACATATTTTAGGCGGACAAGGTATGATCGATTATGGCTGCATACCAAGTTTCAAGTTTGTAATCCAATTACAAGTTGAAAAACTTCCAACGAACGGCTTACGCGAATCACCCTGTATATCTCAGTTCTTTATCTTTATTATCTTATAACACTTTTATTTTTATGCAACAGAGAACAATGTGTTGCGAAATGATAAACAAAATATACAGGGTGTGGCAATAGATAGCCAGAAATGAAAAAAAATTACAGGAACTACATAAAAAAGTCTATAACTGAAAACTATTTTCGAGTCGAGTATATAGGATGAACCAGAAGACGCTATTGTAGAGGACCAAGTACCATTTTTTTAAATGGAATGTTATAAATATCAGTACTTACATTTTTAGAAGCCTCTTTCTAAACACCTTTCACATGTATTTTTTATTTTTTTTTGTATTTGAGTTCGTTTCCAACCCTCCTCTGAACATTTCTTCTCTTTCGCACAAGAACTCCCTTCAACCCCCCCCCCCCCCTGTGGCCACTCCGGAAGGACACATGCCATCCACTTCATGACGTCATTAAGAACCCGCAATGTTCCTCTACTCGGTGGTCCGGAACATACATAGCCTATCTACTAGAGAAGAAATTAAAGTGCGCCACATGTCGCCCGTTTTGATTGACACGCACCTCTATGCATCTTTGAAATGTAGTTTCAATAGATAAGCTGCGGGTTCTTAATGACGTCATGAGGTGGATGGCATGTGTGCTTCCGGAGGGGGCCAGTGGGAAGGGTTGAAGGGGGGTTCTTGCGCGAATGAGAAGAAGAGCCCGGATCGAGGCTGCTGTTGGATGCGGGAGGACTTTGGTGAAGAATAATATTTGAGATGTGTACTCTCGATAGGGTTAGAAATAGATATCCCGGGAACGGAAGTCCCTTTTTTGCAAAAAACCACCCCTAACGGGGACTTAACGCTGGTTTTTCACTTTTATCTTGTAAATTGTTCGTTGGAAGAGAAAAATATAGGAAATAAAAAATTTGTCGTTAAATTCTCTGTAAAAAATGTCCCATTGACCTTGTAGCTTATCCCCACCTATTTTACAAATACAGCATCCAAAGTGAGGGGTAGTTTGGAGCGCACCGGTAAAAATCGATCTTGCAGGAATTTTCACAGCGAATATCTCAAAACTGGCTGATGATGCATATCTAGCGGGTTTTGACGCAACTGATCCTTATTTATTTTCCTTTTTTTCCACAAAGATGCGTTTTTGTATTTGAGTTCGTTTCCAACCCTCCTCTGAACACTTCTCCTTCGCGCAAGAAACCCTTTCAACTCCCCTCCCCCGTGGCCACTCCGAAAGGACACATGCCATCCACCTCATGACGTCATTAAGAACCCGCAATGTTCCTCTACTATGTGGTCCAGAACATACATAGCCTATCTACTATTCGAAAATAATTTCCAATTATCACGGACTTTTTTATGTAGTTTATCTGTATTTTTTTTTAAATTTCTTGCTATCATAGAACTCGAGCTGTCGAAGTCTGGACACCTTATTACGCCAACCTGGATATTAGTTATTTATGACCCGCCAGGCTAAAACTTTTTGGCTAATTAATGTTGTCTAGTAAACACGTTTTTTAGTTTTCAAAGCTACTGTGTAGATATCGAGTAAATATGTACACGACTCCAAACAGGGTGGATTTGAGATTAAGGACATTAATTTTAGTGCGGATTCTTACGAACCATCGAATGCGTTAGTGCAATGACTCGTTGACAAATGTTTTCGACAATTATCATGAAACAGTAACTTTATATACAGGGTGTGTTTTATAAGATCCCAGCGCGTTGCAGACAATATAGACAATATTTTGGCAAATGATTGGTTGACTGACTTATTTCGGGTATATCAACTTCCTGGTGAATTTCCAAGGCCTACCATGATCCGATATGTACTACCAAAAATGAAGTAGTCATATTAAAAATAACTTTTCCTAACTTTTTATGCAAAAAGTGCTATTATAAAAAATTTCCAGATAATATTTCCCCTGCCAAAAATGGCTCATAGAAACTTATAAAAAATATAAATGCATGGATCTATAAAATTTGAGTTGGATAGTGAAACCGTAATTCTCTATAAGCCCTCATTAAACTTTACTAGTTTATAACAGAATTTGCATAATATATCTTTAATCAATTTGAAATGGTAATTCCATAAATAATTCTGAAGAGTCTGTATCTGTATAAGTTAACTGATGGACGGGAAACTACATATTCGCATAGATTCTTATGTTAAAAACAGGAAATCCTGATAAATAATTATATAGTTTATTGGAATTTCCCTATTTACAAGTCATTTGAATATATGAGATTTCATGTAGTTTCACTGAAAATAGGGAAGGATTGTAGGAGGTCTTTTGAGAATGTATGCGGAAAAAATAATGGAATTAGCTGGTATTTATGAGACTTAATGCGGTCTCACAATGGCATGTATGGGGATATATCTGAAAACCCCGGCAGAAATATTTAACTTGTATGTCAGGTATATTCCATCACTATAAAGGCATCACGTGGCCTTTGCTAGTACAGACTATAGATTTGTATCACCAAACAAGTCAATTTCTCCTATGTCATTATTGAATCACATTATTCAAGCAGCTGGGCTAGTCTCTAAACTAGAGTACATTTGTACAAGCATATTGCAAGGAGAGCCACCTACTGCACCTTATTGCAATCAAACTAGGCTCAGCATGATGATGATCTGTAGCTATGCAATTGTATAAGTTCCCTTTATGAGTATATATACGATACTATAATGGAATATATGAGACTTGATATGGTTCCAAAATGGTGTGTATCACAAGTTCGTATATTTTTCTTTCCCCCGAGGTACCCCTACGAAGATATTCGCTCTTGAAGTTGAAGGTTAAAAATCGATTTTTCGCGATAACTTTTTTATTGTTCAATCGATTCTAATCATTTTTGGATCAGTATCATATTATTATCCAGTTAGGTCAGTGTATTAGAACCTTGGATAAGATTCTTGGGGGCTCGGGGGCAGAGCACTCATTGCCTTAATAAGTTGAAAAAAAATTTTCAGCCTACAACAAATGGTGCCGCACATGCTGAAGCCCAAGTTTTGGGGTCAGCATTGAACGTGTTAATATTAATTTTTTTTAATATTTAAAAAAAAACTGCTACATCGTCTTATCTATGTAGATAATAGATAAAGGTAATGCCACAGTCATTATAGATAAAGATATATATAACACCAAAATCATGACTCTTGTAAATGAGGGACCCTACAAAATCAATAGAGAGCAAAATTTACAGAACTTTGTTTAAATACAAACATGAATTTAATGATTTTGAACGAAGGAAACTAACACCACATCATAGTAGGCCTCCTCATTTTTATGGCTTACCAAAGACACATAAACAAAATATTCCTTTAAGACCAATTAATTCACCATGTCATAATTTGGCAAAATTTTTACTTAAAATTATTGATCCATTATCTGGAAATACCGATTCATATATTAAAAATAGTAAACATTTTATAGAAAAAATTTATGAAAACGATATTCATGAATCACATCTGATGGTTAGTTTTGATGTAGTTAGTCTTTTTAGCAATGATCCGGTAGATGAGACCTTAAAAATAGTTAAAGACAGGTTGCTAAATGATAATAATTTGGCAACTAGAACTAAATTAAGTGTAAATAGCATAATGGAACTCTTAACAATGTGTATGAAAACAACCTATTTTCAATTGGACAATGAGTTCTATCGGCAGGATTTTGGTATGGCTATGGGGTCTGCATTATCACCAATTTTAAGCAACATATTTATGGAGAACTTTGAGAACACACATGTTCAAAATTGTATAAACAAACCGGTTGTCTGGTGGAGATACGTTGACGACATCTTTGCAATTTGGCCTCATGGTGTCGATTTACTAGCTAGTTTTTTGGAAAATGTAAATAATAAGGAACCGTCTATTAAATTCACATTAGAAATAGAAAGTAGGAATAAACTACCGTTTTTAGATGTTTTAATTAGAAGGGTAAATAATACAATTGAAACAAGCGTTTATAGAAAGCCAACACATACTAATAGATATCTAAATTTTAACTCAAATCAGTCAATAAATGTTAAAAGGGGTGTTGTAAAATGTTTATACGATAGGGTCAAAATAATTTCGTCTAATAATGAAATATTAAATAACGAGAAAAAATTTATCAAAGAGGTTCTAGTACCAAATCAATATCCTGAAGCCTTTGTTGATAGAGTTTTCATTTCATAAATGTTGAAAATAGGAACAATCAGGTACGACAAAAACCTGAACGTCATTATACAGCAATAATTCCTTATGTATACGGATTTTCGGAAAAGCTACGCCGTATAGGTGACACATTTGATGTTAGGACGATATTTCAAACGGGGAACACTTTAAGATCTATTTTAACAAAAACAAAACCGAGAAACAGGGAGCAGAATTCAAAAAACTGTATTTACAATATCCCGTGCGAATGTGATAAATGTTATGTGGGTGAGTCATCCAGACCTTTCAGTGTGAGGTTGGATGAGCACAAGAATTACATTAGAAAGAATGAAATTCAGAAATCAAAGATTTGTGAACATGCTTGGGAAAACGGACATAGAATAAACTGGGACTCGGCAAAAATTTTAACAAAAGAAACAGATACCAAAAAAAGAAAAATTAAAGAATCAGCAATAATCTTATTAAATGAAAACAAGTGCGTATCGAATTGTTCTGTAGATATTTGTACAACCTGGCTACCAATGTTAAAAGAAGAACTTAACAAACTCAACATTATCTAAAAGAAAATATCATCAGGTCTATGTTCTGTGTAAGTAGTAAGTATCTATGGAAATAACATAAACAGAATTTTAAAGCTGTGTATTTGACATACACAGCAAAATAAGAGTTCTTCCAAAAAAAGCTTTGAAAACGGAAAGAGATTACTTTCTGAAACGTCAGCAAAATACATTATTTCTGTGTTTATTCCGATTTATAATATTTGCAAAACATAACCTCTGCATGGCTATTCCTTTGGCGTAAACGTCACTGGCGCAGAGGCTTTTTCCAATAATTCTATTATTTTGTAGATTCGGTGACTTGTTTTTGAAGAGGACAATAATACATGTGGTAGAAAACCCAAATAATAGGAAAGAATATTCGTAGAATACCACAAACTTTCAGACAATATTAAGGCAATGGGTACTCTGCCCCCGAGCCCCCAAGAATGTTATCCAATGCACTGACCTAACTGGATTGAAATAATATGATACTGATCCAAAAATGATTGAAATCGATCGAACAATAAAAAAGTTATCGCGAAAAATCGATTTTTAATCTTCAACTTCAAGAGCAAATATTTTCGTAGGGGTACCTCGGGGGAAAGAAAAATATGCGAACTTGTGACCTTATTTTCACTAGTTCTACCCAAATCCGAGAGATTGCCCACAATTTTCGGGACATCCTTTCCTGTATAAGATACTGTAAGAATGTACTTGAAACCTCAATGGAATATATGAGCTTGATGTAGTTTGAAAATTATACAGGGTGTTGCATCATGAGAGGGACATAGCTTAATAGGAGGTAGAGAACATCAGTGGTAACCGGAACCTCCCATAGAAATGTCTCATTGGGCCTTCATTACGAGGTTGCTGGGTGTTAAATAATTTTTGGCCAAACCTGTTTTTTGTCATAACTTTGACAGGGAATGAAATAACGGATTCATATTTGGTACGGCTAATGTACTAACGAGCCCCAAGAGGTACATGTATAAAAAAAAATATATCCAGGTCCGGACTCACTATAATTTATGTTTCTTCTTTGCATCAATAAAACATGACCCGGTATATATTTTTTTGAAATTTCGATACGATATTCGAAAAGAGCAAGAAAAAACAAACAAAATGGCCTATTTCATTTTTTTGTTACACCTTCGTGGTTAATTAAATACGTTGTTAAATGTGCAAGAAAATGGATTACAGAACCCTATTAAATGAGAGGCACGTGAAATAAATAGTTTTATAACTAAAATTTGCAAAAATTCTATTGAGCCTAGGTGGTCTGGGTGAATCCTAATTCCGGCACGTTTTAAAGGTCCATTTTGGTAAAAAACTGTGGTCCTAATAAGTAATCGGGTATGAAATAACAAAATTTTTAATCAATCACAGTAGGCTTGTTCAAAGAATAAAAGTGACAGATAATTTAAACCATTTAGGCCTAAGCAACCAGTTACTTTGATCAAGAAAATCATCAACATTTTATACTTAATAAAAATTGGAAAAGAGAACAAACTAAAATCTAAATAAATAAAATATTTTCCATTCAATTAACAATAAATAACAAAACAATACCTAAATGTGTTTAAAAATAAAACGTAATTGACACTAAAGTAAATTTTCAAAATGTCCTCCCCCACATTCTGTGCATTTTCTTGCGCGTTTAGAAAGGTCACCAATTGCTCGACGTATCATTTCTGGATTATTCCGTATTTCGTCGCAGGTTGTAACGATGCGCTGGATTAAATGTTGTCTACTTTCAATTTCAATGCTATAAACCTCGTTTTTTAAGTGGCCCCATAAAAAGTAATCACAAGGGTTACAATCAGGAGATCTTGGTGGCCATTCATGTGGACTCCCGCGTCCAATCCATCTATTAGGATACACATTGTTTAAGTGTTCTCTTACTTGAAGGTTAAAATGTGGTGGGGCCCCATCATGCTGAAACAACATGCCTCTTATACCGATATTTTCTAACATATTCGGTAAAATGTTTTGAAGAAAATCAAAGTAAATTTCACCATTCAATCTTTCTTCAAAAAAATGTGGCCCTATCAAATGTCTATTCACAAGTCCGACCCAAACATTTACAGAAAACCTGTTTTGCGAACGGCGTTGGCGTACCGCATGTGGGTTTTCCTGTGCCCATTTATGATTATTTCGTGAATTGTTTACTCCATCCCTTGTAAATTGTGCCTCATCCGTAAATAAGGTTCTGTAAATGACTGGGCGATGGTTAGACAACCAATGACAAAATGCCAGGCGGGGGATATCGTCGCCTTGTTGAAGACGCTGTACCTGCTGGATATGATATGGATGGTAACGTTCTCTTTTTAGGGTTCTCCATACTCGCCAATGAGGAATACCAGTTGCCAAACTGATTCGTCTAGTGCTCATATTTGGGTTTTCTTGAACTACGTTTATAATATTGTTTTGTTCCTGCACACCTTGTTGTAAAACACGTTCCACAACTGCAGAATTAGGAAACTTTCCGTGTTGTCTTGCATACTGGAACACCGTACTAAAGGTTTTATGATTAGGGCATCGACGACCAGGAAAACGCAGCCGATATTCTCTTTCCGCCGACCTACCAATTCCATTACAGAAACCATAGATGAATATTATGTCAGCATATTCCACGTTTGTAAATTTTGCTGGCATAGTTAAAATATTTTCACAAGTTTTCACTAACTAAATGCGGATTATGGACACATTAAATTACTAACAAACAATTATTCAACTGTTTAGGAGATTTCTTTTTATTATCTGTCACTTTGAACAAGCCTACTGTGATTGATTAACAATTTTGTTATTTCATACCCGATTACTTATTAGGACCACAGTTTTTTACCAAAATGGACCTTTAAAACGTGCCGGAATTAGGATTCACCCAGACCACCTAGGCTCAATAGAATTTTTGCAAATTTTAGTTATAAAACTATTTATTTCACGTGCCTCTCATTTAATAGGGTTCTGTAATCCATTTTCTTGCACATTTAACAACGTATTTAAATAACCACGAAGGTGTAACAAAATAATGAAATAGGCCATTTTGTTTGTTTTTTCTTGCTCTTTTCGAATATCGTATCGAAATTTCAAAAAAATATATACAGGGTGATGTTTTATTGATGCAAAGAAGAAACATAAATTATAGTGAGTCCGTACCTGGATATATTTTTTTTATACATGTACCTCTTGGGGCTCGTTAGTACATTAGCCGTACCAAATATGAATCCGTTATTTCATTCCCTGTCAAAGTTATGACAAAAAACAGGTTTGGCCAAAAATTATTTAACACCCAGCAACCTCGTAATGAAGGCCCAATGAGACATTTCTATGGGAGGTTCCGGTTACCACTGATGTTCTCTACCTCCTATTAAGCTATGTCCCTCTCATGATGCAACACCCTGTATGTATGAAGATCTATCTGGGAATTATAAACTAAATGATCTATATCTATACAATTGTATAAGTTCCCTTTATAAGTATATATAAGATACCGTAAGAATGTACGTGAAACCACAATGGAATATATGAGACTTGCTGTGGTTTCAAAATGGTGTGTATGAGGATCTATCTGGGAATTGGAACCTGAATGATCTGTATCCATGCAATTGGATAAGTTCCTTTTATGAGTGTGTATAGGATACTGTAAAAATGTACGTGAAACCTCAATGGAATATACGAGGCTTGATGTGGTTGTGGTTCCAAAATGATACGTATGAGAATCTATCTGGGAATCTAAACCTAAATAATCCCTCTCCCAAACCCTTCGAATAGGTACTTTTCCTAACAAAAACTCAAAGGATGTGATAAACACTGTAACTGAATATTGACTCATAAAGAAGTCAATATAATTATTTCTTACCGATTAAAAATACTTGGGATGTGATGAAAACAAATTTTGTTATATAATGAGCAACTCATTGAATACGATAAAAATTAAAACTTTATTGTCTTTTGTTGACAAAAAAGTCGACAATCGAATATTTCATAAGATGTTAACTTAATTAGTCTCATAAAACATTAAGTACATTTTTTTCTGATGAAAAGACAATAAATTAGAACTTTATTGCCTTATAAAAACTCATAATTACTGACGTAATTCTTATTGGTTAAAAAGTTTTAGGATACGATTAATGCTGAATCTATATTGTCCTATAAGTTACACCTAAATCCTAGAGTACTTTTCCCAAATAAAAGCTCTGAGGATATTATGAAAACTTTAACGTCAATTATTTCTTGTCGGATGAAAACTCTTGGGATCTGATAAAACTGAAGTTCTATTTTCTAATAAAAACTAATAAATCTTCAAGCACTTTTTATCTCTTGAGCAACTCATAGAATACGATAAAAATTATAGATCTGTATTATGTTACAAAAACGCGAAATGTAACATCATGTCTGATAAAAACTTATAGGATTCAATACATTATTAATACTCTTAACTCATAAATCCCTCACAAACCTCTAAACTGGTAAACAACTGATAGGAAAATGGTATAAGTTAGAATTGCAGTTTGTCCTAAAAACTCATAAATTCTTAAGTATTTGTTGCTGAATAATTACTCAAGGATAACTATCAGAATTTGATCTGCGTTGTCTTAATAAAACTCACAGATCCATCATAATTCCCTTTCCCTGTCTAAAGAACGCTAATAGAATATGATAGAAATTCAAACTGTATTATCTTATTATAACTGGTCCAACATTTCTCGTCTTGTAAAAACTCATAGAAAACAAAAAAAATCAGAACTGTATTGCCTCATTAAATCTCGTATATTTTCAATAAGCCTTAGAAACTCATAGGAAATCATGAAACTTTGTAAAAAGTGTATCGGCAAATATCACATACCAGGCTTATACGTTACAGAATAAGATTATAGACCCTTAAAGAGACTTATAATTTGTGTATATTTTTTTATGTGTCTTATCTGGCAATTTTGGCAGGGATGTATATTGTGTATACCGTATACATATTTTGATTGAGCTAATTGTTCCTCCTGATATTTTGTGTTCTTAATATCACAGCACCCTGTTTTTGTAATAGACACTCAAATCTAAAAAAGCAGCTTGTACAAAATGTCGCCTAATTTTAACTTGGATCGTATAACCGATTTCAATCACTTAATAAAGTAACACAGCTTACAGGTAACATAAAACAATGTTTATTTGTAAGCTCGGTCATTAGACAATTCCCTTGCAAAAATTACAAGCAAGAGGTAGAAGTCAACTTATTTTATTGAAAACTTTTAGTGCTGACTGGTCTCATTTTAAAAAAAATTTAATTTTGAACAAATTCTCCTTCATAGTTTCTCTCTGCACCCCAACACCCCATATGTTTTGAGTTATAAGCATTTTATTGTAATTTTTAGCCCTAAAAATCATATACACGGTGTTTTTGAAATACCTGCTTATATTTTTTTCTGTGACTCCCAAAATGTAGAGATTAATACAATTTTTTTAATTTAAAAGCAATAATACTATTGTTTTTCTTTGTACCAACTAACTTTCATAAACAACTGAGTGAGAGATTTCGACGACTCGTCTTAGTCAATTATATAGTTACAAAGTAAATACAAATCAAAAATAGGCAAACATTTTAAGCGCATTTTTGAAAATTTTTAAGCGTTTAAAGGCTTGTGTTTTAAATAGTCTTTGACTCTTTCAAAAATAGCTACGGAGTTTCATTAGAATCCCTCTAAAAATAGCCAATAGTGCTTTGACACGTGGTAAAGTTATTATGTCAATGTTCAAGCATCTACTACCTACTAAGAATAATTCGTTATCGTCATGCAAAATCAGAAAAAATACATTTTTATAAATTACATGCAAATTTTGATAAAATTGTCACGTAGTGTAAGCGAAATATTTTTATTTTATACTGTGACCTATCGATGCGACAGAAATTGATATAAACAATACTGATATTAATTTTATTGAAGTCGGCTTGGTGGTGCGATGGACAGTGGCGCGTCCTCCCACGCACACATTTTGTCTCGTGTTCTTGACCTCTTTTTGTGCGTTTTTGACTTTGTTCTTGTTATCGTTCCCCTTTTGTGCATTTTTTTCAGTCAAAATTAGCTTCACTGCAGAATTTCTAAGAACCTCAATTCGATAAACCTCAGTTTAGGCAGCCTTGCGCAGCCCTGTAATACCTCATTTCGATGAAGGTTCCCCGTTTTAGATTTGTCAGCAGCAAAATTAATTCAGTGCACTGCGACAGCTTCGAGTTTGTTTAGTTTTAAGCTTTGTTAAATTATATTTTTAAAAAGTTTTCAATTATATCATCCTTTTTAATTTGCCTTTAACAAAAGGAGTCAAGACTTCTCTCTCCTTCTTTTAGCCGAACCGGAGCCGCCCCGCGTGGCCATGCAACCCGCACTGTGAATAGCGCGGTGGTTGCACTATACGATATAGAGAAAAGTTCGCATCAGAAAATTTTGAAAATTTAGATAGTTACTAATGTCGGTGTGGCCAATCCAACTAAAATAATTACAAGTAGCTGGCACTTCCGCTTATACCGGAAGTCGATACCGACTTGCTTATTTCAAATGGAACATCCTATATATTTTAGGGTTTTCGAAAAGAGCATAAAATTCTGAGTCGAAAATATGTAGCATATCCTATACCTAAACCTAGCCGTTTCAGAGATATTTGACATTTTATAGAAAATTTGACAGGTGCAACGGTTTGCAAGAACCAAACTTTCTTCGTGTAAAAGATCCTCATTTGCTTCTTGTCACATAAAAAGAAGAAAATTGAATTCTTTTTTTTCTGATATTAGGATTGTGGGGGTTAAAGTTACAACTTTTTGAAATATTTGCGATTTTATTAGAAATTCATGAATTGTTGTAATCATTTCATCAAAATAGCCATGATTAGAAACAATCAGTCATTATCTTATGTCAAAAAATGCCAACACGTTTAAATTACACCCACGAAGAAATTTGTTTATTATTTATAGAGAATGTGATAAATTCATATCAAGAACTTGCAGCACATTTGCTACTCGATATCCAAAAAAACGGAAACCGTCACCAAATACTGTAAAACGCATACTGGAAAATTTTAAAAATTATGGCTCTGTCAAGGCAAAAATGCAAAGAAGAAAGCCTATTGTTGATGACGAAAACATTGAAATAGTCATTATGGGATATTTTCATGCATTTCCAAGGATGTCATTAAGACAAGTTGCTCTGGAATGGGAACTATGCAAGGATTCAATTCACAGAATCTTATTAAAACATAAGTTTCACCCGTTTTCATTCCATATGGTTCAAGGATTAAAAGAAACAGGCATTACAATTTTATCAGGAAAATTTAAATGGTAGGTAAATTAAATTTTCTCTTCTGCTAATATGTATAGGTAAATTTTTGTTTTTTTTTTTTAGGTGAAAGATATCTGATTATCTTACAAAATTTGAATAATAACTATTTAGAAAATTTACCTCTCGCCGAACATAGAAACATTCTTATCAGCACGATGGTGCTCCCCCACATAACGCATATTTAATTAATAATTATTTACAAGAAACTTTTTATGATCAGTGAATTGCCAATAATGGACCTTTCTTATGGCTTCCTCGCTTGCCCGATTTATCATTTCTTGATTATTTCATTTGGGGAACTATTAAAAATAAAGCTTATGAGAGCCCATTAACAACCATTGAAGATTGTTTGCAAAGAGTAATAAATGCATTTCAAAACATATCACAGGATTCAATTAGAAGAGCTACCCATGAGGAACTAATCCGAAGGTGCGAAAAATGTGTCAAGGTTCGAGGGTGTAATTTTGAGCAATTATTAAATTAAAATGAAATCATATTTTAAATTGATATTATCTCTGCTATTTTAGTTCATGCCATATCTTCAATTCGATTAATACGCATGTTACAGTGTTAGTATTATTTTGCGTTTTTGTGGATATCGAGTAGCAAATGTGCTGCACGTTCTTGATATTACTTTATCACATTCTCCATAAATAATAAACAAATTTAAAAAGTTTTCGTTGGTATAATTTAAACGTGCTGGCACTTTTTGACATAAGATAATGACTGACTGTTTCTAATCATAGCTATTTTGATGAAATGATTACAACAATTCATGAATTTCTAATAAAATCGCAAATATTTCAAAAAGTTGTAATTTTAACCTTCACAATGCTAATATCAGAAAAAAGGGAATTAAATTTTACACAACCTGACGTAATAACAACTTTTTTAAAATACAGAGCCGTATTTTAAAAAAGTTGATGGTGACCCAGCTTAAACGAAACTTTTTATTTAATATCTCATTATACAGAGTTATAGCTACATTAACACCTAATAAGAAATCTAAATAGATTTTTTTGATATTTTGTTAAATAAGGACAAAAAAGTGAAAAAACAAAAATCTTAAATTTTCCATTTTTTAAAGATAACTCTGAAACTATAAAAGGTATTAGGAACCTCAAGAGGTCGTTTATTTGTCCCGAAATTGCGCAACTTTTTCCCCATTTAACCTTTGCTGTATCTTCTATAGGTACTTTACGAAATACCAATAGCAATACTGTCCCTGATGTCAATTAGTTGGGACCTTGTATAGTGATTCATTTTGTTATTTTTGTAGAATTTGTGATCAAAAGGTGTATGTGGTAGAAAAATTCATAAAAAGAAGAAATGAATATGAACAGAACACCTCAATTAACGTTTAAACAGTAACCGCATGAAAAAAAATACGCCACACTTACAAATACAACTATTTAGGGGTCACTAGAGAAGATAAAACGAAAATATAGATGCAAGTTAATAGTTGGCTAATAGTTATCTCTGAATATGTGGGTTTTTCATTGTATATTTTTCAATTTTAAAACAACAGTCGCTTTCACCAAAGCCGAACATCAATAATAAAAATTAACCTATAAGCATATAAGTATTCAAATAATATCGCTTACACTAGATGACGGTAAATGATTCTCAAAAAATAGATCGATAATCTGTGATGAGGAAAGATATTGTTTGGGGGCTCTACGACAGAAAGACAGACAGAAAGCCTTTACATAAAAACACAAATCTCATTCAAAATTACCGAATTTTTGGCCCATGAGTTACATGAAGTTCACTATGGAAAAAAGAAAATTTCTCATTAAATTATAATTTTGACTTCCAATTCTTTTGTTCGGTGTGTTTTGTATGTGTCCAGAAGGGCTGGGGTTAACTTAATTTTTGGCTTGTTGTTTTGTTTTTATGTAGCTTGTTTCAAATAATCTAAAAAATGTCAAAAAATATAACGTGCATCCGACTCAGTTTTCTGCTAAAATTTTTACTAGTTAAAATTTTACTAAACGTGTATACAGGGTGGGGCAATACTGCGTCGGACCTCGATATCTCAAGTTCTATACGATAACTAGAAATGTTTTAAAAAATTGCAAGTAAACTAGATAACAAAAAGTCTATAACTGGAAATTATATTTGTACATACAGGGCGGGCCAAGACGAAATTACAGGACCAAGTGGCTTTTTTAAAAATGAAATGCTATGTATATCAGTAAATTTTTTTAAGCCTCTTTCTGGGCTCTATTCATTCCTATATTAACATTGAATATCTCCCAAGCAGTTGGATGTAATTAATTTTTTTGTTGAAATAATGCAATCTGCAGGTGGATATTAAAAAAATCACCACAGTCACAATTATGGGTTTTAAGAAAAACTTATATGAATACTAGTTACGAGACATCTAATTAATGTTTTTGAATCATTTTCATGTCCTAAAAATGTACAGGGTGGCCAAAAATTATTTTTCAATTAAGAACATTTTAAATTCAATTTTCTCAATTTTTCATAGGGAACACCCTGTATATTTTTCGACGATGTGATTTAGAAATGAAAAACGAACATTTTTTTGTAAATACTTCCCTAGAGCTAATTGCAACCAATTTCGTTTTATTGAGCAATAATTACAACATTCAAAAATAAACTTAGAAAAAGAGGTTTCTTCAAATAACTCTAACTCAGTAGATTCCACATGTTGCCCATTTTGATTGACACACATCTCTATGCGCTTTTAAAATGAGGTTCCCACTGATCCTAAAACTGCCGGTGTGATAGATGTAAAGGCAGTTGTTATTCTTTCCTTCATATTTTGTACTGTTGGTGTATCTCTATAAACAATTTCCTTCACGTATCCTCATAAAAAGAAATTCATTTTTGTAAGATCTGGGGATCTAGCAGGCCATTTAGTGGGTCCATTTCTTCCAATCCATTGATGAGGGTAAGTATTATTTAAGTGGTCTCTAACTGCATTTAAATAATGTGGTGGAGCACCATCTTGCTGAAACCACATCTTATTTCGAATTCTTTCAGGGAGATTTACCAATAATTGTGGCAGATAGTTTTCCAAAAAATGAAGATAAATAGCTCCAGTCAATGTACCATCAAAGAAATGTGGCCCTATTACATGTTCTCCAATAATTCCTCCCCAAACGTTTATAGACTATCTGTGTTGGTATCAACTTGCATAAAAAAGTGAGGATTTTCCGAAGCATAATAATGGAAATAGGGTTTTCCCAGAAAAAAAATTATTGCTGAAATACTTAACTCACATTAAAAAATGATTTATGGCATATTTATTATCTTATTAATTTTACTAATAGTAACAAAAAAAAAACTTGAAGTTTGAAAAATATTGGGTTCATTTTAAACAGCCATAAATTGGCGCGTTGTGACGTCAACAGCCTGAAATCCAATCACAGAGGTTGTCTCTGTTCAAGTTTGTTTATTAATCTTGGTCTCCGTTAACATAACATAACCTCTATTTATTGACAGCACTCAGCACTTTTCTACTTCAGGTAAAATATCAGCGGCACCTTTAGCATATCCCTCTTCCACTTGATTCCATTTTTATTGTAGAATTAATAAAACATAAGCCAGAAACTGATAAAATAATATTTTCACTCCAAACAATACAAACATAAAAATATAAATTTAACGTTTTAGGTTAGTCATCTGATCTGTAATGTCGGTGAAGGTTAAACCTGAACTACAGTACAAAATATTAACCTCCGACGCATTCACGAATAACTTGTGCGGCATTTATCTGGATTCTGATTGGCCAATATTTACACGTCCACTGCTTTAGACCAATCACAGTACAAGCATTACAAATTGAAATTCTGAGAAGTTTTAGAGGAAAGCTTTCTTTAACACATAGTTAGAATCTATTACAAACTAATTATATCCATAATCTTATTGGTTTTCCGGCTAGATACGTAATTCTGGCGCGTAAAAATGCCCGTTTTAAAAAGCAGTGAAATTATCAGCAAGTTATTTTAACGATATTTTCTTAGAAATAATTCTTATTAGAAAAGTAAATTGTTGTAAATTAATAAAATGTTTTATTATATCATTTTCACGATACAAATTGTTAAATAAAATTAGTGGGAAAACCCTATTGTGCCTATTAACAAATCTACTTTTATGAAAATTTGCCTCATCACTGAATAAAACAGTATTGAAGAAGTTGACATCATGTTGCATTTTACCACTGGCCCAATTACAAAATTGTAGGCGCTTTTGAAAATCGTCGTCAGATAATTCTGGTGCATTTGAATATGATTCGACCCACAGACCGTCTACTTATTCCTACTAATGAGCTCACTTCTCTTTGAGTAACATGCGGATTCTCAACCGTTGCCAGTAGTAAAATATTCTTCGTTCACAACACGTTTTGTTCTTTCACTTTTTTTATATTCGGCATTTCCAGTTTCCAGAAATCTATCAAGAAGGTTTTGGAAGCTGCTAACATCAGGAATCCTTCTTTCAAGATAACGTTGGTGATACATTCTATTGGCAACTAAACAATTGCTATCTGACTCGCCCAAAACAAAAGTCATGTCTGCAAGTTCCGCTTTATTAAAATTCATATTGTAAAATTCCAAATATTTTAAATTCAATACAAATTGTAACGACCGATAAGTGTGATGAATCCATTGTACACGACAATTTATACCAAGCTGAAGTTTTATTGCTTGTCGAATAACGAAAACAGCAACAAAATTTACAAAAAAACATTACAGTAAAGGGCCGGTTAAATACTATTTACTCATTTCAATGGATTGGAAGAAATGGTCCACTAAATGGCCTCATTTCAAAATGCATAAAGACGTGTGTCAATCAAAATGGGCAACACGTCGAAGACTTATTATAAATTTTTCTAATGAATTATTTGAGGGAACCTCTTTTTTTTAGTTTATTCTTGAATTTGACACTTGTTTATGTATAAAACGAAAACGGTTGCCATTAACGGTTTCTCAAAAAATGTTCATTTTTCTTTTCTACAACACATCGTCGAAAAATATACAGGGTGTTCCATTTGAAAAAAATTAGAAAATTCAATTTAAAATGTTCTTAATTGAAAAATAATTTTTGGCCACCCTGTACATTTTAAGGAAATAAAAACGATTCAAAAACATTAATTAGATGTCTTGTAACTGGTATTCACATACGTTTTTCTTAAAACCCATAATAATTCTGACTGTGGTGATTTTTTTAATGTCCATCTGCAGATTGCATGACTTCAACAAAAAAATTCATTACATCCAAGTGGTTGGGAGAGATTCAATGCTAATATAGGAATGAATGCAGGCTTCAAAAAAATTTACTGATATACATAGCATTCCACTTTAAAAAATGCACTTGGTCCTGTAATTTCGTCTTGGCTCGTCCTGTATGTTAGAAAATAATTTCCAGTTATAGATTGTTTTATCTAGTTTTTAAAAAATTTCTAGCTATCGTATAATTCGAAATATCGAGGTCCGACGCACTATTACCTCACTCTGTATAATAATTAACAAATATCGTGTTTTATTTCAGGCACGCTATTTTTCTAAAATTGGGCGTCTAGAATATTATTCGTATTGTTTAAAAAATACCAGAAAAACAAGTACCACACTTAAAGGTTACCTATTTAGATTATTTGACACAATTAAATGTCTTTGGTATGTTTTTGTTCCTATGAAATAACGCCTTTTTCTATTTCTATATTTGTTTAGTTAGAATTTCGGTTTACGTTAAAAGTATGATCAATGCAAAATGATTTGTGTGATGATTGATGAACGACAAAGAATAATTAGAAAAATGACTTACTGACAATGATGATTAGGATAACAAGGCCGATAACACCCATTATTATCATCATCTGGAACACAAAATATATTTTTCAAAAATACATATAAGGAAGCAGGGTTGATAAAAATCATTAAGCATATATTTTTTAAATAAATAATCGCCTATTTATTTTATCCAAATCTGTATCTTTTTTGGGGATCCTTTCAATATAACAAATGAAATCCTACAAGAAAATTATTTCACCTGATTTTTAAAATTCTCAAATTGTTCCAGGAATATAATCAAATTACAGTGGTAACGGGGGCATGTAATCACCCTGTACGGTTCATAGATTGTAAAAACTTACCTTTAAATTTTGTAGCCAGAACTTCCTCTTAAGTTTTCCCGCCTGCTGTTCAAATTGTGAGGCGCCTTGTTGTAAAGCATCTAATAACATAAGTAACAGGAATATTAGCAATATTTGAGGTGAGCTTAAGTATATAAATGGGGGATAGTGTCGTAAATACAAAAAAATAAACAAAACGCCACTTAAATTATAAAGGTATACAGGGTGTGCCGATAAGAACTCCCAGGTGAAATATTTCGGAAACTGCTAGAGATACTTGAGTCCTAAAATCCCAATGGTAGAACATATAAATGGCTTTGGTTTTGAATATAAATAGTTTTTTTAATATGTTAAGGGGTAGATGGCGCTGCGCCACAAAGAATTTTTTTGATGTTAGAAACTTAAAAATGTTATCTATGTTGAAAAAAAATTATTTCAATTAGATTTCGTTATGTGGAAAAAAAGCAACCGTTTTCGGGAAATTCGAGTTTAAATTATTTCATTTTAAAAAACTAAAATCGCCGTAACTTTCTTACATTAAATTTTAGATGATAGTTCGTTTGAACCTTTCTTCATACAAAGGTAATGTCGATAATGTGGCCATAAAATTTGTTTACAACTTCTGGTTAAATCGGCAATTAGGTAGGTAGGCTCCCGCCCCTGCATTTTATTAAACAATATTAAATAAAAATATGTTCCATGGATTTTTTCCAGTGCGTAACTTAGCAATAAAAGAAATAATAATGAAATAAAGAACTTGTTTTTATTTTATTTAATAAAGACATACCCAAGCAACACATGATGGTTTAATAAACGTTTATTATATGAAATTATGGTTTAAATTTCGTTATCGTATATTTAATCAACGTCTATGAAAAGCGTTTATTTCATATACGATTTTTATACGTATATTATAAATGTATTTCTCCGAAATTTTTTGCAGAAACGCAGAATATTTGAGAAATAATTAATTGAGAGTTGAGACTACACTTCCGTCAAATGTTTAAATTGTAAATTGGCGAAATTGACACTACTTGCATTTTTTCAGCCATATTATAGTTTTTAATATACGATTTTAAAATGTTTATCATAAATATGTATTTGCGCTACATTTTTTATAGGCATGTCATAAACAGTTGCAACTAAGTTTTTTTTATACATTTATTTAACGTCGGCTTATTTCCGCTATTGAGTATAACACCGACGCCTGTAGACGAGCTACCCCCAACCAGGAATTTTGCCGAACCTCTTCCCTTAAGAAGAGTAGGGATCTTTTACTTGCCTAACATTTAATAGACAAGGGACCGACGGCTTTACATCCCCTCCGAAGGATGGTATATCTCCTATACAACCCTCGCCTAAGGTTGTATAGCTTCCGCGCATACACTGATATACAAGCCGCTGGAAGATGTGTGAGGCGAGAACGCGGTTTCCGTTGGAATGGTCACCCATCCAAGTACTAACTGCGTCTGTCGTTGCTTTACATAGCATACCGAAGTATGTACATAGTAAAGACGCACCTACGCTCGCCCCCAACTAAAAGTTCGATTATAACAATATCTGGAAATATGAGTAAAATATTTACATTAATCAAAATTTGTTATAGATAGATGATTAATGAAAATATTTGTTCAGTAATATTTCAGTTTATTATATACGGTTTTTAAACATATATCAATCTGCATCGATTGCGCAGTCGCCAGCAACCGGGTTAGTATTGTTGTCTTTGTTGCAGAATACATAAGCATTTCTCATAAGTATATGCATCTCTCTCATTGTCTCAACAGTATAGCGGGTGAGCAACCGCGGATCGTCGTGTTAATTGCTGTTTCGTGTGGTGGTAGTCATAAATAAACTCTATTTTTGGATTTTAGTAAAGAGTAATGAACAATGTTGCGTTTTGTTTTCGTTGTCAAATATCCTGGGTCCCCAAGGGTGAAATAGTAAATGATAAAATAGTTTTACGTATTTAGCCAATCCCGCAGAATAGGTACAGCTTAATATAATATAAAAAAGCTAGTGCTAAATAATAAATATTTTTAAAAAATTACTATCTGCATACATATGTACAATTGAATTATTTTTCCTTGATATCAGTAGTTATATATGGGTAGGAGGTTTAAAATATGTACTTTTAAAAAATTGGAGATCATTATAATATTAACTTTCGAATTTAAAAACGGGTACCTTCTATCTTTTTTATTTTGTTGTAGACCGATCAATTCTAAATAATTTTGCAAAGAGAAATGTATCGCAAGTCAAATAAAACTTTAATTCTAATTTCCCTGTTATAATTATAGAAAAATTAATATATTTTACAATATAAGGCACTTAGAAATTAATTTGTTTCAACATCATCTTATTATTGTTATGCAGCAATATATATTAACAATTTTATCATAAGTAGCAAATGATTTCTGATTTAAGACATGATCTGACTTGCAAATTATTTGAAATCGATTAGTCTATAATACTGTATAACAGAATTTCCCATTTAAATTTTGAAAGTTAAGGTAATTTTGGTAAAAATAAAGTGATTGGAACTATTTAATCATTTTTTAAATAAGCTCTTAGTTTATAAAACAATATAAAAAAAGGTCTAAAGAACTGATAGCGTATATTCATTAACAAAGATACAAGGGTGGATTCCCTTTAAAAAATCTCTCGATATTTTCTATCTTTTTATTCTAAATTTTTTAAGAAAAACTAAATTCTTCAGAAAAAGTTCAGATTTTCAAAAGAAAAAAAAAATCAATAAAAACAATTATAATTTACGATTACATCTAATTTCCTTTTAACTATTATAGTTCACTAGCTTTATGAGGCTTTGAAACTTCTATACTTTTAATTTGAAATATGTTCACCTTACGCAAAGTCAGATATTTATATTCTCTGAATGTATTACCTAAATTTTGGCATTGCCAAAAAATGTTTGATAAGCTGAAGCAACACTATAAAAAATGACTCTCAAAAAATTTAAAATAAAAAATTTGTAAGTATTAGATATTCCATACAGGGATACCCTATATATGTATGAATTACAGTGGATAATAAAGGTTTATTACACGTATACCAGCAACTGGAGAACGTTGAATATAGGTTGTAATGAACATTATATATACCAGTCGTATAAAACGAAATCAAAACGTTTATTAAACCATTTGGTGTTGCTTGGGTGGGAAGATAATACTTAATTATAGTTAAAAACACTTGAAAATACACTACCAATCAATTAAATACCCTTAAATGAGCATTTTGAAATTGGACTAAGAACTTGAACCCGTGAACACATTAAAACAAAAAAACTGCCTTCATCAGACAATAGGGTTTTCCCAGAAAAAAAATGGTTGCTGAAATACTTAAATCACGTAAAAAATGATTTATGGCATATTATCTTATTAATTTTACTAATAGTAACAAAAAAAAAACTTAAGTTTGAAAAATATTGGGTTCATTTTAAACAGCCATAAATTGGCGCGTTGTGACGTCAACACCCTGAAATCCAATCACAGAATTGACATCAGAGAGGTTGTCTATGTTCAAGATTGTTTATTAATCTTGGTATCTGTTAACATAACATAATCTCTATTTATTGACAGCACTCAGCACTGTTTAATCAAAATGCCTCAAAAAGTTTGTTTATAAATCTCAAATAAAATAATTAATTCTTTTTCAAATAATACATACCTGATGCTTGTTTTTACATTTCGCATTTCTGCACTTAAAAAGTTCGCATTTGTTATAAAAAAATCAGTCATCATTTCAAAGTCTATTTCAGGTAAATTATCAGCGGCACCTTTAACATATCCCTCTTCCACTTTACTCATTTTGATTGTAGAATTAATAAAACAAACCAGAAACTGATAAAATAATATTTTCACTCCAAACAATACAAACATAAAAATATAAATTTAACGTTTTAGGTTAATCATCTGATGTGTAATGTCTGTGAAGGTTAAACCTAAACTACAGTACAAAATATTAACGTCCGACGCTTTCACGAGTAACTTGTGCGGCATTTATCTGGATTCTGATTGACCAATATTTACACGTCCACTGCTTTAGACCAATCACAGTACAAGCATTACAAATTGAAATACTGAGAAGTTTAGAGGAAAGCTTCCTTTAACACACAGTTAGAATCTATTACAAACTAATTATATCCATAATCTCATTGGTTCTCCGGGTAGATACGTAATTCTGGCGCATAAAATGCCCGTTTTAAAAAGCAGTGAAATTGTCAGCAAGTTGTTTTAACGATATTTTCTTAGAAATAATTCTTATTAGAAAAGTAAATTGTTGTAAATTAATAAAATGTTTTATTATATCATTTTCACTACACAAATTGTTAAAATAAAATTAGTGGGAAAACCCTATTCATACTTCAGACTTTTCAAATGAATTATTCAAGAGATAATATTGAAGTTACTTGCTAAATAATTTGTTACTCAGTAGATACTAAAAAACTGCTTGAAATAACATCCTTACCTGCTCTATCGTCGAGTTCGGATAATTTCTGATCCCTTTCCAGTACTTTTTCTACATTAGTTTTCATAATATCGACGACCTCGTCCACTTGCGCCTGTGTCTGTTGCAGCCTCTTCTGGGCCGCGATTTGTTGGGGCGTTCGTGGACCCCCCACGATTTCGCCATCTCCGCCACCACTGCCGGCCGCTGGGGTCAATGAATCCCCTGCTGACCTGAAAAAGAACGTACAGTATTGATAGCACGTCTATAAATTTTCGCTTTCCAATTAAATTACATACAGTACGGGGATCGCTACGAGCCGTATAGGGAAACCCTACACGCATGTGTACATGTGCAATACGGGTGAGAATGTCATCTATAATGGAATGCGATTCTTCTTTTTATGTTTATAAAGAAATTTATTGAAAATGCCCCCTCCAATTCGGTCCGGAACATATTTAGACAATTGAAAGGGGAAATTTTAGCGTTTTTTAAAAATATCTCCGAAAATATCAATAATAGGACAAAAAGTCAAGAATGGAAATTTATTCTCCACTAAATTTTACATAAAAAGGGCTCTACATTTTTTTCGATTGGTGTAATAGTTTTGAAGATAGAACCTGGGAAGGAGCGAGTCGCGGGTCACATCAGCGTAAGAGAGCAAAAAGTTTAAATGATTATGAATGCGGTAGTTAAAGAATTTAAGACACGAATTCTGGTGAAATAACTGAAATGATTGTTTATTCAGGATTATGCTACATATTATATTTATTCTTCATAAAACCATTCTCCTTCTTTTGTGTTTAGGTTGGTGCCTAAGAACAAGTTGCTCTGCTATTACTGGTTCTTTGATTTCTTGATGTTTCTTGGTTCCTTCAATCTCTCTAATCTCTTCAGGTTCTGCAGTCTCTTCTGCTTCTCCCGTCCCTTCATCATCTTCATTTGACATCTCAACATTAAAAAACTCCTCCAGATCGATGTCAAGGTGTTCATCAATGTCTTCTTTAATGTCAATTCTGAGATGATGGAACATCTCAGCCCATGTTTACGGCACCTGCAGTTTTCCTTGCGTACACCTCGACAACTACAACATATTATTTTCAGCAATGTTGGTGGTGCAGCTTCTTTTTCAGTGGTTACTGGAAGTAAGTCAGAGTCCGCTTCCACCCCCATTCGGTTGGTTCCAAATCAATCTCTCCCCATTAATGAAGAAGATGTTATTATAATTTGCTTATTGTCAGAGGAAGAAGAAAACAAAAAGAAAAAGAAGAAAGCTGGGTGCATGATATAAACATAAAAATACCAAAGTTCGGAGAATATCACACTTTATTTCGTGATTTAATTCAAGATGATATGAAGTTCTCCCAATATTTTCGATTAGATATTTTTATTCCCTTTAATAATGAAAGTGGTAAAGGGGGTAGCTAATGCCAAACATTTTTTTTGAGGTGTTTCGTTCTTGTACACACACTAAATCGTATTTATATTTCTTTTACCCCCTTTCATAATATCGTGAGGTTCTGATAAGCCTTGCTACATCCATGATTTCATTTATGCTGCCCAGAAGAATGCCAAAAACCAACAGAAATCAGTTATAATATTACCCTCTAATAAATTCCTGATACGGAAATACACCTGCACCTGTCGGTATTGGTATTAACAGCATCGGCAGTATCGGTACGCAATTGATTTTGATTTCGTCTTCGGAATCCCGATCGGAAATACCGAAGTGCGCTCCGCGCGATGCCGATATGTGAACGTAGTCCTATTTAAAATTAGGTAGTTAATTAAAAAGTCCAATCCGTGCGATGCGTACCTTCCGTGCGATTCTGATCAGTGCACGGCTAACTACAATTATAAAATCGCATAATGTGTAAACAAGAAGTGTCGACAGCAGCGTGACACGCAAAGGGAGTCGGGCGCGCTCCTTCGCACAGTTCTATCTTCAAAACTATTACACTAATCGAAAAAAATGTAGAGCCCTTTTCTATGTAGAATTTAATGGATAATGAATTTCTATTCTTGATTTTTTGTCCTATTATTGATATTTTTGAAGTCATATAAAAAAAAACGCTAAAATTTCCCCTTTCAATCGTTTAAACAATATGTTCCGGACCGGATCGGATGGGGCGTTTTCAATAAATCTCTTTCTAAACATAAAAAGAAGCGATAGAAGGAAAAAAGCTTCCTTAGGAATTATTCCATCAATCCGGTAATATTCAACCTCTGACGCCTAGACTAAAAGTACAAATAATTAAATGGTACTATCGTGGGCATTCACCATCCATTTCATATCATCTCGTGATTCTAACCCATTTGCACATGCACATAAGTGTATAGGATTCCCCTATACGGTTAGTAGCATTCCCCGTATTGTATAGTGTACCCTACATAATACAGCGATAAATAAAAGCAAAAAACATAAAGGAGACCGAACGCACATCAGTGTATGACATATTCTGCCGTACAAACAATCATTTGCATAACTTTCGCAATTTTTAATCAACAAAATATAATCAAATATAAATACGGGGTGACAACGAAATTAGTCCCGTTCAAATATCTTGGTTGCTTTTAAGAATAATATTTTGAAATTTTGGCCTATCATTTTCGATACAGAAAGTCACATTTTGCACTTATTAAGTGAAAACGTCGCTTCCGGTTTAACCGGAAGTAGCAACAACTTTTGTTTTTTAAATAGGAACCTATATACACTTTTGCATATTTAGATTCAGCATAAAATTCTTGTTTCAACGATGTACCACAAGTAGGTAATTATTTTCAAAATGGCGTCGTACATTCGAGAAAGTGAAAAAGCAAAGTTGGCAACTGCAAAAAATTCACCTAGTAGGCCTTGAATCTGATGTTTCGCTTTCATTTTAATTGTTGCGTTTCATTACAAGTTTATTTCGTGTAAAACCACTATTTTGAATTCAAAAATAATTTTTTTAAAAATATAAGCAAATGAATTTTATTCAATTTTTCTAAATGGTGACCATATTTTTTTACTTGCACCAATAAAGCTCAAAACATTAACCTTTTTAACACGCTTATTGTTTATATGTTTGTTTGTATGTAACGGAATCTTTGAACGTGATTCTCACCCACTTCAAAGCGTCAGATTAAACTGAAACTTTGCACACTTATCAAGGACCGATGATAATACAATAATTTGACAACTTTGTCCTAATGTGCTCACCAGTATCATCAGGATAAAATAAAATAAAATAAATTACTAATCTATTGTCGAGATTTTGCCGGAGGCGCCTCTGTTATTTTATATAAGCATCAAAACCCAGCGCTTGAAGAGGGTTAAGCAACCGCGGTACAGTTTGTGATGATTGCATACCAGAGTACATATACGTAACTACGGAATTGTCTGTAACGTATTTGCCGTTGTATAAGCCCTCGTTAAACACTAGTTCCAACTTTATAGGCTGGGACCGTTACCTTTTTGAGATGAAAAAATTAATAGCAGGCAACGGCCGGCTGGAATATATAGTTGAGGTCATAAAAAATGAAAAAAAAACTTTGGAACTTGAGATGAAGGGAAGTAGTGAAATGGGGTGCTATTTAAGGGATGAAAACGGTTTTTCGTTATTTGTCGCGAAACGTGACCTCCTAGAAAAAAGTATTTCATACAAAAGTTGTAGATAATAAAAAATCTAAAACTTTTATTCTATATATTTTTCGACATAACCTCAAAGTTTGCGAGAAAATGACGAAAAACCGATTTTTCTGTTTTTATTTTTTTTCTCGCGTGAAAATTATTTAATTTAAATGAAACTATGTCTAAGTACGTAATTGTTTGCATATAATAAGCATGCATTTTTTCAATTATAGGAAATAAATATTTTTCGAGATTTTACCATTTTTCCGAGAAAACACCCCTATCGTCGGCGAACAACTTTATTGATTTTTGTTTGGATTTTGATGTTCTACTCTCATTTTTTTCGTCGAGATGTCTACTTTCAAATGGTACCGATGTTAGTGATTTATTGTCATTTAGCAGCTTAAAATTAAGAAAAACAAAAAAAAAATAATTTTCGAATCTCAAATTTATCGATTTTTTTCATTATTTTCAATTTTTTAGCATATTTATGTTAATAATTCATAATATTTTAATGAAAAAACTTCCTTTGGTATAAAATAAATAAAGTTTAATGAATTTCATCACGGAAAGGTAGGGAAAACTTCATGAAACTTAACATTTGCATGGAAATCAATAGTATTTTATTAATTTTCATAAGCTACAGTTAAGTTTCGAAAACTTTATATGCATATTAAATTACTCTAAATACATATGATAAAATACAATATACAATTTATTTATATTGGCTACGAATTCTTTACTTTATTTACAAATATTTACTTTATTAATATTGGTTGTGTATAGCTTATAAAAAGAAAAATAATTGTTAAAATCTAATTAATTTTAGGCCTTTTTTCTTGTGGTTCGTTTTCTTCATCGATCAAACTCTCAAATTCTATATTATATCTTCAAAATCATTTTGCTGGCTCTTCATCAATATCTTCAGAATAATTTAAATCTACAAATACTTCTCTGTCTCTATTTGAACAGTTCTCAGTGCATGTATTGTATAGATTGGTACATTTTAAGCCGTGTTTTCGGCAGCCACACCTTTGATTATTGCATCCACTTTCACAAGTACAGCTAACGCTTTTTAACAACTTTCCGGGAATCAAGTCGGAACTGTCAGAGATGTATCTCGGCACGAGTCTTCCTACATTTTCGTTCCAACCCCAGTCCCTTGCTTTTTTGTTGTCCTGATCGTTGTCAAAATTACCCAACCAAGTTTGCAATTGGTAATAGACTCTGTAGGATTGTTGTGCAGCTGCTTCTTCAGTTGGAGGGAGTTTTTCCAATTTAAAAGTGAATTTTTTGTAGCTTGCTGATACAGTTCAAATCGTAATTGATTTAATGAGTTATAAATTTTCTTACTTTTGTAAATACTACCTGTAAGTTGAGATCTATTTTTTGCTATGGTTATGTGGCCTGCATCTTTTTGATAATAAACACTGGCTAGGTTTAATAAATTTTTATTGTCCAATAAAGATCTTACTATTGTTTTTTCCCTTTTCCAGCAAAACTTGAAGTTGTATCACACCCAGAGAAAGCATGAAGAAACGTAACAGTTTTTTTTTGTTTGTATTCAATGTTAGCGTGGTTTCCAATAACTAAATTCATTCAACTTTAGTTATTTTATACCAAAGTAAGTTTTTTCATTAAAATATTATGAGTTATTAACATAAATATGCTAAAAAATTGTAAATAATAAAAAAAAATCGACAAATTCGAGATTCGAAAATTTTTTTTTTCGGTTTTTCCTAATTTTAAGCTGCTAAATGACAATAAATCACTAACATCGACGTACCATTTGAAAGTAGACATCTCGACGAAAAAATGAGTACTAGGAGAACATCAAAATCTAAAAAAAATCAATAAAGTTGTTCGCCGAAGATAGGGGTGTTTTTTCGGAAAAATGGTAAAATTTCGAAAAATATTTATTTCCCATAATTGAAAAAATTCATGCTTATTATATGCAAACAATTACGTACTTTCACAAAGTTTCATTTAAATTAAATAATTTTCACGCGAGAAAAAAAATAAAAACAGAAAAATCGGTTTTTTGTCATTTTCTCGCAAACTTTGAGGTTATGCCGAAAAATATATAGAATAAAAGTTTTAGATTTTTTTATTATCTACAACTTTTGTATGAAACACTTTTCTCTAGGAGGTCACGTTTCGCCACAAATCACGAAAAACGGTTTTCATCCCTTAAATAGCACCCCATTTCACTACTTCCCTTCATCTCAAGTTCCAAATTTCCAGTTTTTTTTTCATTGTTTATGACCTCAACTATATATTCCAACCGGCCGTTGAATGCTATTAATTTTTTTTTTTCAGCATTAAAAATCCGTAACGGCCCCAGCCTATTAATACATACATTATGATGGAAATTAATTATGTACTACTAGCGGATACTCAGCGGTTTCGAAAAGCAGGCGGGTATCGGCTGGATTCTATATGTATCGGTGTTCATGATGCTAATTTAAAATTCACCCAATCCAATATATTGGTGAGAAACGTGCCGAGGGATGAATGGCAAGAGGGTGACTTTAAAAAATTATAGTTTAAAAAAACCAAAAAAACACGCTTTAATAGCAAACCGAACTAAAAAGTAAAAAATAATGTTTAAATATTAAGATTTTGTTTAACAGCGAAAAGCGTGGGATATCAAGCAACCGGTCCTTTACTGTAATGTTTTTTGTACATTTTTTTGCTGTTTTCGTTATTCGACAAGCAATAAAACCTTAGTTTGGTATAAATTGTCGTGTACAAAGGAGCATTTATCGCACTTATCGGTCGTTACAATTTGTATTGAATTTAAAATATTTGGAATTTTACAATATGAATTTTAATAAAGCGGAACTTGTAGACATGACTTGTTTTGGGCGAGTCAGAAATTGTTTACTTGCCAATAGAATTTATCACGAATGTTATCCCGAAAGAAGGATTCTTGATGTTAGCAGCTTCCAAAACCTTTTCGATAGATTTCTGGAAACTGGAAATGTCGAATATATATATAAAAAAGTGAAAGAATAAAACGTGTTATGAACGAAGAAAGTGAGTTTTCTGTGGTGCTGACAACGGTCGAGAATCCTCATGTTCGTCAAAGAGAAGTGAGCTCATTAGTAGGAATAAGTAGACGGTCTGTGGGTCGAATCTTAAAAACAAATAAGTTGCATGCATATTATATTCAAATGCACCAGGAATTATCTGATGACGATTTTCAAAAGCGCCTACAATTTTGTAATTGGGCCAGTGGTAAAATGCAACATGATGTCAACTTCTCCAATACTGTTTTATTCAGTGATGAGGCAAATTTTCATAAAAGTAGATTTGTTAATAGGCACAATTTCCATTATTATGCTTCGGAAAATCCTCACTTTTTTATGCAAATTGATAACCAACACAGATGGTCAATAAACGTTTAGGGAGGAATTATTGAAGAATATATAATAGGGCCACATTTCTTTGATGGTACATTGACTGGAGCTATTTATCTTCATTTTTTGGAAAACTATCTGATACAATTATTGGTAAATCTCCCTGAAAGAATTCGAAATAGAATGTGGTTTCAGCAAGAAGGTGCTCCACCACATTATTTAAATGCAGTTAGAGACCACTTAAATAATACCTACCCTCATCAATGGATTGGAAGGAATGGACCCGCTGAATGGCCTGCTAGATCCCCAGATCTTACAAAAATGGATTTTTTTTTATAGGGATACGTGAAGGAAATTGTTTATAGAGACACACCAACAGCAGTATTACAAAATATGAAGGAAAGGATAATAACAGTAACAATAAATGTTCTCCAAGGTTTGCATAAATTTCCGATTGTTTTTCAAAAAGTTATTACAAATTTATTTTTTTTTGTTAATTTTTCAATGTTCCGGGGGGCGGATAAGGGTGCAAAAACCGAGTTTGTTATTTTTTACCTCCTCCCAGTGTGTTTTTGTCTAACTTTTCACTATCGAAGTCCATGGCGACTGGCTTAACAGTTTATGGGGAACGGCCGAACTTTATAGTGCGGGGGCCATGAACCTTCCCATGGCCCTTTGAGGTCGCAACGAGTAAATAAGTGTTTTCGACGTATTTTTTCATGCTGAATCCAAATATGCAACTCAATTTTACGGAATCATGCAAGAAAAATTGTTATTAACATTTTAATTGTTTATAAGGCTATAACTTCAAAGTTAACAATGGAAGGGAGAATTTTCAAATTTTTTATGATTTCTGATACAAAAACAAAGAAAACTCTTTTTGAAAAATTAAAATCATTAGAACCGGAGATATTGCACATTTATTATTAACAAATTGCATAATTACGATTTTTCCGCACTATTTCACTCATAACTCGGCTCCTATTCAACGTAGAAAGTTCTACCAGGTCTCATTTTAAAGCTAAAGCTTCAAGCTTTAAAATCTTTTGTAGTGAAATATCCCATCATGCTCTTGAAAAATTTTACAAGTAATGAAAGCCTGAAATTTTTGCGGAAAGAAGATAAGTAAATTGTTTATACGCATTTTGAGGAAAGTTAGTCTATAAATATCAGCAATTGAGTTATACATTATTATTATACATCTCAAAACGAACATTTTTTTGACTTGCTGAATGTATTTTGATTGATTTTTCGCCGAGTAATATTAATTTGTAGTTGAAGCGCTTTCGCGCGCAATGCGCACACTGAGTACGCGTTACATGTAGCGACTACCGTTTTATTCCTGGCTTTACTTAAGAGTTGGTCGGAGTGTATTAGTCATCCATGCTTCCAATTTTAATTGTAAATGACTTCACTTCAATAAAATGACGCAGCTGAATGTCCGGTGTGCTTGGAAGGCGAGAGATAGAGGTGTAGTAGAATATGACATTGGACAAATTTATTACACCTAATCTTTAAATTTCTCTGTGCATTTGAGGACATTAGGGCTAATTTTATTTTAGTTCTACAAAAGGGAAAATGTTTATTTTAATGATACCTATGCGGGACGATAAAAATTATTGCAAATCGATAATAGAAGAAAAAAATATTATTTTTTCTAATTTTGACATATAAAGTGACACTTTTTAAAACTGATTGACATTATGAAACGTCTTACTTTTTGTAACTAGTTGCATAAAGTAAAATTTTATGCAATTGGTGACGAAAAATGTATTTCAAAATTAGTGACAAAAAGAATTATTCTATTTATTAAACTGTTATAATACAAGTTAAAAACATAAATTATAAATTAATTAATTATTATAAATATTGATAACACAATTATTGCAATTATTCAAATTAATTCCCGACGACATATTTTTTTCATTGCTCGAACTTGCTGTTATTTGGGAAGTGGCGCACATTGCTTTAGATGTTTCACCAAATATTTCTTGCGCTATAAGTTTCTTATTATTCATAGAATTTTCGACATATCCCTCCGCAACAGAGCTAGATTTCCAACCTCCGTGCCTCTTTAATTTTAAAATATCAGCGCCACTGTCTGCTAGAAAAGTGGCAGAGCTTCTTCTAAAGCAGTGGCTAGTATATAGAACAGGGTTTGAAAGACGAAGAAATTGTGCAATAACTTTTGGCAGACTGCTAAATGTGTTAATTCCAACAGGATTTCTGGTACATTTTCCATTCGCATATTTTACGAAAAATCTGTTGTGTTTAAGAACCTGGGGACGCAACTTAATATATTTTCTTAATATTTCAACAAGATTCGTATTTTCAATGTCTCCAGTGGTAATTGCAAACTGCCGTATAACTTTTGTTTTTGAAGGTGGGATATCAACATGAAAATAGCTTCCTTCGTCTATAACATTTTCAACTGGAAGAAATGTTAATTCTGCTTTTCTGCATGCTCCTGCCATTCCAATTATCATTGCAACCTTAGCCATTAAGTATTCTTTGTCATCAGCTTCCACTAAAAATTTGGCAAAATCTTCTTTAATAAAAACTTTTGACTTTTTAGCACTGTACCCGTCCGCTTGACTTTTAATATATGCTACCAAATTTGTATATTTTTTAATATCAATATTCCTTTTCAGATTTAGTTCAGACCTTAACATTGAGTAAAGTGTCCATAATGTGGAAACTTTTAGATCTTTCTTACCCTCAAAATATGCAAGTAAAACTTTCTCATTAACATGTTTAATTTTCTTCTCATCACACCACGTAACAAATTTTTCGTATGCCAAATCATAAACTGCCTTTGACTTTTTGGGAATTACTGATAATAGAGCATTACCTGCTGCCTCTTCAATATCGCTTGGTAGCTCTTCAGAACTTGAATTACTCATTTTTAAAAAATAAAACTAAAAATATATCAATCTCACTAAAAACCTTCCGTCTAGACTTTTTTACAAAATGTCAAACTGACAACTAACATGAAGTAACAGCAACAAACTAAATTTATGTTTTCCAAATTTTTATCAATTATATTAAATTTAATTTTTTTATTACTTTCTTCAAAATTAGAAAAAATCTTGTATGCAATACGTTACGAAATGAAATTTTGTGTAACTTGTGAATTTTTGCGAAACTCACTTCGTTCGTTCCGCAAAAATCTCACGCGTTACACAAAATTAGGCATTTCGTAACTGATGGCATAAATAGCTATTTTTATATATACTTTTTTTTCTCTCATCGTCCCACATTGTAACATGTTTTTAATGTCTTTTAGTGAAAGCCTTTTTTAAAATAATGATTTATATGAGAGTAATTTGCACAGTCTTTCCGGCTTATATCCGGAACGCTCTTAATAAATAATTTTTGAAATATTTACATTAATAAATAATTTGTAAATAATAATAAACAAATACATAATTTTTTCCAAAGTGTAATAATGAAAAAAAGTTAATTCATTCTCTCATACTATGATACTTTCTAGACTTTCTAGGCGAGGTAATTGTTTATTATTGTTATAATTTTTGAAATATAATACATCACTTGCATCAATACTTGCTAGTAAAGATTGCGTGAATTTTTCAATATCGCCCTATCAATTTTCAGCATTTTTGAATACATCAAAACATTTTTTAGATGTAATAATAATTACTCTTCACTATTTAGTTCTTTCAGATGAAACAATTCACATTGATTTGAGAAGAGGAGAGGAATATTTAGTGGAAGTTATGAAAAAAATGCAGGCTGTAAAACATTTGATGAATTAAGATTTAAAATATATGCCCATTCCAGTAAACACCTCATCGAGCAGTTACCACCCACATCTGCTACCATTAAATTACATATTTTAAGATGTTTATATATAACTTTTGTACAGACTAACATTTTATCTGTTAATATTAGCCTTGTAAATCCAGAAAAATTTGGATGGATCAAGGAACAAGATTTACTTTTGCCCCAAAAAATGCATGATTTGTTGCCCCCGATGAGTGAACTTGTACCAAATTGTACATGTAAGATGTGCACAACTAAATGGTGTCACTGTAAAAAAGCTAATTTATCCTGCTGCATGTTTTGCACATGCAAAAAAGACAATACATGCAAAAACAATCAATAAACAGTTAGTATTAGTAGAAAATGAATTAACTTTTTTTTCATTATTACACTTTGGAAAAAATTATGTATTTCTTTATTATTATTTACAAATTATTTATTAATGTAAATATTTCAAAAATTATTTATTAAGTGAAGCCAGGAATAAAACGGTAGTCGCTACATATAACGGTACTCAGTGTGCGCATTGCGCGCGAAAGCGCTTCAACTACAAATTAATATTACTCGGCGAAAAATCAATCAAAATACATTCAGCAAGTCAAAAAATGTTCCTTTTGAGATGTACAGTAATAATGTATAACTCAATTGCTGATATTTATAGATTAACTTTCCTCAAAATGCGTATAAACAAATTACTTATCTTCTTTCCGCAAAAATTTCAGGCTTTCATCACTTGTAAAATTTTTCAAGAGCATGGTGGGATATTTCACTACAAAAGATTTTAAAGCTTGAAGCTTTAGCTTTAAAATGAGACCTGGTAGAACTTTCTACGTTAAATAGGAGCCGAGTTATGAGTGAAATAGTGGGGAAAAATCGTAATTATGCAATTTGTTAATAATAAATGTGCAATATCTCCGGTTCTAATCAGTCGATTTTAATTTTGCAAAAAGAGTTTTCTTTGTTTTTGTATCAGAAATCATAAAAAATTTGAAAATTCTCCCTTCCATTGTTAACTTTGAAGTTATAGCCTTATAAATAATTAAAATGTTAATAACAATTTTTCTTGCATGATTCCGTAAAATTGAGTTGCATATTTGGATTCAGCATGAAAAAATACGTCGAAAACACCTATTTACTCGTCACGACCTCAAAGGGCCACGGGAAGGTTCATGGCCCCCGTACTATTATATAGGTCACAGAAGTCATCGTGGGATCCTTATTTGTTTCAGATAAGAGCATATAATTAAATCGCTTATCAAATCAAACTGTGGCAAATAAAATGAGCTGCCAGATGAATGAAATTATCTCTGCATTACTATAAAAACGTTCATAGGCAGATAAGCGTTAACTATTATACGAATAGGTAGGTACGTAACTTACATGTTTGTTATTTGCTAGCGACAAAGCGACCACAATAAACGACTTTAAATACCGACGAGCTTCTACGTCTTCATCTTCTAAAAATAAAAACCACGCAAAACTATGAAAGGTTTCATTAAGGCCAAAATACAATTCGATACTTGTGCATGTTGTTTTCCTATACGCGTGCGCATCGCTATTTAGTTTAAAAATCAATTTTCTACACCTACATTCGGAATTTGTTTAGGTATTTAGTTGCAAATAATCAATTATTTTAATTTGAACAAGACGGGTGTCGCGAATGCCCACCTCGCCCAAGAGTTAAAAGGAAACTTGTTTCTCTGGGTAATAACAATTATTAAACATTTTCACGGCAAAAACTAATCCAGGATTATAAAATTATTAGTCAAATAGGGCGGCATGTATAGGAACTTGTACCATAATGTTTGGTTTAAGAACTTGGCTGTGACAACGTTTTCGCTTTAATTTAACGTAAATTACAAACAATTCGCTTTCAAATAACTCGAATAAACACCCGTGCAATCTAGCAAAATATTCCAACCAACAAACACCCTGGAATGTTCATTTCCCTGACATATAATTTTGGGGCACCTCAGCGCGAACATTTTTCCAACCAAACCAGGTTACAAACAGAGGCATAGCATTAGGTTAAAAGCTAAAGCTTACTTACATGTTTTAAAATGTGTTATAACTTATTTTTAAAAGGAGAAACACTAATAATACTGAGGGATAATATGTGATTTTGGCCGTGGTGTATTGATCGTGACGTCACACTGGCGCGAGACGCGTGCGCTCTGGATGGGGTGCAGCGCATTGTCATAGGTCAAGATTCATTAATAAATGACGATCGGAAAGATCCAGCGCCAACGGGGAAAATTTTTGAACCTCCCAGGAAGTGGCATGGAAAATAAATGGTTCTTTGGATTTTTGCTTCATTGTGTTATACTTCATTGGATAATTTTAGTGGATTTAGGGGAGCCAGTCTAGATTTTAAATGGAATTGTCTATAAAGTTGTATTTTATTGATGGGGTATATATTCCGAAATAATAAGAATGACATTTTCTTTAAATTATAAAGGTATTAAAATCTTTTGTACAAGGTGGTTCAAAATTGTCTGCCGATATTTCTGTGGCTGATAGTACATCCAAAAAAATTTTTTAGAAGCCCTTGGTTCTCGTTTCTCGTATATACACACTAAACCCAATATAATTTTTTATTCCCTTAAACAATAGAGTGAGGGTGACAATGGGGGTGGTAGAATGGGTACCTAACTAATGCCAAAGTAAATTTTAGAGGCCCTTGGTTCTCGTACATGCACTAAATCCCAATTTAATTTTTTATACCCTTTAATAATAGGGTGGGATTGACAATGAGGGTGGTAGGGGGGCGGTTAATGCCAAAAAAAATTTTTGAGACGTTTTGTTCTTGTATAGTACACATTAAATTATATTTTAATTTTTTTTGACTTCCCTTCATAATATCATAATAGTGTGGGGGTGGCATTGGGGGTAATGTGTGTGTGTGATGGGGGGGGGGGGGGTAGCTCATGCCAAAAAATTTGGAGGCTTCGACATTTCGTGCATGCCCTAAATTGCAATTTTATGGACTCTTACCTGCTTGTTATGATTATTAACCGTTATTTACCCCATTACCCTTGAACCCTTCAACGGAATTAGATCAAAATAATCTAGTTCCAGATCTCGTTACAGTGCATAAGTGTACCAAATTTCAAGTCAATATCATAAACGGTTCCAGAGGAAACGTGCGCACAGAAAAGTTACAGACAGACCGACAGACAGGAAATTTTTTTTTCGCTTAAATTTAAAATATCGACATTTCATGACATTTTAAGATTTCAACAAAAAAAAAAGTTTGTTTGCGTTACTATACTTCCACTGGACGTAGAAGTAATAATGGTAGTCTTATAAGTATATAAACTTATTGCCGAAAATGAATAATAAGGGAGATATACCCCTTAAAAGGGGGATAATAAATTTCAGTTTTTCTGCAATATCAAATTCATATTTTAAACATACAGTGTGACCCATTTCAAATGGAAACCTCTCTGTAAAAAATGTATTTATAATCCTATGTTAACGCTTTTTTTTTAAATGATAAACCATCGAAAACTCCACTTTATGACAAAAATTTAGAGATAAATTTCAATTTTCAAGGCTTTCTATGATTTATTTTCAATGTCGAAAATGGACAAATTTGATTAGCGATTTTTTTATTGAAATTTTAACTACACTATTGGAGTAACCTCTCAAATGGGTAAATTCCAAGTTCCATGAAAAAATATTGAAAAATGACAGATTTATGACAAAATCAATGTAGGCTCATAATAACTTTTACTCGTTTTTCTAAAAATCAGGTAGCCCATGAAAAATAAACAAACGAAAGATAAATTAAGCGAATAGTTTTAATTATATTGCATTTTTATTGAGTAATGGCAGATAATAATAGGGTTCCATGGAAAACAAATGTTATAGTCTCATATTCATTGTTATTGAATTATAAAATTAATCGATAGTTATTATCAAGTATTAGTTTATTAGTTTGTGCGCCTTAGACGAGATAATGACAGAACTTTGAAAGAGGTATGCGAGATATTCAACAACAGGCATCCGAATAGGCCCAACATTACTAAAAGTACTGTTTATAAAATAAACAAAATTTTTAATGAGTGTGGCGCTGTGACACGGCGTATTATAAGAACAGATAATATACAAAGAAGCACCAGGTACGAGCAGACAGTTTTAAATTATTTTAACAGCGACCAAACGCCAGTGTAAGAGTAGCTAGCTTAGATTTGAATTTACCTAGAGAAAATATTCGCTGATGCCTTAAGAGGAATTTGGTAAAACCATTCAAACCCAAATTTTTACACACGTTGGAACCTGGTGATGATAACAGACGGATTGAGTTTTCCTTGTGGGCTCAAGGAGAGTATCTTAATAACAGAAATTTTAATAAAAATATTTTATTCAGCGACGAAGCAACTTTTACAACAAACGGGGTAGTATCGTCACAAAATTCTAGGTTTTGGGTTATAGAAAACCCACAGTTTGTCATTAATTGTAAAAGACAATATTCCCAAAAAGTTAATGTTTGGTATGGGTTGCTCAATGAAACAATCATTGGCCCTTTTTTTTTTTAAGGTAATATGAATAGCATGCAGTTTTTACAGTTCCAAAGAAATGAATTTTGGAATGTTCTACATGAACTTCCAATACAAGGAAGAGTAAATCTACATTTTAAATTAGATGGAAGCCCTGTCCATAATGCCAGAGTGGTTACCAGATGGCTGAATGCTAACTTTCCTAATCGTTGGATAGGTCGTGGTAGCCCGTTAATTGAATGGCCACCCCGATCCCCGGACTTAACACCGATGGGCTTCTTTTTATGGGGTTTAATAAAATCTAAAGTTTACAGGTCACGCCCGAGTAATAGAGAAGATTTGTGTGCAAGAATAAGACAAGCTTATGCAGAAGTTGCCCGGCAATAATTACAGAATGTCGTAAAAAATATTAAAAAACGATTCGACAAGTGCAATCGAAATAAACGGTGGCCTTGTAAAGGCTACAAAAATTTAAGAAGTTTTAGTGTAATGTTGTACAATGTGTTATTTTTTTTATTTAATAGGTATCTAATTATTATTACTTTTAATTGTTCATACTTATGTTTTTAAGTCCAATATGATTAAGTTTGTTTAAATGACAATATTTATTAAAACTATTCACTTAATTTATCTTTCTTTTGTTTATTTTTCATGCGCTACTTCGATTTTTAGAAAAAAAAAGTAAAAGTTACTTTGAGCCTACATTAATTTTGTCACAAATCTGTCACTTTTCAATATTTTTTCATGGAACTTGGGATTTACCCATTTGAGAGTTTACTGAATCCAGTGGTGTAGTTAAAATTTCAATAAAAAAATCGCTAATCAAATTTGTCCATTTTCGACATTGAAAATAAATCATAGAAGGCTTTGAAAATTGAATCTAAATTTTTGTCATAAAGTGGAGTTTTCGATGGTTTATCATTTTTAAAAAAAGCGTTAACATAGGATTATAAATACATTTTTTACAGAGAGGTTTCCAATTGAAATGAGTCACACTGTACACATATAGTCATAGGCCATCTGGACATTTTACTTTACATGGTATCAGTCAAACCCTCATCTCATCTGCTTAACGGGTAGTTTTAGGGGGTGACTCTCAGTATTTTCTTCATAACTTTTATTTTTTTCATATGAAAAATTATTAAATTAATTTTAAGATGTTTGGCAAAAAAGGTATTCTTTATAAACCACACCGTTTTCGAGTACTCAATTTATGTTTAAAAAACAACGTGCATTTACAACATTTTATTAATATTCCATAATAATCCACGGCCTACTTTGTAAGATGTATTACAAAAACCTGAAAAATAAGAAAACCACAAACTGTTATAGCTTCCTTATTTGAGGAGACTCGAGAAAAATTAAAGGGATGAAAGTTGACGTCAAAGACAATAAGAAATATAATGATGTGTATCAAAAAATTGTAAAAACGTAGTTGGCTTTGACATACGCTCTTGTGCAAAAATGAAAAGAACAAATCTCAAAGTAGGCCACGATACTATTAATTCCGCTTATTTTTTCTCTTTCCAATGATATAAAACATGTCATAAAAATTTTAACTGATGTGTCAATATTTAATATATTTTATGAAAACCACAATTTATATCAGCCATGTGCCATAATAGTAAAAATCCACTTTATAATAATTATAATTCAGTATTATTTATTACAATTTAATACAAACAAACAAATATCTCATAAATAAAAATACACGCATAAAGTGAACATCCAAAAAACGAAAAACTATGTAACAGTACCACCTATTACCATACTGAAAAGAAAATATGCTCAAATCGTGCATCATACATTATAATACACAAACGTGCTCTACGAGACACCTCACGCATTACATTTTGGATCATTTCATCACATGCGTTTCTAATTCTGGTTTTGATGTTCTCAATATTTTCAGGGGCAGTTTAAAACACCATGCGTTTAATGTAACCCCATACGAAAAAATCCAAGGGAGTAGTATCTGGTGATCGAACTGGCTATATAATGGGTCCATAGGTGCCTATCCAGCTATCTAGCTGATTTAAATAATTTGTACATATTATTAATATCGATGTCGAAGGAAATGGTTGTATGTTCGCGTTTTTTCAATGTGTAACCCCCTTCCGTACAAGCCCTGGCTTCTGGAATTGGGGGTTGTCTAATTTCTGTGGTGTTTATATATTTATTTGTGTTTACGCATGCGCAACCGGTTCTAGAACTGTGACGAGGTAGAACCAAAACAAACCAAGTATAATATTATGTATTGTGGAAATTCGTTCTAATGAGAATTATATGAGGCTGTCAAACGAGGATTCTTTGAAACGCGAAAAGCAAAAAATTCTTTGGACGTCGTCTCCTAGGTTATTTCGCATTTCGTTAATGTTAATAATTTTCCTCATCAAATTCAACGTTGTAATTCACAATCAGTGCTCCACAAATAAGCAACCCAACCTACCAAACAATATGGAAAATACAGTGATGTTCTGAAAATAAAAAATCGCAGTAAATCTGAGCCAAGGACGTTGTAACATTTAATCAAAAACCAAGGTAACTATTAATAAACGTCTTTAAAAAGCCTCTAATTTCCCAAATTAAACTTCTTTCGTGCGTTTTTAAACCGATGTTATTTTTAGATTTGTATTTTTGCCCTGTCATTTTTGGAGGTTTGTCAAATTTTGACACTAAAGAAAAGAAGTTTGTGAAGTGGTAAGATGTCCTTAAAACCGAGAAGGGTGGACTTTAATGCTACTTGGGGGGCCATAAGAGAGACTATAAAAGGTGTTATAACGTTGGATCATGTTGCGAGAACCGTCTGGAACGATAGATTCTCGTAAGTAAAATTTTAGGTTAAGTTTGTTGTCAATAGAATTTACTTATTACGATATTTTATATTTTAAATTCATGTAACATTAAAAGTTAAGCCATTTTTTAAATCATATTTGCTCTACAAACATTATCAGTGTCAATATATTCCTTTCAATTTCTTATTCACTAGTTACGAGAATTTCAAGTTTGGTTGGAATCCACAATATTAAAGTTGTTTTTTATTTATATAACGTGTTTTTAAACTTCACACTTTAGGAGATAATTAATTGAATAGTGAATAGAAGGTAGAATACCTAAATACAACTTTTGTCCTCTTTTCTATTGTTAAATCAAAAGCGCTGTAAGCCAATGAGCATTAGATTTGTTTCTGCTAAGCTGCCACATACACAGCAGTAAAAATAGCCTCATGTTCGCTCGCCTCACGGCTCGCTAGTCATTTTCTTCTATCCCCAGTAAAATCGGTGACATTTGTTAATGTTTTAGAAATAGCCATTAAATTGAGATACGCCCCATCCATTTTCCATGGAAATTAAACGGTGCACAGTGTCTTGATGTTATGATCGTTGTCATCTTTTTAAGAAAGTGAAATTTTTACCCTGTTTTCTTAGTTTACTCGAATACCATGCATCCGACATTAAAATTACTCTAGATAAATATAGAGGCTTGTTTAATTATTATCTCAATTACTCTTAAAAGTATATAGCCGAAAGTTTCCACAAAATTCATGGTTATGAAAATTCAATGTGTCAAGTAGATACCTAACTTGTTTATTAAACGAAACTGAGTGATACCTTTTTGGTTGGTTTTTTGACAAAGAATTTCATGGTATACCGTTTGTTTTACGAGGGCCACACTGAAAATCTTGCTTCATATCTATTGTAGAAGAATAAAGTTTTAGAAACAGTTGTCCCATTTTTTGTGAGCTATATTTCAGTAAAAAGAAATTTGAAATCCACAGCCTACTTTATGAGATATTTTACAAAAACCTGAAAAATAGGAAAACCACAAACTGTTATAGCTTCCTTATTTGAGGAGATACGTAAAAAGTTAAAGGAATGAAAGTTGACAGCAAAGACAATAAGAATAATAATGTGTATCAAAAAATTCGAAAAATGCAGTTGGCGTTGACATAGGCTCTTGTGCAAAAATGAAAAGAACAAATCTCAAAGTAGGCCATGACACCGTTAATTCCGTTTATTTTTTTCTCTTTCCAACGATATAAAACATGTCGTAAAAATATTAATTGATAGTGTCAATATTTAATATTTTACGAAAACCACAACTCATACCATTGAATTGTAAAAATCAGCTATGCCATGATTAGTGAAAAACAATGTATACAGTTATTAACAAATTTGTCAGATTGCCACTGTTGTATATTGTATGTTGCGTTGTAGAGTTTTAAGACAAGTTTTATATCAGTAATTATGGTGTACAGTTGATTTAAAAAAAAAACTGGTACACTTTCTTTTAGCTATGTAAATCATTCGTTCTTGGATTAATATTAATCTTACAAATGTCACTTTGACGTTAATCAGTGGCGTCATTATTAAAAATGGTTCGACATCTAACAGATATTCAAAAACTTCGAATTGTTTCTAAAATTGAAGATGGTTGGTCCATAAGAAGACTTGCTGCTGAATACAATGTGAGTAACACCACGATAATGAGTGTTAAAAACAATGGGAAACTAACCAAACGGTATCCCGTAAAGTTGGTTCTGGTAGGCCCAGATAGAGCAATAATTAAGAAGATGAAACTTTTATAAATTACCTAAGAGAAAACGCTTTTCAGACTGCAGTAAATGTAATTTCAGAGACAAATTTCCCTGCTTCGGTACCTACTGCTTGCAGAAGAATAAAACTAGGAAGCGAATTGAAGAGTTGTTCAGCGGCTAAAAAATACAAACTTTCAGAAGAAAAGAAGCAGGGTAGGATTATTTTTGCACTGAACTATATAGTATAATCAATGATGAAAACTTTTGGGGACAAGTTGTCTTTTCTGACAGGTTTTTAAATCCTGTAACGATGGACATGTTCGCGTATATAGGCCTCCTTCCACTAGATACGACGAAAAATATACTTTCGATCCACGAATATCAGGAAGGTTTTCAGTCAATGTCTGGGCTTGGATGAGCCTAAATGGGTTAGGTGTATGTTGGAACAGTGGTGGTCATCTCAACTCCATTAAATATATTGAAATATTAGACAATATTATGTTGCCGTCAGTAATAGAGGTGTTTCCGGAAAATAATTTTATTTTCCAACAAGGCAACTGCTCCATACATACGGCCCATCGTGTCAGGCAATGGTTTCTTAATAAAAACATAGAGTTGATACCGTAGCCATCTAAAAGTCCGGATTTAAGTCCAGTTGAAAATGTTTTGGGACTAATGGTGAAACATATAAGAAAATTAAATAACCAATAATGCCCAAGAATTGGAAGGGATAATTGAAGACGCTTGGGAGAGCTTGTCGCAAGAAGTTGACTTTGCAAGAAATCTGATTTTGTTCATGCCTGCAAGACTTCAGGCAGTTTTAGACGCTAATGGAGCAATGACAAAATATAAGTTAATTCTGTATTACGTAGTTGAAGTTCATTTATTTTATTTTTTTATAGTATTTTTATGTTCAGTTTGCATTGTTTACATTTTTTTAAATCTCAAGTGGTATTTTTGTGTTCTTATTTTAAAAATAGAATTGTCATTATTCAGTTAGTATTTTAATTACAACCATTAGTAGAATTATCCGTAACAAATATTATTTTTTTAAACAATAATATGGCAGGCTTGAAAATGTTTTGAAAAAGTTATTTTCTAATTATTTTTTAAAATTCCATTTGAATAAAATTGAAAAGAAAGGTTAAATAAGTTTAAAAACACTAAGAAAACCGGTCTTCTCCAAAAAACCCAGGTCCGGGGTAAATCACCTCTTCTCCACCCTCTCTCAACATGCCTGGCCAGCCCTATTTACAGACATATGCACACAACTAAACTATTAAAATTTTTGATTACAAGAGTTGTACCAGTTTTTTTTTTTTAAATCAACACTTGTACACCAATAATAACAGATTAGATATGATTAGCATTTATTGTCAGTGCAATTTTGACGCTGAGATGTCAGTCACGGTTTACAGAGATAGATTTCCAGATGCTCCGCAGCCAAATCAAACTATCTGTTTAGAAAGTTAGTTCAAATCTAAAAATGCATGGTTCATTTTCAGGGAGATAAGGCAAGGAGAGTAAGATTTTGTACGTGGTTGTTAAATAAAAAAAGGAATGACCCACTGATATGTAGCAAAATTCTTTGGTCGTACGAATCAAATTTTTCTAATAATGGATTTTTCAATAGAAATATGCATTATAAGTGAACGCGAGAAAATAAACATTGGTGCAGAGAGACTGCTTTCCAAGTAAGATTTTCTATGAATGTTTGGGTGGGTTTTTTAGAGACTAAAGTAATTGGACCTTATTTTTACGATGGCAAATTAACCGCTCATAGATATCTTAATTTCCTACAAAACAAATTACAAGATTTTCTTTATGAATTAACAGGAGCAAAAAGAGTAAATTATTCATATTTTCAACAAGATGGGGCTCCACCTCACACTGCTGTAATATGTACAAATTATCTGAATCAAAAATCAAGTTATGCCAGATAGGCACCTATGGACCCATTCTATGGCCAGCTCGATCACCAGATATTCGTCCTTTTGATTTACATTAAAGACGAGGTATTACAAACTGCCCCTGAAAATATTGAGGACATCAAAATCAGAATTAGAAACACATGTGAGGCAATTACTCCTGAAATGCTTCAAAATGTAATGCGTGCGGTGGCTCATAGAGCACGTGTGTGTATTAGAATGCATGGCGCACAATTGGAGCATTTGTAGTTAGAAAAATAAATACACATATTTTCTTTTCAGTATGGTAGTAGGTAGAACTGTTCTGCCCTGCTAAGCAAAACCCCCATAAAAAGAATTTTTGTTAAAAATGAGTTAGAAACTCTTTCATGTAAATCATTTCAAGATGTACCTTCTTACTAAACAAAGAACGTTGTAAAATGTTTCTAGATATGTGAAAATGATAAATTTTAAACCTTGTATTTTAAAAACTATATGATAGTACTAAATAAAAACACAATACAGAACGCGTGCTAGAGTAAAACACGGCAAATAGTACAAGCCACTCGAAATTTGCGGTGTTTTTACTTAGCTGCTGTTAAGTACTGCGTTTTTGTTTAGTATGACATCAATAAATTAGCTGTGTGTAATATGTTATGTTAGTGACTAAGTTGCTACTGGAAGGGATAAATTTAATATTATATAATGATCATAATATCTTAAAATACCTAATGTTTCCCTATTAAAATATTTATAAGCATTTTACTAGGCAAAATGTCAGTATAAGCACTATAAGCAGCATATACCGTGATTTTATTTAGCAAGGTAATTTTGTATATTGTTTATGGTACTAAGCAAAAACACAATTTAAATAATTCTATGCATATAATGACAAAATTTTGTATTTCAAATCTATTTATTTAATATGTATAATAAACCTACATACTGCATCCTTTAAAAATATATATAAACTGTTACAAGCGTGCTGGCAGAATAACATAAAGTTCCCTCCATTTATCTCAGTTTAGCTTTTTGACTGATTACGGGGGTTTTGCTTAGCAGGGCAGTGTTATACATAGTTTTTCGTTTTTTTGGATGTTCATTTTGTACTTGTATTTTTATTTATGAGATATTTGTTTGTTTTTATTAAATTAAATAAATTAAAATTAAATCGTTGGAAAGAGAAAAAATAAACGGTTTTAATGGTGTCATGGCCTACTTTGAGATTTGTTCTTTTCATTTTTGCACAAGAGCGTATGCCAAAGCCAACTACGTTTTTCGAATTTTTTGATACACATTATTATTCTTATTGTCTTTGCCGTCAACTTTCATCTCTTTCATTTTTTTCGTATCTTCTTAAATAAGGAAGCTATAACCGTTTGTGGTTCCTATATTTTTCAGGTTTTTGTAAAATATCTCACAAAATAGGCTATGGATTTCAAATTTCTTTTTACTGAAACATAGCTCATAAAAAATGGGATAACTGTTTCTAAGGCTTTATTCTTCTACAATAGATACTAAGCGAGATATTTGGCATGGTCCTTGTAAAATAGACAGACAGTATAATGAATTACCCTATGTCATATATCTTTAAAAAATGTATTGTTCTTGTATGTGCCATAGGAAAATGCAGAGACCCAAAATCGAAAAACTGACTATTTCTGCTGACATTCATGAAAAAAATCCAAATACTCGATATTTTGAAGGGGGCTTTTGTATCTTATTCTGTAACTATGCTAAAGTAATGTTAAAGTCGGGGCAAGAATTCAGGCGATGCACGTCACAGATCGACAAATTTACTATAATTATATGAAGTCAATCAAAGCGACTGCACCTGAAATAGCTGCAACCCCCAATTTAGGTCACATGCAAATTGTATTGCCACAACTGAAAATGTATCATTAAAATGATGAATTGACACAGCATAAGGCTTTATGCTGTGCCTGTGATAACTGCAACGTCTGCAACCCACAATACATATAACAAAAAATCTATCAAAATTCGATTAATTGAAACAAAAATAGATTATAAATAATTTCTCAAATGAACTTTATTTAATAACTGAACAATGAGTTTTTATAGTATAGTACAATCATAATTATAATTAAATTCTGCTAATTAAATAAAATTACTACGATATTAAACAATTATACATTTTTTAGTTATTTACTATTCATGATAAGAGAAAAAACATTTACATATTTAAACAAATTGAAACCTATCACATATTTTCTTCTTCATCTGAACTGTCGTCTGTATCGGATCCATTTAAATTAATAATAATGAGATGGATAATATTTTCTCTGTCAAAAGCCACTTCCCTGTCCCAATATTTTTGTATTTCCTTATTTGTGTTTTTAATAGTATTTGACCAAATTTCTGGGGAAATAATATCTAATGCTTCCATCCACATATTTATCACTTTTTCCACACCATTATCATCTCTCCCAATATATTTATTACAATACGTTTTTGCTATGCCCCAAACTTTTTCAATTGGCTGGAACATACAATGATATGGTGGAAGTCTGAGGACCTCATGGCCGTATTGTTGTGCCAGCTTATCAGCTTCATATTCCTTGGGCGGTTTGTTTCTATAAAAATAAGGTTTGTTAATATATAAATATAAATTCATGTGGGTATTAGAAGAGTATAAGAAGACAATATTATTACTACAAATTACAGTTTCTGTCCCTGGACTCTTGATATTAATAAATGAAAATACCTAGAAGTATCTGATAAAATTAGTTTATGATATATATACTGAGTTGAGTGTACATACGTACCCACAAGAGTTAAAAGGCAGTGCACTTTTTATGTACCTGCACTAAATCTACATAACATATAATAAATCACTTACCGTGCCACCAACTCAAGTAATTGTACTTTAAGCATTCCTTCTTCATTTTCAATATTTCTGTTTTGTAGCCAGGATATAATATTGACTTGTAAAACTCAAATTCGGAATTTTATCCACCAAACTACTGTGATAACTAGCATTATCCATGATTATTAAAGACGGTTCTTCCAAATGTTTTAATAACTGGTGTTCAAACCATTTAAAAAAAATTGTTTTGTTCATTTCACCATGATAATCAGGATTTTTTTGTTGATGACGAAAATAATAATGATGCCCCAGGAATAAAACCATTTTTATTTCCAGCATGAAGTATAAGAAACCTAAAAGTATATTTCTACGTTAATAATAAACCCCTTTTTTATTATATACAGAGGTCCCATCATTTCAGAAATGAATTTTAGCTACATTGTATATTTTCTGTAATTGTACGTGTTAAGTACAAAAAAAATGCATTTTTTAAAATCTCCTGTATGTAAAACTCGTTTATGAAACAAAACCAGACCTTTACACACCTTTTTCCTTCAGTTTTGGTTTTTTTCACACTTTCTTTATTTCCATCTTGCCATGATCTTTGTACAGAACCATACTCAAAGATCCACGTCTCATCTAAATACACAAATTGTCGAGGATACCGCAATGAAATATTTTTTACATATTTCTGCAAAAAAGTAACGCGACTGAAAACAATATTTGGCAGTACCATTAATCCTCTACGTGGATTATCTTTTAGAAATTTGAAACCTATTTTTTTCAATATTTTGCCCAAGCTACTCAAACTTCCTTTGTAAATGTCCCCGTTCAATCAACAGCTCTGAAAGAGATTGTCTGGTAATATGTTGTTCTAAAACAATAATAAATACTTTAATAAATATTTCCATACGTTATTTCAATAAATACTCACTGTTTCTGTACATTTCATAAATAAAATTTCGAATTGCTGCTTGGTTAAAGTTATCAATGTCGCATACAGGCCTTGTTGTTGGTCCAGTTCTTTTAGGGCTACCTAAAGCTTCCTCAGTTTGCATTTTTTTGGAAACGTTGCTAACAGCACTCAAATTTGTTTAAAGCATTAGCAACTCTCTGAAATTTACTGGTTATGTTATTATTATTATTATTATTTTATTAGCCGTTACTCGAGTCCGAGTATAAAAATGTTACAGTCGATAAATTATGTACAATAAAAACAAGTAAAAGGTGTAGTCTATTGTAATTCCCATTCATCTACGGTGCACACGACTATGGCTATAGAGGCCAATTCGGGAGAGCACATGTCGACCGCAGTCAGGACAAACATAGACCTGGTTAGGTCTTGGATTCGGCCTTCTTGCAGCAACATTTCCTTGATAGCTGGCCACAACCCCTCGCCATTCGGTTCTGTCCGCTGCAAGTTGTTCCCATTGCTCGTCTGCAATACCGCAGGATTTTAGATTTTCATGGAGAACGTCTTTGAACCTCTTTCGTTGACCGCCACGCCTTCTTCTACCGCTTAGCAATTCACCATAAAGTGTGCATTTAGGAAGGCGGTTATCATGCATACGATGAATGTGACCTGCCCATCTTAGGCGTGCTCTTGAAATAAACACCTCAATTGGAAGGCTGTTTGCTCGCCTGAGTACTTCCACGTTTGATATGTGATGGAACCAATGGATTTTCATCATACTTCTGAGGTGTCTTTGCTGAAAACGTTCTAATTCTTTCACATGACGACGGTAAGTGACCCAGCTTTCACATCCATATAGCAGTGTTGGAATGACAACTGCTCTGTAGACAGCCATTTTCGTTGACAAAGCAAGGTCGTGGTTGTCAAATACTCTCTCTCTAAGTCCCCAGAGTGCTCTAGATGCAGCGTTAATTCTATTGCGAATCTCGCTGTCCATGTTTGCTTTGTCATTAACAACGTTGCCTAAGTAATTGAACTGATCCACCACTTCAAGAGAATTTCCGTTAAGTGTAATGTCTATTTGGTTCACTTGATGAGGAGTTGACATAATCTTAGTCTTTCCAATGTTGATTTTAAGTCCCAAGGAATCATAGCTCTGGGCATACACATCTAAAAGTTCTTGAAGCTCTTCCGGCGTAGAGGCTAAAAGTGCACAGTCATCCGCATACTGGAGATCACAAATGAATCGTGTTCGTGTTTTCGTGAAAGCTCTAAAGCGCCCTATGTTAAAGAGACCGCCATCAAAACGGTATCTGAGACCTATTCCTCTGACTGTCAGTTTGTTGTCAACAATAATTGTTAGAGCAGTGGTAAACAAATTAAAGAGTAGGGGTGCCAGGACACATCCCTGCCTAACTCCAGTGAGGGTTTGGAAAGGTTCGGTTGCCTCATTATTATACATAACCTGGGCGTTGTTGTTTGTATGTAGACTGCGACATACTTCCACAAATTTTCTAGGGATACCTAAGCGGAACATAATTTTCCAGAGCACTTCCCTGTCCACCGAGTCAAACGCCTTGGTTAAATCAATGAAGGCCATGTGAATTTCTCCTTGATGTTCGAGTGTTTTTTCTTGAAGCTGTTTAAGTGTGAAGATTAAATCCGATGTGCCTCGGTTTGGTCTAAAGCCACTCTGTGTTTCAGGAAGTAACTTTTCCATAACAGGTGTTAGCGGTCGATTAAGGTTATGTTATGATATATAGTTAACTTCTGGAATTATACTTGCCTCTCTTACAGCAGTTAATGGTAACAGTGGTCTACTGGCATCACGTTCTCTCTCAAAATAATTTATTAAAGAACTCCTGGATATCTTTACCAAATGCCTTCCGCATTATGACAGGTAACCTAAAAAATAATGCATTAATTTGTTTTCACACAAATAAATCTTGCTCCACTTACCAGAATAACACTAATAATACAATTATATGGATGAGTGGATGGTAAATAAAACAAGGAAACAACAATTAATTAAAAGCACGAGAGAATGAAAACAACAATAAAATAATTCGAATCAATAAAACCGACAGTAAATCGATTTAAAATATCGGTCCTTTTGTAAATTTAGTAAATTTATACTACCAACCTTTCGCGACAAAATATGATTTAATTAACTTCTATTTCTAAAAATAAGACAAAAATGCTAAGGGTTATGAAGCCACATTGAACTGTACTTATTTCTGAAAAAAGCTTAATAATTTGGTGTCAAGAATTACTCTTTTTAATGTTAATACTTAAAAATTATGTTGGCATTAAAATGTTTTCAATTATGTCACTCGTGACGTGCATCGCCTGAATTCTTGCCCCGACTTTATTAAGCTTATTCTGTTGTGATTCGTGAGAATAACTTTTAAGTTATATAGGGTGGTCTATTTCTAAAATACTTTGAAATACAATCTTTATGTTTCTGTAAACTGGAACAGCTTAAATGTAGATTTTTTAAAATGGGACATCCTGTATATTTTTACACATTAATTTCAACGTTAAATTCTTCATTCAATACTAACCTTTGCCTTGAAAATGTTGCCAAAGTTATTGCGAAAAATATGAAAATTCACGGAGAAACTGTGCATCGCATCAATAAGCCAGATATTGGACTTCCTATCAGTAATGTCCCACCTTGTAGATAGGGATAATTGTGAGCTATTGAAATTTCTAGTTGATAATTTAACCTAATTATTTCCAGTGATGTTTACTCACTATGCGTTGCCCATCCAGAGCCAATGGCGGATAGACTGTACGCCGAGACGAAGCAATATCTCATCGACCATGTTGCCAAACTACTCAACAAGGTTCAAGAGGACGGAGAACACAATTTAGTAAAAAATTATTTTTTGTACTGGTCCCAGTATTCTGTCGGCAGTCAATATTTACATAGCTTGTACCTTTACTTAAATCAGCAACATATTAGGACACAAAAGTTATCCGACGCTGAGATCATCTATGGAAGTTCTGACTCAACCAGCGGTGAGTAGATTGTGCCGGCTGTGACCAGAGTTTTATCTTGCAACTTCTAGTTCCAGCTGGTACCAACAATGTTAATTATAAGTTGTGCTAATTTCAATATCAGTTCAATAGTTTTCGAGTTAAAACAGAGCAACCAAATTTTGCGCGATAATTGGCTTAAGTATTAAAAAAACGATTCTTCATTTAAATAAATTTTGTGCATTTTGCTGTCGTTATCAGGTCTCACATTATCTTGTTTAATAACTCGATTTTTAGGTGAACAAATGGAAATAGGTGAGCTAGCGCTGGAAGTTTGGCAATCCGGCATGATTGCTCCTTTAGGTCAAAGGTTAGTCAAGCTATTGCTGGAAGCCATCGAGCAGGATAGAGCCCAGCAATCACTGAGTATCCCGATGGAGGCTGTCCGTGGAACGATTCACAGTTTCGTCGAGGTACGTCTTAGTCGAAATTCAACCAGAAAAATTAATTTCATTTGGAATAATCCACCTGCGATAAGGAGATTATATACTCAAATAATTTTTCAGGTGCAAGGCTATCGGAAGAAGGGACAGCTTCAGCTGTACCAAGAACTTTTCGAAGAACCCTTCCTCAATGCCAGCGGAGAGCATTTTAAACGAGATGCTGCCAGGCTTCTGCAGGAGAAGGACGTCAGTTTGTATATGGAAAAAGTAAAGGCGAAAATCGAGGAGGAGCTATTTAGGGCCAGAAAATTTCTGCATTCTAGCTCGTTAGCTAAAGTAAGTCCCATGATTTTTTTTCTCCATGACACATGATACTGGGCTATAAACTAAATTTCTGAATTTTATTCGTTACTGGGCATTACGTAATTCTGTGACAGTTGATCGGCAACACTTTATGCGAATGTAGGAACATTAAGCTAAGCATTAATTAATGGACTTTTTAAAGTGTATTTTGTAACTTACGGTTACATAATAGGTCCGTCCAAGACCTTAACGTTCCCCAACACAAGATGGCTGCTGGGGTATAAACAAATCATTTGTTTATATTGGTATTTGTTAATTTAGAACAAAGTTTTTAGAGTATTTATAATTATTGTCTGAAAGTTATTTGTGGCATTCTACGAATATTCTTTCCTATTATTTGGGTTTTCTACCACATGTATTATTATCCTCTTTAAAAACAAATCACCGAATCTACAAAATACGTGACGTGAAGTTCACGTCAAAGGAATAGTCAGAGGTTATGTTTTGCAAATAATATAAATCGGAATAAACACAGAAATAATGTATTTTGCTGACTTTCAGAAAGTAATCTCTTTCCATTTTCAAAACTTTTTTGGAAGAACTCTTATTTTGCTGTGTATGTCAAATACACAGCTTTAAGATTATGTTTATGTTATTTCCATAGACACTTACTACTTACACAGAACATAGAACTGATGATATTTTCTTTTAGATAATGTTGGGTTTGTTAAGTTCTTCTTTTAACATTGGTAGCCAGGTTGTACAAATATCTACAAAACAATTCGATACGCACTTATCTTCATATAATAAGATTATTACTGATTCTTTAATTTTTCCTTTTTTTGGTATCTGCTTCTTTTGTTAAAATTTTTGCCGAGTCCCAGTTTATTCTATGTCCGTTTTCCCAAGCATGTTCACAAATCTTTAATTTCTGAATTTCATTCTTTCTAATGTAATTCTTGTGCTCATCCAACCTCACACTGAAAGGTCTGGATGACCCACCCACATAAAATTTATCGCACGGGATACTGTAAATACAGTTTTTTGAATTCTGCTCCCTGTTTAACAGTCTTGTTTTTGTTAAAATAGATCTTAAAGTGTTCCCCATTTGAAATATCGTCCTAATGTCAAATTTGTCACCTATATGGCATAGCTTTTCCGATAATCCGTATACATGAGGAATTATTGCTGTATAATGATGTTCAGGTGATAGCGCACTATCAGAACACTTGTTTCATGATAAAATTAATAAAAATTCGAAAACGATAGATCGTGCACATATAATGTATCTAATGAAATGAATCTCAGTTATTTATTAACCGATTTAAAAAAAAGCTTTACAATGTTTTGTAGCCTGGTTAATTCATTTTTCTGATAAAATCAATGTGATATTAATTATTCAAGTTAAAAACTAAAAAATGTCTAATTTCAAAATGGCGGCCCAATTTTTGAGGGGTTCCGTCACCTGGATTTTTTGGGATTTTTTTCCTGTTAAATAGGACATATTCCCCCTAAAATTAGCTTGTTACAAATTTCTTACGAATTTTTTTCATTTTTATTTATTTAATACAATACAAGCTAATGTTAACAATAAAATTTTTAATACAACTAATATATTAATTTTTTTTCTTAACTTAGTGCACCTAAGTGACTTAACACCTGTATGTGCTTAACTTAATCGCTAGTTTCAGTATGCTATTGTATTATTAATACATAATACAAAAGTGGAAATACATATAAAAGGAAATCAAGGAATATGTTGAATAAAATTTTAAAAATTGAAAAATTTATAATATAAAGAAAAACAAAAAGGAATATTTGACGTACTAAGCTTCTGAACAAGTAATGAACTGATGGTAATTAAAGTAAATATAATCCTTACATAGTTTTGTAAATTGCCGAACAGTTTTTATAAGTTTAATATTTTTTGGTAATAAATTATAAAATTTTGGACCTAAATATGTAACAAATCTTTGTTTAATATTTTTTTCCTGGTAGGAATTTGTATGTGATGTTCATTTGTACTTCTGGTCTTATATTGATTATTAACATGTACTTTTAGTTCATCTTTTTTATATATATAAATGCAGACATTGTGGATATATAAGGATCGAATATTAAGAACTTCACTGTTATTATAAAGTAATTTTGTTGCATAATCTCTTTTTCTATTATACGTAATTTTTAGAATAGTATTTTGGATGACATTTAACTGTTGTAAAGATGTTGTATATAGACCACCCCAAACCAGTACACCATATCGAAAAATTGACTCTACAAATGCCTTATAGATCATTATCAGAATATTTTTATTTAAAATATCTCTAAGCTGATAGAACTTGTATATAAGCTTTCTTACCCTATTTGTTAAGTAGTTAATATGCTGTGTCCATTTTAAATGTTTGTCTACAATAATACCTAAATATTTTATTTCTCCAATTTCTTTAATTGCCTGCGGCAGATTATTTACCTGTATTGAGTTGTACTCAGGTCTATTAAGATTGGTTACTGAAAATGCAATGTACCTAGTTTTTTCAGTATTTAAAGAAAGTTGATATTTGTCAAGCCATTTTTTTAGTTTGCATACCCCCGATTACATTTTCTCTCGTATGTTCCCAAGTACTCCCATTAAACAAAGCAACTGTATCATCTGCATATGAGACAATTTTGGCATTTATATTTAGTCCTAACAAAGAGTTTTAATAGACAGTGAATAGGATTGGTCCGAGTACTGTCCCTTGTGGTATTCCCATTTTTATAATTTTTGGGTCGCTTAGGTTATTCATAATTCTAACATGTTGTACACATTCAGTTAAGTGATTTCTAAAGACCTTCAACACGGTGCCACGAACTCCGTAATGTGCAAGCACGTCAAGAAGCATTTCATGGTTCGCCGTATCAAATGCCTTTGCCAGGTCTAAAAATACTCCAATACATTTTTTGTTCTCATCTGGATTGTCTGTGATTTCTTTTATTACGTCATACATTGCATCTGCAGTTCCCATACCCTCAACAAAACCAAATTGATTATTATGTAATATACTATTAGTTTTAAAATAGTCAGTAAGGCGCTCTCTCAAACATTTTTCAAATATCTTGCCGAAGTTATTTATTAGGCTAATAGGTCGATAGTTAGATATTAAAGTTTTGACTCCTGCTTTTTGTATGGGTGTTACAACAGAAACTTTAAATTGGGATGGGATATGACCAGTTTCAAAAATTAGGTTAATAATGTGTACAATAGGCTTTTAGTATCTGAGAATGAACTAATTTAATTATTTCTGTCGTAACTCCATCAATTCCAGGTGCAGTTTTGTTCTTTAAACTATGTATATATTTTATTACTTCATTCTCAGTAACTGGAGTAAGGAACATTGACTGTAATGAGTTGTTTAATGTGAAATCAAAATTATTTGGTTCAGTAATCTGTTCACGCATATTAATTCCTACATTAGCAAAATAGCCATTTGTTTATAGCCGAGAAACGCCATGCCATTATCATCAGTGAGTCGAATTTCTGTAAATGAATGCTAATTTTGCTGGAGTACTTTTTTTAGTCATCTAAATTGTTCTTTTGACAGCAAATTACTGAAATTAACTTAATGGAAATGTAGATGTCAGTCACTTGTAATTACTAAATTGATACTGATATGTTGATAGAATTTAACTTAATAATAAGTCCAATGATACCAAACTGACATAAGACGAGAGTATTAAATTTATCACTAATATTGGTTGCCCACCACCTGTAGTCATAACCTTTTTTTTTAAGGTGTCTAACAGATGCGAGACCCACATGGTGGCTGAGCATCTGCAGTTCCTGTACAGCGAATGTATGAACATGGTGCAGGGGGAAAGAAAGAAGGATCTCTTGAACATGTACGATCTCCTCAGAAGCGTACAGAATGCTATGGTTGTTCTAGTCGATACAGTCCTCGATCATATCAAAACCCAAGGGCTAGCAGTAAGTAAAATATATCGTACCAGCATGTCGGTTTACTAATTTTGTGGTTTAGGCTATCGGCAACTTGCAAGGTGAAAATATTCACATAAACTTTGTCGAGAACCTCCTGACTGTCTATAAGAAATATAGGCAACTGATAAAGGAGGTCTTCAGGTCAGACCAGAACTTCATGGGGGCTCTTGATAAGGCTTGCAACTCTGTTATCAACCACAGGCCTAACCAGGGTAGGTCTCCCTGTCGTAGTCCCGAACTGTTAGCCAAATACTGTGATACTTTACTGAAGAAATCTAGCAAAGGAATTAGCGAATCTGAAGTAAGGAGCGTTGTCATTTAATCGGGAATTAATCTGCAGGTTTCGATTGGTTTTAGGTGGATGAGAAACTCGCCGAGAGCATAACAATTTTTAAATACATTGATGATAAGGATATATTCCAGAAATTTTATTCGCGGATGCTGGCGAAGCGGCTTATTCACCAGCAGACTCAGAGCATGGATGCTGAGGAGGCAATGATCAATAGGTTGAAACAGGTAAGAATCGATTGGGCTTTTATCAAATTTGTTCTGTTTTCCTTTAATATCTGATGAGCTTCTAGTAGTTAACAAGTTGAGTGTGCGTGGCGGCTCTGACTGATATACCGCAGCATTTCAATGAATCGGTCTGAGCGTGGCACTCGAGTGGAGTGATTGATGTTTTCATGCACCTATAGTTAAGTTTGAATCTGTGCAAAAAAACATCAAGATGCTCGCGACGAGTGATTTCCTATTAGCAGGGCCGTCCGTCCTTAAGCGATCAAGGGAGGGTCCCAAAAAATTTGTGATTCTTGGGTTCCCCTTAAAAAAATGTTTTTTCTCATAAAAATGTTTATTATATGATTGTTATGACCACATAGGGAGTTTGTTGGATTCCGTCAATGAGTTCGCTTGGGTCGGATCTCAGTGCTTAGTGTGCCCAGTGCTTTGGCCAACATGGACTAAAACTTACAATTTCGTTGATTATATTTAGATTAAATTTCTCAAACAGTGTGTCAGCATTAGGGATAGGTGGCCAAATATAGGGCAGCACTCAATTTGTTAGAAAATTATTTTTAGTAAGTAGTTTTTGTCGTAAAAATATGGCTAGGGGCGGGAAGTATATATTTTCTAATAAATATCAGGGCTGTGCCGAGCACTGGCAAAAAGTGCTCGCGATTACTAAGCACTCTGAAAAAGTGCTTAAAATTCACGAACACTAAGCACTTTAAAAAAATTTAAATAGTATATACCGGGTGACACAGGAGACATGTAACACCCTGTAGCATGTTTACTTAAAAAGATATTATTTTGAAATTTGGTACACTTATGTAATTCTCCTTTTTTAAGTACAAAATTTTTTTCCCCACCACTTCCAGTTTCACCGGAAGTGACAGTTAATATCAATTTTAGTTTGTTAAGTCTAGGTGGCCCTGATATGGAACCTTGCCAGATATTGATGCGTAGTTTGCCGTGATATCGAAAGACCTTGGTATTCGACTTTGTGCCTCATATTTTTTTGGGAATAACCAGTAGCTGAACAGACTAATAAGATCTAACTTATTTAAAAAAAAATATCTTTAAACAACCCACGATATCATAAAAACCAAGATAGGAACCCCATTTTTTTATTTCACCTAGTTAAAAAATATTTATCTTTTATTTTTGTCCAATACAGTTGCTGTGCCTATCCTATTTTACGTTCTTCATTAAAGTTAATATCGAATGTTATTGCATAGTAATGAATATTGTACTGCAACAAAAATAGTAAGCAGGCGGTGGAAACAAAAGAAGGTAAAACGAGGCGTCATTTTGATTTGACAATTAAGAATTGTTTACTTGGCAGCAATTTAAGTATTTTTCATTAAATTATACCTAAGTTATCACGTTTTTAAATCTGTTTTGCCATGTATTCACGAAATGAAAAAGTAGATATGCTACTAATCTATGGCGAATGTAAGAAAAATAGCAGGCGGGCTGCTGACTTATATTAAGAAAAATTTCCCGAAAGAATTCATCCATCAAACAACTATTTTGTAAGATTTGAACAGCAATTCAGAAGTGAACCAGATGTACCGGAAAATAATTTCATTATCGATGAAGAGTCGGAAATCAATGTACTTGCAATTGTGGAGGCAGATCCCACGATTTCGATAAGACAGATTGAGGACCAAACCCGTGTAAATCGGGAATCAGCTCGACGCATTTTGAAAAAAACAAATTTAAATCATACTAGCACCAAATACACCAGCATTTATACGAAAATGATTTTCAAAGAAGATTGAACTATTGCAATTGGTTTCTGAACAGACCCAATTTGGACAATAATTTTCATGAACAAATTTTATTTTCCGACGAGTCCAAGTTCACTGATTTGGGATTGTTTATCGTAACAAGACCCGTTATTGGGCACAGGAAAATCCCAGAAATATGAGAGAAAGTGCATATCAGGAGCGGTTTAGTTTTAATGTATGGTTAGGAGTAATTGGCAGAAGAATTATTGGGCCAATAATTTTTGATGGTCCATTAAATGGAGAAAGATATTTGGGATTTTTGCAAAACCAGATAGAAGATTTTTGGAAGAACTGCCACCTAATGTTAACCCAATAATTTTTGAACAGGATGGGGCACCACCACATAACAGCAGAGTTGTTGTGAATTATTTAAATGAAAGGTTTGGAGAAAACTGGATGGGAACAAATGAGCCCGTTCAATGGCCTGTAAGGTCACCAGATCTTACGCGGCTTGATTTTTTTTATATGGGGCCACTTCAAGGAAAACGTTTATATAACTCCACCAACAAACAGAGAAGATATGGAAATGAGAGTCAGAAGAGCAATCGATGGAATTACCGAATTACAGTTAGATAACGTGCTTAGGGCTACCGTCACAAAAACACGATTGTGCAGAGATAATAACGGACAACATTTTGAGCATCTGCAGTAAAAAATGCTTTTGGATGTAGTACTTCAGTAAATATATCATTTTAATTTCATTCATTCGTTGTAAAACTGTATTACATAGTGTAATGGTTTTTCATCAATTTTGTTCAAATGTGTTTTACTGATGTTTCTTACTTATTAAAAAAATCGTTTTACTTACTTTTATTTTGTTTCCACCACCTGCTTACTAAATATTTTTGTTGCAGTACAATATTTATTACTATGCAATAACATTCGATACTAACTTTAATAAAGAAAGTAAAATAGGACAGGCACAGCAATTGTATTGGACAAAAATAAAAGATAAATAAGTATTTTTTAACTAGGTGAAATAAAAAAAATGAGGTTCCTATCTTGGTTTTTATGATATCGTGGGTTGTTTAAAGATGTTTTTTTAAAATAAGTTAGATCTTATTAGTCTGTTCAGCTACTGGTTATTGCCAAAAAAGTATGAGGCACAAAGTCGCATGCCAGAGGTCTTTCGATATCACGGCACACTACGCATCAATATCTGCCAAGGTTCATATCAGGGCCACCTAGACTTAACAAACTAAAATTGATATTAACTGTCATTTTAAAAACAAATGCCGTGTTCCGATACATGGTTGAAAAGAGAATCTAGAGACGAATCAGATAGGTAAAAAAAATATACAGGGTGCCATTTAAAATAACAGAGTAGATGTCACTTCCGGTGAAACCGGAAGTGGTTTGGAAAAAAATTTTGTACTTAAAAAAGGACAATTATATAACTGTATCAAATTTCAAAATAATATCTTTTTAAGTAAACATGCTACGGGGTGTTACATGTCTCTTGTGTCACCCGGTATATATATATATATATATATATATATATATATATATTGAGGCTAGAACTCAATTGTATTCAGTGTTATTTAAAAAAAGGATAAAAGCCAACAAAAGAAGCCCAGAAAAATAATGACATTATGATAAAAATATAATTTTTACGAGAAACTGATACGCTTGTGCTTATAATGTAATGTGATGATGATATATGAATAAATTTGATAACCCCAGAGCAAACCATCACTATATACTCGAAAAAAGAAGCCTGAGTGTAAAAAATGCATTCGAAAACAAATTTTACACTCGGGCTTCTTTTTTCGACCTAACAAAAGCCTTTGACTGTGTGTCCCACCACATTTTATTAAAGAAACTGACAGTATATAATTTCGATAAAAATAGTATTGAGCTAATAAAATCTTACCTCACAGAAAGATGTCAATATGTATATTATAACCAAAACCAGTCAACTCAACAAATTTGTAAACATGGTGTACCTCAAGGCTCTGTGTTGGGTCCAACACTCTTTCTAATTTACATAAACGATCTGCCAAATTTCAACTCAGATGTTTCTTCCATATTATTTGCTGACGACACCACAGTTATCAATCAAGACAAATCATTACCTCAAATACATATTAAGGTAGCCGACACACAGTCAAAGATAACTACTTGGTTTCTTTCAAATTCATTGCTTGTTAATGTCGACAAAACTCAATCCTTACTTTTCACTCTCCGCAACGATCACGAACATAAAAAATCTGATCCTGTTAAATTCCTAGGCGTCTACTTAGATTCCAAACTGACTTGGGAGGAACATATATATCTTTCAAATAAACTCTCTAAAAGTATCTTTCTCCTTCGACGTTTATCGAAAACAGTGTCACAAAAAACTTTAAAAACTGCCTACTATGGATGTTTTCATTCTAAAATGAGTTATGTAGTCATAAACTGGGGTCACTCAGCTCATGCTTATAAAATATTTGCAATTCAAAGAAAATGCATTAGAATAATTGCACAGATTGGCTACAGGGAGTGTTGTCGAGAATATTTCATTAGGTATACTTACTTTCCCATGTGTGTTCATTATGGAATGCCTTTTGTATATAAAAAAGCAAGAATTCCAATACACAAAACACAAAGAAGTACATGATTATTCAACCAGAAATAATGATAAAATTCTACCTAATTTCTCTAGACTGGTAAAAACTCGAGATGGCCGTAGTTACTATGGAATAAAACTCTTTAATGTCCTACCAGATCTAGTAAAAAATCTAAATTTAATCTCTTTCAAACAAAACTTAAAGCAATATTTAAAAAATAAAGCCTTTTACAGTCTTGATGAGTTTCTCAGAAACAATTTTGTTCATTGGGCTGCTTCATCTAGATCGATTTAGCCATGTAGTTTTGTAGTTTTATAGTATTGTGTTATTAATTGTTCGTTACTTTTTCTCCACTGGATTTTTATTAACTTTTACTACTTTAATATGTCAATTTTTAATGTTTTTTATTTACCATTTTTAACTTGTATACCTTATTGTATGACTTGTGTAAATGCTTTGTGCATGTTGACACCAATAAATGATTATTATTATTATTATATTATATATATGTATTGTAATATCAACTTTTTCAAAATAGTTTATATACCCATGTTCAGTATACAAATTTCATATAAAAATGATGCCTCTCTCGCTAGACTTCTAATGTGCTCGGGAGCTCTTTGGAGTGCTCGTGAGTACTGCAGTGCTTGTCAGCCTTTTTGACTGCTCTCAAGCACTAAAGTGCTTGCGAATCTTTTTGAATGCTCGTGAGCACTAAAATGATTTTCTGATTGATTCTGCCCATTCCGTCTGTTTAGAGCCTTCATCCTTTTTCACTGATTTCAGGCTTGTGGCTACGAGTTTACGAGTAAATTGCACAGGATGTTTACCGATATGTCTGTCAGCGCAGATCTAAACAACAAATTCAACGTCTTTTTGAGGCAAGACAACATTGATTTAGGAATTAATTTTGGAATATACGTGCTGCAAGCTGGAGCTTGGCCTTTGGGGCAGGCGGTCGTTACGCCTTTTGCTCTGCCCCAACAACTGGAAAAAAGCGTGCAAATGGTAAGTGTCGAATGTACGAATCCCGTTAAATCTTTTTATGCTTGCCCAGGAAAGGAGTCACAGTGAGTATTGCTTTTCAGTTTGAAACGTTCTACCACAACAGGTTTAACGGTAGGAAACTGACGTGGCTGCACCACCTCTGCCAGGCGGAACTCAAGCTGGGCTACTTGAAGAAGCCATATGTCGTAACGGTGCAGACCTTCCAAATGGCCATATTACTGCTCTTCGAGAACGCTAACTCGTTGACTTGCAAGGAAATCAGGGAAACATTACAGCTCAATCCCGAGCAGTTCCACCGACACGCTATCAGTCTGATTGACTCGAAGTTGCTCATAGCCGAGTCAGAGGTGAGTGCAACTGTAACCCTAATTATTTTTTAATAGGGTTTTCCCAGAAAAAAAAATTATTGCTGAAATATTTAACTCACGTAAAAAAATGATTTATGGCATATTTATTATCTTATTAATTTTACTAATAGTAACAAAAAAAAAACTTGAAGTTTGAAAGATATTGGGTTCATTTTAAACAGCCATAAATTGGCGCGTTGTGACGTCAACAGCCTGAAATCCAATCACAGAGGTTGTCTCTGTTCAAGATTGTTTATTAATCTTGGTCTCCGTTAACATAACATAACCTCTATTTATTGACAGCACTCAGCACATTTCTACTTTAGGTAAAATATCAGCGGCACCTTTAACATATCCCTCTTCCACTTGTTTCCATTTTGATTGTAGAATTAATAAAACATAAACCAGAAACTGATAAAATAATATTTTCACTCCAAACAATACAAACATAAAAATGTAAATTTAATGTTTTAGGTTAGTCACTTAAGTCATCTGATGCATAGATTTGATCTGATGTGTAATGTCGGTGAAGGTTAAACCTGTCCTAAACTACAGTACAAAATATTAACGTCCGACGCTTTCACTAATAACTTGTGCTGCATTTATCGGGATTCTGATTGGCCAATATTTACACGTCCACTGCTTTAGACCAATCACAGTACAAGCATTACAAATTGAAATTCTGAGAAGTTTTAGAGGAAAGCTTTCTTTAACATACAGTTAGAATCTATTACAAACTAATTATATCCATAATCTCATTGGTTTTCCGGCTAGATACGCAATTCTGGCGCGTAAAAATGCCCATTTTAAAAAGCAGTGAAATGATCAACAAGTTGTTTTAACGATATTTTCTTAGAAATAATTCTTATTAGTAAAGTAAATTGTTGTAAATTATTAAAATGTTTTATTATATCATTTTCACGACACAAATTGTTAAAATAAAATTAGTGGGAAAACCCTATTGTCTCCGATGGTCATAATGTAGGTGCGTAATATTCTTGTTATTCTACTAAACAACGATTATATTTCAATATACCATTTATAGGTAAGGAAATAAGAACCTTTTTAACCCCATTATTTTCGCATCCCTAGATGCATGTTTACAGAAAATGTTTCACAACATAGATCTTATTAGTGCTCCATGAACAAAAAGTGTATTGGTCAGAGCTAGAGCTAGATTCTAATATTGATATTATAATTCTCATAGAAACTTGGAAAATCATAGATATAAACTTATATAACATTGAGGGGTATGATATAATTTATAATAATGGTGGCTATAACTAAAATAGAATATTCAATTTGGCTATCAATTTAAGTACTCAGTGGAACAAATACACCAAATTTTTGAATATAAAAACTAAACTCCCTACCCAAACAACACCAAATGGTTTAATAAACGTTTTGATTTCGTTTATACGACTGGTATATATAATGTTTATCGCAACCTATATTCAACGTTCGAATGTCCGCGCTACAAACGTATATATTTGTCTTATCATATATTAAATATAGACGTTTTAAAAAAACGTATATATATGGTACATCACATTCTAAATATATACGTCTTAAGAAAACGTTATATTATTGTCACATCATATACGAGATATATACTTTTATGTGGAACCTCAAATAAAGTATTCCATATACGTTGATACTACATATGATGTAAAGGTTTTTCTCACAGTTATGAAAAACCTTTTCTCCAGTTGCTGGTATATGTGTAATAAACCTTTATTATCCACTGTAATTGATGTATCTAATACTTACAAACTTTTTTGTTTTAAATTTTTTGAGAAAGTCATTTTTTATAGTGTTGCTTCAGTTTATCAAACTTTTGTTGGCAATGCCAAAATTTAGTTAATACATTCAGAGAATATAAATATCTGACTTCGTGTAAGGTGAACATATTTCAAATTAAAAATATAGAAGTTTCAAAGCGTCATAATTATATTAACTATATAGTTAAAAGGAAATCGTAAATTATAATTGTTTTTATTTAATTTTTTTTTGAAAATCTGAACTTTTTCTGAAGAATTTAGTTTTTCTCAAAAAATTTAGAATAAAAAGATAGAAAATGTCGAGAGATTTTTTAAAGGAAATCCACCCTTGTATCTTTTAATGAATATACGCTATAAGTTCTTTAAACCTTTTTTAAAATTGTTTTATAATCTAAAAGCTTATTTAATAAATGATTAAATAGTTTCTATCACTTTATTTTTACCAAAATTACCTTAACTTTCAAAATTTAAATGGGAAATTCTGTTATACAGTATTATAGACTAATCGAAGTCAAATCATGTCTTAAATCAGAAATCATTTGCTGCTTATGATAAAATTGTTAATATATATTGCTGAATGTCAGGTTGAGTTACGAAAAATATTTTAATCTGCAAAAAGGTACGCATTTACATAAATTTAGAAACTTAATAAGGGAAAAACAGATTAGGCAATTACAAAATATAAATAATAATCCTTTAATTGACAGGACTGTCATTAATATGTCAAAAAGACTTTTGTCCATTTCAGACAGGCTTGTACTATCAAAAGGTTTAAATTTTGCAATAAACCCGAAAACTGTTCCAAAATTTGACATAGTAGCGGCAATAGAAAAAACGGCTCAAAATTTACCAACAGATAGTGGTAATGAATATCGCATACGGGCAAAAATTGCTTTAGAGAAGCAATACAAAATTAAAGATAATTTAACTCCAGAAGAAAAGTTATCGATAAATTCTTTAAAACGCGATGAAAGTATAAAAATATTGCCAGCAGACAAAGGTAATGCCACAGTCATTATAGATAAAGATATATATAACACAAAAATCATGACTCTTGTAAATGAGGGACCCTACTCAAAATTAAACAAAGATCCAACAAAATCAATAGAGAGCAAAATTTACAGAACTTTGTTTAAATACAAACATGAATTTAATGATTTTGAACGAAGGAAACTTACACCACATCATAGTAAGCCCCCTCATTTTTATGGCTTACCAAAGACACATAAACAAAATATTCCTTTAAGACCAATTGTTAGTTCTATTAATTCACCATGTCATAATTTGGCAAAATTTTTACTTAAAATTATTGATCCATTATCTGGAAATACCGATTCATATATTAAAAATAGTAAACATTTCATAGAAAAAATTTATGAAACCGATATTCATGAATCACACCTGATGGTTAGTTTTGATGTAGTTAGCCTCTTTACCAATGTTCCGGTAGATGAAACATTAAAAATAGTTAAAGACAGGTTGCTAAATGATAATAATTTGGAAACTAGAACTAAATTAAGTGTAAATAGCATAATGGAACTCTTAACACTGTGTATAAAAACAACCTATTTTCAATTGGACAATGAGTTCTATCAGCAGGATTTTGGTATGGCTATGGGGTCTGCATTATCACCAATTTTAAGCAACATATTTATGGAGAACTTTGAGAACACACATGTTCAAAATTGTATAAACAAACCGGTTGTCTGGTGGAGATATGTTGACGACATCTTTGCAATTTGGCCTCATGGTGTTGATTTACTAGATAGTTTTTTAGAAAATATAAATAGTAAGGAACCGTCTATTAAATTCACATTAGAAGTAGAAAGTAGGAATGAACTACCGTTTTTAGATGTTTTAATTAGAAGGATAAATAATACAACTGAAACAAGCGTTTATAGAAAACCAACACATACTAATAGATATCTAAATTTTAACTCAAATCAGTCAATAAATGTTAAAAGGGGTGTTGTAAAATGTTTATACGATAGGGCCAAAATAATTTCATCTAATAATGAAATATTAAATAACGAGAAAAAATTTATCAAAGAGGTTCTAGTACAAAATCAATATCCTGAAGCCTTTGTTGATAGAATTTTCATAAATGTTGAAAATAGGGACAATCAGGTACGACAAAAACCTGAACGTCATTATACAGCAATAATTCCTTATGTATACGGACTATCGGAAAAGCTACGCCGTATAGGTGACAAATTTGATGTTAGGACGATATTTCAAACGGGGAACACTTTAAGATCTATTTTAACAAAAACAAAACCGATAAACAGGGAGCAGAATTCAAAAAACTGTATTTACAATATCCCGTGCGAATGTGATAAATGTTATGTGGGTGAGTCATCCAGACCTTTCAGTGTGAGGTTGGATGAGCACAAGAACTACATTAGAAAGAATGAAATTCAGAAATCAAAGATTTGTGAACATGCTTGGGAAAACGGACATAGAATAAACTGGGACTCGGCAAAAATTTTAACAAAAGAAACAGATACCAAAAAAAGAAAAATTAAAGAATCAGCAATAATCTTATTAAATGAAGATAAGTGCGTATCGAATTGTTCTGTAGATATTTGTACAACCTGGCTACCAATGTTAAAAGAAGAACTTAACAAACTCAACATTATCTAAAAAAATATCATCAGTTCTATGTTCTGTGTAAGTAGTAAGTATCTATGGAAATAACATAAACAGAATCTTAAAGCTGTGTATTTGACATACACAGCAAAATAAGAGTTCTTCAAAAAATAGCTTTGAAAACGGAAAGAGATTACTTTCCGAAACGTCAGCAAAATACATTATTTTTGTGTTTATTCCGATTTATATTATTTGCAAAACATAACCTCTGACTTTTCCTTTGGCGTAAACGTCACGGGCGCAGAGGCTCTTTTTTCCAATAATTCTATTATTTTGTAGATTCGGTGATTTGTTTTGAAGAGGATAATAGTACATGTGGTAGAAAACCCAAATAATAGGAAAGAATATATATTGCTGCATAACAATAATAAGATAACATTGAAGCAAATTAATTTCGAAGTGCCTTATTTTGTAAAATATATTAATTTTTCTTTAATTATAACAGGGGAATTAGAATTAAAGTTTTTTTTGACTTGCGATACATTTCCTTTTGCAAAATTATTAAGAATTGATCGGTCTACAACACTATCGAAAAGATAGAAGGTACTGTTTTTAAATTCGAAAGTTAATATTATAATGATCTCCAATTTTTTAAAAGTACATATTTTAAACCTCCTACCTATATATAACTACTGATATTAAGGAAAAATAATTCAATTGTATATATGTATGCAGATAGTAATTGTTTAAAAATATTTACTTTTAGTACTAGCTTTTTTTATATTATATTAATCTTTGCCTATTCTGCGGGATTGGCTAAATACGTAAAACTATTTTATCATTTACTATTTCACCCTTGGGGACCTAGGATGTTTGACAACAATAACAAAACACAACATTGTTCATTACTCTTTACTAAAATCATTAAATATAGTCTATTTGTTATTATTATTGTAACTATAGCGGCTTTTGGCAAGCTTCAACCAATCTTGAATCGTCCCTCTAATTTTATTGTCACTGGTCTCACCCACGCCTTCAACGCTAGCCATGCAGAGTTTTACACCTTCTGTGATAAAAAAAATGCAGTTATTATGAAATTGCTCAGATAAACAATAATTCTTACCAATCACAAGTTGGTTCATTCTTGTAACTTTAAGGCACTACAACGTGATAACTTAATGGTAAGGGCGGCTCATCAATATAACACTTCTTCAATTTCAATCAAGTAATATATACTCAAAAACAAACAAGTAAATATTCTTTGTTTCTATCACAAGGCCACACTACTAAGGTTGACTACCACCACACGAAACAGCAATTAACACGACGATCCACGGTTGCTCACCAGCTATACTGTTGAGACAATGAGAGAGATGCATATATTTATGAGAAATGCTTATGTATTCTGCAACAAAGACAACAATACTAACCCGGTTGCTGGCGATTGTGCTATCGATACAAATTGATATACGTTTAAAAACTACCCAAGTAGCACAAATTGCTTTTTAAAAACTCTATGACTATCTACTCCACCTTTTTATAAAGATTAATACTTTATAACTAAGAGTTAACAACAATAGTCCAGTATTAATGAAGTATCTATATACCCAGAATAGGCACAGTTTATACAGCCTCGGTAAACTCTATAAAAGGTACATGAATGCTTAAGGTAACATTATGGCAACCTCTTTGTTTCGCCTTACCAGCTGTTAAAAATCATGTTATATGACTGCTAAGAAGTTGTTATATAATTGTTGCAAGTAAATTCTTATACAGTAAAAATTCCTCTTAATGTTAGTTACTGTTTGCAGTTATAAAGCATCGATATCACAGTGTCTCTGGCAACTTCAATGTAATAACTTTCCTATGACAAATTATTAGGAAAGTGAATGAATATTGCCTGCGAATTAGTGTATGCTGTGGTTGGTAGAAAATAAAATTTGTCATGGGAAGAAAATTTTTCTGTTGAAATATGCTATTCTACTTCGAAATAAATAGACGCGCCTCCAAAATTCCTTGAATTTGATAAGCTGAAAATTATTTAAAAAAATATATTTTTTAACTTTTTTCCATAGAATTGTTTTAAGATGATAAACCACCTATTTTAAACACCCCATAAACGATTGCTGTGAATATTTTGCAATGTTTTCCTTTTCAAGTGATAAAAAGTTAATTATACCTCAAACCGGTAACAATGGCCGTCCTGTCATATTTACTTTTAGAAAATACAATATGGTTCCCTATAAGTATCCAAAGAAGGTCACTACAGAAGCAGTTACAAATCCTTAAAGCAGCACTTTGACTGTGTAAAAGTAGTAGTTAAAGACAAAATCCTCGCACAGGTGAATTTACTTTGATAGAAATCCACATTTTGTGTAATAATTGAATTCATGATAACATCATTTTGTTTGAATTTCAGACCTAACTTTTTAATGATTTTGGTGGATTTTTGTAGTTTGTAGTGAGAAAATGGCTGCATAATTTTTTTTAATAATAATAATAATAACACCACATGTAATTACGACCCCCCATTATCCCGGAAGGCTCTAGAAGAGCCTTGTGGGGGAGAAGGCTATACATTTAGAGACAAAACACACACCCAATATCCGAGTATGGTGAAAAAATCCCTCTCACAGTATTTTCGACTGCCACGACCGGGAATCGAACCCGGAACTTTTGGGTGAGAGGCAAGTGCGCTTACTTCTCTACCATCAGTCATACATAACAAGAAAAATTCGAAAGCAAATCAAATAATATTGGAGGTTATGAAATGGAGTACGTTTAGCTGTATAAGAGTTCTATAAAGGCGGAAAATTGCAGCTACATAGCTCCAAAACAGAGTTTCAGCTGAATAAATGCTTTATAAAATACTCTTTCTACTATACGTAAAAAGAATTTATAAATAATCTATATTAGGGCTGACGTAAATGGTATTTGGCTTAAATAACTACATTGCTGTATAATTTTGCTTTATAAACCTTTAGAACTCAGTGTTATAAAACCGTTATAGAGAAATTGCTAAGCTGTAAAACGGATGTATAAATGTTATATAGGGGTTTATACACCTGTTATAAATATACATGGTGTGTATCTGTATAATAGAGCTTACTAAGCCACTTATAACTTTTTAAAAAACTGTATAAGATGCTTTAATAAAGAAGCTTTATATTTATACTGTGAAAGCATTTTACCAGCAATCTTATTCCACCGAGTTACTTTATAAGCAGTTTAGTGTTGAATAAAGCTTCAATATAACCAATTTTGTACAATTTTGTGTACAAGTTGCCATAATGTATTATTTATAAAGCTTTAAGTGTAATAAAAGAGTGACATGTGTTACTTGGGTATATATTATAAACTGTAATATTACTGAACAAATATTTTCATTCATCATCTACCTATAACAAATTTTGATTAATGTAAATATTTTATTCATATTTCCAGATATTGTTATAATCTTCGAACTTTTAGTTGCAATTGTTTATGACATGCCTATAAAAAATGTAGCGCAAATACATATTTATCGTATACATTTAAAAATCGTATATTAAAAACTATAATATGGCTGAAAAAATGCAAGTAGTGTCAATTTCACCAATTTACAATTTAAACATTTGCGGAATTAATTATTTCTCAAATATTCTGCGTTACTCCAAAAATTTTCGGAGAAATACATTTATAATATACTTAGCAAAATCGTTTATGAAATAAACGGTTTTCATAGACGTTGATTAAATATACGATAACGAAATATAAACCATAATTTCATACGATAAACGTTTATTAAACCATCATGTGTTGTTTGGGTGTGTACAAAATCGTTTTGATAACGAGTGAATGAAGATAAAAGGGAAAAACATGAAAAATTGTCATTTTCAAGTGCATTTTGACAAATAGCTATTTTTTGATTGGCTTTAGATGTATGTGAAATACTTAATTGTTGAAATTTATTGTGGTATCTATGATCCGATACAAAATTTTACCATTGGCCAAGTTCATCATTATCATTTTATATTCTAAAAAAAAATACCTCTTCTTGATTTCTGCAGGAGTTGACACCGGAGGTACCGCTCCGACTCAACATGGAGTACACAAACAAGCGCACGAAGTTTAGAATTACGGCAGCCGTACAGAAGGAGACGCCCCATGAAGTTGAACAAACAATGAATTCCGTGGAGGAGGACAGGAAGATGTATTTGCAGGCCGCTATTGTTAGGATAATGAAGTCTCGAAAGGTCCTTAAGCATAATTTATTAATACAGGAGGTTGGTTTTTATGTTTTTTAACATTAAGAGATTAACGGAGAATGCAATATAATTTTTTTTATGCATGCATGTAATATTATATTATATTACAAACCCAGACCTGTTTGATATTTATAGGTCAATTCGCCGTCTTGAAATAAATTATTAATCAAGTCAAATAGTGATTCAACAAGATGATAAGCTATAAACTGGTATAAATCTTTGTTTTGACATTTTATGAGTTGGCTGAAAAGTCTCATAGAATCTCGTGTATGCGAGTCAAGATACAATACAAGGTTACATAGTAAATGAGGAGGCATAATTGAAACGTGAATTATTATAAAGCTGTATCATATTTAAACATTGATCGCTTTTATGATAAACTGAAGAATTCATTCACTTCTGTTGGTTCAGTAAGATTATCAGGAAGTGATTTATTACTCTGCGTTTGAATATTCAGCGACTTCAAATTTATCCACACCTGAGAAGAGCCGTTTTGGGAGTTGCATATAAATGCTTCTCTTTCATGTCTAATTGATGCTAAAGTAAAATTTGTGAGGTTTTTGTAGTGCTGCCAATTTGCAGGAGTTTTTTCTTGTTTATATGCCCTATGAGCCAAATCTCTTTCTTTAATAATTTGTTTGACTGCGTTTGTCAACCAGGGGCGCATGGGGTTTACTAACACGTACTGTAGAGAGTGGGGCATGTATATAAAAGAGTTCTAAAATAATATTCGACAAGAATCTTATTTTTTGTTCAATATCATCCATATAAAAAATTTCATTCCATTGTTTATTATTCAAATAATTAACTTTATAAACCGTACTATGTAGTGGATTCCACAGTTGACCTAGCATCATCATATATATGGCTAAGAGCTTCCCACTGTTCGTGTTCTACCTCAACAATGGTTAACTGTATAAAATATTGCCTAAGACCGAATTTGTAGAGAATTTTATGCTCTATAACTTTTCTAATAACTTCAAATGTCATTTAGAGCAAAGCAAACAAGATATTTACAAAAAAAGCGGTTTTTGCGATTTTTGACCTTGAATATCTTGGCTCGCGTACACGAGATTCTATGGGACATTTGAGCTAACTTATAAAATGACAAAACAAAGACTTATACAAGTTTATAGCTTATTATCTTTAATTCCTAGGTTTAACCCTTTTTTCACCTCATATGACTGTAGTATACTGAATTCTTAACAATATATTTAATCTATTTTCTGTTTGCAGGTGTATGCTCAGTCGAAGGTGTCGTTCGCACCTAGTGTTCAATTAATAAAGAAATGCATCGAGTCGCTAATCGACAAACAGTATATCGAAAGAACTCCTCATTCCAGCGAAGAGTACAGTTATGTAGCTTAATTGACGTTCTGATCCAGGCCAATTAATCACTTTCATTTAGTAAAATTTAAATTTAAATGGTGAGTTCGATTTTGTTTATTTTTTGATTAACTTTTTGTAATTATTTATTATTTATGAATGTGTACATTTTTATGAATAGAGATCTTTTGTTTTCATTATACTTTTTTTCTGTCCAATCGATGGTGCTTTGTGTGTGAACTGTACGTCGCCGGCGACAAATTGTAAACCTGGTTGAAGTATTATCCGATCACGATCTGCTTGCATTTAAGTTGGCTGTTGATAACGAACGGATGTTCTATGTGTGATACAAAAAACGGCACTTATCGTGATTTATGATTGTTTTTATCTGTAAAGTGTATTGTTTATTTTCTATTAATTTGGTCAATAGTGACTGTTGTATATGCAGAGTCCCCGAATTGAGTTTGCGACAGGTGTAATATACCAAGAAAAAATAAAAAAATTACTACATAGTCATTTTCTGCAGTCTCAGTCTGCTTGACCAGAAATGGATTTTTATCAAATTACTGTTCAAATGGGATCTAACTCGCGAAATTAACCTAGGAAGAAAATAAATCATTGTAGGTAAACTAGTCTTTTTGTTAAGTTCTAATTCTATTGAATAAAATGTTTTGCATTGAAAGTTAGAGTCATATGCCAACTTTCATTGCATTTGAACAAAAAAAATATAATAATGATACTACAAATTAAAATAAATAGTTTTTTATACTTTAACACAATTAACAAATTCCTCTCCAAAGCCTTTGATTGCCTTAACCATGAACTTCTGATACATAAAATGTCTCAGTATGGTGTAAGGGGCACTGCAGAAACATGGCTCCAATCTTACTTGACAAACCGCTCTCAGAGTGTGGTTATCAGGAACGGTGCTTCAGAAGTTCGTTCAGAACGTACAACTGCACGTCTGGGAGTCCCTCAAGGCAGTGTCCTCGGACCACTTTTATTTATAATATTTGTGAATGATCTACCAAATGCCATCATTAACACTAACATTGCAATGATAAGCTATGCAGACGACAATAACATTTTAATTAAGGGTAAAACGGTTGAAACAACTATATTATTTAGTGATAAACAGTTATGTCAATTAAATAACTGGTATAATAGTAACAATCTAGTATTAAACACCAATAAAACTCAATGTATGTTTTTCAGAACAAATCATAGTAGACTATTATTTCCAAATGATGTATTACTAAATACGTCCCTATAGAGATAACAAACTGTTCTAAATTTCTAGGAGTTTACTTCGATTCCAATTTAACTTGGAACTCGCATGCTGAAAATCTATATAACAAACTTTCATCAGTTTGCTATGCGTTACATGTCCTGGCTAAATATGTAGACTATGCTACTATAAAAACAGCATACTTTGGAAATTTCTATTCAATCCTAAGATATGGGGTCATATTTTGGGGACATTCTTCCTATTCAGAACAAATCTTTAAAATTCAAATAAAGTTATTCGTATAATATTCAAGATGAACTTTATCGACAGTTGTAGAGGAGTTTTTCTGAAAAACGGTCTGCTAACTTTAGCCGGACTTTATATTTATCAGTGTATACTATTTTTGAAGAAACAACCTGACAAATTTAAACATAACCTAATTTGTCATGAATATTTTACAAGAAGAGCTCATGATTTCAATTATTCCGTGCATACTTTATCCTTAACCAAAAAGGGACCACATTATTCGTGCATTTATCTTTATAATTGCCTACCTAAAGATATAAACAAGTATTTCAAACTTCTTGAAATTCAAAAAAAAAAATCTTCAAACTCATCTGCAATATCGAACCCTACACCGTTGATGAATTCTTAATGTCAATATAGTAATTTGCTTGTTATCTGCTTTCTCCCATAATCTTTTATCTTTTATGTATTTAATTATTATATTTTATGTAAGGTTTTAACCGTGTATGTCTATAATTTTAAACTATTTCGTTAATAATAGTTGTCTTATGAAATGCCTCTTGACTTGTTTCAAACTTTTGTAATACAAAATTTGTTTTGAAATAAAATAAATATCTATCTATTCAAATAGTGCTCCACCTAAATTATACATAATTTTTTATTTATTTATTCATTATATGGGAAAAACATTACAATGGTAATAAAAATATACAAAAATAAATGGTAGAAACAAAGTATAAACAAACAAAAAAATACTACAAACTAATCGACTAACAGAAATACAATTGCAAATGTGATTTGCTCACGCCAAGTTCTGTTGCTCTACGTCTTGATGGAATTTTGCCATTTACTCTGATGTCGCCCAAAGCCAAAACTGTTACCGCATCGTCTTTGTGCAATCTTTTCTTCTCTTTCTTTCCATTTTCAATGGTCCCAGTTCTTGAAAATTTTGTCGCAATGCTTTAACGGTAATGTCGCTTATTGAAATCCCTGGAAACTGTGTTCAAAATATCTGTCCACTTCTTTGTAGCTAATTTGCCCCAACCCATAACAATGTACAACAAATGCCTTTTGCTCGAGGGTAAGCAGTTATATCGCTTTGCCAATTTGCACCAACTAATAATGTCGATCTTTGACACTATAGCCAGTTTACAGTTTTTAATGCAAAACACAGTTGTGCTAAAAAAATAAAGTGATTTTTTTTTGTCAAATGCAATGAAAGTTGGCATATGGCTCTAACTTTCAATGCAAAATATTGTTACATGTTTACAGTCTTCAGTAAACACTGTAGGTTCAAATAACTTGCAACAAGAATCTTCACAAACCACTATTTTATTAATCACTTAAATTACGATAGTAAATACTTAAAAATCACACAGCTAATAATAACTTTAATCTAATTTAAATTCACTACTTTTAAATCACAACTGTACTTTACTTTTCTTCAAAAACTCGTCAACTCTTATCTAACCTAAAAACTGTCTCTGTATACCAGAACTGTACTGTGTACTTAACTGAACTGTTCTCCCATCTGCTGGATTCACCTCTTTATATACACACTTGGAATGTCTAGAATCTCATTGTAGAACTTCCCAGAATGTACTGGATTCCTCTACAGTTTTCTTAGGCACTACCAAATGGCGGTTCGTCAGTTGGCCCACAGATGGCGCCACCCTACTTGCCAAGGAGTAATTACACTCTCCTCTCTGTTAGAGGACAGCACATAACAATATTTTATTCAAATGGGATTTTTCCGTAAACTTAACAGAAAGACTAGTTTAACCGCAATGTTTTTTTTTCTTCTTAGGTTAACTCCGCGACTTAGATTCCATTTGAACTGTAATTTAGTAAATTTAGATCAAGACTGCTGAAAATGAAAGCCGTACTATTTTTTTTTTTTTTTTTTAGGTATGTGTGTATTACACCTATCGCAAACTGCATATTTATGATTTTGACTGTCTCGAATAACGTTTTTTTCTATCACTAGCTTTTTTGCGTATTTGCGGATGTAGAATGTCTATGGTCCTGTGAAAATTAAGTAATTAAACTACTGCAAATCTAGTTACACCCTCCCCCCAACTCAATAAAAATAAGTGTTTTTATACCAGGTGGATTGGCCATTGAAAAGTGCCCCTGCAGTTGTAATAGTAAGTCTGCTCAAATGTTGTATTTTACAAAGGGAAGTCAGTTTTATCTACACGTGACAGCTAGAAGGGTTGAAATGACCATTTTAATTCTAACCCAAGCAGCATTTTTAGACACAGTTTCGGAATAAATTTGATGTGGAGTGGAAAAACAGTGCAATAAATGTTCCGATTCTTGTAGAGGAAATAAAAATTTATACACTTCCAACATTTTTGTGAAGTTGTCACTGATTTGTTAACTTTTGTAAGTAGCTTAGAAATATTATTGAAGACTTATTTAGTAACTGCATCCAATTTCCGAACATATTTGTACTAATTGCGACGTCTGATTAAGTTCAATTCAATGTCGGCCACTATCTTTTAGCCCAAGGTTGTTGACGTCCAAGCGATGGTAACCTGACGTCAGTAACTTTCCGTTTCATCATAGTTTGAATATCAGACCACAACCAACATTTGTAGTACGTTATAATATGTGTGGTTGTTGTAGTACAACGCTGGTTCGAGGTAGTCGTCTCTCCTAAACTACAATCTTGTATTTTTGAGGTGATCGCAAGGTCAGTTGGACGTTACTAATACTGACCACAGAGTAGCTACAAGAAATTCTACTACACGTCAAATAAATTGAGGTTATAGCTTGTCAATTGTTTACTTTTTATTTTTATACAACTTTGATTAAAAATGCCTAAAAATCTGATCGCATTTAAGTACAGTAGTAGTACATTCCATAGAAAAAGGGCCAAATTGCTTGCAGTTCAAAATAGACAGGTATGTTAGGTTAGGTCAAAACCATATAAAGGAAGAATTAGGTTAGGTTAGTCAAACGTTTGCCAATGTTGCATTCTGAGACTGGGGATGAGGTGATTCCGACTTTGGGACCTCGTACTATCGTGGGTATAAATTCTTGTTCATATATTTATTATTATTATTATTTATTTATTATTACCCACAGCTAAAGATAAATACACATTAATACAATGAGATACAAATGAAAAGTATAAACATAAAATTTCACAAACATTTAAAAGATTAAAATAACAAAAATGTATATTACTTAAATGTAAATTACACATCATGCAATATTTATTTTTTCCTGTATATATTGATAACATCGTTTTTTAAATTAGTTTAATAATAATAATAATAAACATCTTTATTTTGAGGGCGAAGTTTGTCTATGCGACATTCTTCCACTTAACCTTCACAATTAAAAATTTCACTTGGTAACTTATTATATAAAACAAGACCTTTATAAAAAATATTATTTCGTGCATAATTAGTTCTTACAGTTGGGACATATAGATTGTTACTAGTTCTTGTAAAGTAATGATAAATTTCATTTACAAATGTACAATTGTGTAATAAATGTTCTTCTAATTACATATGCAAAATTTTAAAAATAAAAATTAATATATATAATACCAAGGTTTGTTTTACACTGAGCATTTTAAATTTATCTAACATTGATTTTATACTTGTGTATCGATTGCATTTTAAAATTATTCGTAAAGCCTGATTTTGTTTTTTTTTTTGTAAGATATTTATCTTGGCGTTTGAGAGCAAAAACAGAATTGTTGAACAATATTGAAAATGGGGGTGTATAATTGATTGGTATATGGTTTGTTGTGTCCATTGTGTCAAATTATTTCCTATTCGCCCTAATAAGTTTACATTCTTCGCTACTTTATTGGTAATATATGTTGCATGATTTGAAAAGCTCAAGTGCTCATCTATTATAACCCCTAAATATTCTGTTTCTTTTACCTGTTCTATTTTATTATTATTTACAACAACATTATGAGTGTTGGTATGTGCCAATAGATACTTGTTTTTTATTATTATAAATTTTGATTTATTTGTATTTAATTTTAAGTTATTGTTGATTAACCAACTAAACAAATTTTGTAAATCATAATTTAAATCTTATTAGAATTTTTACACCCACACAAAACAATAGAGTATCATCTGCAAATAATTGAATTTGGCATCTCTTAATATGTAGAACTATATCATTAATATACAAAATAAATAGTTTTGGTCTCAGTACAGCTCCATGTGGGACACCATACTGCGTTTCTTTTTCTGATTATATTGAATTTTTAAATTTTGTGCATTGCAATCTGTCACATAGATAGTCCTGAAACGTCCATCTTTTTCATTTTCAATAACATTAAATCTCTGTCGATTGTCTCAAACATACGCTGAAAATCCAGAAACACTACACCAACGACTTTTCTGTTAATGGCATTTTTCCAATCCACCAATACTGACTCCAGAGCACTTTCACACGAGTTATTGTTGCGAAAACCTGCTTGATATTTAGTTAACAGTCTATTATTTTCAATATATTCTACCAATTGTTCACTACAATTAACTCTAATAGTTTTTCGTAGCTAGGTACTGTTGTGAGCAGAAAAAAATAGGACAACTTTTTTTTTCTAACGTAAATCTGTCTCTATTTGAATATGTAATGAGTAGCCGAAATAAAACAGATATCACTTTTAATTTATTTTTTATTTTAATGCTGTAGTTATTGCTATAGTAAATGGTGGATGGTTAATGAGACAAATTGCACTGCGTTATAACATTAACAAAAATTTGGTGTCTAACATTTTAAGAAAGTGGAGAATAAATGGTATGATTAGTAGGAATCCTGGATCAAAGGACAAAGGATATCCTACTTAACAAGAAGCTAACTATTAATATTTCGTTATTGCACCATTTCTATTTATAACTTCTATAAGTCTGTTTGGCATAGAATTAAATAACCTTATACAATAATCATTAGTAATAATATTTTCCCATGCATTATTTACTATTTCCAGTAATTCTTCGGCATTCCGCAGTCTCACACTTCGTTTTTGGATACTTCTTACGAGTAGTCCCCATACTTCTTCCACAAGGTTAAGATCTGGACTATGACTGGGCCAGTTAAGAACGTTATGTTATATTATGTACAAATGTTGTTATCTTGAAACCAGTTAGTTACGGTATGAGGAGTATGAACGGAACAATTGTCTTATTGAAATATGAACTCATTATTAGGAAATAATTGTGACACAGAAGGGAGCATAATATTGTCTAAAATCCTAATATACGTTTCACTATTAAATCGTTCCTCAATATGCCACAAAACACCAGGACCATGTGCCGATATCCAAGCCCACATATCGACGGAAAATCTACCACTTTTATCATTGTTAGATATATATTTCTCATCGAATCGAGTATTCGGAGGGCGGTAAACACGAATACGACCGTTGTGTGTTGAGTGGAAAGTTTTTTCGTCTGTAAAGGTTACATTGTTCCAAAAATTTACATCGTGCTAAAAATTCAAGCGCAAATCCTACTCGAACTTCTTTGTTCAGCTTTAAGTAAGTATTTCTGTGCTGCTGCATGACAGCGTAGCTCTGATTCTCTTACTCGCCGGCGACTAGTACTACTTGACCCAGGAAAATTTGTTTCTTCAGCAGCCCGAATAACTGAGTAAAATGGATTTTCTACTAAAGCATTTACCAATTGCAAATCTTGTTGTTCAGTTGATATCCTTCATCGCCCTGATCTAGGATTTCTACTAATCGTACCGTTTATTCTCCACTTTCTTAAAATGTTACACACCGAATTTTTGTCAATATTATAACGCAGTGCAATTTGTCTCATTGACCATCCATCTTCTGCTTTAGCAATAACTCCAGATTTAACTAAATCGCTTATATGAGGCATATTATTTTTTTGCACACTTGCAATAAATTATGACAACTAACTGACAATGTCACAAAAATTAAAGTTAGATGTACACAACTAGAATTTAGCAAAATACCGTTATAAGACTTGTCCTATTTTGTTTTGCTCAGGACCGTACCATGTTGATGGGATGGAACACACATCTTCACATCGTATTGTATTTTTTATTTTCTCTATTAGAATTACCATTGATTTTTTCCAATTTTTTGGGAATTCTCCTTTCTCTAAATTATTATTTACAACCTGCAGAAACCAATTCCAACTGCTTCAAAAGATAGTTTAATCATTCGTGTTATTATACCGTCTGCACTACTATTTTTGTTAGTCATGTCTCTGACAATTTTCTTTAGCTGTTGAAATTCTAACAACTTGAAAGTTTCTAATCTACTATATATCCTAGGTATATTTTCCAAAATTTCTTCTGTCCTCTGTGTTTTTGTAAATGATAGTGCAATTCTTTGAATACTATTTAAAAAATAATTGTTAAAAATTTCTGATATCTCTTCTTCATTTGTATACATTTTCCCTTCGTAATTAGTGCCTATTCTATTTATATTATTTAATAGTTCCTTCAATGTTTTCCACATTTCCTTTGGGTTCGTTTTCATTTCATCTATTTTTTGTCCATAATAATTTCTTTTACTGTCTCGTATACATGCAACTACTCTATTTATTTGTATTTTGGCCTGTGATAATTGCTTTCCTATATTTACTATCTCTTTCCTAAATTTCTAGTTTAATCTCCTCCGTCCCACCAATGCCTATTACTTCTTATTATTATAGTTCTTTCTGGAACATGTTTCTAAAGACATTATGTTATATTGTCAACTAGTAGATTTGCTACTTTGTCTGTATTAGTGCAATCCGGAAACAATTTCTATTCCATAAACCTCAATAGATAGTTTAATTCATTAAGTTGGTTATAGTCTCTTTTCTTTATTATATGGTCATTTATCTGTTCGATTTGACTTGGATTTATTGTTATTACTGAAAGGTCTGCTTAGTTAACTATGAACCGTAAATATCATATCACTTTTATTAGTTATCAGTAGGTCTATTATCGTATTTGTTTTAACCCTAGGTTTTTTATAGTTGTTTCTAGTTTATTTGAGTAATACGTATTCTGTGACATATTTATATTGAGGTCACCTACAAACACTATTTCTTGTAGTCTATTCTTCAAGTTTTGTTAAAAATTCTGCGTGACTAGACTTTGGTGAGTGGTAACGTGAAAAAATTAAGTACTTTTGTTTCTGAATAATTAATTCTGTGCCTATAATCCACATATTCATTGTTATTGATTCGTTTACAATAACTTTCAATTTATATTCTTCTTTTATAAAACTAATTGCTCCTCCTATATGTCAACTCTGTGAATAGGATATCTCACATTGGTATCCTATATCAATTTCGTATTTTTCTATCTATTCCGTGACATGTGTTGGATAAACGGATAATAGCCGGTTTCCAGTCATTTATAATCCATGTTAGTTTAGTTTTATTTGCTAATGGACTTTGTATGCATATAACTTCGTCGGTCGATTATTCTTTCCTATTTGGGTTTTCTACCACATGTATTATTATCCTCTTCAAAAACAAATCACCGAATCTACAAAATAATAGAGTTATTGGAAAGAAGCGCGCCCATGATGTTTACGTCAAAGGAATAGTCAGAGGTTATGTTTTGGAAATAATATAAATCGGAATAAACACAGAAATAATGTATTTTGCTGACGTTTCGGAAAATAATCTCTTTCCGTTTTCAAAGTTTTTTTTGGAAGAACTCTTATTTTGCTGTATATGTCAAATACACAGCTTTAAGATTCTGTTTATGTTATTTCCATAGATACTTACTATTTACACAGAACATAGAACTGATTATATTTTCTTTTGGATAATGTTGAGTTTGTTAAGTTCTTCTTTTAACATTGGTAGCCAGGTAGTACAAATATCTACACAACAATTCGATACGCACTTATCTTCATTTAATAAGATTATTGCTGATTCTTTAATTTTTCTTCTTTTGGTATCTGCTTCTTTTGTTAAAATTTTTGCCGAGTCCCAATTTATTCTATGTCCGTTTTCCCAAACATGTTCACAAATCTTTGATTTCTGAATTTCATTCTTTCTAATGTAATTCTTGTGCTCATCCAACCTCACACTGAAAGGTCTGGATGACTCACCTACTTAACATTTATCACATTCGCACGGGATATTGTAAATACAGTTTTTTGAATTCTGCTCCCTGTTTATCGGTTTTTTGTTTATTTGTTTTTGTTAAAATAAATCTTAAAGTGTTCCCCGTTTGAAATATCGTCCTAACATCAAATTTGTCACCTGTAGCTTTTCCGATAATCCGTATACATAAGGAAACATTGCTGTATAATGACGTTCAGGTGTTTGTCATACCTAATTGTCCCTATTTTCAACATTTATGAAAACTCTATCAACAAAGGCTTCAGGATATTGATTCTGTACTAGAACCTCTTTGATAAATTTTTTCTCGTTATTTAATATTTCATTATTAGATGAAATTATTTTGGCCCTATCGTATAAACATTTTACAACACCCCTTTTAACAGTTATTGACTGATTTCAGTTAAAATTTAGATATCTATTAGTATGTGTTGGTTTTCTATAAATGCTTGTTTCAATTGTATTATTTACCCTTCTAATTCTACTTTCTACTTCTAATGTGAATTTAATAGACGGTTCCTTACTATTTATATTTTCCAAAAAACTATCTAGTAAATCGACACCATGAGGCCAAATTGCAAAGATGTCGTCAACATATCTCCACCAGACAACCGATTTGTTTATACAATTTTGAACATGTGTGTTCTCAAAGTTCTCCATAAATATGTTGCTTAAAATTGGTGATAATGCAGACCCCATAGCCATACCAAAATCCTGCTGATAAAACTCATTGTTCAATTGAAAATAGGTTGTTTTTATACACATTGTTAAGAGTTCCATTATGCTATTTACACTTAATTTAGTTCTAGTTTCCGAATTATTATCATTTAGCAACCTGTCTTTAACTATTTTTAAGGTTTTTCTACCGGAACATTGGTAAAAAGACTAACTACATCAAAACTAACCATCATGTGTGATTCATGAATATCGTTTTCATACATATTTTCTATAAAATGTTTATTATTTTTAATATATGAATCGGTATTTCCAGATAATGGATCAATAATTTTAAGTAAAAATTTTGCCAAATTATGACATGGTGAATTAATAGAACTAACAATTATTGGTCTTAAAGGAATATTTTGTTTATGTGTCTTTGATAAGCCATTAAAATGAGGAGGCTTACTATGATGCAGTGTAAGTTTCCTTTGTTCAAAATTATTAAATTCATGTTTGTATTTAAACAAAGTTCTGTAAATTTTGCTCTCTATTGATTTTGTTGGATCTTTGTTTAGTTTTAAGTAGGGTCCCTCATTTACCTCAGTCACATTTATCAGTAAAGTGTAATGTGTTTGTCGTTTTTGAGCATCTTTCGCTAACTTTTTTGTCTTTGTAAAACACAACAAAATAAAATGCCATGCCAATCATCATCATGATTTTTATTGCCGTAAGAAAACTAAAGTTCTAAATTTGGCCATAATTCACAAAGAGGGAACCAATTTAAAAGTATCTATACAATATTATTACATATCCGACCTTGTCGCGTAAAACTCAGTGCTATGCACTATAGACGACGTCCCGCTTAGTTTCCAAATGTTTATAACTAAGAAATCTGTGACCAGTATCTGACCGACTCGAATTTTTATTCCCCATTTTGGGATAAAAACATGGAAAGTGGTCGTGTGGACATTGGTTTTTCAAAAGCAAAATCGAATCAGAAATAACTAATGATAATGTTACGTATTTACAATCTCCAGTAAACACTTTGTAGGTTCAAATAACTTGCAACAAAAATCTTCACAAATCACTATTTTATTAATCACTTAAATTACAATAGTTAATCCTTAAAATCACACAACTAATAATAACTTTAATCTAATATAAATTCACTACTTTTAAATCACAACTGTACTTTACTTTTAAATCACTTGTCAACTCTTATCTAACCAAAGAACTATCTCTGTATATCAGAACTGTACTGTATACTCAACTGAACTGTACCCCCATCTGCTGGATTCATCTCTTTATATACACACTTGGAATGTCTAGAATCTCATTGTAGAATCTTCCAGAATATACTGCAATCCTCTACAGTTTTCTTAGGCACTACTAACTGGTGGTTCGCCAGTTGGCCCACAGATGGCGCCACCCTACTAGCCAGGGAGTACTTACAACTCTCCTCTCTATTAGAGGGCAGCACATAACAATAATAATATTTGCAAATATATAGCAAAAAAGGGTGAGTCATGTAAAGGATTTCTTGGGTAAACAAATAGTACTCTCTACATTTCTTATGTGTTTTCTGAAGACCCTTATATTTGCATTCCAACATCATTTTATGATTTAAAATGTCTCTAAATTGACTTGAAACTACAGTTTAAATACTTAATTTATTATTTAAATGATATCTAACTGTTAGTGTTGTATTAAACAAGCGACTTAAATTGCATTATGGCCAACTTAAATGCAGGAAATCGTGAACGGATTTGTAATTTTAAAACCTTATCAAACATTGACATGAAATAATCTGCTCAAAGAAATTATTTTCCTTTATTAAAAAAATGTTCGTCATCACAGTTAAAAACCGAATGTAGCAAAAATTATCGATTTTTCACCTACTTGGAACTGCAATTGAATGAAGAGTAGGGGTGCGCCGATTTCATTACTTTACCGAGAGGCTCGTTTTAGCTAAGGCGCATTGTGTTTGTAGAATATACCCTCATTAATTAGTAGCCCAATAAAAATGGGAAAATTTGGATAAAATAATTCAGAGCGGGCTGAATTTTTGGGAGCAGGCTTATTTTGTGGTACTTCTTAACATATCAAAAGTCCCTACCCGTAGACGGCGGGGGAGGGGAGAGAAAATAGGTTAAAAAAAATCGTTTTTTTGCAAAAAACTCGAAAAGTATCAATTTTACTGTAAAATATGTACAAATTGGTTTTGACCTATTTTTATTAATTTATATATGTATAAAAGTAATGCAATAGCATAAGTTGTTCGCAAGGTATATTTTCTTTAAAAAATGGTTCTTGAAAATTTTCAGAAAAATTGAACCAATATTATTGTTTCATTTTTTTTGTATATATCATCTTTTGTTTTGACTTTATGACAAAATTTCATAAGACCTAAATGAAAGCTTACAAAATTTCGTGTATGATTTTTAATTTTTAGCAAACGGACAATTTTCGTCACAAAATACAAAAAAGTATATTGTTACGTGTTTACAATTTTCAGTAAACACTCTGTAGGTTCAAATAACTTGCAACAAGAATCTTCACAAACCACTATTTATCACTTAAATTACAATAGTTAATCCTTAAAAATCACACAACAAATAATAACTTTATTCTAATATAAATTCACTACTTTTAAATCACAACTGTACTTTACTTTTATACTTGTCAACTCTGTCTCTGTATACCAGAGCTGTACTGTATACTTAACTGAACTGTTTCCCCATCTGCTGGATTCACCTCTTTATATACACACTTGGAATGTCTAGAATCTCATTGTAGAACTTTCCAGAATGTACTGGAATCCTCTACAGTTTTCTTAGGCACTACCAAATGGCGGTTCGCCAGTTGGCTCACAGATGGCGCCAACCTACTGGCCAGGGAGTAATTATACTCTCCTCTCTGTTGGAGGGCATCACATAATAATATTTAATGATATTTTTTCACTTTTTGAAGTATCAGAACTTATTCCGTGAGCGTTTCTGAGTTGTTTCATACTGGGGCCCATATTTTTAAAAAAATTGTTATGCACAGTGCTTGCAGGAAAATCTTAATTTATAATAAAAAAGAAATTTCTGTACATAGCTTTAAACAGCTGTAACTCGTGAACCATTCATTGTATGAAGGTCACTTGAGCTCATTTTACAGATAATTTAATTGTCTTCAAAAAATCTTTAGTGTCATTATTGCCTAAAGTCGATCAGAAAATAGCTGTATGTCTAAACGCTCTTGAAAATGACAATTTTTCATGTTTTTTTATCTCCATTCACTTGTTATCAAAACGATTTTGTACATACACCAACATATTCAAAATTTGATTCTCTTTAACTTTCATTACGTATACAACATGCGTACGATCTATCGTTTTCGAGTTTTTATCGATTTTATCATGAAGCAAGTGTTATTGCACCTCTTTTTCTAGAAGTACATCAACTGCTCTATGTGAGTATAAAGTTAATGGTATGGCTCTTAATAGGGTTGAAGAATCAGGGATCTTGGCATTGTTGTGGATAAGACGCTATCATTTAGAAGTCATAGCATTTATGTATTTAGTAATATTAAAAATCCAGCTCCGAATAGCGTAAGATTTTTTATTCATCCTTTGTTACGTTGGGTTTTGAATATGCATGTCTAGTATGGCGTCCTTTTTACCAGTGTGATATCAATATGTTGGAGAGGGTGCAAAAGAAGTTTCTTAGGCATTATGTTTTTAGACTGAGATATATTTGGAGTGAGACTGATTATAGTACCATCTCAAATATCACTATCCGACAATCTCTGGAGAAACGTAGACAAGAGGCTGATTTGATATTTGTGTATAAATTGCTAAATGGTGACATAAATTGTCCTGAACTGTTATCAGAATTCCACCAGATTTTTATAACTTAGGAGTAAATATTTACAGTTGCTCACTTTGTCACTGTCTGTCAAGAACTGCCTATTGTTCTAATAATACAAAAGATATTCAAATCTGAAGTATTCAAAAACAAAAACTCATTTTTTCAAATTACTACCGCATTATCAATCGGAGATATAGAGATTCTCCTAAAAAGTGCCATTTTTGGGATGGAAGTTTGAGCATTGCTCCTCAAATTATTAATTCTGGAAATCTGTCATTTCAGATTTATAAGAAAATTTTTGTTCTACGAAATTATCTCTACGCAATTGAATAAAGGCAAGTAGATTTTCATCCTTGTTAATTATAAATTAGTTAAATCATACAGTTTATTGGCCTGGGTAGAAAATTAATCAAATTCAAAACATTTGCTTGGTTGTGCCTTAGAATCGAAAATGGCGAACAAGCCTGCTAAGACTTACACAGCTGAACGAGTACTCGGTAAAGAATTTAAGTTCGGCCCATCTCTGTAATCGTTGATCGACTTCATTATCTTTTAAAATAGAAAAAAATTTATATACTTAATTTTTTTGAGTAACATGTCCATCATTATGAAATTTTATCATGGAAACAAACATTTTCAGTAATTAACGTCGACTGAATAATTTTTTTGTAAACATGTTTTTTCTTTAATACTTTTTGCATCACATGAGTAAGCTCGAGTTTAATCCTGAGCGACATCTAAGAGCATTACAAAAAAGTTGTCACTAAAAAAATTGCCTATGATTAATAGCAAGTAAAAAAAATTGTGAATTGTTTTTGTTGGTTATTTTTTTGTCATGCAAATAAATAAATTCTGCATGACATTTTTGTTGTACTAAAAAAATCTTGTACTATAATTGTAAATAATTGATTTAGTTTTAAGAGACAAATTGTTGTTTAGTTTACTTTGTATCCAAATGGAATTAAATGTTTTCTAATAAAAAAATAATGTGTAATAATTTTTGCTCTTTTCTTCTTACACCTGAATACACTAGACCTGATTTCACTTCTATATTCATCATGAACAACTACAAGATTACAAGAAACTAGGACGCTTGAGGTAATAGTATGTAATTCGACTTTTCTAAAAGCCAAGATGACAATGTTGATGTGATATTCCAAAGTGTTTATTTTAATGCAATGGTTGTGTCCCCGATATTTGGTATACCGTCTGTCTATTTTACGAGGACCACACCAAATATCTCGCTTAATATCTATTGTAGAAGAATAAAGTTTTGGAAACAGTTATCCCATTTTTTGTAAGCCATATGTCAGTAAAAAGAAATTTGAAATCCATAGCCTACTTTGTGAGATATTTGCAATCTTCAGTAAACACTCTGTAGGTTCAAATAATTTGCAACAAGAATCTTCACAAATCACTATTTTTTTGATCACTTAAATTACAATAGTTAATCCTTAAAATCACACAACAAATAATAACTTCCCAGGTAGAACACTAATATTGAACCAATACTGATTTATTATTACAAAAACGTTGGCTCAATGTAAAAAAAACACAACATTGAACCAATAAAAAATGTAAATGTATATAGACTCAATATTGGTTAAGCAATATTCAACAAATATTTAAAAAATCATATATATTTTTTCTTCAAGCGTATTAAAATGTCTAAATTGTGCTACCAAAAATAGGATTAGAAATAGGACATTGTTTTACTAATAACAAGATGTTAATACCGAACGCCACCGTGGTGGACATTCTTTTTACTAGTAACATAATGTTAGTACGGAAAGCCACCACAGCGGCCGGTGATGCGCTATCTACAAAGCATCTGTCATATATTATGTCATTAGTATGGTCCGCGATTGCACATTCAAATCATATGTGGTTGTGTGAAACGTAAAAGATGTCTGAAGAAATACAGTGTACACCACCAAAATTAGTGAAAATTGCTAATTCTGCTGTAGAAAATTTAATTCCTACGAAATCTCGCAAGATTTATGAATTTGCATACGAGCGACTAATGAAATGGACCCAAGAAGAAAATGTTCGCAATTATTCCGAAAACGTTATGTTGGAGTATTTCTCGAATTTGGCCGAAAAACATAAATTGAAAAGTTCAACTCTCTGGGCACAGTATTCAATGCTTAAAGCTGAATTAAACTTGAAAAATAATGTAAATATTGCAAAATATGCAAAACTCAATGCTTTTTTAAAACGTCAAGGGGAAGGTTACAATCCGAAGAAATCCCAAGCGTTAACAAAACAAGAGTTGACGGTTTTCTGCAAAATGCACCCAATGACACTTATTTAGCAACAAAGGTAAGAAATTTAGTATCCTTTCCTAATGAACAAATAGGTAATTGTCGATCGATTGTAGGTTATGTTGACAGGCGCCTATCGCTGTGATGAGCTCTTAAAATTAAATGTAGAAGATATCGAGGATTGTGGAACATTAATTTTAGTAAAAATTATAAATACGAAAATTAAATAGCCACGGTCGTTTACTATTGTCGGTGACTTTTACTTGAATTTGTGCCGCCAGTATACCAAACTTCGCCCGAAAAATTTCCAACTATCCCGATTTTTTATCAAGTATCAAAAAGGAAAATGTCACAAAGTGGTAATGGGCATACACAAAATTTCAAATACGGCAAAAGAAGTTGCTCTGTATTTAAATTTGTCAAATCCATCCGAATATACAGGTCACTGTTTACGACGAACGTCAGTAACAATTCTTGTAGACAATGGTGGAGATATATCTTGTTTAAAAAGACATGGGGGCTGGAAGTCAAGTTCCGTAGCTGAGAGTTATATAGATGAATCTTCTATAACGAATAAAAAGGAGACAGCCAAAAGAATTCTAACCCCAGTCGATTATGATAAACCTAGTACTTCTAAAGGCACAAATTCGAACACCCCTAATGAACTTATTCCAAATGAAGAATATACCATAACAAACAACTTGGAACTAACTAACAATAAAATTATGAATATAGACAATGAAACATCGACCAGTAGTTTCAACATGCAACACTGAAGTTTGAATAATTGTACATTTATAATAAATAAATAAAAAAATTTTGCATTTTAATACACTTCAAGAAAAAATAGTATATATGACACGGAGTAGAACGCCTTTTTTTGTATTTCGCTCAGTTTGCAGCTTCGGCTTCGCCTCAGCTGCAAGTCCTGGGCTCAACACAAAAAAGAGTGCGTTCTACTCCTAGTAATATAATATACTATTATTCCAATATAAATTATTATTTGCAATCATATATTGGCCCAATATGCTCAAAAATGGTGAAGCTATTTCTGGTAATTTTCATAAAGTACAATTATTATAGAATAATGATTATTATTTTTAAAAACCTCACTAACAAAATCTAGAAGTGATTGAAGTAAAACCCCCATCTGAAATATTTAACCTGTGTACGATAGGTACAACTACATCATCTGTAAATTACTAAAACTAAAGGTATCTTGGGCCTTTATTAGTACAGATTAGGTGAGCATCACCGCAATGAATTTCTCTTTGTGATTATTGAATCACATTACCTGGAGACCCTAAGTCAGAAATTGTACATTTGTACAAGCATATTGCAAGGAGAGCCATCTACTGCAACTTATTGCAATCTGCCTAGGCGCAGCATGACTATCCAATATAGATATAAATCGGTTAAATAATATTAGTTAAAAGAGAGTTTAACAATATAACCTCAATATGAATATTCCGATATTTTAAAATTAATATTTGTCGTTATTAGTCAATGCTTGTTGTGCAATATTACTAAAAAATTCAATAACAACATAATAACATATACATTTTCCAATATTGGAAAATCAATATTTATTGGTATTAGAAAATATTGCCTAAACAATATAATTTTACACATAGTTGACAAATATGAGTTAAATATGAGTTTCCCAATATTTTAGAATCAATATTTATCTTTATCAATCGATATTTTTTGTACAATATTATCAAAAAATGTAATAACAATATAATGCGAATATAGACTTTTCAATGTTGTAAAATTAATATTAATAGATATTTATCAATATTGTCTGCGTATATCTGAATTGGAATGTGTTAAAACAATATACTGCCAACATTCGCATACGGATATTTTTATACCAGTGTCTATTAATATTACTTCAATATTTTTGTTACAATTTCAATGTATCTATATTGAACCATGGTTCAGCCAATATTATGTTCTACCTGGGTTTAATCTAATATAAATTCACTACTTTTAAATCACAACTGTACTTTACTTTTCTGATCACTTGTCAACTCTTATCTAATAAAAATACTCTCTCTGTATACTCAACTGAACTGTACCCCCATCTACTGGATTCACCTCTTTATATATACACTTGGGATGTCTAGAATCTCGTTGGAGAACCTTCCAGAATGTACCGGAATCCTCTACAGTTTTCTTAGGCACTAGTAAATGGCGGTTCGCCAGTTGGCCCACAGATGGCGCCACCCTACTGGCCAGGGAGTAATTACACTCTCCTCTCTGTTAGAGGGCAGCACATAACAATATATTACAAAAATCTGAAAAATAGGAAAACCACAAACGGTTATACCTTCCTTATTTGAGGAGATACGAAAAAAGTTAAAGGGGTGAAAGTTGACGGCAAAGACAATAAGAATAATAATGTGTATCAAAAAATTCGAAAAACACAGTTGGCTTTGACATACACTCTTGTGCAAAAGTAGGAAGAACAACTCTCAAAGTAGGCCATGACACCATTAATTCCGTTAATTTTTTTCTCTTTCCAACGATATAAAACATGTCACAAAAATTTTAACTGATAGTGTCGAGATTTAATATTTTACGAAAACCACAATTCATGTCATTGAATCGTAAAAATCAGCTATGCCATGATTAGTGAAAAACAATGTATACAGTTATTAACAAATTTGACAGATTGTCACTGTTGTATGTTGCGTTGTCGAGTTCTAAGACAAATTTAATATCAGTAATTATGGTGTACACTACTGTACACGAATAATAACAAGTTCGATATGATTAGCATTTATTGTCGGTGCAATTTTGACGCCGAGATGGCAATCACGGTTTACGGAGAGGCGAAGGCATGTTGCGAATAATGTAAGAAAAGTGTATAGAGTATTGAATTATGTTAGCGAAGATGGAGAAACTTCTTTGAGACAAATTCAGAGAAACTGTCGCATAAAAAAAGACGGTGCAAGAAAAATATTTAAAAAAAGATGGATTTCTATGCTACAAAATGAGGAAGGCTCAACATTTAAATGAAGGAGACAAGCCGAAGAGAGTAAGATTTTGTAGATGGTTATTAAATAAAAAAAGGAATGACCCTGCTACGGGATACACGTACATAAACAAATAGATACGTTGGATCTTAATGATTATCAGATATTATGTAACGAAATCACTTGGGCTACTGTAGCGTAGCAGATACCGTAGGCACTGACTTACTCGGAAAGTGATGTACGTGCCTACGATAAAATTTCTCTAGCTCAGACTATCTCAGGGCGTTAAGCCCAAGCTTACATAAACTATGATAAATTATTAGTTTACTTACTTAACAAATCATGCACTGAGTTTTTCCATATGTAGTGGTCGCAGACGAAATAATGACACTTTCTTTAAAAATGAAATGCACTATATTAAACAATTTACAAAATTGGTTCTCTAACATATAACCTGGCGATGTTCACAAGGTGTGGCAAATTTCACGATTAAAAAGTTATAACATTCGTAAAATGCCTTGTGTAGCTATACATCGGTTTACAATATGATCATGAATTGTCATAAATTCTGCCACAAAGGTTTGGTTTAAAGAACCTCCTTAAATATATGTAAATATATGCATAAAATATTTAAATATGTACAGGTTAAAAATGCAAATATATGAATTTAAATCCAGCCGAACCACTGAAGGTGATCCCCGGTAAGTAAAAAATTATAAAACACAACAAAAACACACTTATTCAGGGTGGTACGATACCGAGTCCGGACGTGGAAGAACTGTAGCCCTACAGAGATGTCTTCGGGACACAAGAAATGGACCCAAGGATGGGGTTGATGGTAGCCTCACCAGCCCTGGAACCTTCCACTGTGTGTGGATGCCCCGTTCGTGGAACTTCACTGACGTATGTAGAAGCCCCGTCCGTGGAACCCTAAAGATATCACGATTTAAATTTACAAAGTCAGAAATGCACGTGAAGCGTGCTTAATGTGAGCAATTCTGACATAACCTACAAATGAAACATAATTTACCTCACTGATGAGGGAACAATCCACCAAAACTCCTGGAAGCCACAGTCGGATAAATGGGGTTGAGTCCGCCTTTTAAGTTGACACTGTATTTTCAAAGGAAAGCCTGCAAATTTGCGAAACACGTGGGTAGAGAACGGGCAAGATGGCGTGAAGAAGTTAGCTTACCTTGTGTAATTTAATATCCTGCTTCCGCAGATAAAATTTACTCACAAACACAAAATATTCGTCTAAACGGAACAACAACAGATTGAGGAAATTTTCTTGAGTTGATTATTCTAAAATCCACGAGGATGCCTTGGATAAAACCGAGATTGGAAGAATTACCAACTAATTAACACCAACCATGCCAAAAACAATCACACCAAAAACAATGGTTGCTTCCGTTTCCTCTGCTGATCACGTGTCGCCCTCCCGTGGAGAATAGCGAAATGTGTTTCGGACGTGTAGCAGTTGTTATAATGCGGCCCACAAAACGCTAAAGCGTATGGTGGGTCGCATACGCTAGAGGTCCATAACAACCCGCTATAGCAAAATTCTTTGGTCGGACGAATCAAATTTTTCTAATAATGGATTTTTCAATAGAAGTATGCATTATAAGGGGACACATTGGTGCAGAGAGACTGCTTTCCAAGAAAGATTTTCCACGAATGTTTGGGTGGGTCTTTTAGGGACTAAGGTAATTGGGACCTTATTTTTATGATGGCAAATTAACCACTCATAGATACCTTAATTTCCTGCAAAATGTATTTCAAGGACAAGGTTTTCTTTATGAGTTAACTGTGGCAGAAAGATTAAATTATTCATATTTTCAACAAGGTGGACTCCACCTCACACTGCTGTAACATGTAGAACTTATTTAAATCAAGTTATGCCACATGCACCTATGGACCCATTCTATGGCCAGCTCGATCACCAGATATTACTCCCTTGGATTTTTTCGTCTGGTGTTACATTAAAGGCAATGTATTTTTCAAACTGCCCCTGAAAACACTGAGGACATCAAAACCAGAATTAGAAACGCATGTGAGGCAATTACTCCTGAAATACTTCAAAATGTAATGCGTGAGGTCTCTCGTAGAGCACGTTTGTGTATTAGGATGCATGGTGCACAATTTTAGCATTTGTAGTTAGAAAAATATATGCACACGTTTTCTTTTCAGTATGGTATTAGGTAGTAACTGTTATACACAGTTTTTCATTTTTTGGATGTTCATTTTGTATTTGTATTTTTATTTGTGAGATATTAATTGTTTGTTTGCATTAAATTGTAATAAATAATTACAGAATTATAATTATTATAAAGTGAATTATTATTATGGCATAGTTAATTTTTACGATAGAATGATATGGATTAATTGTGGTTTTCGTAAAATATTAAATATTGATACTATCAATTAAAATATTTGTGACATGTTTTATATCGTTGGAAACAGAAAAAATAAACGGAATTAATGGCGCCATGGCCTACTTTGAGATTTGTTCTTTTCATTTTTGCCCAAGAGCGTATGTCAAAGCCAACTGCGTTTTTCGAATTTTTTGATATACATTATTATTCTTATTGTCTTTGCCATCAACTTTCATCCCTTTAACTTTTTTCAGGTTTTTGTAATATATCTCACAAAACGTGGGATAACTGTTTCTAAAACATTATTCTTCTACAATAGATATTAAGCGAGATATTTGGCGTGGCCCTCGTAAAATACACAGACGGTATAAGCCTAAGTATTTGATGTTTTCAGTTGATTCAATATAATCTTGAAAACTGTTGGAATTAATGAGGTTTTAACATTCATGAATTTTTAATTTACTGATATGGGATTTTCTTACTAAATTTTTAAAAAATGTTAAAAATTTTGTTTTTATTTTATTAAGTGTTAATTAATTTTTTGTTAACCAAATTTTTACCGTTGTGAAGTCCCTTTTCCGATTTACTTTTAACTCCCTTCCAGCATGTCATTTATGTAAATTTGAAAAAGAATTGAACCTATAACCTTATGTCTTTCTTCACTTTTTTCTAAGTCTATGCTGACAATCTGTTTTCTATTTTAAAAATGTTTTTGTTTTTCTTAAAACAAAATTTGTTCTCAGAAACCATATGTATCTAATTTTTTTTAGTAGCTTTTGATGAGAAATCGTGTCAAAATCCTTTGCTAGATCTAAGAATATTGCCAATGTCTTTTAATTATTATTTAGCTTTGGATATAAATAACTTGTCACATTATTTATTTATTTTGGTTAGGACTGCCCAGACAGAAATCCAATTATAGGGCAGAAATTTTAAATATAAAGAAAACTAAATAATAACTTAACTAAAGGTAAACAATTAAATAATAATAAAAATTAACAAAATAAATCTATGATTAGTATAGTCCTAAGAGTTGTAATCTAATAGTTTAGAAGCTAAAGTTGTTGTGCAGAATTGAGAACCACATTTTGCATTTTGGATATACTAGTATTAAAAATATCTATATTATTATATAAAGAATCACAGTTGGAACACATACGGTGCAGAGGAGAAAATAACAGCAAATTTGTTCTTGGTGCAGGTAAATAGAATATAGACGAGTGCGAGCGAGTCTGCAAATTAGGAACATGAAATCTAATGCAATTAAGAATTTCGGGGCAGTCAATAGTGCCATTTAAAATCTTAAAAAGGAATACAAGAGAGTGATACGTCCGACGTAGTTGAAAGTCACTCGTGTTGAATCTATGTAATAAGTCACAATGTGGAAAACCTCTCTCTGGATAATTTCCAGAACTTTTGAACCAGAGGTATTTAAGAAAACGCCTCTGAGGTTTTTCAATGCTGTATTTATGATTTTCGTAACCAGGACTCCAGACCATTGAAGCATATTCAAGTCTTGACCTCACAAATGAATTAATGAAAAGTTTCAGTGTATTTTCTTTAAATTCTTTACAATTACGGATAATGTAGCCTAAATTTTTGAAGGAATTAGCGGTGATTTGATCGATATGGCTAATAAAAGATAACTTTGGTTCGAATATTACTCCTAGGTCTTTGAAATGACCAGAGCTCTTCAGTTCTTCATCATTAATTGTATAGATAAATTTTATTGGATTTTGTGCACAAGTGTATGTTATAAAGCTACACTTTGAGATATTTAACTGTAAATTGTTTACGCTACACCAAGACCATAGTTGTACAAGATCGTTTTGCAAATCAACACAGTCTTCTGCACTAGTGATAGATGTAAAAATTTTTAGGTCATCGGCATAAAGTAATATTTTGCAGTGTAAGCCAATGATGATATCATTTATAAAAATGTTAAAGAGCAATGGCCCAAGCACAGAACCTTGGGGAACACCTGATGTCGCTGAGATATCCATAGACCGAAATCCATGGTATTGTACATTTAGTCGTCTATTTACCAAGTAGGATTCAAAAACGTTTAAGAAGTGCTCAGTTAGTCCAAATTCGGATAATTTGTTCAGCAAAATTCTGTGGTCCAGTCTGTCGAAGGCTTTAGAAAAATCTGTATAAATGACATCTACTTGGCCTCCAGCATCCAACTATTCAGTTATGAACTGAGTGATGCACACCAAATTGCTGGTGGTAGAGCGATTTGGCATGAATCCGTGTTAATCGAGGCAAATTTGAGATTTGACATGATTAAAGAGAATATCGTATATTACGTTTTCAAATAATTTACTAAAATTGCACAATATTACTATTGGCCTATAGTTTTTTTGAGTACGTCATTCTCGGTAATATAGGGAATGCATAAATTGTTTACATATGACCAGAAGTGATTTGGATTGAACTTAATTTGGTTCTCAATATTGATAAGATATTCTTTGTGCGAATTATCAATATCGATTTTTATGTTTGCTCTTAGAATTTTAAATTGATTCAATTCATATGAGTTACCATATTTTTTAAAGTTGCGTCAGTGTTTTTAAACCAAGGTGGGTATTTATTAGTTTTAGCTAAAGTTTTTGGGGCGCTACGTTTACGCCAAAGGAATAGTCACGGGCGCAGAGGCTTTTTTTCCAATAATTCTATTATTTTGTAGATTCGGTGATTTATTTTTGAAGAGGTCAATAATACATGTGGTAGAAAATCCAAATAATAGGAAAGAATATTCGTAGAATGCCACAAATAACTTTCAGACAATATTCACTAACATCATTTAGCACAATATCAGACTCGATAGCATTCCTCTCCAGTTGGTATTTGACTGCAAATAATGATGATTTGTATTGTTCAAATTTTTGTCTATAAATGGGACATTTAGTTATATCCCATGCGGCGTGGTTACAATCATTAGACTTAATATTAACACAGTTGATATATTTTAAATTAGTAGATTTACATTCAGAGACAGAATGGCTTAGTGATCATTTAGGGCAAGCTTGAGTAGCATTACAAGTTTTTTGAAGATGATTTAATCCACTACATCTATAACAAATTTTTAAATCCAGAGCGTCATACACGATACAGTTATCAAAATTTACAAATAAATTTCCGGTGTTCATTACCCTACAGTATGCCTCACTATCTAGTTCTAGGATGGCCTGAAAAATATCACTACGTTTTTTAGCTGGCCATATTTTCACCACTTAGCACTCACTTGATTCATTGAGCACATTGTTCTGATAAACTTCAGCAGCTGTTCCTCCGAGTGTTTATCAGACATTATACATTGCATCGACCGTAGACACTCCTCTAAATGCAAATTGAGAATTTGATAATAATATTTGCGTTGCCTTGTTTAATTAATGGCTTTATAATAGTTTTTTTTAATGTTTTCGGAAATAACCTTGTTGAAATATCAAATTTATAATGTATTGCAATGGTTTTAATATATAAATCAGAGATTCTTTGATTGTCTTTACCTGAATAGCATCAATGCCTGGTGCACTATTGTTTTTTTAGACTATTTATAATTTCATTTTCTGAGACTGGATACAAAAATATTGAGTTTTTTATTATAACTTTTGTATTTTCTGTCAAAACTTGACTCTGATTATTTTTTATTATATCGAGTCATTTTGTGTCCAGTTTCAGAAAAGTAGGTATTAAATTCGCAAGTAATCTCCTTGGGTTCTGTTAATACTTTATTTTGTTTGAATTTGGTTTGTTATTGTTCTATTTGGTTTATGTTTTCATTTGTTGATTCTTTTATTAGCTCCCAACTTTTTTACATTGTGACAAGCTTCTTTGAATTGAACTTTATAATATTCACTCTTTCTTTTTCTAATTAATCTGTTTATCATATTCCTGTGCTTTGTGTATTTAATTTTTATTTATAAATTATTTGGATATTTTAATAAAGTTTGTTTTAATTTGTCCCTGTTTATTATTAATTATCCTTGTCATTAGGATCGGCAAAGTTTCAGGGTGTTTTAAACATTGAAAATACATTTTAATGGCTTTAGGCTTTTATTGCCTTAGTATATACAAAGAAAATAACAGTCATGGTTTTAGTATTAATATTCCATATTAATGACCCATATGCTTCACCCATGTAATTCAAACCTTTTTGGACAAATTTAAAGTAACATTCTATGATCTAAATTAAGTGTAAAATGGACATTTATCACATTTCCTTTTATATTGTTATATAAGGTGACAGAAAAGTAAATCGTATCCTTTCTAGAATCAATTCCTCGTAGCAAAACAAGGTGGAAAATTTATATTAACATGGGTCTGAAAGAATCTTATTTTGGCAACTCGATTAACACGTATAATAAACTACCAAATTCACTGCTCTTCAGTCTCCATATGGTTTCTCGAAGGCTTTAGGGTGAGTAAATCGGGATCTATCGAGATATCGCTGTGTGCAGGTGACATTAGGGTTAGATTGCCTTCGATTTGGTCAGACAGGTTGTCGCCTAGTAAGATATTATCCTCCATTAGGTTGGACTGCAAGGAATTTGTTATCCTGTCTGAAAATCAAATGTTAAAGGGTGACATTTTGATCTATTACGGTTGAAATTATTAGTTTATAAAGTAGTTGAAAAGATAATAAAAACCTGTAAAACTATTTTACAAAAATAACTATATAAATGTGATGTCTACCTGCGATTAAAATGGTTTCGTTTATTCTGTCATTAAGTTGACTATCGAGAGAACAGCCTTGATCGCCTGTGACAGTTTGGTTATCCATATTGACCGAGGTTGAATGACTGGGAAATGATATGGGCCATTCCAACCCCAGAAATAGGTTGGCCGGGTTATTCTGATCGGCTGAAGTAAAATTCAGCAATGGACTTTCAAGTGGTGTCGAACATGCTGAAAAGTGCAAAATTATTAAATGCAGTAATTTTTCAAGACTAATAATAATAATCAACTTTGAAGCACTTATCCCATCTCCCTGTTCAGCTAGAGAGAAAATCCTGGTCATTAGTTATCTTAATTTTAGCTAAAGATAAATACCGGGTGTCCCATTTTGCTTGGAGTTTATTTATATATATTTTTTAATAATATCTTTGAAAAGCGCATCTTTGTGTTATGTTAAATTTTACAGAACATAATAGCGTGGCCTACTATGATTTTTTCGGGTCAGGAAAGAGTGAAATCTTATTAGCGATTTTTTTAATTTCAAATCTGAGTGCGCACCGGATTCAGCAACCCCCCAAATGTGTTTGTAACAAATTTCGAGATTTAGATCGTGCAAGCTCCCAGGTGGACATACTGCATAGCAAAAACAGATAATTCCTTACCTACCCGGCAAACTTATGGGGATATTGATACTAGCTGTCTGTACATTCATATTCTTATTTATGGATTTCTCCTGTTTCCTCCACTTTGCCCTTCGATTCTGAAACCAAACTTGCACTCTAGCTTCGGTCAGGTCGATCCTCAAGGCCAATTCCTCTCGAAAGAATACGTCAGGATAATGCGTCTTGTGAAATGCCCGTTCCAGTTCTTCTAATTGGTAGTTTGAGAAGGTCGTCCTAAAAACGGGTTATTGATTTAACAAAAAATAATTGCATTTTGATTTGAAAATTTATTGCAAATAAATTTTCACCATAAAAAGTTAAGAAGTATTACTAAAGTAAGTAATAAAGAGAAAAGAAAATGTTATCCTTGCCTGTATCTCCGTTGCTTCCTTTTTGAACCAGATGACAGACTTGTCGATGTGCTCTCATCCTCATTTGAGTTATAATTTTGAAGGGAATCTGCATAATCTGAAACACAAATATAAAACAGACTGAAGAAAAATTACTTGTTTGTACATGTTAGGTCTAGATCCAAGTGGTACAAAAATCTAGCTTTATATCAATATATATCTAGCCTACTGCGATCTCATGGATTGACTCGCATACGAGATACCAGAAAAAGTTATTATAAAAGGTTGTTCTTGGTAGTACGGTCGTGAGCAAAAAAAAATAGGACAAGTCTTATAGCGGCATTTTACTAAAATTTAGTTGTGTACATCTAACTTTAAGTTTTGTGACATTGTCAGTTAGTTGTCATAATTTATTGCAAGTGTGCAAAAACTAATATGCCTCATAAGCGATTTAGTTAAATCTGGAGTTATTGCTAAAGCAGAAGATGGATAGTCAATGAGACAAATTGCACTGCGTTATAATATTGACAAAAATTCGGTGTGTAACATATTAAGAAAGTGGATCATAAACAGTATGATTAGAAGAAATTCTGGATCAGGGCGACGAAGAATATCAACTCAACAACAAGATTTGCAATTGGTAAATGCTTTAGTAGAAAATCCATTTTACTCAGTTATTCAGGCTGCTAAAGAAATTAATTTTCCTGGATCGAGTAGTACTGGTCGCTGGCGAGTAAAAGAATCGGAGCTACGCTGTCATGCAGCAGCACAGAAATACTTACTTAAAGCTGAACATAAAGAAACTCGAGCAGGATTTGCGCTTAAATTTTTAGCACGAGATAAATTTTTGGAACGATGTAATCTTTACAGACGAAAAAACTTTCCAGTCAAGTCACAGCGGTCGTATTCGTGTTTACCGCCCTCCGAATACTCGATTCGAAGAGAAATATATATCTAACAATGATAAAAGTGGTAGATTTTCCGTCAATTTGGGGGCTTGGATATCGGCACGTGGTCCTGGTGTTTTGTGGCATATTGAGGAACGATTTAATAGTGAAACGTATATTAGAATTTTAAACAATATTATGCTCCCTTCTGTGTCACAATTATTTCCAAATAATGAATTCATATTTCAACAAGACAATTGTTCCGTTCATACTGCTCATACCGTAACTAGCTGGTTAGTAACAACATCAGTGTTCTTAACTGGCCCAGTCATAATCCAGATCTTAACCCTGTGGAAGAAGTATGGGGACTACTCATAAGATGTATCCAAAAACGAAATGTGAGACCACGGAGAAGAATTACTGGAAATAATAAATAATGCATGGAAAAATATTATTACTAATAATGATTATTGTATAAGGTTATTTAATTCTATGCCAAACAGACTTATAGAAGTTATAAATAGAAATGGTGCAATAACGAAATATTAATAGTTAGTTTCTTGTTAAGTAGGATATCCTTTGTCCTTTGATCCAGGATTTCTACTAATCGTACCGTTTATTCTCCACTTTCTTAAAATGTTACAAGCCAAATTTTTGTTAATGTTATAGCGCAGTGAAATTTGTCTCATTAACCATCCATCATTTACTATAGCAATAGCTACAGCAATAAAATAAAAAATAAATTAAAAGTGGTATCTGTTTTATTTCAGCTACTCATTACATATTCAAATAGAGACAGATTTACATTAGAAAAAAAAGTTGTCCTATTTTTTTCTGCTCATGACAGTACAATTGAATTTATTTTGGTGACAACTTTCCAGGGGAAATTTATTGATGATACTTATGTATTCTGACCTGATTACGAACAAAATGTTTTCTCCAAAAAGTAGATGGAGCTTCAAAATTTGTATGAAATGTTCTACTTGTCTGCGTAGTTTTCTGGCACTGTAAGCATTACTTAAACATATATCGTTAAGTTTTTATATAATTTTCCATAGGAAAAATTATAAGCTTTAATTCCCTACTCCTCTTGGTAAATGTTGATTAAATAGACCATTTAGGAGTAAGAAGAAATATGACATTGCCGAGTAGCTCTCGCCCACATTTTTATTAATGGGAGACAAAATTACTATATCTCTTGCAAATAAAAATTGGACATGAAATGCAACATAGTATTAGACGAATTAACAAGCTATATGTATAAAATATAGCATAACATATTATTATACAATAATAATTAATTTTAAAAGTAAGGTAGGTAATATATAGGTAGGTTAGGTATACAGTAAAAGTTACATACACAAATATATACAAGGGGGCGAGCGTAGGTGCGTCTTTACTATGTACATACTTTGGTATGCGATGTAAAGCAACGACAGGCGCAGTTAGTACTTGGATGGGTGACCATTCCAACGGAAACCGCGTCCTCGCCTCACACATTTTCCAGCGGCTTGTATATCAGTGTATGCGCGGAAGCTATACAACCTTAGGCGAGGGTTGTATAGGAGATATACCATCCTTCGGAGGGGATGTAAAGCCGTCGGTCCCTTGTCTATTAAATGTTAGGCAAGTAAAAGATCCCTACTCTTCTTAAGGGAAGAGGTTCGGCAAAATTCCTGGTTGGGGGTAGCTCGTCTACAGGCGTCGGTGTTAGGCCTCAGTAGCGGAAATAGGCCGACGTTAAATAAATGTATAAAAAAATATATATACAAGTACACAATAAATAAAAAGAGAACCAACACAATAGTATTGAACAATAGATATTTTACAAGTTTGTCACCATATGCACATCTAGCGAATGAGTACATGTCATAGTTGAGAGTAGTAATATATAAAGAAATAGAGTAAATTACTAAAAATATCAGTAAAACTCTCACAATATATACAAAACACATATAGAAACGCACATATATATCATAAAAGGAAGGAAGCATGAAACAAAAATATTTTAAAATGGATCGTCATAATATTCACGAAGATTATAACAGGCCTTCTGAATCAATATATCTTTCATTGTCTCTATGAATGTATTTAATCGAGTCATATTTCTGAGAGACAGAGGTATGTGGTTGTATATTTCTTTGCTTTCGTCTGTTACTGAATACTTCGTAGCTTCGTTAAAGTGGATCTGGGAATAGGTAGAGGCAGGGTTAAATTTAGCGCTTGTCACATGTTACACTCAGGCAGAGGATCGGTATGGAGTGTGTTTAGTAGTTTCTTATGTATTAGGCATACTGTTTCTAGAATAAAGATGCATGTAAGCGTTAATATTTTGTGAGCAACAAAAAGAAGTTTACTATGATCCCTTGGTTTTGCTTTGCATAAGTATCTTAGTGCCCTTTTTTGTAACATGAACATAGTGTTCAGAAAATGTTGACTACACATTCCCCAGAAAGGGATTCCCTATCTTATATGGGACTCAATCAGGGAAAAGTAAGTCGTTTTTGCAGCCCTGAAACCCAGTTCATTTAAAGTAATTCCCATTTCATAACAACTAGATGGCAAATTTTTTACTTAAATTAGAGACATGTACATCAAATTTTAGCTTCTCATCAATTTCAATATCAAGATATTTAATATGGGGTTTATTCTCAATTGGTTATCCAAGGAAATATCAGCATAGGTAAACTTGAAGGTAAGTATACTCGTTTTGTTTATATTGAATACAAGCAAATTAGAATCACATCATTTTTTTACTTTACATATGTCTGACTTTACAATATTTCGTAGACTGTTAACATTTTTACCATGCCACAGAATGGCAATATCGTCTGCAAAAAGCGTAAAAGTACCTTGAATATCAATAGTGGCTAAGTCGTTTATGTATAACAAAAATAAAATGGGGTCTAGTACAGATCCTTGTGGCACACCAAAGTTAATATCTGCCACATCCGATATCTCGGCGAGGGTTTTTACAACTTGAGTACGCTGTGACAACTACGATTTAATCCTATTAAAAAAATCACCCCTAAAACCACAGCACAAATGTTTTTGAAGTACTATTTTTTCATGATTTACGCTGTCAAACGCTTTCGAAAAGTCGCAAAACACTGCACCGACAGCCTCGCCATACTTTAAGTTGAGGTACTTCTTTTCTAAAAATGCCAGAACGGCATCAGATGTGTTTTTGGAATTTTTAAATCCGAAGTGATTTTTATTTAATGTTATGTTCGTCTAAAAATTTTACCAATCTCGCCGCCGTGGCTCTTGGCAGCCCTATAATTGGCTTATCCTAACATCTGCTCTTTATCTTTTATTATCTAGGAATATTCAATGTCTATTACTAGTTTTCTAATAATTATCAGATTCCCTCTAGAATATGCTTGACTAATTTAGTTTCCTCAATATGCTGGGCGTAACAAATACAGAGTATCCCCATTTTTTCTTTACTTCTGCAGATAAATTATTGAAATTTGCTGTCCGTCTGTACTACTTGGCAAGCGTATTTCAATATTTCAAATGTCAAACTTTTTTAAATTCATTTTTCATTTGCCATAACTGTTTAGATTATCTCAATCAACTCATGTATTGCTGAAAAATGAAGAGCCCAAGGGGGTAGATAAGAAAAAAATCAGGCGAGAGTGCTTATCTGCATATGCTTTTAATTTTTTCGTTTTAGTGGTTAATAACCCCTAATTAATTGTTATTTTATTCGACACGAATGATACGATGTATTAAATTAAACATTAACATTAAAAAATCTATATTTTAAAATTTTTCATATTACAAGAAAAGTATATTTACGCCCTTAGGAAGATCACATCAAAAATACAAATTAAGTATGTGATTTATGAGTAAACAAAAATATTCATAATAGTTTTTTTGGATGAAACTCCAATTCCGAAGAACTGATAGTGTAATGGTTATGGGGTACCCTGTTTAATTACAAATAAAATCCTGGTAATTATGTCACCAGTAAATTCATTGCTATTTATTTATCTGAAGGATAAACAAATAAAATTGGCCATTTGTGTGATCGTCTAGTTTTGTTAGTGTAGGACTCAAACTTTGTTGTGTGTGTAGTAACCCTTTTTAATTATCCCAGGTTCTTTTATATAAAGTTTAATATCACTTGTTTCTGTCTGATACTGTATACCTTAGAAAATTAATCACTCTGTTAATTGAAATACCTGGTAAACTTGAACACACTGTCTATTAATTGAGAGACCTAGTTAATTATATATGTTATTTATGTAGTATCTTATTACTCAAGATTGCACTGTATATTTATAGTTGAAGTTTGTTTTCTATTTTGCTTTTGAAATTAAAACATTTATTTAGTTTATTACTTACATGACGAAAAGGTAAAGATGAAAGAATAAGACAATAATTGATGGGAAAAATAGTTTAAAAAAACCCATTTTATTTTATATAAATTGATGCAACAATAGTCGAATATGAAATCAAAAGTAATCCAAATATTTGAGACAATTATTGTCTGAAAATTATAATAGGAAAATTTGCGTCGCTATAGTAATGACCATACTATAGATATACTGAGTGTTTTGATGCAATAACAAGAACTGAGATACAAAAGTATGCTGTGTTATTTTAATAGTAATTAGAGTTGTGGCAATGGCCTGATAATGATAATCTATAATAGAGCTGTTAGCAATCGCTAGGTAATAATGGTTTATAATTAAAGAAAGTTGTTAGCAATCTCTAGATAATAATAATTTATAATTAAAGTTGTGAGCAATAGCCAAATAATGAATCGAATGCAAAACAAAGGACAAGAATCATGTCATGTTTGTACATTATCAAAATTAAGTTGAGAAATGAGCATTAAATACTCATGTAAAAGATCATAGAATGTTGAGGAAAAATCCGTTAATTATAATTAAAATAAGCAGTCTACCAAATTTTGTATGACTGTCCAACAACGTAAAAACAAGGTGCGCAGTTGTAAATCAAACAGACGAGACGTCCCAGTTCAGTACTGAACGAAAAGTAAACCCTACTGAATACGAACAGGTCTACGGGCTAATTAACCCAGCACTGACCGATGGCCTGTACAGTTTGTGAGCGCAAGGTAATTAAATGGGTGGATCGTTATTAAACAATCATAGAAAACCAAATAGATCGCTGGTGAGAAATCTCAGATAATCATTTGAAAGATAACTTGTATGTTTGTATGGCTGGTGGTCGAGAGGTGAGCGCACTTGCCTCTCACCTAAAAGTTCCGGGTTCGATCCCCGGCCGTGGCAGTGGAAAATGCTGTGAGAGGGATTTTTCCACTATACACGGATATTGGGTGTGTGTCCCTTGTCTCTAAATGTGTAGCCTCCTCCCACACAAGGCTCTTCTAGAGCCTTCCGGGATAAAGGGGGTCGTAATTACCTATGGTGTTATTTATTTATTTATTTATAAATATTACTATGATAATAATAATAATAATATTTATTAGTGTATAGCACAAGATTTGTTTTACACACGTCAAACGAACAAGAATCAAACACATAATTACATAAAAAGTATATAAATATAAAAGACAAAAAAGAAATAGTAAAAAAGTATATACCTAAAGTAGTTTAAAATAAAGTCCGAAAATATCAATATATACATATTAAAGTCATTGGCTCTTGTAGGCACAAATAACAGAAGATTTACTTAATTAGCTATAGATAGCTATCGGTAAAATTCATCCACCGTATAGCAGTTTCTGTACTTGAGCAGTTTCTTCAATCTTACCTTAAAAATATTTGCAGTGGGTGCGGACTTAATATCATCCGCTAAACTATTATATAATTTGCAACCCATGTAATGGAAGCTTTTTTGATACATCGTAGTTCGATGTATTTCGGGTTTCAATAATTCCTTAAACCTTGTTTCGTGGTCATGATCAGTTCGACTGGCAAGGAATTTATATTTATTTTTGTAAACATAAGTGCAGACCTCTAATATATATATATATACCAGCTACTGTTAGGATTTTAAAGTTTCTGAAAGCATCACGGCAGCTTTCAGGAAAGTGTAGACCAGCGAGTATACGTACAGCATATTTTTGCAATACAAATACTCTTTCAACAAAGGTGCTGTTACCCCAATTTATAATCCCATATCTGAGATGTGAATGAAAATTTGCATAATAGAGCGTTAAGAGTATATCTTGGCTACAGTGGTTGGCCATGAAACGTAATGCATAACAGTTGCTACGTAATTTGCCACACAGATTGTCGATATGGCAACCCCATTGCAGGTGGCTGACTAAGTGGATACCCAGCATCTTAACCGATTCAGATGATTTAATTATATTGCCATTGTTTTGAATTGATACACTGTCAGATTTCTTTGAGGATGTAAATAATATTGACATAGTTTTTTGCATATTCAATTTTAGTTTATTTTTTTCTACCCAGGTTATTATATTGTTATATACAAGTTCTGCAGTTATCTGTAATGCATTTTTTTTTTTTTTTTTAATACATTTATATAACGTCGGCCTATTTCCGCTACTGAGGCCTAACACCGACGCCTGTAGACGAGCTACCCCCAACCAGGAATTTTGCCGAACCTCTTCCCTTAAGAAGAGTAGGGATCTTTTACTTGCCTAACATTTAATAGACAAGGGACCGACGGCTTTACATCCCCTCCGAAGGATGGTATATCTCCTATACAACCCTCGCCTAAGGTTGTATAGCTTCCGCGCATACACTGATATACAAGCCGCTGGAAGATGGGTGAGGCGAGGACGTGGTCTTCGTTGGAACGGTCACCAATCCAACTACTAACCACGCCTAACGTTGCTTTACATCGCATATCGAAGTATGTACATAGTAAAGACGCACCCACGCTCGCCCCTTGTAATGCATTTAAATTGGTATCAAAAATTAGAATGTTTGTGTCGTCCGCGTAACATATGGTAGAGACATTGGGTATATTATTAAGGTATGAAATTAGGTCAGTGGCAAAAATATTAAAAAGCAGTGGTCCTAGAATAGAGCCCTGTGGAACTCCCTGTTTGATATCACAGCTATCACTGTTAACATTATTAATTTTAACTATCTGGGTTCGATTTTCCAGATAGGAAGTTAAAAGTTCCAAAGGAACCCCTCTTATGCCATATCTATGCAACTTAGCTAGTAACAGTTGGTGATTCACCAAATCAAAAGCACGGGAGAAGTCAATAAATAAACCAAGGACATATTGTTTGTTGTCTATGGCGGTAATAATTTTATGTTGAAAATCGCATAGTGCAGTTTCCGTGCTTTTGTTTGAAGTAAAACCATGCTGAGAAGACGAAAGAATACTGTTTTTATGTAGAAAAATTGAAAGTTGGTGTTTAAGACATAGCTCAAAAAGTTTCGACACACTACAGAGTAAACTAATGGCCCTGTAGTTTGCATAATCGTTTGAATCTCCTTTTTTATATATAGGGGTGACGATAGCTAATTTTAATCTCTGAGGGAATAATCTTTGGCTAAAGCAGGAATTTATTAAAAATGATATTGGCTTGCAGAGGCTGCGTTTACACATTTTAATTAAATTATTGGAAATATTATCATGACCATATGAATACGAAGGTTTTAGTTTATCTATTAAGGACTCTACGTCTTTTTCGGAAACAGGAGATAGAAAGAAAGTTTTATTACAGAAAGGTAGGTTCGAGTTTAAGAAATCATAGTCAGGTGGAAGTTTGTTATCTATAACAGACGTGAAATGTAAATTGAAATTATTTGCGATTTCGATGTCGGGCAGTTTTTCTCCATCTTTATTTATAGCAATTTCAATCACACTTCTTTCTTTTCCCTGCAATTTATTAATGAGGTGCCACATAGTTCTAGATTTATTACCGGATTCGACATTTGACATGTCCAAAATTAGGCACACAGTAGCTTTAATAAGTATATCAAATGAAAAATAATGGAAGTGAAAGTTTCGTGTCATTGCATAAACGCAGAAAATATATAGTTCTTGAATATAAACTTGTTATTTTGCAAACGCAAATTTCCCTAGTAAAATATTCAGAAAGTGAAATTTTATGAATTAAATTTGTGAATGAAATCATAACTGAATAAACTGTAATATAATATTCTTTATAGTTAAAAATCAAAACTAGTATTTCTTAAAAAAACTAATATTCTTTTAGTACCACAAATGCGTCAATTTCCCCTTTTACACCCCGTCGAAACCAGAATATGAATGTAATTGCAAATAATAAAGTAGAGTCTCGAAATAAGAAAGTAATCACCTTTAGAAATATGTCAGCTGAATTTCTGTGCGCTCTGTATAGCGTTATATCGCCCGTGAATGCTCTCCCCCAGGTTCTACACGTTTAGCGTACTCGTCGAGCATAACAGAGAGGTTAAAATGGTGCTTCATAAAGAGTACGCCAAAGAATGGTTGTCTGCGGCGTCAGTACAGCGAACTCAATGTCCAGCGATGTACTTAGGGTATGCTTTAATTCAATCTCCAAAGTACAGCGAGCTCAATGTCCAGCGATGTACCCAAGGAGTGGTGCAATTGTAATCTCCAGGGAGCAACAGCGAACCCAATGTCCTGCGATGTAGCTCGAGTCTGATTTCCCCTTTTCTTGGGCCATGCAGTTTCTTTTATATTGTAAATGACGTCACAGTTTAAGCGTCCCCCAAGTCGGACGTGGGAATTGTTTACGTTAACAACTTCAATATTTGATACGGCATAGTTTTGTGCAGGGTTTCAGATTTATAACTCCACTCTCTATCTCCTCCTATGGTTAAGATAGAAAAGGGTAGGCGATTTCACACTATGGGAATACACGAAGTACTTGACGTTTATCTGCTTTAAAAATAATAATTTTAAAATGCACTCTGGTAACTTTATTGTGTCCAATATTAAATGACTAAATAAATGTGAAAATGAAATGAATTAACTGCAATAATTACTAGAATTTGGAAACTAAATAAGAAAAAATAAATTTATATATATGGGGTATATACAGGGTCCTTCACTAGTAATTGGCATTTTAAATAATATTTATGTTTAAAAATGCATAAATCGCTGAATTCTAAAATTATTATTTTTTTTTAACCTCTTTCTTCAATACGGATGCTTGTTCTATGTCTCATGTCTACGATTTTATCAAATCTATCTCAATAGATGAATCGGATGAAGTGAACCCACTGCATGACCCCTGGGCCACCAGATTTTTTTGTTTGAACATCAAAGATCATAACTATTTGAAAGACTATTAGGATCAGTGGTAAACTCGATTCAAAGTTGCCTAGAAATTTGTGGTCACTTTATTTAAATATATGCAGGTAATAAGTATATGCACTTAATATTATGAATTTGGAATTTCAATCCTCTCATCAATAATAAGAACCTCCTAGTTAACTAAATTGCAACAAAATTAAACTATTTGGAATGGAATTTTACACAACTTTCGCAAGAAAAGTCGCAAATATACGATATGAAGATAAAAGAATCATGAAAACATAGGACATGAATGTTGAGATCAGACTGATCAGAGATTTTCTTTGAGTCGGCTGTACAGGAGTACAGACTCAGATATTGCTCTGCAGGGTGGGTGTAACTTAAAATCTCAAACCACAGAAAACGGTGAAAGAGTTAGCAGCTGTAGCTTTGGTTTTATCATCATCACGCATAGACACATGAAGGGTGCTACATTTTACGTTTTATAAACAATCTTTATGACAAATACCCAGGCGTTTTAGCTGTAAAATTGACCTCTGTGCTAAATTCGTGCTCTACGAAATTTTTTATTTTATTTTATTTATTTGGACGTCCTCAATAACACTTGGTAGTTACGCCACGATACACCTGGAGAAATTCGTGAAAATCGCTTCGGAAGGTCGCGGATTCGCGATTAACTCAGTTTTTATGGCCCAAACGGGAACAACACCTGTTATAAAAGTTGTACATCTATAAATTCTCTAACTTAAGGGTTCTATACATTTTTTTCGTACGCCTAAACGTTTTGGAGATGGCTGGCTAATAAAAACAAGGTTACTTTGATGTGGGTGCCACAGCATGAGGGAGTACAAGGAAATGAACTTGCTGATAGCCTTGCAAAAAAAGGGGCTGAAGCACTGTTCATTGGACCCGAACCGTTTTGTGGCCTAGCCAAGGAACATATAGCGGAAGAGATCCAAGAACGAGAAAAGGATCAGAAAAAGTCCTACTGGAGGAATACTCCAGGCCAAAGACAAGCGAAAAAGTTTATAACTTACAAGGCTACTCGAACTTGAAAAGTCCGAATTAAGGCTAATCACAGGCCTTCTAACTGGCCACTGCCCCTTGAGATACCATCTCAAGAATATAGGCAAGGTGGTAGATAATAAATGCAGATATTGTGATACTGCAATTGAAACTGCGGAACACATACTTTGCGAATGCAAGGTGTTAGTCCGCACTAGGCTAAAATTCCTAGAACAGGCAGAATTAACGCCTGAAGAGTGAAGACATAGAGAAATTAGCTCCCAGGAAAATCACAAGCTTTGTAAAAGGTCTGGGAATCCTGGATAACCACTAGATGTAGGGTAAATCACAAAAGATCTTTTAGGTCGAAGTGAAGTAAGGCTGTTCGAAGCCAAACGACCCCGTAAAACAATCTACAATCCAGCCCCACTGCTCAGGATCAGTGTCTTTTCCCAACCATGTTTGAACGTCTGAACAATTCTGTGCTGTCCAATATACCTAACAAAAATGTAAAAAAAAGAAACTAAATGCATTTTTCACTTATTTCGCATCATCTCCAAAACATTTAGGCGTACGAAAAAAATGTATAGGACATTTAAGGTAGAGAATTTACAAATGTACAATTTTTATAATAAGTGTTGTTCCCGTTTTGGGCCATAAAAACTGAGTTAATCGCGAATCCGCGTCCTTCCGAAGCGTAAAAAAAAATTCGTAGAGCACAAATTTGGCAGCAAAAGTCTAAAATGCCTCGATTAAAACCTAATTGTAAGTTGTTTCAATTTTGAAATGGTCTAATAAAACATAACCTATCACAAAGCACCTTAACCTACGAATATTTGTATCCGTGGAAAAATTGTGTTATACCCGTTATGTTTTGTAGAAATTTTTATGCAATATGAATCAGCAGATTATATTTATATTACGAACGTCAAAAAAATGCTATGTTGCTTTGCATGTTGCCTGCAGCAAGGAGTTACATATAAGTCGCGATATCACAATAGAGAATTCCTGAGGAGAATTCTCTACTGTGGTGATATGTCTCTTATCCACATTCCACAGACTGTTATTTGTGCTCTTATCTATGAAGGACTTAAACTTGTTCCCATGGGCAAAGTGCAAAGTCAACACTAACGTCTACGAGCCGAGTATCACTTGAGACTTGCGCAGATCGTTTTGTCACAATGCTGCGGTGTGTATTGCCTATTAGCCCCTTGTCATGAATATCTATTATTTATGTAAACAAATTAAATGTGAAAATAATTTATTTATTGGTTATACCTATATTATAAACATTTGATGATTTATTGACTTTTGATTTACTTTTAAATAATATTCTGTTAAAAGTCGGATTTGATAATCAGCATATTTTATCAATATTAAAATTTCAACACATTTGGTTGTTTATTATTATATATACATATGAATTTAAAATTTCTAGGTATTTTATTAATTGCTCTAAAAGAGAAAGAAATTAATAAAATAGCTTTTCAGATTATATCCATTAAATACTTGCTTGTAAAATTGTAATTTCCTTCTTTTGTGAAACTATATTCCTTGAAATTCAATTTAAAACTGATGTGTACCTACAAATTTTGCAATACACTTTCTCATCCATGATAGGTGGTCAAATGTAAACCAACAAGGAGCCCAAAAATAGAAGTGATACTCGGCCCGTAGACGCTAGTCAAAGACAACACCACAGTTCTTAGGTGGCGTTGGCAAAGTGCGTTTATTTGTTATAATATGTTGGTTCAACAGAAGGACGCTGTAGTTAACAATCCTTGGGTTCAATACACGTAAAAACATAGTGCTGGTTGATTGTCATCCTGTACGTAATATGTTGTTCATTTGAGGTTATTTTTCGTAAATAGAACGTTTTTTGCTAGTAAATAATACATATACATAAATCTGTTAAGGTATGTATTATTGTAATTTTGTTTAAACATTTTCGATAATTTTGGGTTTATTTATGGCCAGTTTCTGAAACGTTAAATAGAGTTAGTTATTCGTTTACTGTCATAGTTACAATTGTGGCAACAATTAATTGTTACTATGAAATTTATTAATAGATAACTTTATTTTACGTTTCAGAAACAGACCCTTAATGATACAAAAGCCAGAAAAGGTACCTAAATGTTGAGCATTTGTTTCTCATCATAATTCCAAACCAGCTTAGAACTTTGTACGCGTGTAGATATATTCCAACTTAGGGAATAAACAATAGACTATACTTTATGGTGATGGGAATGTGGGGAAATGAGAGAGTATGTAGGGAAAGATAGTGGGAATCATATTGGGAAAGTGGAAAAACTGGGGAAGATGATGGAAGACAGAGAGGTGGAAGGTGGTAAGGTAAAGAAAATAGTGGAAAAATGAGGAATTGTAACAGGAGAAAGTGGTGGGAACATGTGATGGGAGGATCCAGTGAGACAATTGTGGCAAATTGATGAAAGAGTAGGGGGATTCCCGTATTTTTATAGGTCATGCAGCGAAAGTGTTGTTTCTGGACAAGTATCTCTTTTTTATAGAATTGCTTTGGTCGTTGAAGTTCAATTTGTTGTCTAATTTTAAACCCAGATATTTGACTATTTGAGAGATGAAAGTGTGTTGGCTAATGGTAACGGTTAAAAATAACTTACTGTGATTTCTATTGTTCTATTCATTGGATAATTAAAGCATTATCGTCAGCATACCGTAGAGTATATGAATTAAGATTAAAGTATTGGAGGTCCTTTTCAAAGTTAGATGACATAGCCATGATGTTGTATAGCAGCGGTCTTGTGGTACTCCTTGTTTTGCTTCACAACATTTTGCATAACTTGTATGCAATTTGCTGAGTTCTTACCTTTAGTTAACTTTTCATGGTGTATTTAAGGTACTTTGAACAGCTTCAGAGATCAGTTTCATCTGTTCAAGATTTTTCCAGCAATTATATAGGATGATAGTTATCTGCTCTATGTGATAACTATTCCTTCTTTCAGACCCTATGTCAGGGTGGGTTTCAATTTTGAACGTGTTATTATCGATATTATTGCTATGAAGTAATAGATCTGGCCTTGTGCCTCTGTTATTCATCATAAATGCTGGTGGTGTGTCTGCTTTCTTGTACGAAGAGTTATTCAAGAGTTGGCGATTTTTTGTTGTGTCAACGTCAACATTAAAGTCTCCTATTATTATACAGTAGGTATTTGTATGGTCACAGCAAATGGTATACTAGAACGCGGTCGCGGTGAGACAGGAGATCAACAAGCTTGCTACACCTATTCATTGCACAAGCTCTTTGTTTTGATAATAGACAAGATTACAAAATATTACAAGGACTTATGAAGACAGCTATGTCAAATAACCAGTTTGCAAGGACTAAAAACGATAAATTATTTATAGAAAATGATGCATACACAGATCTCTAGTGATGTCAGTGGAAAATACTACTACTGATCTTTATCCTTGCCCCGTCAACTTCCCTAGTATCATTCAATAAGAATATAAATAACGACGTGTCTTTTGCAGACCCGGTGAATGGAAAAATGTAACAGTAGTTGAAATTGAAGAGTCTAATCACAAACCTACAACAACAAAGAAAAAAGTTGCTGAAGAAAACCCTTCTTCATCCTACACCAGATTTGCCAGAATAGTCCAAAACTAGGGCAAACAATCTCTTGTTCTAAGAAAAAATAAATAAACAAAAATCGTATATATATATATTAAATAAGTATCACCATTACTTTTTTAGTTATTTATTTTATTCTGTGTGAATTAGTTTAGCATGAAGTTTACGATAGGTTGCTTATATTGGATTTGCAGACTTCTGGATTATATTCCACATCCTGTCCTATCCTTTTTTGATACATCTGTGAAGATGTTGATCACACCTTCATCCGAAGCCTCATTCTCATTATTCGTCTGTATAATGTAGGGTCTGATGAAGACAAACTGGGGAGAAATGTCATCTGTGCACACCTGTAGAAGAGGTGACTTGAGGCATACCAGTGTTGTCAGAGCCACTTCTCCTAGATATATATCTAATGATTGGCGTTGTTCGCATAGCTCCGGTTATGCTTAGGCAGGCTACTCTCTGCACTTCGCTGAGCTTGACTTTAGCCCACCAGACCACAGCTCCATAAGTTATCATTGGCCTTATGGCGGCAGTGCATATCCACTTGACCACTTTGGGTTTCTTCCCCAGGTTTTCCCCATGGTCCTGCGACACTGCTCATAATGTAAGAAAAAACTTAGAAATAACAGAAACAACAACATTGCGATCCATTACCAAGATGAGACATCCCAGAAATCCTCTTTATAATCCCCCCAACACCCTTCTCTATGAAATCACACAAATAACCCCTATCAACCAAAGATTACAATCCCTAACCACAAAATTCGCTAAAGAAGATTATAACATAGAAATCATCCAACCACTCTGCAAAATAAGAAATCAAGGAATACCCAGCAGAAGAAAATACCCAGAGCTAACTTTATGGGAACATATCAATTCTATGAACAATTGGCCATGAAATATTTTTATATTTTCCATTCTAGTGTACTTGTTCTTCTTTTTTTTACATATCATGAATATAATGTAGTTTATAAAATGTTTATATATATAAAAATCTTTATATAGTTGTAACAGGCTGAAGGACTTCGGTCGATGGCCTATTGGTGTTACCAATAAAATACTTTTATTATTATTATTATTATTCTGGAAGATACTTTGTCGTTTGTATTGCCTCAGGTGGATGAACTGATCTGTGTAGGGGTTTTTTAAAACTCCGCCCGTCTTATCGTGACCTATACTATAGCGATTTCCTCGACTATACAAAGCTATTTTACTGAATACCGTTGTTCAATATTACATGTCAGATGAATATGCAGACTGTCTATTTTACTAGGGCCACATCAAATATCTCGCTTAGTATTTATTGTAGAAGAATAAAGTTTTGGAAAAAGTTATCCCATTTTTGTGAGCTATATTTCAGTAAAAGAAACTTGAAATCTATAGCCTACTTTGTGAGACATATTACAAACACCTGAAGAATAGGAAACCCACAAACATTTATAGTTTCTTTATTTATTCCAAATCTCAAAGTAATAATAATAATAATAATCCGAAAGGCTGACCTTCGCCTTCTTAAGGTCAGCTGGGCTGAAGTCTGAGACCGAGGGATTCATAATGGCTTGCCAGGATGGTGTATTTAACACTCTCGTCTATCGACGTCGTGTCATGGGTATGGAGATCCCTGATGTCAGCTGCAGGGCGCCGGAGACTGTAATGCACTTACTGTCGGCTTGCCCGACATACACAGTCTCGGCCTATATTCATAGACACAGCGCAGCATTACGAGTGCTTTACTATCATCTAAGGCACTCGTATGGGATAGACGAAACACCAGTGCTGCCTTACGTTCCGGGGGATATTGAGTCCGTTGTGGGGAATGAGAAGTGCCTAATTTATTGGAACTACTCGTTTCCCACCGTCAGGCAAATACAAGCCAACAAGCCTGACATAGTACTCCTCGACCACCAACTCAAGACAATGTATGTCGTGGAATTCTCAGCTCCCGCTGAGAGCAACATTGTCTTGAAAGAGGAGGAAAAACGGACAAAATATCGAGATTTGCTCTTCGAACTCCGCAGGCTTTATCCAGGCCATTCTGTTAAAATAGTGGTACTGATTATAGGAGCCCTCGGTGGAATGAGACAGACGCTGCTTTCAGAACTAAAGATCATACTGGCATGCCGAGATTCGGCAGAGATCTTAGCCGGCAGAATGCAGAAGGCTGTCATCCTCGGTTCATTGCGTCTACTCAGGGCACACGATTCGCGGACCCGGTAGTCACTCACCCCACGGGCGTGGGGAGTGGCTATTGGTATTACCAGCTCCCCTCTGTGAGGGTCGGAGCCACAGAGTAAGGTGACTGGTTTTTTTGTAAAAAAAAAAAATAATAATAATAATAATAGCTTTATTGCGCAACAGTATAAACCATTTACAGAGCAATATAACAGAAAAATATTAAAATACATAAAATGCTAAAATATAAAGTACATAACATATTAAAACACATCTTCTTCCTGTGGTGCGACAGCCCTATTAAGCGAACGTTGTCTTGCCAACGGGTCCTCGGTCGCCCCCGTTTTCTGTTGCCTGCAAACTGCCCTTTTAAAATTTGCTTCGGTATACGCTGTTTGTCCATCCTCTCTACATGGCCTGCCCATCTCAGCCGTTGGATTTTAACATAGTCCACTATGTTTACCTCTTTATACAGCTGTTTTAGTTCATAGTTGTATCTGATACGCCATAGACCGTTTTCATTTACTGGTCCATAGATTTTCCTCAGTACTCTCCTTTCGAATATGGCTAACATTTCTTCAGTTTTATTTGTTAAGGTCCACGTTTCACAGCCATATGTCACCACCGGTCTTATTAGTGTTTTGGTGTCCTTATTCACTACTTTAGATTTGAATACGTTGTTCAGTGCATACAGTGCTTTGTTCCCTTTTATTAGTCTGTGCCTTATTTCTTAGCCCATGTTATTGTTATTGTTAATTATACTTCCGAGGTATGTGAAATCTTTAACTACCTCTATGTTGTCGTCTCCAATCAACCAGTTTTGTCCATTTCTTCTCCCTGTCTTGTTTTCCATCACCTTTGTTTTTGTTATCTTTATGTCAAGCCCTACATTATTTTCTTTCTCTTTCAATTTCTCATAGTTTTCTCTCACTGCTCTTTCCGTTCTTCCCATTATGTTGATATCGTCTGCATATGCAATTACATGGATTTCCTTATTAATAATGGTTTCATTCACGTCTATTGCCATTTCTCTTATAACTTTGTGTAGGGCAACATTGAACAATACTGGTGCTAATCCATCCCCTTGCCAGAGCCCTTGGTTTACATCAAAGGTTTCCGTTAGTTTCTGCTGGATTTTGACTTTAGCTTTTGTATCGTTCATTGTCGTTTTTACCAGGTTTATTAGCTTTGTTGGTATCCCAATTTCTTCCATGGCTTGATATAAAGACTTTCTATGTATGTTGGCATATGCTTGTTTGAAATCAATGAATACTTGGTATATTCCTCTCTCATATTCCCATGCTTTTTCCAGTATTTGACGGACAGTAAAGAGCTGGTCAATTGTAGATCTACCTCTTGATCCCCCTTGATATTCTCCGATATGTTCTTCAACATACGGGGTTATTCTTTGTCTCAGGATGTCTGTAAAATCTTGTATGCTGTGCATAGTAATGATATGCCTCTATAATTCTCGCATCTTAGTCTTTCTCCTTTTTTGTACATTGGGCATATTATGGCAGTTTCCCATTCCTTTGGCATTATTTCTGTGTTCCATATGTTTATTATCATTCTATGAATTCTTTGCAGAAGCTCATCTCCTTGGTGGAATAATTCAGATGGGATATTGTCTATTCCAGGTGCCTTATTTTTTTTCATTCTGGATATACTATTTTTTACTTCGTCTAAGGTTGGTACTTCTGTTGTGGGTTGTGCTGCATTTAGCAGTGAATTTTCTGGTACATCTGCCCAATTGTTGTTCTGGTTTAGCAGTTCTTCAAAGTATGATTTCCATCTGTGTACTACTTCTTCTGGGTTTACCAGAATATTTCCATCTGTGCCTCGACACATTGCTTCCCTAAGTTGATAATTACTGTCCATTCTTTTCACGTTTTTGTAGAAATCTCTCACCTCGTTCTTGTCGAACTTTTGTTGCATATCTTGTACCTTTTTGTTGATATGCTGTCTTTTCTTCCTTTTGCAGACGGATTTTGCTTCTCTCTTTAGCTTCTCATACTCTTCTTTTTTGTTTCTGGTAGGTCTTTGGAGCAATTGTAGTCTTGCCGCATTTCGTGTATCTACTGCTTCTATGCATTCATTATCGTACCATTCGTTATTAAAATAGATAAAATGCTAAAATATAAAGTACATGACAATTAGTATGTTACAAAAATAGAAACAATAAGTAAATACATAGGTACCCGTATGACTACATAGGTTCCTCATCCACAATGACTGCCTTATTCATTAACTCCTTTAAAGTACAGTTGTTAATATCACATAAATGAGAGATATTGTTAAAATTGTTATACATTACATACACCGGAGACTTTAATAACAAATTTATTCTCGCAACATTGTTATAAAAAAATACATTTTGTGTAGACCCCTGTCTAGGTACATAAAGGTTAATGTGAGCTAATAATTCAGGACAATCAATTTCGTTGTGTAGTAATTTGTATAAAAATGATAATGAAGCACATTTCCTCCTTGTGTCTAGGCTCATAATATTAAACCTTTCTGTCAGGTACATATAATCAATTCCTCTTACAGGATACTCACCATCCAGCTTAAATACTAAATATCTTAAAAATCTTCTCTGTACCCGCTCAACTGCATCTTTGTCACAATTGTAGTGAGGGTACCAAACTAGAGACGCATATTTCAGTTTAGTACGCACATATGAATAGTATAAAACTTTAAAAGCATTAATCTTTGTGAAATTTCGACAGTTCCTGATAATAAAGCTAAACATTTTCAATGCTTCTGATATTTTCTCTATTATGTGGATCTCTAAAAGTAAATTGAGCATCATAAAAGTTTATACCTAAATCTTTGTAAGTAGTGCAGCGTGTTAGTAAATTACTGTCGATTTGATAGTGATATTTACAAACTGACTGTTTCCTTGTGAAACTTAAAAATTTACATTTCACAGGATTTAAATGTAACTTATTATTTACACACCAGACTTGAATATTATTCAAATCAGTTTGCAACTTCTGTCCATCATCTAAATTTTGTATTTCGGTGTATATCTTCAAATAATCGACAAAAATGGTGGTTACACTGAATTATAGAACTCAGGTCATTTATAAACAAAAGAAACAACAGTGGACCAAAATTCGACCCTTGTGGGACACCAGAGGTACCCACATATTTATCAGAATTATATCCATTATAAGAAACGTATTGAGCTCTCTTCTGCAGATAAGATTTAAAGAATACTATCATGTGGTTGTTAAAACCAAACTGTCCCAGTTTACTAAGTAGTGTAACGTGGTCAATTCTATCAAAAGCCTTTGAAAAGTCTGTATAAACCACATCAACCTGTCCCCTATTATCTACAACGTTCGAAATGTATTGAGAAATTACTGCCAAATTGGTCACTGTGGATCTCTTGCTCATAAAACCGTGTTGAGAGTAAGATATTAAATTATGGACTGATGGGTAGATGCGGTTATACAGAACGACTTCAAAAAGCTTGGAAAATTTGGATAAAATAGATATAGACCTATAATTAATGACGTGAGCTTTATCACCACTTTTAAAGAAAGGAATCACCTTCGCTTCCTTCCACTGATTCGGAAATATGGTTGTTTTTAAGGCCTGATTGAACAATATGCACATTGGGGTAACAAAGGCGCCTATACAATCTTTAACAATAAATGATGTTATAGGTAAGCAGGTCATGACACCATTAATTCTGTTTATTTTTTCTCTTTCCAACGATATAAAACGTGTCACAAAAATTTTAACTCATAACGTCAATATTTAATATTTTCGCATATAATTAGACATCGGACAGGGCTCCGGACGTCAGGGCGGCTGGAGTATTGAACGTTGTGGACGGCCTCCGGCTTGATTTGGTATTGGGACCAATGCGACGAGCCGAACCTGACGGGAGTCTAGACGACTGGAGTATTGAACGTTGTGGAGGGCCCCTGGCGTGTTTTGATGCTGTGATTGATGTGTTTTGTGCCTAGTAGTGGTTTAAATATTATATAATTCAATTATATTTATGAATTTTATGATTCGACAACAGACTAAAGTAATTGCACCTTATTTTTGTGATGGCAAATTAACCGCTCATGGATACCTTAATTTCCTGCAAAACGAATTTCAAGATTTTCTCTTTTCTTCAGAAAGATTAAATTAGTCATATTTTCAACAAGATGGGGCTTCACCTTATGCTGTAATATGTACAAATTATTTAAATCAAGTTATGTCAGATAGCTGGATAGGAACCTATGAACCCATTCTATGGCCAGCTCGATCACCAGATATTAAGACAAGGTATTTCAAACTGCCCCTGAAAATACTAAGGACATCAAAATCAGAATTAGAAACGCATGTGAGGCAATTACTCCTGAAATGCTCCAAAATGTAATGCTTGAGGTGTCTCATAGAGCACGTTTGTGTATTAGAATGCATGGTGCCGTTTTTTTTTTTTTTCACTGTGGTCGTAGGTAGTACTTGTTATACATAATTTTTTGTTTTTTTGGATGTTCATTTTGTATTTTTATTTATGAGATATTTGTTTGTTTATATTAAATTGTAATAAATAATTACTGAATTATAATTATTATAAAGTGAATTTTTACTATTATGGCATAGCTGATTTTTACGATTCAATGATATGAATTGTGGTTTTTTCATAAAATATTAAATATTGGCACTATCAGTTAAAATTTTTGTGACATGAGATTTGTTCTTTTCATTTTTGCACAAGAGTGTATGTCAAAGTCAACTTTGTTTTTTGAATTTTTTGATACACATTATTATTCTTATTGTCTTTGCCGTCAACTTTCATCCCTTTAACTTTTTTCGTATCTCCTCAAATAAGGAAGCCATAACCGTTTGTGGTTTTCCTATTTTTCAGGTTTCTGTAATATATTTCACGAAGTAGACTATGGATTTCAAATTTCTTTTTACTGAAATATAGCTCACAAAAAAATGGTGTGGCCCTCGTAAAATAGACAGTCTGTATTTTTTATTTATTTAATACAATACAAGCTAATGTTCACAATAAAATTTTTAATACAACTAATATATTTTTTTTTTCTTAACTTACTTAGTGCACCTAATAAGTGGCTTAACACCTGTATGTGCTTAACTTAATCGCTAGTTTAAGTATGCTATTGTATTATTAATACATAATATAAAAGTGGAAATAAATACAAAAGGAAATCAAGGAATATGTTGAAAAAATTTTTAAAAAATTGAAAAATTTATAATATAAAGAAAAACAAAAAGGAATATTTGACATAGTACTAAGCTTCTACAAGTAATGAACTGATGGTAATTAAAGTAAATATATTCCTTACATAGTTTTGTAAATTGCCGAACAGTTTTGATAAGTTTAATATTTTTTGGTAATAAATTATAAAATTTTGGACCTAAATATGTAACAAATCTTTGTTTAATATTTTTTTTTCCTGGTAGGAATTTGTATGTGATGTTCATTTGTACTTCTGGTCTTATATTGATTATTAACATGTACTTTTAGTTTATTTTTATATATATATATATATATATATATATATATATATATATAAATGCAGACATTGTGGATATATAAGGATCGAATATTAAGAACTTCACTGTTATTATAAAGTAATTTTGTTGGATAGTATTTTGGATGACATTTAACTTTTGTAAAGATGTTGTATATAGACCACCCCAAACCAGTATACCATATCAAAAAATTGACTCTACAAATGCCTTATAGATCATTATCAGAATATTTTTATTTAAAATATCTCTAAGCTGATAGAACTTGTATATAAGCTTCTTACCCTATTTGTTAAGTAGTTAATATGCTGTGTCTATTTTAAATGTTTGTCTACAATAATATTTAAATATTTTATTTCTGCAATTTCTTTAATTGCCTGTGGCAGATTATTTACCTGTATTGAGTTGTACTCAGGTCTATTATGATTGGTTACTGAAAATGCAATGTACTTAATTTTTTCAGTATTTAAAGAAAGTTGATTTTTCAAGCCATTTTTTTATAGTTTGCATACCCCCGATTACATTTTCTCTCGTATGTTCCCAAGTACTCCCATTGAACAAAGCAACTGTATCATCTGCATATGAGACAATTTTGGCATTTATATTTAGTCCTAACAACCAGTTTATATAGACAGTGAATAGGATTGGTCCGAGTACTGTCCCTTGTGGTATTTCCATTTTTATAATTTTTGGGTCGTTTAGGTTATTCATAATTCTAACATGTACACAATCGGTTAAGTAATTTCTAAAGACCTTTAACACGGTGCCATGAATCCCGTAATGTGCAAGCACGTCAAGAAGCTTTTCATGGTTCACCTTATCAAATGCCTTTGCCAGGTCTAAAAATACTCCAATACATTTTTTATTCTCGTCTAGATTGTCTGTGATTTATTTTATTACCTCATACATTGCATCTGCAGTTCACATACCCTCAACAAAACCAAATTGATTATTATGTAATATACTATTAGTTTTAAAATAGTCAGTAAGGCGCTCTCTCAAACGTTTGCCAAATATCTTGGCCAAGTTATTTATTAGGCTAATAGGTCGATAGTTAAAGTTTTGACTCCTGCTTTGTGTATGGGTGTTAAACAGAGACTTTAAATTGGGATGGGATATACCAGTTTCAAAAATTAGGTTAATAATTTGTACAATAGGCTTTAGTATCTGATAATGAACTAATTTAATTATTTCTGTCGTAACTCCATCAATTCCAGGTGCAGTTTTGTTCTTTAAACTATGTATATATTTTATTACTTCATGCTCAGTAACTGGAGTAAGGAACATTGACTGTAATGAGTTGTCTAATGTGAAATCAAAATTATTTGGTTCAGTAATCTGTTCACACATGTTAATTCCTACATTAGCAAAATAGTCATTACTATGATTAGCCATTTGTTTATAGTCAAGAAAGGCCATGCCATTATCATCAGTGAGTCGAATTTCTATACTTTTTACCTTATCCTCGTTTGCGATTCAGATATAATTCTGTATATATTTTTAATATTTTTTTGATTTTCTAATATTTGTTTTTTATAATAGTTATTTTTTGATTTTCTTAAGATCGTGTTTAAATGATTTCTATAGTTTTTGTATTCAGTCTCAAGAATGTCGGAGCGATGTTCTAATAGTTTTCTTTTAAGCTTATCACGTTTTTTTATAGAATATACAAGACCTTCTGTAATCCACGGTTTTATTTTTTTATTATTTGGTTTCTTTTTTCGTACATTTTTGGATTGTTCTATTAAATTTGAAAAAATATCTGTAAATTTGTCAGTTGCTATTTGTGTATGTATCATTGCAATTCAAAATATCAACCCAACTTTGATTTTCAACTAAACTTTTTAACTTATGTAGGTCAATTTTTGTAATTTCTTGTAAATTGTCAATTGCTTTGATTTCAACATTTATATTGTCAAAATAATTAAGGTTTAAAGCTACTGGATAATGGTTAGTAATGTTACAATTTAACACATATGATGAAAATTTTATGTTTTTAATACTATGTTTTTTCCGTACAAAAATATGATCTAGACAACTAGATGTATCTTTGGTTACACGTGTTGGAATCTGAATATAAGGTTGAAAACAATGTTTCCCAATATTGATAAATATTTGTTAACTACATGTGCATTTTTATCTAAATTATTAATATTAATGTCACCCACTATAATCTGGATTTGATTATCTTCTTTTGTTTCTTCTAAATATGAGTCAATATCATCTATAAAGGCGTCCTCACTGGTTGGGTTTGGCCGATATAGGGCAATTATTTTCAAAGGCGTATCATTAATTTTGAAATTTGATATGGCAAGTGTAACATCGCATCTCGTAAGCTTGATCTTTGTAAACACAGAATTTATTTTTGATTTATACCAAGAACTTGCCAAGTTTATCACCTTAGTATTGTATCATTATTTTATTTGTATGTAAAATAAAAGCCGTTCCCAGAATAAATACCTGCCTGAGATTCACTGTCTACTTATCGCAATTATTTTGCTTGTAGATGGAGAATCCAAAGGAAGGACCAGAGTTGGCTATAAATACGATGAAATGTGCCTTGTGCGAGAATCATTTGTCCATCCCACCAATTGTAGTCATCTCCGAAGATGGGGAAAACTTAAAATGCGGACGATGTAGAAAAGTTCGAACAGAAGTAAACATAAGAAATACAGCGTTGGAGGCAATCTTGAAACAGTGTCAATTTCCATGTATTTTCGAACACTGTTATAAAAAGCTATGTTGGGGTGAAGTGGAGCAACACGAGCGGATTTGTCCACAGAGGACGATACCGTGTCCCTTTTTCGAATGTTACGATACGGTTGTGATTGAAGATTGGGAATCCCATTTCTTAAATAAAAGTCACAAGTATGGCAACGTAGTTAACGGAGAATTCACACGCCAGTTATTCTTCATCAAGTATGGGGTAGGACTGATAATAAAAAACCAAATTCCTTACATAATTCACTATGGCTTGTTATCAGAGGAAAGTATTTGGATTTCAGTTTTCTCCCTTAGACCGAACATGGACAAATATATTAGATATGAAGTGAAATTTTCTTCGCCAAATTGCCAGAAGTATCTCATGTATGAAAACCAGCGCATTGTACCCTACAACCCCAGGGAACATTGTACAAGATGCATATTCGACACATTTGAGGGCGAAAAATGCTACTTACCGTACCACACTTTCTCAAATCACGGTTACTCAAGATTATACGCTGACATTGGCGGTTGTAAAACTACGAAAATTGAGTTGGGTGATGTTAAGAAGCTTTTTTATCCGAGACCTATTTATTACACTATAAACATAAAGGACAACATAGAAAAACCACCGATTAACAATAACCTTCTACGGCAAAGTCTACAGTGTCCTATTTGTCTGCAGTTAATGTCGCATGAGATACACATGTGCAGAGCCGGACACATATTTTGTCATAATTGCAAACCGCGGTTAACGGCGTGCCCGGTATGCCGCAGAAAAATCGGTAAGTCGAGAAACTACGCCCTAGAAGAAATCGCAGAAAATGTGGAGCTCGTTTGTCAACATCGTGATTGTGGGTGCGATTTTGCCGGAAACGTAAGAGACATTTGCCAACACGAAGGTGAATGTTACTACAATATTATAAATTCTACGAAAAGGTAGACTCGAAATGTATATGTTGAATATGTATTGAGAGAGGGATGTTAAAACTTTGCACCTGAGTCATTTTATCAACATCCACGCTGATCATTAAACAGTGCGGCTGGGGGGAAGCGGAGATGTGGACAGTGCAGAGTTTAAATAAATGTTAACATAAGGAGTACAGTATTCGAAGACATTTTTAAACATAGGTAATTGGGATTGTCTCATATTTTTGCTAGTATGTTAAGTATGGCTCAGGAAGTATAAAGTAAAATTTTCCTCGACAAGTGTCTTTCTATGTGAAAAATAGACCATATTAGCCTACCACCTCAGGTAACATTGGACAAGATGCATGTTTGGCAGTGGAGAATGTTTCTTACCATATCGTGGATTGTCAAAAGTATACAAAAGGCACATGGTTGTTGTTTGAAAAACTTGACAGCTGACAGATTGTGACAGCTGATATGAGGTTTTGGGGTTCTGAATTATGCTGAATATAAACAAAAAAATAGAAATACCACCAATTTTTAAAAACATTGTGGCAAATGTTTCAGTATGGCAAAATATGTGCAAAATGGCACATATTTTGTCATCATAATTACTGCAGTTAAATGTGTAGTTCTATTTTGCATTTAATGTATGTTTTAATGATGATAATAATAAAAAAACTTCGACAGTTATTTATTACGAGGTCCTTAGTTGATTAATCTGTTCCTAAGGAGTTTTTTTTTTAGGAAACTTTCTGTTTTTGGGTGTTTGATGATTTTTCATTTTGCAAAGAGGTCAAAGGATTTCCATGTTGTGGATCAATCTTGGCAAAGGTAGTACAACTATTGATCAATTGGCCGAATACTACATCATCAAATGTTAATAAATCATACCATATATTTTATTCCAATGTAAATTAATATTTGAATTCATATATTGGCCCAGTCATAAGCTACCCACTCTTATAGATTTTCATATTATATATAAGCACATGGTACGGTCACGTGATACTGCAATGTTCTTCTTCCAACCAAGAGATGCCGCAGTCTAAAGAAATTGTAATAATGTTGGTGGCCTGGCCATGTCCATTAACGTTTGCCAAAAGGTGCTTAAGTTATTAATTATGTAAGAAATAAAAATACAGAAAATTTGGAAACATCAATAAGAGAAATTCAAATTGCTTGTCATATAAATAAAACAAGTGCTAGAAAAATTTTAAAGAAAAATGGTTAAAAAGCCAAAAAAGTTCACAATTTACAAGCGGGGGACAAACCAAGGAGGACGACTTTTTGTAGGTGGCTGTTGGAAAAGAAGCGTGCCAATCCATTAATATGTAGTAAAATACTTTGGTCGGACGAGGCAAATTTTTCCAATAATGGATTTTCTAATCGCAATATTCATTACAAATGGACTTCTGAAAATACACACTGGCATAGACCGACTGGGTTTCAAAATCGTTTTTCAATAAATGTGTGGATAGGTATTTTAGGCACCAATTTAATAGGTCCTTATTTTTATGATGGTCACCTCAGTGGTCGAAGGTACCTAAACTTTTTGAGAAATGAATTTAATGAATTCTTAGATGACCTACCTTTAGAGAATCGACACAACTTTCAATATTTTCAACAAGATGGAGCTCCTCTCCACAATTCCCAGATTTGCCTGGATTATTTAGACGAAATTGGATAGGGACCAATGGATTTATTCGATGGCCCCCTCGCTCTCCAGATATAACCCCAATGGATTTTTTTCTATGGGGATATATTAAAGATAAGGTGTTTTCGACGAAACCGCAAAATGTACACGACCTAAAAGGTCGAATTCAACAGGCATGTATTACAGTTACCCCCGAAATGCTGAGTAATATTTTAAATGCAGTGCCTTGCCGCGCTGGATTGTGCATAAGAAATCGCGGTAGACATTTTGAATTCTTGATATGATATCTTAAAAATTATTTTTATGATTAGATAAATATTAATGTTCTGTGTGCTATATTTTTGTTATTATTAATTTGTTTTTTTATATGAATTTACTTTATTCTTCTTAATTGTGTTAATGTTTTATTATAGCAAAGATTTGAACAACTTATTGAATTATTTTATCGTTTTATTTAATCATATTTCTCCACGGCAAGTATAATGCTTGTTAAAAAAGAATTATTGGTTTTTAAAAAATGTTTTTAAAATTACTAACATAGTACCAATGAATAAATATGGCATGTGATATATCGTCGAAAAGGGAGGAAAATACTCTATTTAATGGCACCATTTCCCGTCCGTGTCAAAATATTTTTTTTAACAGCTTGAAGAGTAAATCTAAAAATACAGTGATTTTGAAAAAAATTAGATAAAACCTCGTTGAAACACTCTGTTTTGCAAAAAATTTTCGCCTTAGAATTTTTCTAGTATCTCTTCAAATAACGGAGATATTTGGCCTAGACGTTTTCCGCATTTTCGATATTTTCCGCCATAACTCTTAATCCTTTAGAATAGAATTAGAAAAGGCATAGAAGTAGGTGGAGACCATATCGAACATTTACTCTAAGTTGCAGCAATGGGGTTTTTGCATGGGGGGAAATTTTATAATGTCATTAAGTCAACTTTTACGTTATTTTTTGGTCTTCTAATAAGATTAGGTCCCTATTTTAGACAATCTTTTGATTTATCTATTTATCTCAATACCATAAAAATAATCCATTAGTTCATAAGAAAGTGAGAAAGAGTTTACACTATTATTACGATTTTGTTTTCCCTTACGTTTTGTACTTTTTTCAATAAATACACTTTGTATCATTAAATTTGAATTTGTCGTTCAAAAAATTATTGAAATGTTTAACAGCACTTTCCTCGATAACGGTTGGAGTTCTTAAGTTCTACCAAGTGTACCCTTTATACGTGGAAATGACGCACTCATCAAATTTTCTGGTCAGAAGTACGTTTCGCAAAAAAAAAAATATGAAAAAAATTCATCATCAGACACAGGTCCTGCGGCGCCCTCTATGATTTAACGTGATGTAATACATAAGTTATTGTTGCCTAGAATAAAAATATTTCCTCTAGCAAATTTGGCAAAGATCAGTCAAGAGGCTGTTGAGTTATTGCAAAAAAACGAAAAAATTATTTGAACTTTGACACCCTGTATCTTTTTCCACAGCAACATTTTACTTAAGCATATTTAGTTATATCCTCATATTTTGGCCCAAAGAATCTACCCCTGAACTATGGCCTATTATTAATGGTCCACCCTGTATATTGTATATTTTAAAAGTGCTTTTACGATGAACGAAAATGAAAGCATACAAAAGTCTTGAGGCATATAATAAAGCAGTATGTGGTTGGGTGAAAAAAATTTGTGTAAAGCAGTTCGATTCAAACGTTTTAGTTTTGGGAAAAGTAAGTATTACACATTAGACCACTCGATGTGCCCCTAAGCGTAAGCGGCACATTGAATAGTCTAAGATTGTACCTAACTTTTTATTTATAATGCATTTAACAATTATCCTATATTTATTTAATAAAATATTTTTTATAAAATTTTGTTTCACTTAAACATTTACTCCTATCTTATCACAAGTTAAATCAGAGTGGAGAAAACAATATTATTTAATTAAGATCATATTTTTGTAAATATTCAAAAGTTATTAGTAACAATGTTTTTTGTTGAGTAATAATCATTTCAATAAGGCATCCATTATATTTTGTTTCTCAACGCCTAGATTAAAATTTTACGGAACCAAAATTATGATCAATCAATAAAACACTTTTTAAATGTATTGCTTTTCTGACCAAAACAGACTCAAAACAACGCAATAAGGCGAAAGTTCGCTCTATTAAAGAAATATGATATATATTTACAAATTCTATAACATGTATTTTATATTTACGATAATTCAAATTATTGGAACTTCTCGTGAACTACAGGGGAAATCTCCAATTTATGTAATGTGCAATAATAGTTCTGACATGAATTGTCTTCCTGAAAAATTGTATCTTGTATTGAATTTTGCCATTGACATGTATGTTCCAAAGCATTTCATTAATAATGGGAATTATCCTTGCTGGTATTCATTCCAATCAAAAAAACTAATAAAACGTAAAAATAGGGTGTATAATAAATATAAAAATACAAATAAAAATTATTTTCTCGTTGAATATAAAAAATTAAGATCACTAACTAAATCTCAAATCAGTAAAGACTACATGAAATTTGTTCATATCAGAATCTCATTCTCTGTCTAATATAAAAGCCTTTTGGAAATACGTTAATAGTAAGCGTAGGAACAGTACTTTACCGAAGCAATTGGAGTGCAATGGCAGTAGCTCTTCTGATCCTAAAATTATCTGTGATATGTTTGCAGATTATTTCGAGTCTGTTTACGTCAGATATGATAAGGACATAGTTATCTCTAACATTCATATATATGATAATCCGGTCATACTAAATAGTATTTATATAGACTGTGATTTAGTTTTTGATAAATTATCATCTTTAAATTCCAATACTAATCCGGGTCCTGATGGTATACCGTCATATTTCTTAAAAATGTGCAGTCCCTCCTTGTCTCTTCCCATTGCTCATCTTTTAAAACTTTCTTTAGAGGTAGGTGAGTGTCCTACTATTTGGAAAATATCCTATAGTACACCCATTCACAAGTCAGGTCCAAAGTCAGATATAGAAAATTATCGATGTGTTTCGTCATGTTCTGTTATCCCTAAAGTATTAGAATCTATTGTAGCTGATAATATTTTTAATTCGTATAAAAATGTTATTATGTCATGTCAACACGGTTTTTTCAAAGGTCGTAGTACGCAAAGAAACCTTTTCCTGTATACATCATTCATACATGAAGCATTTAGAAAAGCCTCTCAAGTTGATGCTATACAGGGTGTTGCATCATGAGAGGGACATAGCTTAATAGGAGGTAGAGAACATCAGTGGTAACCGGAACCTCCCATAGAAATGCCTCATTGGGCCTTCATTACGAAGTTACAGGGTGTTAAATAATTTTTGGCCAAACCTGTTTTTTGTCATAACTTTGACAGGGAATGAAATAACGGATTCATATTTGGTACGTCTAATGTACTAACGAGCCCCAAGAGGTACATGTATAAAAAAAATATATATCCAGGTCCGGACTCACTATAATTTATGTTTCTTCTTTGCATCAATAAAACATCACCCTGTATATATTTTTTTGAAATTTCGATACGATATTCGAAAAGAGCAAGAAAAATCAAACAAAATGGCCTATTTCATTTTTTTGTTACACCTTCGTGGTTATTTAAATACGTTGTTAAATGTGCAAGAAAATGGATTACAGAACCCTATTAAATGAGAGGCACGTGAAATAAATAGTTTTATAACTAAAATTTGCAAAAATTCTATTGAGCCTAGGTGGTCTGGGTGAATCCTAATTCCGGCACGTTTTAAAGGTCCATTTTGGTAAAAAACTGTGGTCCTAATAAGTAATCGGATATGAAATAACAAAATTTTTAATCAATCACAGTAGGCTTGTTCAAAGTGACAGATAATAAAAAGAAATCTCCTAAACAGTTGAATAATTGTTTGTTAGTAATTTAATGTGTCAATAATCCGCATTTAGTTAGTAAAAACTTGTGAAAATATTTTAACTATGCCAGTAAAATTTACAAACGTGGAATATGCTGACATAATATTCATCTATGGTTTCTGTAATGGAAATGGTAGGTCGACGGAAAGAGAATATCGGCTGCGTTTTCCTGGTCGTCGATGCCCTAATCATAAAACCTTTAGTACGGTGTTCCAGTATGCAAGACAACACGGAAAGTTTCCTACTTCTGCAGTTGTGGAGCGTGTTTTACAACAAGGTGTGCAGGAACAAAACAATATTATAAACGTAGTACAAGAAAACCCAAATATGAGCACTAGACGAATCAGTTTGGCAACTGGTATTCCTCATTGGCGAGTATGGAGAACCCTAAAAAGAGAACGTTACCATCCATATCATATCCAGCAGGTACAGCGTCTTCAACAAGGCGACGATATCCCCCGCCTGGCATTTTGTCATTGGTTGTCTAACCATCGCCCAGTCATTTACAGAACCTTATTTACGGATGAGGCACAATTTACAAGGGATGGAGTAAACAATTCACGAAATAATCATAAATGGGCACAGGAAAACCCACATGCGGTACGCCAACGCCGTTCGCAACACAGGTTTTCTGTAAATATTTGGGTCGGACTTGTGAATAGACATTTGATAGGGCCACATTTTTTTGAAGAAAGATTGAATGGTGAAATTTACTTTGATTTTCTTCAAAACATTTTACCGAATATGAAAAAATATCGGTATAAGAGGCATGTTGTTTCAGCATGATGGGGCCCCACCACATTTTAACCTTCAAGTAAGAGAACACTTAAACAATGTGTATCCTAATAGATGGATTGGACGCGGGGGTCCACATGAATGGCCACCAAGATCTCCTGATTGTAACCCTTGTGATTACTTTTTATGGGGCCACTTAAAAAACGAGGTTTATAGCATTGAAATTGAAAGTAGACAACATTTAATTCAGCGCATCGTTACAACCTGCTACGAAATACGGAATAATCCAGAAATGATACGTCGAGCAATTGGTGACCTTTCTAAACGCGCAAGAAAATGCACAGAATGTGGGGGAGGTCATTTTGAAAATTTACTTTAGTGTCAATTACGTTTTATTTTTAAACACATTTAGTTATTGTTTTGTTATTTATTGTTAATTGAATGGAAAATATTTTATTTATTTAGATTTTAGTTTGTTCTCTTTTCCAATTTTTATTAAGTATAAAATGTTGATGATTTTCTTCATCAAAGTAACTGGTTGCTTAGGCCTAAATGGTTTAAATTATCTGTCACTTTTATTCTTTGAACAAGCCTACTGTGATTGATTAAAAATTTTGTTATTTCATACCCGATTACTTATTAGGACCACAGTTTTTTACCAAAATGGACCTTTAAAACGTGCCGGAATTAGGATTCACCCAGACCACCTAGGCTCAATAGAATTTTTGCAAATTTTAGTTATAAAACTATTTATTTCACGTGCCTCTCATTTAATAGGGTTCTGTAATCCATTTTCTTGCACATTTAACAACGTATTTAAATAACCACGAAGGTGTAACAAAAAAATGAAATAGGCCATTTTGTTTGTTTTTTCTTGCTCTTTTCGAATATCGTATCGAAATTTCAAAAAAATATATACAGGGTGATGTTTTATTGATGCAAAGAAGAAACATAAATTATAGTGAGTCCGGACCTGGATATATTTTTTTTATACATGTACCTCTTGGGGCTCGTTAGTACATTAGCCGTACCAAATATGAATCCGTTATTTCATTCCCTGTCAAAGTTATGACAAAAAACAGGTTTGGCCAAAAATTATTTAACACCCTGTAACTTCGTAATGAAGGCCCAATGAGACATTTCTATGGGAGGTTCCGGTTACCACTGATGTTCTCTACCTCCTATTAAGCTATGTCCCTCTCATGATGCAACACCCTGTATATACCGATATAAAAAAGGCCTTTGATCGTGTCAATCATAGCATCCTCCTGCAAAAACTTTCATTATATGGTATAAACGGGTCATTACTGCAGTGGATAAAATCGTATCTGACAGACAGAACTCAAATTGTGCGAATAGGAGAAAATAAATCAAGAAATATTAGGGTGAGTTCGGGAGTTCCACAAGGTAGTCATCTTTCTCCGATCCTATTTTCACTTTTTGTTAACGATGTTCAATACATTTTCGACTTTGCGGAAATCCTTCTTTTCGCAGATGATTTGAAATTGTTTGCAGTCGTTGATACTACAAAGGACGCCGAAAAAGTGCAGTGTGATATTGACAGGTTTTACGAGTGGAATATAAACAATTGTCTGGAACTTAACATAAATAAATGTAAAATAATAACATTCTCTAAGAAGAAAAGTAATATATTATTTGAATATTCTATAAATACATTAAAACTTTTAAGAGTAGAGTCTATTTGTGATCTAGGCATTACTTTGGATTCCGGGTTAAGATATCACCTGCATATGGAGAATATCCTAAAGCGAGCATATCGCCTATGTGGTTTTATCAAAAGACAATGCAGGGATTTCACTGATATTACATGTATTTTAAATATATTTAATTCGCTGGTTAGATCAATATTGGAATATTGTTGCATTATATGGGACCCTTATTATCAGTCGGGCATAGACAGGCTCGAAAGAGTGCAAAACAAAATGGTTAATTTCATTTTATTTAAATTACATATTGATAAAACCAATTATTCGCACGAAGAAAGACTTCAACTACTGGGTATTACGTCCCTTAAGGAAAGACGTCTTAAAAGTATACAAAAATTTGGTTTTAATATTGTCAATAACAAAATAGATTCCACAGAAATTCTGCAATTATTCTATTTTAGAGTTCCTAGATTTAGTTCAAGAAATCACGATTTGTTCTATGATGATAATTTCCATTCCAACTATAGTAGTCACTGTCCGGTTGCAAAAGTCACCTCAGCTATTAATAATTTACCAGCAAATATTGACATCAATTTTTGTTTTTAGAAAATTTTTAAATTGTATCTCCGTTAGTAACAATCTGGTGTAGTCTGTTGTATTTTATTCATTTTTGTCATTAATTTATTCTTTGTTTTGTGATACTTGATACATGTTTTATTATATATATACCATATGTTCATTTTATTTTTTCTGTTATATGTGTATGTATATACGTGGTGCTGTATTATATCATTTGGGATTTTATCCTGTAGATATGAAATAAATAAATAATTTTAATAAAATCTCCCATCTATGTGTTATTTAATTTTGACAGTCTAGGCAATATATTAAGTCATATAATTAATACTGAATAGTAGGTTTAATTTTGTTTGTAACTTAAGTGTCAATACTATTTTTCTTTTTTATTCACTATTATCATATGTGTTTTCAAGTATTTTCTGTAATTGGGTGCTTACCTATTGGAAATAAAGAGATTATTATTATTATTATAATCTGGGGATGGATCGTATTCACATTCAGAAAATATATTTATTTAGGAGTAATTTAACATAAATATTTTAAAAAATTGGTTCATTATCGAAAAAATTTGACTCCTAGATCTCGTATTGCAGTGAAACCACAGTTAACAGCACAAAATTATATTTCACCAATAATATAAACGTTATAAATGACTTGAACGTTAATAATAAACCTTAAAAACAGTTTGTTTACATAAAAATACTGTGTCAGCATTGCAATACGTTATTTTACCTCCCCAGGGTCAAGGATGGTAAACTAAAGAAGGATAGTTTATTCCCATAAGACTGTATGTTGGCTCTCCGATCGGCTTGCGATCTAGTTGGTGACGTCACTGTCTGGCGTACCAGCTTTGTTTATGCTTGCTTATATGTGTGTTTAGGCCGTGTTTTAGAACTTTTAAAGACAAAATTAATTCTACTTTGTGATTCTGCATGTGTCTACAGTATTTTAAAACTAATTTTATGTGTTCTTTGTTTTAAGTAGACTATAAAATAAATCAACTGTAGGTACGTTTGTGTTTAGATATTTTCTGCTGCTTATTGTAAGTTATTTTATTTTGCCTTAAACTTCATGGATATGTGTGTAAAACTAATTAATTATTTCAGAGACTCTAAATTAAATTTATGCCTGGCTGTAGATGTGCGATTTATGGCTGCAATAATAGGAGTGTGGTTACAATAAGGCTGCGATACAAAAATTGTTTATCATTCTTTCCCGAAAGGAAAAGATTTTGTTTCTATGACAATGCTTAAAGAATGGATTAATTGCTGTAAACGTGCAGATAAATTTAATCCCAGTTCAAGTGTGATTTGTTCTGTTCGTTTTACACAAAATGAAAAGGGGTCTACAAAATGAACTGTTAGGTAAGATAATAAATTTTAAATACTTACCCAACAAAAGTTATGGTTGGTGTAAATTTAGGTACAAATAATGTTAATTTGTAGGTTTGCCTTTAAAGAAAACTGCTGTTCCCGCATTAAATATACCTGGAAAAACGAAAAAGGTGGATATCATCTTAGATAAACAAGATAGGCATACCCAGAAAGAAAGAAAAGATTTGTACAATCCATATCGAATTTAAAAAGAAAAAGGTCCAACGATGAAAACCACAGAACATGTAAAAAAATGAAAAAGATTGTTAATTAAAGAACATTTTATTAGTTTATTTGTTGGTAATTAGTTTAATAAATAATTTTAAAAAACATTTGCTTTTTTCAGTTACCTTTCTTATTAGCTGTGGTGGGGGACAAATTTATTTCTCATCTGACTAAACAGGTATTTTTTCGTACTCACTATAAAGTTTAACATAGTTTTGCCGAAGAAATACCATTATTGCCTTTAAATTCAAAGCTTAGTGGTAAATATTTTAGTTGTGATTTTATAAGTAACTAAATTTTAAAAAATTCATCTTACTATGAATAATAGTCGTCTTCCTAATTTTATCAGGTCTTTATTGATTAATATTTTCGTCAAATTTGTAAGACATGAGTAGTCTTGACTTTTTTAAACTTTTAGTATTTTCCTGAAACTTTAACAATTACAAAATTCCTCGACTTTCAGATTTTCCAGATCTCACAGTATATTTGAACTAATTATTCCTTACACCTATATACATATTTTAAACAATAATATTTATATTCGGACTTATATTTTTATGATATCCATAACACTTACTACCTTTGATTTTTATATTCTGTTAATATACTTCTGCTGCAGTATGTAAGTCAAAAATTGCAGTTTGTTAGCCTATATAATATTACTCCGAATTCAAATTCTGGCCAGTCGCCTACGTCATCATAGCCACGCCCACTCGCCGATAAAATAGCGTTTATAAACTATCCTTCTTAGTTTACTATTCTTGCTCCAGGGTAACCCAGCTGTCAAATCGTGCGCGTCACCTATACTTGCCTATAGGAACTTTAATACATGTTCCTTAACAACACAACCTAGGTGGTGGTGGTGTTGTTCTTAACCAGCAAGGAAAATTTACAAGGGTAAAGTCCGCAAATCCGCAATCCCTTGCCGGTAATGAAAATTACAAAATGTAAAGCGGCTTTAACAAAAACCTGAAATATAGAGGGCGCCACGATGCAATAATTCTGTTTCAACAACCAGTCTTTGATCCTTGTTTGCCGGGATTCCCTGATTGTGCGTAAATTGTGGTAAATTTAACACAAGTACTTACATAAAGACTATATAACATTAAAACACAAAACAATCCGCATAAATTCTAAATTAAATAGTGTGTCAGTGTATATTCCAGACATGGATTCCCACATTGCAATAATAAGTGAAATATTATCAAGTGTTTTGGAAGACGTCCATAAGTTAACATATAAGCTTGAACCTCAAACGCCCATAATGATTAAGAAAAATACACTACTAGTATCAATTATGCTACTATATTCAGAAGTACCTTTAACATGGACACGAATTGATCATGATCAGCCATACAAATTAGTGAATTTAGAAAAAGGCTCACGGGAATATGAAGAAATAGAGAGTTTTTTTAAACTCACAATTAAGAAGTCCAGGTACAGCATAATTGAAATAAAACGAGTAGAAAATTATTATTTGTGGGCACAATTTAATTTGAAAATTATAAAAAAACAGCACTTATATGGTGCATGTTCACAGAGGAGGCTATTCCACGGTACGAAAGCTTGTAATATCGACTCCATTTGCAGAGACAATTTTAATTGGCGACTTACAGGCAGCTGCTTCGGGCACAAGTTTGGCAAAGGAGTATCCTTCTCGCCCGAATCTACTTACTCTTCTCACTATCCGAAACATGACTATCTCCTTCCCAGAATAATGTTTGTTTCTGATGTTTTGGTGGCATCAACATGCCTGGGAAATGAACTTATGACAATACCCACAGAGGCACATGACACGTCACAAAATAAGGACGGAAGAGTTATCGTCAAATACGAGGACCATGACTTTTGTCCGAGATATGTAATATATTATTCATAACTCATAAATCAGTGTGTTATTGCTAGACCTTAAGTATATTATTCATAGTTTAATCTGCGTATACTGACTGCTTAGTCAGATGCACATCAAGTTAAAAACGTACTATTCTTCTATACCACCTCGCATATAATAAAGCTGAAGCAAGTGAAGAAAATAAAGGCTCCTCTGAAAATGTGGCAAATGAAATTCTTCTGGTTGTTTAATGAATATTGTTCCGGAACTTTAATTAAAAAGAATGTTTTTAAAATCTCTGACTTGGGCTCTGTTTGTTTATTCTGTGACGTGCACTCTAGTTTTTAAATGATGATCATGTCCGTGTAACTGAAGTAGACCCTGTATTTTTAAAACAGTATTATATTTCACTTGGAAATGTAAGTATACTACAGGAGACATGTAACACCCCGTAGCATGTTTATTTAAAAAGATATTATTTTGAAATTTGGTACACTTATATAATGCGTGATTGTCCTTTTTTAAGTACAAATATTTTTTCCACCACTTCCGGTTTCACCGGAAGTGACATTTACTCTGTTATTTTAAATGGCACCCTGTATATATTTTTTACCTATCTGATTCGTCTCTAAGATTCTCTTTTCAACCATGTATGGGAACACGGCATTTGTTTTTAAAATGACAGTTAATATCAATTTTAGTTTGTTAAGTCTAGGTGGCCCTGATATGAACCTTGGCAGATATTGATGCGTAGTGTGCCGTGATATCAAAATACCTCTGGTATGCAACTTTGTGCCTCATATTTTTTTGGGAATAATCAGGAGCTGAACAGACTAATAAGATCTAACTTATTTAAAAAAAATATCTTTAAACAACCCCCGATATCATAAAAACCAAGATAGGAACCCCATTTTTTTTATTTCACCTAGTTAAAAAATACTTATTTATCTTTTATTTTTGTCCAATACAATTGCTGTGCCTATCCTATTTTACTTTCTTCATTAAAATTAGTATCGAATGTTATTGCATAATAATAAATATTGTACTTCAACAAAAATATTTTGTAAGCAGGCGGTGGAAACAAAATAAAAGTAGGTAAAACGATTTTTTTAATAAATAAAAAACAAGACACATCAGTAAAACACATTTGAACAAAATTGATGAATAACCATTACACTATGTAATACATTTTTACAACGAATGAATGAAATTAAAATGAAATATTTACTGAAGTACTACATACGAAAGCATTTTTTACTGCAGATGCTCAAAATGTTGTCCGTTATTATCTCTGCTCGATCGTGTTTTTGTGACAGTAGCCCTAAGCACGTTATCTAACTGTAATTCAGTAATCCCATCGATTGCTCTTCTGGCTCTCATTTCCATGTCTTCTCTGTTTGTTGGTGGAGTTCTATAAACGTTTTCCTTGAGGTGGCCCCATACAAAAAAATCAAGTGGCGTAAGGTCTGGTGACCTTGCAGGCCATCGAACGGGCCCATTTGTTCCCATACAGTTTTCTCCAAGCCTTTCATTTAAATAATTCACCGCAACTCTGCTGTTATATGGTGGAGTCCCATCCGGTTGAAAAATTATTGGGTTAACATTAGGTGGCAGTTCTTCCAAAAAATCTTGTATCTGGTTTTGCAAAAATCCCAAATATCTTTCTCCATTTAATGGACCATCAAAAATTATTGGCCCAATAATTCTGCCAATTACTCCTAACCATACATTAAAACTAAATCGCTCCTGATATGCACTATCTCTCATATTTCTGGGATTCTCTTGTGCCCAATAACGGGTGTTGTTACGATTAATTAATCCCAAATTAGTGAACCTGGACTCGTCGGAAAATAGAATTTGTTCATGAAAATTATTGTCCAAATTGTGTCTGTTCAGAAACCAATTGCAATAGTTCAATCTTCTTTGAAAATCATTTTCGTATAAATGCTGGTGTATTTGGTACTTGTATGATTTAAATTTGTGTTTTTTCAAAATGCGTCGAGCTGATTCCCGATTTACACCGGTTTGGTCCTCAATCTGTCTTATCGAAATCGTGGGATCTGCCTCGACAATTGCAAGTGCATTGATTTCCGAATCTTCATCGATAATGAAATTATTTTCCAGTACATCTGCTTCACTTCTGAATTGCTGTTCAACTTCTTTCTTGATATGTCAGCAGCCCGCCTGCTATTTTTCTTACATTCGCCATAGATTAGTAGCATATCTACTTTTTCATTTCGTAAATACATGGCAAAACAGAGTTAAAAATGTGATAACTTAGGTATAATTTAATAAATTGCTGCCAAATAAACAATTCTTAATTGTCAAATCAAAATGACGCCGCGTTTTACCTTCTTTTGTTTCCACCGCCTGCTTATTATTTTTGTTGCAGTACCTACAATATTCATTACTATGCAATAACATTCGATACTGACTTTAATGAAGAAAGTAAAATAGGATAGGCACAGCCTATTGGACAAAAATAAAAGATAAATAAGTACTTTTTAACTAGGTGAAATAAAAAAACGGGGTTCCTATCTTGGTTTTTATGATATCGTGGGTTGTTTAAAGATATTTTTTTTTAAATAAGTTAGATCTTATTAGTCTGTTCAGCTACTGATTATTCCCAAAAAAATATGAGGCACAAAGTCGCATACCAGAGGTCTTTCGATATCACGGCACACTACGCATCAATATCTGCCAAGGTTCATATCAGGGTCACCTAGACTTAACAAACTAAAATTGATATTAACTGTCATTTTAAAAACAAATGCCGTGTTCCGATACATGGTTGAAAAGAGAATCTAGAGACGAATCAGATAGGTAAGAAAAATATACAGGGTGCCATTTAAAATAGCAGAGTAGATGTCACTTCCGGTGAAACGTGCCTGTATATGAAAAACTGGAATTTTTAGGAATTTTTTTCACATTTTGTTTAATAAAAAATTACGCCCATGTTTTCAAACTAGCGCATAGTGAAATCATCATTTCTTTGATTTTTACGAGTGATGAAGCCGAAAATCTGCCATACTACCCGATTTACCCAAACATACGTGATTTTAAGCAGATAACGCCTGGGCTAATATATAGCTCAAGTAATAAGTTCCTGATACATAAAAAACGCAACAAAGATTTTACGACATAATTATTATCGCCGCGGGCCATGGCGGAATACTGCATCAAACGACCCGACGCACATTAAGAACCTATAAAGGTAAGCGAGCTGATTTCCGGTCGAGGTAGCACAAAGAGTAATGGTATTTTAATGAGCTCGTAAAGTTTTTGTATGTTATTTATGTCTCGGGATATTCCTACTTGAACTATACCTATTATTTCACCACTTTCAGTCATAATTTATTAGTTAATAAGTCTGCAAGACAGTGTTACGTGTGTGTAATAAACAATTTTTAAAATATTGTAGGGCATGTAATATGTATTGCCTTGAAAAGTAAGTTACGCGGTTTACAAAGGAATACCGCGCTTAAAATAAAAACGGGTTCTATTCCATCCCCTTAACATACAGACAATACTTATTGTTTTGCTATAATAAATCTAATTAAGTCTCTCTTTATGCTTAAAATTAAATTAAAACTGCCATATCCTTTAATTTAATAGATATGCACACCCAAGGAGGCCCGTAATTCGATTTGAGATAATTTAATTTTGCTAATTTCCAAAGTTTATCGCACTTCCCACCGCCTACTACGACAAGTATACCACAGCAGCCAACAACAAGAGAAAACAAAAGTTAATCGTTAACGTCAAGACGAAATTGGGGAAATTCTAGCACGTAACCAAAAGTGCGTTTTCCCTAGGAAGCATTTCGGTACCTATACCTATTATATAATAGTGATTGTTCGCTTACCATATTTTTCATGTTGTTCGCCCTCTTTTTCGCCCTGTGAAAAACTGCTGAGTAGGCCGTTTATCGTGTACCCGCCGGCACCAGCTAACGTGTCCATGGTTTCGTTGATTTCGTCATGGAGGTTATTGTGACTTTTGTTTATGTCTAAATCCATGGTACAGTGTTGTGATCTAAAAAAAATATCTTTTGTTGCCTGTTGTCTAGTTTGTTATGTGCTATTTCCATGGAATGTGAAATTCGCGTGCTGGGAATAGACAATAGACCTCTGCTACAACTTTAGGAAGAAGGTAAGCAATAACCTACGGGACTTTCATAAGAACTGTTTATATAACTACTGGTAAATCTATATTTCTGTGACAATAGTCATAGGAGTCTAATAAACTCAAAAAGGGCATAAAGAATAACGATCTTTAGGAGGTCGTCAAAGCTAAATGGTTAAATTTATTATAAAGCTGATCATACTCATGAAGAACTTACCAAGTTATCTCTATGAAAGCGTAGAGAGCTTGATAAAATCTATGAGAGCATTTGGTCTTAGACTAAAGTGTTTATTAAGACTTTCATGGTGCCATGAAAAGCTAAATTTGCCTTGAATAATGATCGTTAAAACTGTATTTTAGAATATTTATTATTCCAATGACATTTCAGTTTATTGTTGCCTATAGTAAAACAGAAATGTTTTACAGTCAACGGAGAAGACTTTAATACTATGAAATATCATGTCAGATTAATAAAATTATTTTATATCTTTATAGGAAGCTGCTAAATAATGTTGGTACTGTCGTGAGCAGAAAAAAAATAGGACAACTTTTTTTCTAATGTAAATCTGTCTCTATTTGAATATGTAATGAGTAGCCGAAATAAAACAGATACCTATCACTTTTAATTTATTTTTTATTTTAATGCTGTAGTTATTGCTATAGTAAATGATGCATCCATCCAATGAGACAAATTGCACTGCGTTATAACATTAACAAAAATTTGGTGTGTAACATTTTAAGAAAGTGGAGAATAAACGGTATGATTAGTAGAAATTCTGGATCAATGGACAAAGGATATCCTACTTAACGAGAAACTAACTATTAATATTTCGTTATTGCACCATTTCTATTTATAACTTCTATAAGTCTGTTTGGCATAGAATAAAATAACCTTATACAATAATCATTAGTAATAATATTTTCCCATGCACTATTTACTATTTCCAGTAATTCTTCGGCATTCCGTGGTCTCACATGTCGTTTTTGGATACTTTTTACAAGTAGTCCCCATACTTCTTCCACAGGGTTATGATCCGGACTATGACTGGGCCAGTTAAGAACATTGATGTTGTTATCTTGAAACCAATTAGTTACGGTATGAGCAGTATGAACGGAACAATTGTCTTGTTGAAATATGAACTCATTATTAGGAAATAATAGTGACACAGAAGGGAGCATAATATTGTCTAAAATCCTAATATACGTTTCACTATTAAATCGTTCCTCGATGTGCCACAAAACACCAGGACCACGTGCCGATATCCAAGCCCCCATATTGACGGAAAATCTACCACTTTTATCATTGTTAAATATATATTTCTCATCGAATCGGGTATTCGGAGGGCGGTAAACGCGAATACGACCGCTGTGTCTTGGCTGGAAAGTTTATTCGTCTGTAAAGATTACATTGTTCCAAAAATTTACATCATGCGCTAAAAATTCAAGCGCAAATCCTACTCGAGCTTCTTTATGTTCAGCTTTAAGTAAGTATTTTTGTGCTGCTGCATGACAGTGTAGCTCCGATTCTCTTACTCGCCGGCGACCAGTATTACTCGATCCAGGAAAATTCGTTTCTTCAGCAGCAGCCTGTTTCAATTGGTAAAACGAGTGCGAAGAATATGGTAAAAATATTACCTGGTCCAAATGCTAGAAATATACATACAGTACATACACATACATTGTTTTAAAAAGTTCATATTAAACAAAATGATTAAGCATGGTATATTTGTCTTATTTTACTACGCAAAATATATTTTATTTGTTACTTGTGAGCTGGAAACGTGAAAACTAAATGTAATGTAATTCTAAAAAGCGTAGACTATGACCAGTTAATTTTGCAACAGGATGGGGCTCCACCACATAACAGCAGAGTTGTGGTGAGTTATTTAAATGAAAGGTTTGGAGAAAACTGGATGGGAACAAATGGGCCCGTTCGATGGCCTGCAAGGTCACCAGACCTTACGCCGCTTGATTTTTTTGTATGGGGACACCTCAAGGAAAACGTTTATAGAACTCCACCAACAAACAGAGAAGACATGGAAATAAGAGTCAGAAGGGCAATCAATGGGATTACTGAATTACAGTTAGATAACGTGCTTAGGGCTACCGTCACAAAAACACGATTGTGCAGAGATAATAACGGACAAGATTTTGATCATCTGCAGTAAAAAATGCTTTTGTATATAGTACTTCAGTAAATATTTCATTTTCATTTCATTCATTCGTTGTAAAAATGTATTACATAGTGTAATGGTTTTTCATCAATTTTGTTCAAATGTGTTTTACTGATGTTTCTTACTTATTAAAAAAATCGTTTTACCTACTTTTATTTTGTTTCCACCGCCTGCTTATTACTAAATATTTTTGTTGAAGTACAATATTCATTACTATGCAATAACATTCGATACTAATTTTAATGAAGAAAGTAAAATAGGATAGGCACAGCAATTGTATTGGACAAAAATAAAAGACAAATAAGTATTTTTTAACTAGGTGAAATAAAAAAATGGGGTTCCTATCTTGGTTTTTATGATATCGGGGGTTGTTTAAAGATATTTTTTTTTAAATAAGTTAGATCTTATTAGTCTGTTCAGCTACTGGTTATTCCTAAAGAAATATGAGGCACAAAGTCGCATACCAGAGGTCTTTCGATATCACGGCACACTACGCATCAATATCTGCCAAGGTTCATATCAGGGCCACCTAGACTTAACAAACTAAAATTAATATTAACTGTCATTTTAAAAACAAATGCCGTGTTCCGATACATGGTTGGAAAGATAATCTAGAGGCGAATCAGATAGGTAAAAAAAATATACAGGGTGCCATTTAAAATAACAGAGTAGATGTCACTTCCGGTGAAACCGGAAGTGGCGGGGACAAAAATTGTACTTAAAAAAGGACAATCACGCATTTATATAAGTGTACCAAATTTAAAAATAATATCTTTTTAAATAAACATGCTACAGGGTGTTACATGTGTCCTGAGTTACCCGGTATAAGGTTTGTGACCTTTTTAAAAGTGAATTTTTTAAATTAACTTGGGTGTTCCGTTTAAAATAACAAAGTTTTTACATCTACTTCCGGTATAAGCAGAAGGGACAGAACTGTCAAAATATTTTCGTTGGATAGATCATTTTGTTTACTATACATAGGTATGTAATTTCACAAAAATTCGCCAGTACAACGGCAAAGAATGTAACGTTTTATTGGTAAAATAACTAAGGACAAAAATTGAGAGGTCTGCAACTATTACGCTAAAGCCTTTTGGTGTAAGTTTTGTAATTCACTCACCTGGTAAGTTTTGTCGAAAATTAGATTTAAACAGAGACGGAAAATAACGCCCTCGCCGCTGATTCTCTCCCGAATCACCGTTCAAAACTTGTAATTAAATAAAAAATGAATAACATATTTCTATGATCAGATATGTGGAAACAAGTTTTGTGTTAACGTAAACTACCCCCTGCCGTACTGGGATGGAATGCAACAAAAACTGTTTTCTCCAAACAAAAACATTGGTTAGTGCTGTCTAGTATTTATTCGAGCGAGTGATTTTTATTGCCGTAGTTCTTCGTGTTATTGTTGTTTCAAGTTGAGCCGCTCTGTTGACACCGTGTAAGGTGAAAATCTAGGAAACCTCAGAAGTGTTTAGAATAGATTCCGAATAAAGCTTATTTTCATGTAGGTATGTGTAAGGATTCTTAAGCATGAATATTTAAAATAATATATCATATTGATAATATGCAAGTACAATACGAATTCGATCTGTATAGTAACTCCCGCATTATATTATTATTAGGTTTTTTCAATGACTTCAGAATTGGGTTTTTTATTAGCCCAGTCACAGGAAGAAAATGCCTTAGCCGGGTGAGTGGGTAATGTGCCTTTACATCGATTTGGCTGATTAAATTATACAAGTAACATAAAATTTCGCCAATTTACTTCCACATCCAGTGGAAGTATAGTGACGCAAAAAATTAGTATTTTTAAATAGGCTTGAAATGTCATGAAACGTCGAGATTTTAAATTTGAGCGAAAAAAAATTTCTGTCTGTCGGGCTGTCTGTAACTTTTTTTTTGTGCGCACGTTTACTCTGGAACCGTTTATGGTATTGACTTGAAATTTGATACACTTATGTATTATAACGAGATCTGGAACTAGATTATATTTTGATCTAATTCCGTTGAAGGATTCGGGGGTAAATGGGGTAAATAAGGGTAAATAGGCAAAGCAAGTAGATAAGAGTCCATAAAATTGCAATTTAGAGCATGTACTGTCGTGAGCAGAAAAAAATAAGACAACTTTTTTTTTCTAATGGAAATCTGTCTCTATTTGAATATGTAATGAGTACATGAGGAAAATATGAGGCTTGAAATAAGTAAGAAGCCTTAGTTTTTTCAATTTAGTAAATATTTGTTATCCTTTATTATATTTAATACAGACAAATTTAATTATCTTTAAAAATTTTGTTCCGACAAGAATATACCAAATATTCAATTAGTTGACAAAACTAAATGATTTATTTCCGCCGTATTTGTTCTTCCTAAGTAAATTACTGTACGAAAATGATAGATTTAGTTGAGAGAAAGATATTTGCTTCTCCCAAATCTATTGCAATATTACATTTATTTCCTAGAAATAAATATATCAGCAAAGAGTTAATCATAATACGTGAAGTACCTAAATATTTAGTTCTGTATAGTAAATATTTACTACTCATTAATAAATTTACTTATGAAAACTAAATGTTCAAATGTCGCCCTCTGTCGTCGAAAAATTATACTGTGTACTTTATCGTTTTCGTTATAGACGCCATTAAGTGATCCCAGTTTTCTTGGCGATTCGTGGTGTTTTTAGCCAGTTTACGGTGTTTATTTTTGAGAATGGATAATAGTGATTGAGTTGAGTGAATTTAATGTAATCTTGAGGCCTTGGATGCATCCAGCAAATCTTTAAAGGTAACTAGTCTAGCTTGACTATTTGTGAGGTCGCCATTGTATTCATTCTACTATTAGTAAAAATAAAGTTATCATGCACGTGCATTATTAAATTTTCTATATTATATGTGCATTATATCATATCTGATTGTCCTAGAATGCGAATATGCATAGTTTTATTTATGATGATAAGTACGTTTACGAAAATCGGCCTACTTTGGTAAATTCTATCGCAGTTTTGGGACACAATGGAGTATACTAAAAAAGTTTAAAGTTCATAAGTACTATGTGTCCGTGTACATTTTAGATAACCTTAGTCTACTTATGTGATTATAAATTTTCTTGCTCTGTAATTTTTTAAATGCAGATATTTTACAATAAAACATTGTAATATAGTATATTGTTTTATTTGTTTGTTTAATGCTTTATTTTAGCATTATTAAATCCAAAAATTCACTCGGTACTTATTGTATATTAATTGCATCTTCTAACGTCATGCTATATTTAATTGATTTAAATAAACGGTGAAAGTCATCCCGATAGAGTATAGTGCGTTAAAATACAGGTATTACATTTATTAACATTATAGAAGCATATAGAGAGGGTGAAAAATAAAGAATATATAAAAAAATGTATAAAACTTTTCTAAGATCAAACACGTTATGATACTCAAATCAATAGGTTCATATTTTCTTCTAATTGATTTAAATATTTGTAATAAAAAGTGGTTTAAATATTTCAAGATGAACTTTTATACACATCAGGTATGTAGAAATGTAAATCCTTATTTTTATAGCAATATTTGTTTATCACATATATAGTGTGTTCCCGGTTTGTGCGTCGAAGAAGATTGTTTTATTTTAATGTTTAAAAAAAAATGACAGTGCGGAAGAAAAGGTTTTATTTATTGAAAGGTAAAGAGTCGCATAATAAAAAGTAGAATTTAATGTTAATTTATTAATTGGTTTGAAAATGTACATATCCAAAAAAAAATTAAGAAATGTCTAGCTAGATTACGCTATACCTCGGTTTTTCGTTTGCGACCAAATGCCAATATATGTATATATTGGAATGGCAATAAGACATAATTAAATACAAAAGTTCATAGATATGCAAAATTTTAAAAAATATAAAATATTTAAATTTTTGTTGTTATATTTGATTTCAAAATTTTATATAGATGCGTGACCGTATCTTGCAACTTATTTGACATTTTGCTTTTAAACAAAAGTCAAACAAGTTTGGTTGCTTTCTGTTTCAGTAAATATTAAAACATTTTTCCCCAGTTATTTTTTCAATTGTAGAAATTAACGCAATTTTTCCTCTCCAACAGATAATCCGGGGACACACTGTATATTAACATAAAATAAATATTTCTACATTGCAACTAAATCGAAAATTACACATTTATTAACAACAAGTAAGCATATTTACTACACTGAGAGATGATTTAATTGAGATAAATAAATTTTATTACCCCAACTAAATGATTTATTCGTATTTGGCCGATTAAACATTTAGTTGGGGATACTAAAGCATTTATTTAAAAATGAAAACTAAATATTTAATATTGTCAAATAAATTCAAATACTCACGAGTAAATAATATATAGTTCTGAGAAATAAAGATTTATTTCTCATAAACAAAGCTTCTTACAATGTTTCATTGATTTATTCGTAATTAACAAAGTTTGTTTCATGCAAATGAATTTGTCTTTCAATTTATGCGTAATAAAAAAATATTCTTTTTTTAAACAAAAATCATTTTTACTGAGTACCTACTCTCTAAATTTGTTGCTAGTAAATATGCTTACTTGTGGTTAATAAATGTGTAATTTTCTTAGTTGCAATATAGACATATTTATCTTATGTTAATATACTGTCGGAGAGGAAAAATTGCGTTAATTTCAACAATTGAATAATAATATACTATAAGTACCGAATAAATTTTTGGATTTAATAATACTAAAATAAAGCATTAAACAAACAAATAAAACAATATACTATATTACAATGTTTTATTGTAAAATATCTGCATTTAAAAAATTACAGAACAAGAAAATTTATAATCACATAAATAGATTGAGGTTATCTAAAATGTACACGGACACATAGTACTTATGAACTTTAAACTTTTTTAGTATACTCCATTGTGTCCCAAAACTGCGATAGAATTTACCAAAGTAGGCCGATTTTCATAAACGTACTTATCATCATAAATAAAATTATGCATATTCGCATTCTAGGACAATCAGATATGATATAATGCACATATAATATAGAAAATTTAATAATGCACGTGCATGATAACTTTACTTTTACTAATAGTAAAATGAATACAATGGCGACCTCACAAATAGTCGAGCTAGACTAGTTCATACCTTTAGAAATTTGCTGGATGCATCCAAGGCCTCAAGATTACATTAAATTCACTCAATTCAATCACTATTAATCCATTCTCAAAAATAAACACCGTAAACTGGATAAAAACACCACGAATCGCGAAGAAAACTGGGATCACTTAATGGCGTCTTAACGAAAACGATAAAGTACACAGTATAATTTTTTGACGGCAGAGGGCGACATTTGAACATTTAGTTTTCATAAATAAATTTATTAATGAGTAGTAAATATTTACTACACAGAACTAAATATTTACTTCACGTATTATGATTAACTCTTTGCTGATATATTTATTTCTAGGAAATAAATGTAATACTGCAATAGATTTGGGCGAAGCAAATATCTTTCTCTCAACTAAATCTATCATTTTCGTACAGTAATTTACTTAGGATGAACAAATACGGCGGAAATAAATCATTTAGTTTTGTCAACTAATTGAATATTTGGTATATTCTTGTCGAAACAAAATTTTTAAAAATAATTATTTGTCTGTATTAAATATAATAAAGGATAACAAATATTTACTAAATTGAAAAAACTAAGGCTTCTTACTTATTGCAAGCCTCATATTTCCCTTAGTGTAGCAACAAATTTAGAGAGTACTCAGTAAAATGATTTTTGTTAAGAAAGAAATATTTTTTTATGACGCATAAATTGAAAGGCAAATTCATTTACATGAAACAAACTTTGTTAATTACGAATAAATCAATGAAACTTTTGTAAGAAGCTTTGTTTATGAGAAATAAATCTTTATTTCTCAGAACTATATATTTTTTACTCGTGAGTATTTGAATTTATTTGACAATACTAAATATTTAATTTTAATTTTTAAATAAATGCTTTAGTATCCCCAACTAAATGTTTAATCGGCCAAATACGAAAAAATCATTTAGTTGGGGGTAATAAAATTTATTTATCTCAATTAAATCATTCTCTCAGTGTTGCGTTAAAATATCAGCGAGTAATTCAATTTATTTATGCGGAAAGTATAACGCCATTTTTAAAGTAATTTTAAACACTCAAAAAAGTTATTATTTGACTGGGTAACAATTGCATTAAGAAGTAGCAACCTTTATCTTTCAAATGAGTCCATTTTTATAAGCGTATGATTGAAAAATTTACCGTTATTTTACGTTAAATTCATCGTAATTCTATAAAAAAAAATTTTATCTCGGAAACTATTTAATATTATTTGATAAAATTTTAACCGCAGTTTAAGTATACCACAAACTAAACTTTCAAATAGTTTACACGCGGATATTGTTGATTCTTCTATTAAATAAGTGTATTAAAGTTGTTATAAACAACAAAATTAATATAAAATGGAAAAATATTCAAGAGATGAAAAAGTTGACATGTTCATTATTTATGGAGAGACTCGACGTAATGCAACTAGACCACAAACTCTGTATGGACAGAGATATCCAGAAAGAAGACAACCTTCGAGAAACTATTTCGCCCGGTTGGAGCATCAATTTAGAACTGAACCTAATATATAAATTTAAGAAAGATTTATTGTGGAAGAAGAAACGGAAATTAATGTATTAACTTTAGTGCATGTTCACCCAACCATTTCGGTAAGGCAAATTGAACATGATTTACCAGTCTCCAAAGAATCAGTCAGGAAAATTTTAAAGAAACACGGCTGTCGTCCTCATAAATATCAATTGCACCAATTTTTGTATGAGAATGATTATCAACGAATAGTAACCTTTCGTAATTTGTTACAGTTACGCCAATTAAGAAATGAGAATTTTATCAAAAACATTTTGTTCACTGATGAATCGAGATATACAAACCTTAGGTTATTTAATCGAAACAACACTCGATATTGGGCAATTGAAAATCCTCACATTATGAGACAGGGGCGGTTTCAGTTGCGCTTTGGCTTCAATGTTTGGTTAGGCGCACTGGGCGACCATATCATACGTCCAATAACTTTTGGATGGAACTTTAACTGGACCAAGATATTTAGAATTTCTCCAAAACATAATAGCTCCACAGATTAATCAAATTCCCAATACCAATATTGACGAGGTTTACTTCCAACAAGACGGGGCTGGACCACACAATGCTATTATCGTTAGGGATTACTTAAACCAATAGGGTTTTCCCAAAAAAAAAAATTATTGCTGAAATACTTAACTCACGTAAAAAAATTATTTATGGCATATTTATTATCTTATTAATTTTACTAATGGTAACAAAAAAAAACTTGAAGTTTGAAAAATATTGGGTTCATTTTAAACAGTCATAAATTGGCGCGTTGTGACGTCAACACCCTGAAATCCAATCACAGAATTAACATCACAGAGGTTGTCTCTGTTCAAGACTGTTTATTAATCTTGGTCTCTGTTAACATAACATAACCTCTATTTATTGACAGCACTCAGCACTTTTCTACTTTAGGTAAATTATCAGCTGCACCATTCTATTTTGATTGTATAATTAATAATACATAAACCAGAAACTGATAAAATAATATTTTCACTCCAAACAATACAAACATAAAAATATAAATTTAACGTTTTAGGTTAGTCATCTGATGTGTAATGTCGGTGAAGGTTAAACCTAAACTACAGTACAAAATATTAACGTTCGACGCTTTCACGAATAACTTGTGCGGCATTCTTCTGGATACTGATTGGCCCATATTTACACGTCCACTGCTTTAGACCAATCACAGTACAACATTACAAATTGAAATTCTGAGAAGTTTTAGAGGAAAGCTTTCTTTAACACACAGTTAGAATCTATTACAAACTAATTATATCCATAATTTCATTGGTTTTCCAGATAGATACGTAATTCTGGCGCGTAAAAATGCCCCTTTTAAAAAGCAGTGAAATTATCAGCAAGTTGTTTTAACGATATTTTCTTAGAAATAATTCTTATTAGAAAAGTAAATTGTTGTAAATTAATAAAATGTTTTATTATATCATTTTCACAACACAAATTGTTAAAATAAAATTAGTGGGAAAACCCTATTATTTCCAAATCGTTGGATTGGGACCCATGGTCCAGTCAGATGGCCTGTAAGGTCGCCTGACTTAACTCCACTCGATTTTTTTATTTGAGCGCATTTGAAAAATAGAGTCTACATAACTGCTCCAACCACAAGGCAAGGTCTGGAAGAAAGAGTTCGACACGAAATTGCACAAATAACACCTCAACAATTACAGAATGTTAGACGTGCAACGATAAGTCGCGCTATAATGGTTTATATAATTTAGGTTTTAAATAGCTTTGTTGTACTATTTATTCATGGTTGTAACGTTTTATTAAAATTATTTCTTATTTAATTTGTGTTTACTTTTTAAAAATACTTCTATTATTACGAAGCATATCGTTAAGAAATGATTAATGGCGAAAAAAATTATAGTTTATGAATCATTATTTCTGATTAAAAAAAATAGCACAGTTCCATTAAAAAAATTAAATTCCGTTTTTTGAAAAAAAAACTAAAAATACTGGTACCTATCAGTAATTCAAACAACTATTTTCTTCTTTACAGACATGTCTACAACCTTACTAATAATCACCATAGCCTACTTAGTAATTTTCTTACATCGCATTCATCTGACGCGGCCATTTTGAAAAAAATAAAAATTGTTCGTATCTCACTTATTTTTTGAAATTTTTTACATCTGAAAAAACTGCTGCGCTTAGAAATTTATGCTTAATGAAAAACCATAAAAAAAGTATAGTCATTCCATTTAAGAAAACAAGTTGATGTCACTTC